>JAKZAO010000005.1:13648395-14269387 GCA_023053555.1 Branchinecta lindahli
CATTTTAGTTCAGATCCCTTTGTCAGCTCCGACTAAAGTCATGAAGTTCCATGGCCAATAAAGCTACCGCTAATTACTCTGTGAAATATTGGGACTTGGACTAACATTGCTTTGGGAGGTTTGGCTGGATTTCATAAGCTTCTGGAAAATTTCGAATAACGGACGTGCATTTGGTGTTCAGATCTAGGGGTCTCGAACGCAATACTGTTAGGACGGCAAACTGTTGTCCTTACGAAAATCGTTTGCCAGGAAAAAGCCTACCTATTGATTTCGGGGGAGCATTCCACGAGACATGTTTTAACGAGATAATAAGCTTTTGGCAAAAGTAACCAGGCCAAATCCGCAGGAGGCGATCAGACAAGAGGCAGGTGTGAACTAGGCAACCGGAATTAAGAAAAGAAGGATTAAAATAATCGGCTTAAATTAAGTTACTTTGTATGAACCAGAGGGTACAGGGTTCCGGCTACCCCCCGGTACAGTTGCCTTTCCCCTCACACATACAATTTTGGAAATACAAATATACTTTTACGAAAGTTGAGCGGCCAGCGAGCCGATCGTGCCTGTAGGAAATTCCTAAAGTGCTTTTAGTCAAAACTGCAGTTTTTAAAACTGGTTCACGTGATATTTGTAGTAAGCTTTAATTGTCTTACGAAAACTTGTCTGGAGCAAGGTTTCCTCAAGGTGATTTGATAAGATAATTTGTCTAAAAATCTATGTCGGTCTTGCCTCGTTTGGATCGGTTTGCCTCTTCGAAACTTGTCTCGTGATAGGTAGCCCAGGAGGCTAACTATAGTAATAACAAAACAACCAAAATCAACAAGTCAACATGGTTTATCAAGAAAAAAGAGAAGAAACATAAAAGAACGAAAAGACTAGCGAGAAATAATCATGGAGATGACATCACTAATCTCAACTAGTAAACACTTTGTCTGTAAATCAACCTAGGCTGCTATCAAAACACTGACGGTTATCAGTCAAGCAATACATTGTTTGATTGGAGGTTTGATTATAGTTGCCCTGCCAGACTATCAAGTTTGTCTCTTTTTCATCTGGACCAATGACGAACACGTAATCTCACGGAAATACCGCGCATCCTACATCAAGTTCTATTTATTTTTGTTTTTTGTATTTTTTCCGAAGATAGCCAACAAGGGTCGCTACGTTACAAAAATAAATAATACAGAACCAGATAAAAACAAGGGAATTTAAGTGGAAAGCACGAAGCCTCCACCAAAAAGGCCCACAGGCCTCAATCAAGTTGGTCCACCAAAAAGGCCCACAGGCCTCAATCAAGTTGGATCAAACTCGCAATACTGTTTATGAATAAGTCAGTGGTCCTAATGAAGGATTAGAAACGTCACCTAAACGAAGCCTCAAAATTGACTCAAAGCCTGTGGAAACCAATCAACAACGTTTGTTGTGGTGACGTTTTTTGCTCTTCGCTTGGCATACAGGGACTATTCATCGGCACGAAGAGTTAATTAAGAATATATCGATATTCTCACTTTCATTCATTCATTCATTTATTTCATTCCTTCAAAACTGAAGAGTATATATATGTTCGATAATCGATATATCGATATATTTCAGTACCATGCTTTGCTATGATATGTATGTCTCGTTTTGCCAAAGTTTAAGGACAAATTGTCGTAAAAAATAATTCGAATAAATAAAACCTGAATTACGAAAACCATATCGCTCTGATTTTGATATATAAATGTAATTTACGTTGGATTATTTACAATGATTATGAATGTACAAATATCGTTTTGATATTTTGTCCGATATATCGTTATCGATGTCTAATATCGCCCAACACTAGAGACAGACGCGTTTGCAGTCCAGACTTGACAGGACCAACAGCAGAGGAATGCTCGACGATAGAATCCTTGACACTTTCGCATCTTATATTCATACCCGACCTCGTCTGCTTCAGTTATTATTCATTAGGATTCACACACACCCCACCAACCCTCCAGAAGTTTGACACTCCCCGCTTTGTCAAATCCCTCAGATACGTCATTACGGTTTCATTAGCATACGTCACCAATTGTTGCTCGCATTTGGAAGATTGCCAGCGCAATCCAGTATGAAAGATTCACAGTTTCCATTAAAACTTCGCTGTTAGTCGGAGGAGGGGGAGAGGGGATTTATGAGCCAATCAGATAATGTTACTCTGCACGGGCTTGCTTTAAAGCTTTTTCAAGTAAGGACCTGAGGAGTAATTGCGTGAGGTGAAAGGATGATTTTCAATCATTTTGACGGTTTAGTAGTCGCAATTCTAGTTCTACGTTGCATACCAATCCCAGCAGAACACATTTATTTTACATTTTTGATAGAATTATCTCTGTTTGATGAAAAGAACCATACATATTCAGTTAAAACAACGTTGAGAAAAGGGCAACATTGCTCTGTTAATTTTTGTTTCCATTTTAGGATTACTACGTAACAATCATAAATTTCGGTTAATTAAATGGGTTCGGAAAGATCAAGTTTAATATCCTATTAAACGTATGATCCAGAAACGCTGCTCAGTGAAGAATTCTTAGTGTTTTATCGGTGAGAACATTTATAGAGAACATTTTGTGTATTTTTTTTCCTTTTTTTTGCCGTCGCCCACGGGTTAGTATGCAATATATTCATTATTCCATCTGGTAAATAAATCTCTGCCAGACTGAATGGATTAATCTACTTTTTAAGGGCTTTTGGACTTATTGTCGCGCAGGCCTGCTCACTTCCGAAACAGGTGTGCAGTAAGTGCCTTGGCAGTGGTCAGTAGAGCACCGGGACAACAGTAATGCTCACCGAGTGTGCAACCCCTCGCATTGTCCCTGCATGTATAGAAAATTTTTGGGTCAGAAATGTAATTATTCCGATGAGAATGCAGCCCTAATCGTTGTTATTTTTCAGTCCCAGCTAGAGTGACGTTCGTCCAGACTGTTCAGTACCTTCCCCTTGGTCTCAGTGGCGTAGTTCAGTGTTTTTTCGAAGCCAATCCTCCAGTGAATTTGGTCACATGGACTAAAGACAGGAAGATCCTGGACACCTCTAATACTCCTGGAGTGACCTATATCAATAACGGGACGCTTGTCTTCCAGAATGTGAGTAGCATAGAGTTAGTCGATTTGTGAATGAGTGAGCAGCTGCCCAGAAGAGTTTTACAGACTTTTTTCCTTTCTTGATATGTTCAGTTAGTTGGTTAGTTTAGCTTGATATGTTCAAGTTAGTTTGTAAAATTTGAGCCACAGTGCTAGCCACAAAAACCTTAGTTGTGTTTTTGCAGATAGATAGATAGATAGAAAGTTTATTGTAAAAATCGACTATCGTGGTTATAAACCGAATTTGCGATTATTGTCAAACAACATAATAAATTACAATATATGTATCTAATGCCAGTATGTTTAAAAAATCGTCACGCTTCGTTAAGTATTTCACGAACTCCGGAATAAAACTTTTTTCATATCTAGCGTGTTTTGTGGGTACGGTTGTAGATACAATGGTATCTGATACCACGGTAAATGAATCTGCATTTTGTCGTTTTTTGCTGTCGCCCACAGATTACGGTTGCTTTGCAAAAACGTTTGCCGGATTAGCAGTTTTAGAAGGCACCCCAAAAGAAATACTTATATCCACTAACACCACAAGTACCAAACTTCTTTCCAACCAATTATACGAAAACCTACGCTCTTTGGTTGTAGTGATAAATAGTTGCGTTTTTGCAGTTACCGTGGTATCTGATACTATGGTTGCTTTGTAAAACGACAAGTGCCGAATTTGAGCTTTTAGAAGTCACCCCAAAAGAAATACTAATATCCACTCACATCACAAGTGCCCAACTTCTTTCCCACCAATTTTACAAAAACTCAGGCAACTGTGTTGGTGATGATGAAAGTGAGACGAATTTTTTAGATTTACCACGGTCCCCGAACGTGATATCTAAATATCAGTTGCCACGGTAACTGGTCAGATACCACGGTAACTGCAAAAACGCCTCTTGACCGTGGTATCAGATACCACGGGAACTGCGAAAACGAAGTTAAACCGTGGTGTCAGATACCATGCATGGTATCTGCAAAAACGCAACTAATGAGAGGATTTTTTCACACCATGATCTACTACGATCTACATGATCTACACCATGATCTACTACGTCCAGACACTCGATAACTGCAAAAACGAATTTAGACCGTGGTATGTGCACAAAATGCAACTTCTATTAGTCGCGAAAACAGACTTGGTGGGTGACAACGATACAATATTTTCGAGCTGTAGGTTGAAGTTGTTGTAGGGATAGTATTTAGTTTGTTCGATAGTTATTTAGTTATTAGATTTAGGACTCTTGTTAGGATTAGATTTAGGACTCTTATTAGATTTAGGACTCTTGACCGTGGTATCAGATACCACGGGAACTGCGAAAACGAAGTTAAACCGTGGTGTCAGATACCATGGTATCTGCAAAAACGCAACTAATGAGAGGATTGTTTCACACCATGATCTACTACGTCCAGACACTCGATAAGTCTAACAATTTATGCTCTTTATTTGCTCTTCCTGCAAAAACGAATTTAGACCGTGGTATGTGCAAAAAATGCAACTTCTATTAGTCGCGAAAACAGACTTGGTGGGCGATAACGATACAGTATTTTCGAGCTGTAGGTTGAAGTTGTTGTAGGGATAGTATTTAGTTTGTTCGATAGTTATTTAGTTATTAGATTTAGGAGTTGAGTGTTGAATATTTGGATTGGTACAATTATTTATTTTTTCCCCGCGGCGCTAAGGGCTTTTTTTGGGTATATTCGTTCATTCATTCACCCGAGCCACAGTCTCTTTGTGGAATCACGGACAAACGCCTCTAGTCGACGGATAGGGTTGATCGGACATCCCACTATCCCACGTAGAACTGAGAAGTTTCTCCAGTAGCTTTGCCTCAGCTGCCAAGCTCCCAGGGGTTTTTTTGGTGAGGATGTAGATGTTCTTCAAGTCGATTACATAAATAATGAGTTGAAAAGGAGTTCTTTGTTCGGATTCATCCTGGAGAGTTTGGGAATAGAGAAAGAGATTAGTGCTTTGGACGAAAGAAATACGATCGTTTTCAAGATTAAAGTTTTGTTTCCGCTGTTTGGTCTCAGATCGGTCCCGACGACTGCTCAGAAAATCCTTACATTCAGATTTAGTTTTGTAGTCGATGAACTAATCTGGAAAAAAAAATTTCCTTTTGCCCGCGAATTGTGAACGCACAAAAAAAGGGGGAAAATAGGCGAGTGACCAGTTAATAGATATAGATATTGTGTTATACCAAAAAAGCCAACCGAGACTTTTCCGGTCATCGTATCAGAATGTGACCAACAGACGGAATAAGGATCCTGATTGGCCGTCAACAAAGCTTTATCCGACCGCCGGCTTTATTAGACAATTGTTTTGCGATACTCCGCTCACCGCGTTTTTTAAAGGAAATCATAATTTTCCTTTTGTCGCAAAGTGTAAATCGGCTGTACAAGAAAGCAAAAAAACAGCCCGAGTTAACAAGCTGTAGATAGATGTTTTCCTACACCAAAAAAGCCGTCCAGACTTTTTTCCGGTCATCGCAACAAAAAAGCGATCAACAAACGAAATAAGGGTCCCGATTAGTCTTTTTCCGATCGTCGGCTTTTCCGACAAATGTTTTTCGATACTCCGCTCATCGCCTCGAAAAGTCAATGTTCTAAAATGAAAAATTTTCCTTTTGTCGCAAAGTGTAAATACGCTGTACAAAATAAAATGCGAAAAAATAGACGAGTTAACAAGCTACAGATAGATGTTTTCCTATACCAGAAAAGCCGTCCAGACCCTTTTCCGGTCATTGCATCAAACAAGTGACCAACAAATGAAATAAGGATTTCGATTGGTCGTCAAGGCTTTTCCCGATCGTCGACTTTTCCGACAAGTGTTTTAGATAGCCTACTCCGCTCATCGCATCAAAAGTCATTGCGCTACTTTTTTTTAACAGCATTTATTTCAAAATATCACATCGTAGTAACAAGCTTTTGTTTTTTACCTCACACTCACCTCACTTAAATCGCACTTGAGAGCTTGTATTGGTTTCACCTGTAAATATTTCAATTTGACTGCGACTGCCTTCTCTGGCCGTCAGCTATTTTTCCTAACGAATTGATTGATTGATTAAAACGGCAACGGATACTTCAAACTATGTAGTCGGTTCACTTAAGATTATCTTCGTTTTAGGTTACTGTTGCGCACCAGGGGCACTATACCTGTACCCCCTTCAACTACCATGGCACCGCAGGGTCTTCGGCGAAGATCGACGTTCTGGTGCGCGAACCACCCATATTCACCGTTAAACCAAAACCAATTTACCAGAAGAAGGCAGACGAAGAAGTGACCCTTCCGTGCGAGGGGCAGGGGTCGCCGCCTCCGGTTGTAACATGGCGAAGGGTAAGATTTCTTTCATCGACCTTCTTGTGATCTTTGCCACCGAGCCAATCTTCCATTGCTTGCCTACAGGCAGTCTCCCATTGCCCCAATCTTACGGCAAGGATAGTCACCATTTTTCTCTTTTTGGGATCCATAAACGTTAGTGACGAATACCTATGACATCGCAAAAGTTGTCCGTCTGTCCTTCCGTCCGTCCGTCTGTCCGTCTGTAAGCACGATAACTCTCGAAGGGAATGAGATATTTTGATGAAACTTGGTGTGAGGATTCTCTTGGTCAAGAGTAAGGTCGAGTTCGTAGACGGGCTCTGTAGCCTTTCATTTAGGGGTGGGGGAGGGGGTTTAGTTTAAGGGGCAAACAAAATGTTTTGAAACAGCCAATGTGATAGTCGATTATGGGGTAAGAAGACATGCTGAACACGATGGTGAAAACCATTTTCTCGCCGGACAAGTAGTTCGCCCGGAATCCGGCCACAACTGGAAAGCTTGTTAAAAGTAAAAGTTTTATTTGAATTTGATTAGATGTTCGATATTGGGGTAAGATGACATGCTAAACACGATGGTGATAACCATTTTCTCGCCGGACAAGTAGTTCGCCCGGAATCCGGACAAAACCGTAAAATATGTTAAAAGCAAAATTTTTATTTGAAGTTGATTAGGCTAGATGTTCGATGTAGGAGTTAGAAGACATGCTGAACACGATGGTGAAAACCATTTTCTCGCCGGACATGTAGTTCACCCGGAATCTGCCCGAAACCAGAAAATTTGTTAAAAGCAAAACTGTTATTTGAAGTTGATTAGATGGCAGATTTAAGGGTAAGAAGAGACGCTGAATCTGTATATGACAATCATTTTTTACCCGGACATATAGTTCGTCCGAAATCCGGTTGAAACCGGGTTTTTGTTTTTATAACTTAAAGTTTTATTTGAAGTTGATTAGATGATCTTTATAGGGATAAGGAGATACGCTGAATTCGTTTCTGAACTATCTTTTTTTTGCTGGACAAGTAGTTCGCTCGGAATTCGGCCGAAACCGGAAATTTGGCAGAATTAAGTAAAGCAGGAAGTTTCGATCAGTAGCCTATCGTCAAAATAGATATGGCTTATACAGGTATATCTGAACTTGGTTTTCTCAGATGATTAGCCTGGCGAAGACAAGACCTAGTTGTCTGGATCAGATATTAAATTTTTGGGATCCCTCCGAAACCTTTGGTCTTGTTTTCGAAGTGGATCAGGGTACCATAAACCAGCCATTCCTTTCCCCCAACCTCTAGGCCTGACTCTGAAAATTCCTTCAGCTGTTTACAAATTTGTAGAATTCTCTCTTGTGTTCCACGGCCTCTCTACAAGACTTAAGATAATCCAGGATATTTTCTGTCCAGACTCCGGATTCAAATCTTGTTAAAAAAAAAATCTTCCAGGGTGCTTATTGGTCAGAAATACCGGTTATGCAAGCATTTCCGGGTTTCTCATCTAAAACAATAGGGCTGAGAGAGGCTGAAAACAATCAGGACGGATTTGTGAGTTTTGAGAAACTTTGCAGTTTCAAAGGTTGTTTGAATGTTGGAATAGGAACTGTATGTACTGCGAATCGTGCTTTAGTCAAACCCAACTGAAAACTTACTATTCGAGGAACTTTCGATTTTCCTTAGTTGGTCCGACAGGAGTTGTTCCATTCCTAAAACTGAATAAACAAAACACACTGAAGCGAGTAGGATAGACAGACGAAACAACGGTTGTGGAACAGAACATATAATGACGTCACACCTCAGTAAACATACACGGTTTGAATATATCAACGTAGTAGAAAAGTTGGTGAACTTCGAAATCCTATCGTTCGTTTTCGCTGTAGAGATTTTAGCTCGAAAAGAGGGTGTAACGGATTTTAAAGAAGCTGTATTTAAAGTTTAATCGAATAGGGCTGATAAACGACAGTCTAGCGACGCGTCACTTATTTACTTAACTAGGCTGAAGACCCGATGAAAATGCGTTACTTCGTTGCTCCGCTAATCATATATTCGATTTGTATCTAGTTTAGGTTTTCTTTAGGATTTATGGTACCGCGATGCTTGAAGTATTTGGCAACTACAACTGTTAACGAATGCTGAAAAGTAAATCTTTTCTGGGCCACATGCTATAGAGTGCTATCTTGAAAAGTCACCTTTTAATCTGATTTCGTGAGCTTCGCAATATTAGCCTCAGTGTTGGGGTGAACTTTGTCTTGTCGGGCCAACAATGAATGTGCAAACTGTCATTAGCCTCCTAGAGCCCAAGATGAACAAATAAAAAATCTGTTAGCCAAGTCGAAATAATTCAGTGTATTTAAATACGATAAATAAAAGTGTAGATCCACTGTCTGCATTGAATGGGCTCACTTTTTCTTCCGCAAAATTGTCATAAACAATGACAAAACCGTACAGAAAATCAACTTCTTTCGGTTTGTCAATCATCTCTTATCCTTGTTGCTTATCGCCTATACTCGATTCTTTGGCGTAAGAATTCTTAAATTCCTTCCAGAAGCACAATGAAACGTATGTGAATAATAGATAAACAATTGTGTAGGCTATTCGTTCGGTCCTTGCAAATATTTTGAATGTGTTCTTTCGTTTTTATCTTCTTTCTTGATCGTGTTGCCGTGTAGCAAAATAATGTTTGATGCCTGAAATCTTGGACGATTGGCCACGGTGGAGGCTGGGTTTGTATTAACAAAAGCCGGACTTTGGATTACACTATACTATCTCCGCTTTCAGATAACTTAACCTGTAGTATTTTGCATTCTAGTGCTTTAATCCTTCATCGGATTTTAACAGTCCGAACTCAAATATTTCTTAAGCCCAGGCTGACTTTGAAACATATATTCAAATAATTCATAAAACGGATACGTCAGCTACGATGCTTTGGCAGCGATATTTCGGCCCTTCTTGGCAAGGGTCCTCGTCAAGCTGTCAGTCTTCAGGGTCAGCATTGGGGAGGTGGGCCAACGTCTGAGTGGGGGGGGGGGCTACGGGGTCCTTCGAAGCTTTTGCAACGAAGCTAGCTGATTTGAAATCGATTTCAGCAGACTTAAGCCCAGCTAAAGCCACTCTGATTACATTTTAGCAGCTATCGATCCAAACCACATTCCACGAAGGCACGAGCGGAGAGCAAACCCTGTTCCCATCCTCCAGTCTCCAGTGCCGACCCCTTTCTTTCTAATCACGATCCGAAAAATATCCTGGACAACGAATGGGTTTTCAGTAATTTCCGGAACTTTGTTATATTATCCACGAGTTCCTTCCCGGAACTAAGAGCCGTCAGGGATATTAATTTCGCGTCATGGAGCTTATAGGATTAGAAAGTCGGGGGGGGGGGGGGGGCTAGGATTCGCCCAAGGAATGCCCGGAAGCGTCATGAGGAAATGCCGGCTCTGTTTCGAAATTTTAGGTCGGTTGGATTCCAGTTCCGTTTGTGAGAAGGTGGGGCGAGTTGACACGGGAGATTTTCTTCTTCCCCACTAGTCAATCAATCAATCAATAAATTTATTACCCGAAATACACACATGGTGTAAACACGGAGTAAATGTAAAGAGAAAAAAAGAAAAAGAAGAAAAAAAGATACAAACATAGACAAAACACCTTCTCATCACAACAACTGCAAAAATAAACACACTTAACAAAAAGAAAGAAGAAAAACATATTCAGGTAACAATTTACAGGAAGGCACTGAACAAGCTATTCGTCGAATCCAACGACTTCTCAAACCGCAATCGCCGTTCCGCGATGGCTTTGATCGGATCTGTGACCCCATACATAGAAACCAGGCGCCGGTTTCTGGCCCACAGAGGTATACCAAGCAAGAACTTGGCATACCGAAAAAACAATGATCGCAGCGTCCTCATATCAGAGATAGTGAATACATTCCAAAAAGGCGACATAGCAATCAAATGGGGCACAGCAAATGCATTCTAGATATTAGATAGTATACTTCTTTTATATCGAGCTTTACACGGAACAAGCACACCGTATGTCTTACGAAGCTTTGAACCTACAAATTCTAACAAAAACGATCGGGTATGTCCAAATCACTCCCAATAGTGGATCACCTGAACTCTTTTTCAACAAGTATATTATTGTCTGTTTACTTAAAGTTCAAATGAAAAGCCAGCTTATGTTCTTACCTAGGATTTGAAGTCATTGAATTATTTTGACTCAGCTAAGGTATTTTTTTTTCCACCTTGGATTGACGTTCGGAATTTGCACTGCTGACCCGACAGTACAAAAGTTCTTCCCGACTCGGAGAATTTGAATTTCAATCACAAGCGTACATTACAATGGATAACGAAGCGAAGGAATTTTCAATTCCAGATTATAAGGTATTCTCTGAAGAAAGCCCGCTATTGCGTGTGACCATAGAAATCTGTATTTTTTGGCAATCTTTTATCGTTGTAGTTACTAAGTATTCCAAGCATAGAAGTGCAAGTATATATAAGGCGTATTCTCGCCGATCCCCGAGGACTCCACTTGAGGAATTCCCGCGTTTTTGTTCGTCCCGAGGACTCACTCCCCGTATTCTCGCGAATCCCATGGTCGGGGAATGCTCCGATTATCATCACCATCATCAAAAAGGACTCCTTTTCAGATTCGGAGGGGAATCAGTTTTTGCTGGTGTTGGCGCAATGTAAAAATAAATAAAACAATCAGAATAACCCGAACCAAAAATGAAGTGGATCCAGATTAATTTCGTCAAGTGCATAATACAAAATTCATTTTGGAAGCATTCTCCGTGTTCTCTCTGTTTCCCGTACGCGGAGTCCGCGTGGAGTGACTCCCTCTATTCTCGCCGTTTTCCCCGAGGAGTCCTCGGGGAACGGCGAGAATACGCCTAGAGGTAGGCCTCCCATAAATCCGAAAGACAAAGTTGATCCTTAGAAAATCGAGTATACAAATAGTGGAGAAACGAAGTAACGCATTTTCATCGGGCCTTCAAGCCTATTTAAGTGAATAAGTGATATCAAGACTTTCGTTTTTCAGCCCTGTTAGATCATACTTTGAGTGAAATATAATTTGATTGCGGTTCTCAATCATCTTCATCTCAAATTATGTGGTCTGCTGTCTTTAAATATCTGTTTTGTCTTTGTGCAGAAGTCACTAACCCCTTGCGTTCGCCGGTGTGGCCCACTGTTATGTCGAGGTCAAATAGGTCGAAAGTCAGTCTAATTCATTCCGGTTAGTTTCTAGTGGTGATCAGGCAAGCGATCTGGCTTCCCACGCGGATCGCATACAAGGGGGGGGGGGGTCCTCTGAAGATATGTTTTTCCGCGATTCGAATATTTTGTTTTCATCTTCCTGTGATTCCTGTGAATAGATTAAATTATTTGTGTGACCCGTTCTGGTCAAATTAAGGGACATATCTAGTGACATTAATATTCAACTCAACAGACAAAATGCGCCTTGGTTTGGGGTTTTGAGCCGTCGATCTTGGGTTGGACGCCCTGTCATTAGGGCGCAGGACTCTCCACGGGGCTCCAACGCTGGAGCCTAGACTTCTTAATTTTGTTTTGTACAATTATTGCAGTTTTGTTGTTAAAGTACATCTCGCACTATTTACCGTTTTCGTTTTGCTATTCTTAAATTTTTGAATGCCGAAGCTGTTTTTAACAATTCGCTACGGCTTTTGCTGTTTTATGCCTTTGTCCTCACCCATTGACATCAAGCAGAAACAGGGGAAAATTTACACAATTCGTTTTTCTCACGAGCTAGATTCTCCTAGACAGTCGTTGGGAGCGTGTAACCCAGCGTCGTTTGTCGTATTGCTGACTTTGCCTTTTCCAATGAGTCATTACTATTATTATTTTCTTTTTTGTGCATTTCCGTTTTGTTACCATCTGTTACATGGCCCCAGGATTTTTCGTGCGAATAAATTGTTGTACCCTGCTCCATGGGACTTCTTCGCCCTTTTATCTCTCTCGAAGTCTTATCCCTATTCCTACATTATTTTGTCATTATTCGTTTGATATTTGAGTCATCTGTTTGATCTACCCACTCCTTATCACAGAAGCGCCTATGAGAAGGAAAAATCGGAGTTTCAAGTGTTTCCTTTATCTTTTGATCTTGGTGAATAGGACCTATGTGCTCGTCTCCTCCTAGTGTCTCTAGTGGACCCTGCGGGAACGAACTGGGTCTTGGAAGTATTCAAGAAAAAACGAGATTTTAACTTTTTTTTATCAGCCATTATCCTTCTAAGATATAATGCGAGGGATAAATACAGTTTCGAATATTTTTATTCGTGAACTATTTGTGGTCAGCTTGGCTTAAACCCTTATACATAGAAGTAATTAGTAGGAAAGAAAATTTACTTAATATAATCAGGGACCCATAAATTTCCTTTAATTTATGGGTCCCTGATATAATTAACATCAGTGTATCTCTTGTACTAGTAGCCTATCTGTTAAGAAAATGGAGTGATCGAACTAGAAGAAAGACAAATTGTGTAAAAATAACGATACAAATACACTATACACAAATACACAAATACACCTAACACACGAACACGGGGCTAGGGGTTTGCTTTATTAAATGTTATCATTTCCGAATGTTTCTTGAAAAAATTAGGAGTGAAATATATAAATAAATAAAACGAAACAAGACACCTCCACATAAAAATATCCACAGTTTACTTGTGAATTATTAGTTTATTATCATTGCCCAATTGGGTTTCTTCTTAGTTAGTACCAGGGACCCATAAATTTCCTTACAGGGGGGAAATTTCCTATGCTTCTATATTGATATGATGACCGAACCAAACCCAATTTCCAAAAATCCCCGCTTGAGTCGATCGGCATTCTTGTTTGCCTCATTGGACGTGCGCGCCAAAGAGACTCCTCCCTCAAGGTGCCAGCAGCCAATCTCAAACTTTGTCTATCTCGTCTTGAACGTTATCAGCCCGTCGTTATTTCTCGAACTATATTCCGTGCGCTCAAGATAGCATCAGAAATCTCTTATTGACAGGCCCCCTAAAGGAAATTTATGGGTCCCTGTTAGTACTCAGCAAAGAGATCTGACAGATGTGTCACTGTATGCAGCCTATCCTACTGTTGGCAAACTTTCCGGAATCCTTAGCATTTTGAGCCGAAAAGATTTAAAACGTATCAGGACTTATTATTTCAGATGTTGTAAATTTCTTGTGTACCTCCCTCGACGTTATAGAAATTCCCATATAACTGCAAATTTTTTGCCCCCTGACCCTTGTGCAAAGTTATCTTCCACTGCCCAGGAGCTTCATATTCCTGCCCTTGGCCATTTCTCCGCATACCATCTTAGAAAGAAGATTTTTGCACCCGATTAGTCCCTTTTCTTTTTTATGTTTATTTTCTGATCCTGCGCATTTACTACCTTATTGAAAGCTCAGTATTTTTTTTCTTTCTCTGTACTGTGCTATTTCCCTTTTCTTGTCTAGTGCGTAAATAAATTTCATCATCATGTGTATAAATCGGAGTTTCTTCTAACTCCCCAGAGAAGTCCCCCCCTCAACTTAAAGATACTGACGTGGACCGTTTACAGCGAAGCGGACGATAAATGGTTGTACTATGTTTCTAGTATTGATTTTCTATTTCGGATGTGACCCCCTCCGGCCGCCGTACTAACATTTGAGAGGGCTATCAGTGTTGGCTGGGAAATATTTTGGGGACGTCGCACTTATGATCTTGAAGGACACTTCGTACTTATGATAGTAGTTTATTCTACTTCAGTAGTATTTTCATCCATTCCCGTTCCCGAGACTTTTCACTTCTTTAGTGTATCTTACCGCCTGTTATAGCAATAGACTAATTATCGCGCATGTCACGTTGTTTTCTCTTTACGTGACGTATCATGCGCCTAATCAATTGTTTCCGAGGAGCTTATTGGTGCAGAAACCAGTTATCCAAATTTTGCCAAAAACAGCCAAACCCGCATGTAATTTTTGTAAGCATAGCTCATTTGTAAAGTGGTCAATATTTCAAAACATCTGACCAGAAGCACTATGTAGTTCAAGATTTCCTTTAATTAATGGCCTCGGGGCATAAGTATTATAAAGTATCAGCTATAACCTTTACCTTAGTTCCTCCTGCACCTCCAGAGGCGCTTAGGGCAAAGCTATAACTCCGCTATAACTCTACTATATATCAGCTATAACTCCGTCTGGCAAAAGGGTTTCCAGAGAAGTATTTACCCAAAGTATTTAATATGATTGGCGGTTTTATGACCGTATCCCAATAATGCTGACAGTGGGCAAGTTCCGTCGACTCGAAATGTGACCCGTATACTTCAGTTCAACAGTTTTAGTGGGACACGGCGCTCGGTTTTCTTGGACTTGATTGGTTTACAACTCGTAAAAGGAAAGTCCTGAAATGACAAGGGAAAGCTTTCCTTCACTTTTATGGTTCGATCAGATCGTTATCCAACAATATCCATTCGCTAAGCCGCTAATTTCGGGCGAGGAGAAGAAAGAGAAGTCAAATTGACTCTTCATTAGATTCGGACGAGGGAAAAGAATAGAAAGTTTGTGAGCGGAAAGACTTTTCCTCCTTTGGCCTAAGAGATAGAAGTTCTTGCCATGAAGGGTAGCACGTAAAAAGTTTCTTTTGATGATGGCGAGGAAGTTTTATCAGAGTCTTGCGTAAAGTTTTCAGAATTTCTTGACCTGTTAGCCTAATGCTATTAGGGTCTAAATCAAATCGATTGATTAATTGATAAGCGGTTGCGAGAACACAATCCACATCTGTCTGAGTTGGTTATTTTTTTTTTTTCAACAAAGCAATTGTTAGCAATTCAATCAGCTAAAAAAAAAAAAAAAATTGGGCAATTAATCTAAATTACAAAATTTTCTAAATCTGAGCAGTTTAAGAAAACTATAACAGATTTCATTTAGAGGCAAACTAAAAACCAATTACCCAATTAATTTTTTTTTTGCCTAGCCGCTTTGCAGGCTGCCCTTCCGTCATAGGGCACCCCTTCCGCAGTGGCACAAAAAACCTTACTAAAATTTACTAAACTCCTCAAACTCATCGCTCCTAGCGGGATAAAAGTACTATTGGAAACGCTACTCGTAGTGACGCTTAAAAGTCATCACCAAGACAAGAATGAAAACGCTAGAACTGGTAAAATTCAGACTAAGATGGTTGCTAAGAAAGCTATAGCAAGCTTTTATTAATAATCAACAATGATAACCTTAATAGGTATACTTTTGAGACAGACTGAAGACATTTCCCTCTCGTTATTATTTTTAGTTTTTTTCTGTCTTGGGGTCAAACATGGTCATGTTTTTTATTTATTAATTTTCTGGTTGGTTTGGGTACATATCCCATCCTCCTTCGCTCTTTTTTCTGTAAGTTAGTAAATCCACGCAAACTCCGCTTTGTTGTGCTATTGTTAAAAAAAAATGTTCATTTTCAGTAAAACTGTATTACTAGGCAAATACTACAGAAGAATATAACAAAAACCTTCCTTTGGCGAAGAGTTTTAGGCATCAGTTCGGAGTAGAATTACCCATCGTACTGAATCCTTGAAAATCGCGACTTTATGAAGTCGGCTACCTGTTCGACTGGTCCCTTGGTATACTCCACGCTTGGGATACGTCTGCCTGACATCTGCTCTAAGGGGGTCTAGGCTAAAACCCCCCCGGCGAAACCCCCCCCCCCCCCGGCGAAACCCCCCCCCCCCGCCAACCCCCCCCCCCCGGCTAAACCCCCCCCCCCGGTACCAAAACCCCCCGACCAAACCCCCCCCGGTACCAAAACCCCCCCGACCAAAACCCCCCAGTACCAAAACCCCCCCGACCAAAACCCCCCCGCATAAAAAACACGGGTATAAGTAGAGTAACTGGTAGTTAGAGAGTAAGAGTAAATAAACTTCTTTCACAAACTTGACTCTACAATAATGACTCTACAATATTGTCCTACTTTCCGTCTGTGAGCAGGATAACTTTCGAAGGGAATGAGATATTTTGATGAGACTTAATGGGAGGATCCTTTGGGTCAAGGGAAATGTTGAGCTCGTTTTGTGATAGCACTTTCAAGATAGTCCCAGAAATATTCTATCAGCGCTTCACCTTCGTGCTTGTCAATGGAAAAACTGTCACATGGTTGTTCGTTTTGTTGCCCAGTAAATCCCAGTCTAAATATGTGTGAGTGTCTAAGGATTCGGGGGGGGGGGGTACCGGGGGGGGTCTATTCTTCTCTTACTCTCTACCTAACAGTTACTTTACTCATACATACCCGTCTTTTTTTATGCGGGGGGGTTTTGGTACCGGGGGGTTTTGGTACCGGGGGGGTTTTGGTCGGGGGGGTTTTGGTACCAGGGGGGTTTTGGTCGGGGGGGTTTTGGTACCGGGGGGGTTTTGGTCGGGGGGGGTTTGGTCACGGGGGGGTTTTAGCCGGGGGGTTTTGGCGGGGGGGGTTTGTCCGGGGGGGTTTTCGCCGGGGGGGTTTTAGCCGGAACCCGCTCTAAGGTTAGGTACAGATTGGTAGAAGAAGAAGAACAGTGCCAAATGCTGTCGTTATGGGGGAAATTCATGAATTTATCAGACATAATTCCTGCATATCCAATCCAGTAAAATTAGCTAACTCTTCCAGTGAATACCGTCCGGATTGCAATATTTTGTGGTGGAAAGTGAGGGAAACCAACCCTTGAAGTCTTCGTTGAATTGAGGTAGTGTCGAATTAAAGTGGAGGCACATTGCCAGTCGAAATTTTGTGCGACCCCTTGCAATCTCCAAGTAGCCTATTGTTCACATCTAACGCTGGATACTTACTACTTGTACTTGCGGCGGGAATCAGGCGTTTCCACCTCCCCCGGCATCGATGATCTTGGAGACCTTCTTGGACCATGTTGTTCGATCTTCTGCCAGCTGCTCTGCAAAAGCGAGCCACTGAGTTTACCATCTGTGACCGAACTTTCTGAAACCCCCGATAGGTTCAAGGTCTGACTTGGCCAGGTTCCACCAGTTCTTCCTCTGTCCTCCTTGGCGTCTCTTCCAGGAGCTAATAGGCTCAACTAGAAGTATTAGGCGAGGCAGGTACTCTGGCGATTTCCGTAATACATGGCCCAACCATTTCAAACGGCGTTCTTTAATCTAACGCTGGATGGCTACTGTACATTACACCAATAACAAATAAGCCAATAGAACCCCCGTCTTTGGTCTCATGCAGCGACTATGGATGCTACGACAAAACTGAGAAGAGCTAGGCCGAGCCAAAGAGCGTATTTACCTAACGAAGAGGCGTCATTTGACTCTTTTCCCGTTTCAATAAGTGATCTAGCGATCGTCGGACCGGCTAAAAATGACTTTTTGCCTCTGAAACTTGACACTAGATGGCGCGCTTTGCAATGCTTACGGAGAAGCCGTTTTTTCACACTACAATGACTTGTTTCTGTGGCAATCTATTCAGACTAAAATTTCAACTACTTTATTCAGAAAACCAAAAGCATACAATACCTGATCCTTAGGTGAAGTCCAGTATAGTGAAAAACCTAAAATGTAAGCTTCTGCAGTAAGTATTTTCTTTGATCGGCTAGAACTATTTCGTCGCGTAGGAAAACAACCGGCGAATCCGCGAATCCGACGATCGCTAGATGGCTTCTTTCGTGTGGCAATGCTTCTTATGGGAAAAACCTCGGAGTGACGCCTCTTCGTTAGGTAAATACGCTCTTTGGGCTGAGCTTTGAGTTGGTACCCGTCTTTTTCCCTTTTCGCCGCTGCGTATCTTGGAGGAGAGTGTAGAAGGCGCGCTGACCGGCTGACCCGCTCTGCAGCGCGTCCAGACAACCAATCGGCTTTTACTTTGGAAATTTCTTCTCCGGGGATTTACTGCGATATAGCTTTTTGTAGAGGTAACGAATTCTGATGTTCCGCGTAGCTCCTACCCTCCTCACGTTACCGAGAAAGTGAGGGGGGGGGTAGAAGGGGCTCATTTAAACTATTAATTTGTCTTCCAGGTGGACGGCAGAGCTCTGCCGCGGGACCGGGCTCGGATTGAAAACGGCTACTTAGTCATCTCAACCATACGACGGACTGACTTCGGCGTCTACGAGTGTGTCATCCAAAACGAAATTGCTACCCTCTCTACCCGAACCCAACTGCTCATCGAGGGGACAACCCCCCATGCTCCGTATAATGTGACGGCGAAGGCTACCGAATTCTCTGTAGAAGTAGAGTGGCTGCCAGGGTACAGTGGAGGTTTGGATTATCAGCAAGACTATCAAATATGGTACGATATGGCGTTATTTCTTATCTGTTTTCGTTCATGATTCACCCCGTTTCACCTCTACTCGCGGGTGTAAACGCACGTATTCCAAAGCGAACTGGCCATAACACAATGAAAATAAGTAAACTTCACTCAAATCATCGTGTTTTTTTTCCGGTTTGGGTACCCAACATTTGGTATATCCTCCAACGTAAGGGGTAGGGTATAATAAAATCAGGGGGTTTGTAGTAAACTGGGGCGATCCTAGATAATCAGACGAAAAAGTTCCCGTCCGTAAGTAAATCAGCGACAAGGCGAATCGAATTATTGCCATTAAAGCAACTCGCCCTTCAAGGAGTTCGTTCTACGGATTCTGCTTCTAACAAATAGCCTTTCTCCCTTTAAAAATTACCTACGCACTTATTCTAAAAACGATTTTGGATAAAAAAGCTTAACTCACCGAATGACGGAGGGTTAAACGTGTATGTTTCTATGCCTACTTCCGCCGTCCAGAATTTCTACCTTGGCATGAACCGAAGTTTAGTGTTGGGCGATATTCGATATCGATAACGATATATCGATATCGAACATCGAAACTTAAATATCGATATCGAAAACGATATTCTTTTTCTTTATAATTATTGTGAATAATCCAACAGAAGTTACATTTATATATCCAAAATTTGAGTTATACGTTCTTCGTAAATCAGTTTTTGTATATTCAAAGTTTTAAGTTCATGCAAGATGCTTTCTTACGACAATTTTGCTCTTAAATTTTGGCGTAACGAGACATATACTATAGCGAAACATGGAACGGAAATATCGATATATCGATTATCGAATATCGAAAGTGAAAATATCGATATATCGAAAAATCTAGATATCGCCAACACTACCGATGTTAGAACTGAACCCAAAAACCAACACTCTCTGAGCTCTTACTTATCTGGACTGGACTGTGCAGCAGCGATTAGAATCACTGCCATCAAAGCAGCTCCGCAATATAAAAGGGATTAGATCTAGCCACCCCCTTCAAGTTAGTCCTCCGAATTCTGTGTCTAATAAATAACGTCCTTCCCTCAGAAAAAATCCAATCTAAGCGCTCTTTTGAAAATCCTTCCTGCCGCAGACATTTATTAGAAAATTAATATTTCTTCTTAGGTATAAGCTAGAGACGGCGGATAAATGGACACCGGTCGATGTCCCCTCTGGTGCGACCAAATACATGATTCACAACCTTCAGCCTGGAACGATGTACGAGTTTCAGGTAGTTGGAAAGAACGTTTTGGGGGATGGAATGCTCAGTGGAATCATCAAGGAGAAGACGAAAGGTATGAGTGACTCGATTTGTTACTTCATTAAAAGAGATGATTGATATGGTAGGAGTGGGGGAGCCTATCTAGTTGTGTGCAAAAATTTCCTTATTTAAACATAGGCCTAAACAGTTTTTTTTGTCTTTTTTAATGGCTTGCGGATTAAGCTTCGAACAAAAACAGGCTTTACATTGTATGACGGGCCTGATCACTGCACCATTTTCTTTACTGCAAATTCAAAACAGATCTACTTTGTATCTATTTTATTCTGGATGGCCACTACTTTCTTTTGGAAGGAGTTAGAAGCACTACAATATAGGTCAGAGGTATGCTTATGTGAACGTTTGTTGACTTCGGACTTTGCCTTTTTCATGCACTTGCTGCGACTAAAGCTAACTACCAGTTAGCCAAAGTAGGTAAGAAGGGAAGCTGAAAACACCTGTACATGTATTTTGAATCTTCAGTCTACCGTTTAGCCCAAAATTGCAGTGTTCACATTGAAGTAACTGTTCACATAAGCTTACCTCTACTGTACCAAGTACCAACTTCCGGCAAAATATCCCTCTCCGTTTGGGAGTTATCGGGGCACGGACAGATCTGTGATATCATAGGCAGCCCTTATTTTCGTTTGGAATCCAAAAAATTTACCATGAAAGCTTTCTAAAATATCGGTCGGTATAGGAGTGATTATCACAAATTAATTCGATGATGGATCTGTTATCTTTCGCTAATGGTTGACTATCTGGTCGGATGGTCTTCTACTATCTTCTCCTATATTAATATTGGCTCTGCTTGGCTCTGCTGACTTAACAAGTAACCTTACTTTAAAGGCAGGACCCATGTTATATTTTTCTCTTCTTCTTCCTTAAAGTTTAACTGAAAAGCCAACTTGTTTTTGTGTCATTCAGTTGAATACAGTGAATTATTTGGATTCTGCGCAAAGGGATTTTTTTGTTTTCCACTTTCTGCTCTAGTTATGACGTTCAGAATATCTGCGGCTGTCCCCACAGCGAAAATTCTACTGTGACGCGGGAAATTTTTATCTAAACACAAACAAGGCTTCTCAGTGGGCAGTGGCGATATTGGTGAAGATTGCTTAGTGCCCTAACAAAAAAAAAGTCATAAATCTTTCTTGTTAGGCATACAACAAATTAGAGGTACCACAAATCACACGGAAATTCCAGTATTTGAAAATCGATTATTCCTGAATAGCGGAACAACCAAGTAACGCATTTTCAGCGGGTCTTCAAGCCAATTTAAGTGAATAAGTGATGGGTAACTAGATTGTCCTATCCCAGGCCTTTTCGGTTAAACTTTAAGAGTTGAGAGACAGAAGTCCCGTTCTTCTGTAATCATTCTGCTATGTTCGTCCGTGGCCGAGTGGTTTGCTCGCAGGATTGAAAATTTGCATGATCCTCGAAGGGACGCAGGTTCGATTCTCGGTGGTCCCGATCGTTTAGTGGGCGTAACCCTGTAAGACCAACGTCCATCCAGCATCAAATGAGGACATTGATAAATCTGGGAAAGGTGACAGGTTCAAGGTTTTTTATTCGTAACTCTAACTGTTGCATAAACATTAATAATACGATACTCTGCACTTACAATTATTTCAGGGTCTGAACCGGAGAGAAGAAAAACATCGAATGGTTCAAACCCTTTCATAAAAATCAATAAAACAAAATCGACCCAACGCTGAGTAGAACGACCACCGCACGACACTGCCAACACGAAATGAAATCAATCCAAACAAAAACAACAACAAAAATTAGGAAGGGTAGCTGAAAACCAGCATTACCAGAGGAAAAAAATAAATAAATAAATAAACATGAAATACAACCAATCTCTGACTGTTAATTATTCATTCCCAAAATTATTAATGAGAATTTGAGAAAGATAATTTTTTTTGTTTGAAGGGATTTTCAGGAAGGGTGTGAAGAAAGCACCAGGATGACCCAACCACCTATTGCATTTCGTTACTGAGAGCAGAGAATCTGAAATCAGCGCTGCCAGTTTTGCCTGTCAAGGCTTGTGCTGATACTTTTACCTTTCGCCTAATCATTCTCCTTCTTCCTTGTCAACATTCACTTATAACAAGAAACTGTCGCCGGTTCATTTGTCAGTTTCATTGTATTTAAAGGAACAGTAAACTTGACTACGCAACTTTCGGCCATCGAATCGCCCGGGGGGGGGGGGGGGCTTAGATAAATATACAGGGTCTTACTGTCGACAGGCCCCCCCTTCTTTGTTATCTCGGACGTCTCGAACCCCCTCCTTAGTGTTCCCAAAGCTAGCTGGCAGGCCCTTGCCCCTTATGCACTGTAATTATGCACTTATGTACTGTAAAAGTTCGCCTTTTTACGTGTAGACTACAGACAAACGACCTCCCCGACAAGACGGCCTGGGTTCGATTCCTAGTCGCGGCACACAAACCTTTTGCTTTTTTTTTCTACTAACTCAAAAGTCGGATTCTCTAACTGCCCGGAAACTGCAATGGTCGTAACGAGAATTTTTCTTACTCTCAATATTGACTCAGGGTACATTCTTGGTATGTTAGCTAGCTCCCCGAGTCAACTTTGAGTCAAGTTTTCTGTTCCTTTAAAGAGCATTGTGGACACACCTTTTCTTCTTTAAACATGGCAGATTTTCAAGCAGAAACGATATAAAGACTTTAAAAAAAAATAATGAAGAAATAGATGGAAAACAAGTTTTGCAGTGGAGCCTGCGACAATCGGCTCCCAGGCGAACTTCTTACTCTCAGCTCAAACAACCTCAGGGGAGTTTAAACTTTAGCTCACAGTGCTTTCAAGAAAGACATCGTCAAGTGAAGTTTGGAAATTTCATTGTAGAGACGTGGAACTAACTTCCGTCTTGCTTTGTTGCCAGCCCATCAGTCGAGGTCTTTAGAAAAGCACTAGACCACCACGTTGGAATGGAAGTATAATTTTTAGGGGCTTGCGCCTGTTTTTTGTTATTAATCATAATAATTGCTAAATGCCAGATATTTAGCTTAATCTTTTTTTTTATTCATACTTCAGCTGAATATTTGTCTTTCTCTTTGGTTTCTCTGATGCACAACAGTGTAATCTAATTTAACGGGGCCCAACAATTTGCTTTCTAGTCGCGCCGCTAGAGCATCCCACAGTCGTACCGAGCTCAAGCGTTAAAGCACAACTCTTACTAGAAATGATTCTTTCACGATGGTACGCTCAGAAATACCGTTTTCCCACGTAAAATTAGGGATCTTCTTGTTAACACCTCTCGATTGTATCCAGCCTTCCCGCTCTCAGACGCGGCGGCTGGACGCAAAATATTTTGAAAACAACAAACAAGGTGAATCGTCTGATTTGTGGCCAGCACCGCTGGTTTCGGCCGGTGCTGGGAAAGTGTGTAAACGAGATACCGGGGAGTTGGTAATCCCTCGATTAGACACTGGAAATGCTAAAATGGTTCCGAATTAACTTCTTAACTGAAAACTTGGTTAAAGTTTAACTGAAAGGACCGAGATACCTAGTTATCCATAATCTAATTCACTCAAACAGGCTTGAAGGCCCAATGAAAACCCGACGAAAATGCTTGTACCTCTATGCTTAAAGTGTTTAGCTACTATCGCTAGCAACTTTCATTCTTGGAAATTGAGGACGTTCGTCAGACGTGACTTTGGGCCACGTGGTCATCTCTCAGACGTGATAGACGCTTTTTGGCCATTGAAATTCACGCTTTTCCTAGCATTCAAATTTTCCGCGGCAATTTTGACATGTCGTGCAAGCAGCGCATATTTTCATATTTTGAAAGTCACTTCTAGAATCTGACATGAAAACCTAAAACCCCTTAGAAGAGACAAAATAATTCAGTGTATTCGAATCCAAGATATAAAAATAAGTTGGCTAAACAGTAAAGCTATGTCACAACAAACTAGGTTGTGTACAAATATCGTCGAATACGGTCTTGTAGGTTTTAATACTTCCGTAAACCTGAAGCCGGATAAAGGTGGATTAGACTGTTGGATCTCCGATCAGTCACGTGCAGTTTCTATTTATGGCCCCAAGAAGCCGCCAATACCTGTGGCTCTGGATTCTGAAGCTAAAATTTTTGAATTATTCAGACAGAGACATGTCAAAAGGAAAATGATAAATAAGGAGGAGCCAAGTCATGCAACGGCCAATCCCGCTCCGCGGAACTAGCTGACTTTTGGAAAGAATCCCCAGTGCATTCCCTAGTTGACCCCAGCACAAGTCTGCCCGCATTGCCACGATACCATTGCAATACCATCAAAAAGCAAGCAAACTTTTGTCTGGAAACCATTGAAAGCGAGGGGTTACTCTCGTGTTAGGCATCACTGTACAAAACCTCCGTGGGCACTGGCTGTGAACAGACTGCGCATAGGGGTACTTACTATACAGCCATTTTGGGAGTACGTAACCCCTCGATTAAAGGTTCGTGTGGGAAGATTTTCTGAGATGTGGTTGAAGTGCGATGCGTGATTGGGGCCAAACCATCCGACGCAGTGACTTTCCCTGGATTTCTCTAGGTACCCATTTGAAGCTCGGTGGATATGGCTTGTCTTGAAGAAAACACCACTAACCCCCGCCCCCAACAAAACGGTGGGCACCACCGAGTCTTGAAGCGACCGTTCGCTTGCGAATTTAGCGCGTTAGACTCACGGTCACGACGAACCAAATCCCACCATATCACGGCCACGACAAACCAAAATTTATTACACATCTTTACATAAAATGTCACTGATGGAGTATAAGAAAATAAAAAATAAAGAAGAAGGAACAATGAACAGACAAGATACAATTTTTACTTTTAAAGATAATTTAATAAAAAAGAAGAACAAATAAATAACTAATACCATTTTTTCTTTACTATTGTTTAATTGCTGGATAGAGGCTGTTTAGAGGGTCGAGGGATTCCAGAAATCGAGCACGATCGTCTAAAGCAGCCTCAGTCGGATCTTTAACCCCATGATTTCTTGTAACTCTTAGAGTATGAGACCACAGCGGCAGCCTAAACAGAACTTTTGCGTATTTGTAATAAGTTTCTAATAGTTTTAAGGATGTGTGGAAAAGTCCCCAGAAAGGTGCTCGTGCAAGTGCATGCGGTAATGCAAGAGCTTTATACAAATATATATATAACAGCACCATCTCATGAAATATTTCATCCAGCTGATTTTCTGAACTTATCCTTCTCCTGTTCTGGCTCGAAGTTCCACCTTTGCCCGATTCTAGAATTTTCCATATAGAAAAAACTCTCATTCAAATCTTATTACCCCCAGCGCTCCAGAGAGCCAAATTCCGATCCTTTCAAGCAGAGAACCCTACTTTCCATTCCGGTCTTTTTTTAGGCCTCGACGCTCGACGTTTCTCTCTTATTTTAAAAGTGCCGTTTCGTATTCAAGGAATGACTTTGCTCTTCGCTGAATGAGAATGGCTTTATTGGGAAGGCGACAGAGTCACGACTCGAGGAGTTGAGTCCTTCCTTACTTTTTTTTGTCATCAAGCAAGACTCGGCTACTAAAACAGTTGGACTTGTGCCCCGCTGGTTTTTACTAGGCGAACTTTTGGCTGTATTAAATTTCCGTTTTTCGCCGGATTCCGGTGGAACTGTAGATCTGGCGAGAAACACGAGAGCAGATTTTGGTTTAGCATATTTTCCCACTCCATTAACGACTGCTGGTTGTACCGGTCACACTTTCGTTCCTTTCCGGTTAAAATACTGAATCAATGAGAAAACTCGTCGGATTGATAATACAGAAACTTTACTCTTCATTTTTTAATGTTAATCTACTTTTTTGAGAGGATAAATTGAAGCGCAGATTTGGAATGTATGTTTACCCCTTATGTCAACACTCAAACGGACTTGAGTAGGCCATTTTCAGTTCTACCGGATTTCTAGTTTTAACCAATCCAAGGAATCTTTCTTAACTTAATTCCCGCCCCCCTTTCTCCACATAATAGTCTACTTATGCAAGTTTAAAGTTTAACCGAAAACGGCCGAGATAGGAAAATCTAGTGAGTGACCCATCACTTGTTCACTTAAAGAGGAGAGGCTTTAAGACTTCGTTGCTCCGCTATTCACGAATAATCAGTTTTCATATAGTGGACTTTTCCTGTCGGACTTGTGGTACCTCTATGCGCTTGTACCTGTGTTAAATGCTTGACGAAAACGATTTTCGAAAAATAAGTGTTCACGCAGTGATTTGCTTTCCGCAAGCTGATCACTGGCCACTGAAAAGCCGCGTTTGTATTGAGATTCAAATTTTCCGCGTCATAGTAGAATTTGCGTTGTCGAGACGGCCGTAGATATTCTTAACGTCTCTGCTAGAGCAGATAGTCAAAAATAAAAAAAATCCCTTCACGGAATCCAAATAATTCAGTGTATTTAGTTGGATGAAACAAACATAGTTTGGCTTTTCAGTTAAACTTTAAGACGATTGTAGTCCTTCTAGAGAGTAAAGAACTCCCACCCTTCTCGGAGAACCAGAGCAATTTCTTGAAGCTATCTGCAATTCTTCGGAGGGAATGGGAGTTACATTTCTTTTTACCCCTTTATGGACCTCAATAAAGGGAGGGGGGGGGGGTCTGTGGCGTCCTCTTAAGATCGTTGTGGTCCCTTTGGTGTGAATGTGAAATTACGGTACCGCCATAAGCCATATTTTATTGGATGACTGTCCTGATTTTTTATTGGTAGCTCCGCGAATTCCCTCTTCGGATTCCAAAGGTGTCCTTAAAAATGAAATACTAGATCACGAGCCTATCCGCCAGTTCCAAAATTGTTTCAAGAATAGAGGGCACCGTGTTTGGTTTTAGTTTTTGGCGGACCAGGCTTCCGTTTCTTGCTTCCGAGGCGCTCATTTGTCAGAACAGACGGTCGTGCTTGTTTTTCATCAAAACCAAAGGGATCGAGTGAGGCTGAAAACAGCTGGGACGGTTTTTTATTTTTTTCGTAACCCAGCAGAGTTCTAGAGGGTGTTAGAATACTGAGGTAGAAACCGTATCTACTCCCACTTGCGTTTGAGTACTAAACTCGTGTAGCTTGCTCAGCGTAAATAATAATAATAATAATTCATTTCTAACCCAAAAATCGTACGAGATGAAAATAGTGACGTACGATAGAAAATAAGAAGACGTTATTAGGGGAAATATTTGCCACAGTTATTATGTAACATAAGGCCTGATGATATCCTCACTTTCAATGACAACGGTCTCAGAGAACACAATTTGAAACTGAGTGGCAAGAAATTTCAAAAAGACATTGGAAAATGGAGCTTTAGGAACCGAATAGTAGAATATTGGAACAATCTCCCAGAAAGTGTTGTGAATGCCGAAAATATCAACCAGTTCAAAGCAGGTGTCGACTACCACCTGGCTGAAATTCAATTTAGTGTGTAGCGTGTCCCGAGAAATTTATAGAGGCGAAAGCCTTATTATGCAATTATATTATTATTATTATTATTAAAAAGCCGCTTTCACATTGACGCGTTTAGCCTTTCACACTGAGCTACGCAACCTCTGCGTCGTGCTTGCGGCGACGCAACGCAGGGCTTACGCAGACAAATAAAGAACCAAGTTTATTCTTGCGTTGCGTCGACGCGTACGTACAAAATTTTGAAGAAAAACTGGAGAAACACGTACTAATGATGAAGAAAAACTCACTACTGATGGAAGAAACGAAACTGTTATGAAAAAATCGAGAAAGGAAAACGTAAATACGCATCCAGCGCTAAAGCTTCTGGCGCAGGTGTGAAAGATACGCTACGCAACCTGTACGCAACGCAAGATAAATGCATAGCCTACCGCAACGACGCGTCAGTGTGAAAGCGGCTTAACACATACGACGAAAAAACTACTCAAGAGTCATACAGACGATCAAAAACTCGTGAGGACCATTTTCTCCGTAGATGCCCGAAGCTTTCTGATTTAAGAAAAAGTTATCCAGATGGTGTAATTTTGCCACTTCCCGAAATTCTGAGTACTATTAACCCCACCGTTATCTCTCGAGTGGACGTGTATATAGATAAATGTTTAGAATTAAGAAGGAGTCTGAGTGGCTTTTGAAATACACTGATCTAACTATCTGTCTAAGCTCATGAGTGGGCGACAGACGCGCGTACTCCGTTTCGGACAGTTTTCTGTGGAGAAAAGACAATTTCTCCGTGTTATCGGGCAACTAATGCTTTACAAATAATTTTAGAATTATTTTGCCAAGGAGGGAGAAAAAAGAAGAAAGTTACAAAAACGAAAGTAAGAGGGTCGCATTGCTTACCCTTTTTCTTTAAAACAGGGCAAACTCCAGGTAGAAAAAGAATAGAATAGTCAAAGAAGGAAGAGTATAGCTTGCCAAGAGCTTTCCATTATATTTCATTTTCGAAGGGTCTTGTACCCTTTCTCGCTTGGGCGTACTTTATGACGATAACCAACAAGTGTGACTAATTAATGAACAATCAGAGGCTTTCCGACATTTCAAAGCCCCAGCCTCTTAACCCCTTTCATGCCTCTCGAAACTCAAGCAGTTTCCATTTTGTGCTACCAAAGGACAGGCCCCACCCGAACCTGCACCCCCAGGCCCTTCAAGGGGTATTACGGGAGAGCCAGAGAGGGATGAAGACAGTGGTATGGATTTATTGCATTTTATTTGGCTCTGTCGCATGGCATGTCCGTAACCCTTGCAAATCGTGACTAGGCTAGCGATGTTTCGAATGGGTTTCAGAAAAGTTTATTGTATACCCCCCTCATAGAATCAAACGATGAATCGTCGCCAGATGCGCTAGAGAAACAATAACAATCACACTTGAGATCTTGGTATAAGTTATCCGCAGGGGGAAACTATCATGGTAAAAGCCAAATTTGTCGAAATCGTCAATATTTACAAATATAAACACTAATAAAGATTAAATATTCACGAAAGACGGTACAAATGTCTTTTCGTATCGTACATGGCCACATTTAACCGGTTGGAGTTTTGGAATCGCCACTGAGGTCGCTCTTGCAGGTCGTTCGCGATATCAAATGGCGGCGGAAGTATATACCTATGGATAGGGTGCTCAAGCATTTTCTTACCAGAAGCCATGCGCAGTTTCAATGTACGGGACTCAAGTTTAAATTTCTGGACGAGCTCGTTATAAGGAATTTCATTTACGCGATTAGGCTTTTGGTTCACAGCGGGTCGCGCATTAGCCCCGTGGAAAAGTCTAGCAGCAGCAGTGCCGTCTTTTACTTTTGGTGGACCCTAGGCCATCCTTGGGTTTTTGGCCCCTTTTCATGAACCAAAAATATAAAATCGCCAGCACATTGTCACACACGATTCTTGGTCGCGCCACGCTAGTTACGTCTGAGCACTATTTCGGTAACGTAAATGACGGTGCAACGTAGCTGGTCATACCTGGGTCGTAACAGGGACCCATAAATTTCCTTTCCAGGGGCTTGTCATTTCCTATGCTTCTATGTTGCTATGTTGACCGAACCAGTCCTACTTTCGAAAAATCCCACTAGGGTCGAATCTGCATTCTTGTTGCCTCATTGGACGTGTGCGCCAAAGAGACTCCTCCCTCACTGCGCCAGCAGCCAATCCCAAATTTTGTCTATCTGGTCTTGAACGTGATTGGACCGTGGGTATTTCTCGAACTATCTTCCGTGCGGTCAACATAGCATCAGAAATCTCTTATTGACAAGCCCCCTGTAAAGGGAATTTATGGGTCCCTGGTCGTAATGAACAAGGCAACACGGCTAGCAACCTTAGCCTGATTTCTCAACAATTTACACCGGCCGCTTGGCCTCTCGTTTCCCCTGGCCCCCCAGCACAGGCCTAATCGGCCTAAGGGTAAAGACGGCACTGAGCAGCAGTCAGCACTGAAGTCGGAAGCCAGAATTGAAAAATTTCATGAAGTTTGACAGAACAGAGTTGGGTAGAGCACAAATAGAGGAAGAGGCATTTAAATAGTTTTAAACATGGCTAACCCTAAGAGGTATTGAAAGTAACCAAACAAACATGGATAACCGTACACCAAGAAGTAACGTGTCAATGTTTACTTCATGCTAGCGCATCTAGCGACCAACAAACAACTAATCTGGGAGGAATTATATGAAGGGCGTAAACTCCACTTTTGTTGTCATTTTGGTTTTGCATGATTTTTGTGTTTCAGAGATTTCGGATTATTCTATTGCCAAGCTGCCTTTGGATCCTGCGGGGAAGCCCTACTATCCTAAGTTGAATATCCGCTCAGGTTTGTTATATCATTTTATTTCATTTTCATTCGTATTCCAGTAGATGTGTTACTCAGAAATGTCATCAGTAAAAAAAAACAAACAAAAAAAAACACTGAAGTACTAACTCTTGTTCTGTTTTTTTTTTCCGCTCACAAGCTTTCACAGAAATTTACATGCACATAAATTGTCGGCAAGTGGACGTGGGAACAAAGTAGACGAATTTCTCAGTTAGAGCGGAGATAAAAGGGTGATTCTGGCGGTCTGAAAGCTCCGTTGGCGTATCCGACTTATGTTCTTGCGACTGCGGCTAAAACTTTTACTAGCTTCGCTTTCCGAGCAGAGCAAACCAACCACAGCTTACGTATCTAGGCAGTTCTGCAAACTCGCTTTATTTTTGGGACACAGTGGCGCGGGAGCAACAACCATGCGAGGTGCAGTGACGTCGTGATTAGATAGGTAAGTTGAAGCAGCCGAACAAAATTGCGCTCCCGCCTATGGTGTTAGGAACGATCTACGCGCTAGGAACACAGTGACGCGGGAGCAACAGCCATGCAAGTGCAGTGACGTCGTCAATAGATAGGCAAGTTGAAGCAGCCAGACAAAATTGCGCTCCCGCCTATGGTGTTAGGCACGATCTACGGAGGCACCAAGTTCAGAGCTGTGTACCAAAAGCTTCTCATGGGGAAGATAGGAGCTTGCTTAACTGTCTAGATACGTAAGCTGTGAAACCAACTCTAGAGAGTACCGCGCAAACTTTGGAAAAGCGACACAGAGTCAATCGTAGCGACACTAGCTCCGCTAGCGGGACTGAACGTCCCAACTAAAACTCAATCATTTGTGCACCAGTGCTGGCTTCATCAACTTAAAATTCTGAACACAGCAAAAAAAAAGACACAACCTCCCTGTTTCTTCGATGTGTGCAGACCGCATCTTAGCTTTACTGGAAATTTCTAAGCCCGCAAGTTTGTCTGGCTTTAAATGCTTCAAGCGTGGTGGGTGACGCTACAAGTATGGCCCGATTGCGAAGCATAGAAAGCCAGAGCAAACTAACTCTAGAGAGTACCGCGCAAACTTTGGAAAAGTGACACAGAGGCAATCGCAGCGACACTAGCTCCGCTAGCGGGACTGAACGTCCCTACTAAAACTCAATCATTCGTGCACCAGTGCTGGCTTCAATAACTTAAGATTCTGAACACAGCAAAAAAAAGATACAACCTCCCCTGTTTCTTCGATGTGTGCATACAGCATCTTAGCTTTACTGGAAATTTCTAAGCCCGCAAGTTTGTCTGGCTTTAAATGCCTCAAGTGTGGTGGGCGACGCTACAAGTATGGCCCGATTGCGAAGCATAGAAAGCATAGGTCTTGGCGTTACTCCTTAGTGTTATTTTGCTCTGATAGAAAGCATAGGTCTTGGCGTTACTCCTTAGTGTTATTTTGCTCTGTTTCCGAGCCTGTTCTGGCACTTCGTTAGTTTTAGAAAGTGACGTTGAAAGTGAATCCACTCCAAATGTTATTGTTGTTTGGGGTTTGACGCGTTCGACCGTAAGGTCATAGCGCTTGGTGTCACTCCAATACTTTCACCGATTTCGTCTTAACGTATATCACTTGTCTTGCTGGTTGGTTGGAGTTATGCTGCTATGGCAGATGCCTGCGTCATAAAATGTCAATCCATAAAACAGTAAATACAACACTAAAATACAACGAATTACATATTATTGCTCATTCCGTCGTCTTTTCAAGGGTATATTTTTTTCCCCTCTCCGTACGTGGAAATTGGATTCGGCAAGCCATTGACAAGTTGTAAAGGCGCAATGACTCTCTGCTTGTTATTGCGCTCGGCGGATTTTCGCTTTCGTTTTTAGAAAGCGAATCCATGAGATCGCCAGAATCACCCAGAAAGCGGCATTGGATTATGTACCAAAATGTCAGAGCAAAAATTTTCATGCTGTGGAAATTGGCTTTCTGAGACACTACACTGTCAGAAGTTTCATAACAGAATACACAGTAATGCGCAATTCCAACAGATAACACAAGTGTTATCTGTTACGATTTCGCTAACGTTATGCATTAAATGTTATGCATAACAAGCATTGACAGGAAGAGCCGGAAAAGCGTCTGCTGACTTTTCCGATTTCATGGTGACAGACATAAGAGTCTGCAGATGATTTTTTTTGCGGTGTTTCGGCTCTTCTTTTATGCATAAAGTTTAAACGCGTAACTTTTGAAAAACATAACAGCTAACATCCTAAGTGTTAGCTCAGAAATTCAAGCATTATCTGTTGAAACCGCGCATCCTTGTGTTATCTGTTATCAAACTTCTGACACTGCAATATACACTGATGACGGAACACTGCTTTACCCTCTCGTTACCCCAGCTAGCGTTTGCATGGTAGTGGGTTTAACGTTGTCCAGATCCGAGCATGTTTTACAACGGATGCAAATACGCTCCGATTTCAAAAATGGACTTGGATTCCACGTAGAGTGTAAGTGCAAATTGAATGTTAGTATCTGCTTATATTAACGGAGGTTTTGCACGTTTGTTTATTTTTTCCCCGTCTTTTTGTGAATCTGTTAATAGAGTCAACCAGCGAAATTTTCTCAGCTTGACAATCGAAATTCCAGTTCTTTTTTTCCTAATTTATTTATTTACTTGAGTCAGAGCAATTTACATATGAAAAAACCGCACATTACGTCGAGAAAAGTAAAGGAAAGGACAAAAGATGGTCCCATATTGCCAAAATTGGTTGAACAACAAGTGCTGTCTTTTTTCGACAGTAAGCACATTATCGCACTCGAGTAGTCTATTCAGGAAATAATCATTATAGGAATGAATAAACTGTGTACCAGGAAGCCATTTGTGCGTCCGAAAAGCATTCGACCACGGTTGTTGGGAGGGGGTACGTTTCATGACACGGGTTAAGCGATTGGGATGAAACTAAAGGCGTATTCTCGCCGTTCCCCGAGGACTCCACTTGAGGAGTCCCCGCGTTTTTGTTTGTCCCGGGGACTCACTCCCCGTATTATCGCGAGTCCCCACGGACGGGAAAAGTCTGACATTTCAGTGTTTCGGCCGGATCTGACATCGCTGGGCGGGGTTGGATGGCGGCACCGGACACCGGACACGGAAATGCTCCGATTCGAGTGGAATGATGCGCGATAGGAACAAATATTTTAGGTGCGTCATTTGTGTATCCGAACCTTACAGCGGCCACAGTAGAGTGTGGAGGGGGGCCCTCGGAAATTTAACATAGGGACTAAACGGATGTAGGGATTGGAATGAACTGGAGTTCCCTTTTAAATAAATAAATACATGCTCAAACAGGATTGTTTACGCCTATCACTTAAATAAAACAAAACAAGTTCATTTAGCGACAAATTTTGATATCAGAAATCTAAAAAATCAAAGCTCTCTATGGAATTTTGAGACCGAGAATATGTCGGCCAGAGCTGCTATCTGCAGCGTTTTTTAACTTGTTGACCGTCTCCACAGCAATGGCTTCGTCTGGTAGGGATTTCGGCAGGACTACCTTTTGTTACGGCCCATTAAGCCTTGACGGAATGATTCTTTTATTGATATGTCTGTTATTTCATGTTTTTTGTCCATTAATCGAATAAGTGGATAAGCTAGCGCTTCTAACGAAAATAATGTAATGCAATAGAAAAGGCTTTCGCCTCTAAATGACTCTGAGAGATCGGGAGTTTAAAATTCTTGTCTATTATATATGGACGTTTTAATAAAGAAACAACAAAACTGCAAAGAAAATTGCAGTTTGACAGCAGAGCGTTCAAACCCTCTTCAGAATCGCCGTTGTCGAAAATATACCAAAATAATGGAGGACTGTAGCGAAGAAGGAACGGGTTAAGCCGATTGTTGACCAGATGATTGTTACCTGTTTTCTTCCCAGGTCCCCGACCCAATTCTCCCTCTAACCTGACCATAACGGAGGCCATTGGTGGTTTCATACTGACCTGGAATCCCCCCAAAGAAGACGCGTCTGCTGTCGCCTACTACACGGTGGACTATCAGGTGGATACCACATGGAAAAGACTGAGCAAGGCGGAAATCAAATCCAGTGAAACTTCGTTCCTAGGTAAGAGCCAGAACACTTAGTGGTTCAATTAATTTTCAGTTAAATTTTATTAAATTCAAAATAAATAAACAAAATAATTTTCGACCCCTACAAAGCTCCATAGCCCGTTACATAGGGGCAAAGACCAAAGTAATCAACAAATAAACGAGTCTCTTCAATATTACAATAAAATAAAGAAAGAACAATTGAAGAGGGCTTAAGAACTTATTTCTCTCAGCCGCTGTGCCGAGTAAGTTCACCTGCCATATTCCGTAAATATTGGCCGGGTGCATACACTGGGTAGCTTGTAGACCGTCTATATTGTGGCACCGGCATTCTAACCCCTCTTTCGCGCTTCTGCGATTTCGTGCCAAATTCTGCGTTTGGCGACATACGACACAGACAGTCTAACAAGCAACGCGGAATGTGCGTTTTGTAACAGTGTTTTTCGGGGGAAGGGAAAAAGAAGAACTTTTAATAGAACAAAGCGCATCTCACGAACCAGGGGAAAACTGTTCCAGGAATCACTTCCGACTTTCAGGTCGTGTCTACCAGTATAACTCGTTTCCAAATTACTTACTGATTTATTTCAAAATATTGCAATACAACAAAATAATCAAAGGAAAAATACAAATCACAAAAGAAAACGAAACATTACAAAACAGCCAGATTATGAACCATAGCTATTTCTTTGTGTTTATTATTATTTATTTAATTCTAAATGTAGTCAACAAGGGCCAACAATTAAGGCAATGCGGGTCGGAATTTGCAGATTATTCCATTGCAACAAGTCTTTTCTGTTCATTTTTTCTTTTTTTTCCTCTTTTGCCGAACTTCGAACAAAGTTTTCCATTAGCCTTTTCGTAGCACCTTCCGGAAAAGGTACCAGAGTGTGAAAACCGCTGGGAATACTCGGCAATTTGTAGCAGCGGGAAAATGATACTAGCTTTGCTTTCGAACTCGCGGAAACCCTCTTACGCACGACAAACTTGTATGTACTTAACGAACTTCCCTTTTACTGCCAAAAACAAAGCTGAACGTCTAAGAAAAGTCTAAACATACGCCAGGTTTGGCAACTGTCGAAGCCTCTGCTCTTGTTTAGAAAAGCTTTGCAGAGTTAAATTTGTATATAAAAGTTTCGCTGTCCGTCGCCCTTGGTAAAAGACGTTACTTGACGTGCGAAACGTGATACCAAGAACAAATAATCTGACAGAACCTCCATCTCCATATCTCTGTAATATGAATATGCGGAGTCGAATATTTCCCTATACCCTGTCCGCTACGAACGAGCGGAGGTTAATATAGCTTCGCGCCGTTCGCGTTTCGTTAGCTCAGATAATCGCTGTAAACCCGCCGGTGAGGAAAAGTAGAAGTCAAATCTGATTAGCTCTATGGACGCGCTCCAGAGTGGGTCAGCGCGTGGAGTACCCGCCTCCTGCACTATTTTTCTGCGATAACAATGGCGAAGACGGAAGATGAGTAAACGGGCATTTTTTTTCTTTAATTTTTTTTTTTAAATAAACTTTTATTTAAAACCTTTGGTACAAAGCATTTACTTCTCCATTTCACTATTCTTGATGTTTGCTCGATTCTAGATCTGTAGGCACCATGAGCCGTGGCGTGATAGCTGTAAGCTTCTCCGGCGAGTAGAAAAAAGGGCTGCAAAAAAAACAAAAAATATCTGAGCCTACGTCAACGAGATCACTAGAACAAAGATAATTTGGGCAATTCAATCAGCTAAAAAAAAAAAAAAAAAAATTGGGCAATTAATCTAAATTAAAAAATTTCTAAATCTGAGCAGTTTAAGAAAAACTATAATAGATTTCATTTAGAGGCAAACTAAAAACCAATTACCCAATTAAACAAATTTTTTTGCCTAGCCGCTTTGCAGGCTGCCCTTCCGTCATAGGGCACCCCTTCCACAGTGGCACAAAAAACCTTACTAAAATTTACTAAAACGCCTTTTATCTTTAACCTTCAAAATCCATCTGTTTAACAAAAAAAAATAAAAAATAAAAACGGGCATCAACATCAGCTCAAAGCGAGAGTGAATACGTGAGGTCCGTGAGGTGAGGTCCGCTCAGTTTTGTCGGGGTCGCTGCATGGGACTGAAGACAGAAGTTCTATCAGATTATTTGGTCTTGGTAATACTACAAAAATTGAGGTGGGTGGCCCACCCCTACCCAGGAAATCTCACGTCACCAAGAGGATTAGTTGGGTCAGCGGATAGGGTCCAATAGTTAGGTACCGCTTGTTGGGAAGACCTTAACTGCTACGCCAATTCGTCTGTTGTAACGTTACACAACGTTTATTGTACAACTATTTACAGATGTATAGGTCACGAAGTCAGGAATGAATGAAGTCACGAACCCTTAAATAAATAATAATTCTTTTACTTTCTGATTTTACTTTAAACTGAATACTTCAAGTTTATAATTTCATTTAATATCTTATTTATAACTAATATAAATAATCCAAAATGTTTACCTTAAAATTCCAACAAATCCACTTTACAAATTATAAGCCATGTATCTGGTTGAAGGCTGTTCATCCACTGAACTGGTAGCGCTTCTAACCAGATGTATTACTGTTTTCATTACTGATAGATGGCGTTGGAATCGTACAAAGCGCCAAATATTCAAAGAGGTGAAGTGAAATAGGACGATTCCCAACATCCCTCCCCCCTTAAAAATAAACTCCCCCTTTTCAAGAAAACATGTGAACAAAGAAACAAACACAGGAAAAAGGGAAACACTCTGGCTAAGCAGTTACAAAAATTGGACGCATAGAAAAATCAATCAATCACTAATCAATCATGTCCATAACGTGCCAAGGCATCAGCAAGTACAGGCATTTGTTGCATGGGGACTTTTTCCGGGGGTCTGCGTCTAGAGATAAGCTGACAGTTGTTACAGGAACGGCAGAATTTTGCGACATCTGAAGGTAGGTGTGGCCAGAAGAATCTTCGTGTGATGCGGTCTTTAGTCTTATTGATTCCTAAGTGGCCACTGAGAGGTGGTGAGTGACTTAGTTGCAAGACTGTTGAGCGACATCTTTCTGGAACTAGTAGTTGTAGCAGTTTTCTTTTTCCGTGTCGAGCTCTGTAGAATACACCGTTGCGTTCCAAAATTTGGTGCGGTTTGGAATCGTCAAGTGTAGGCTCAAGTTGGCTGATTAGTGACTTCAAGGAAGGGTCACTCTTCTGTTGAGCTGCAAATTCTTCTGTTTTCAGACCCAGAATTTCAGGGGCGTAAAGACTAATCGGGACAGCCGTATCTTCAGGTGGCTCCTTAGAGGCCCCATGTTCAGTAACATCGTTCGGTGTTGCCAAACATGCGTCACGAATGTTACTCAGGTCTTGCTTCTCAAGGCGACGCACAGATTTTCGCTTTGATTTTCGGGCTGGTTTGCTGCAAGACGGGATGCTGAAGATGCTGTCATCAGAATTCAGGAAGTCGGGCTCGCTGGTTTTCTTTGAACCAAAATCGTCGCTAGTATCGGAAAGAGTTGTGGTTCGTTCGGCTGCAGCTGAACGAGATACCACCAGGGAGGTTGGCTGAGATGTCTTCGATGTATCGAAACTAACCAGGTTGGCGAGATCTGGATAGTCGCACCCAAGAAGAACGTCTACCGGCAGGTTTTTCACAACACCTACCTCCAGTTTTCGGGCGACGATGGAGCTAACAGGTCGTATGAGCTCGAGCTTGACGACGGTGGTCGGAATGTGATGCGTGTCACCAAAGACACAATCGATCATGCATCTACCTTCCGGATTCACGTATTTCGGGTCGACAAGATCAGCTCGGACGAAGCTAAAATCACTGCCGGTGTCAATAATCATCTTAACCGGCTTACCGTTCATCCTGCCCGGGATTTCGCGGTTTTTCTTGAGTGATGAGCTATTATTATCAGGACTTCTGGCCAGGCCACTAAAGCTGGTAGTTGAACTACGTGCCGGTTCTTTAGGGCGACCATCTTGGTTATTCTGTGCTGAGCGATGCGGGTCTGGAGTGTCTCTCTTCACTCCGGACTTGTTGGGACAGTTTCGGACCATGTGCCCTTTCTTGTGGCAGTAGTTGCATTCCACTGCAGATAGTTGTCTTCTAGAACGGTTGGGACTGGTGCTCGGAGATGAGTTTGGTGTAGCATCTGAAGCATTTTCTCCCGATGTTGGAGAATTCGGACGGCTGTGACGCTGCTTCTTGCTGAAGTCATCTTTTCCCAGCGTTCTGCGAGTGAGAAGATACTCATCTGCAGCTTTCGCAGCTTCTTCCACTGTAGTTGGCTTTTGCTGGACCACGTGCATTTTCAAGTACTCGTTGGTTATGGTGCTGTAGAATTGCTCAAGGGCAATTGTCTCGAGTGTGCTGGATAGCAGAGCTTTCGTTGTGGCTAAATCGGTGGCTGTTAAGTAGTCGTTTGGGATTCTGAGCCACTTGTTCCGGAATTTAGACAGGTTGGAAGCTAGTTCTCGGTAGCTATCTTCGTATTTCTTCCGGAAAGAGCGAAATTTCTGTCTGTAGAACTCTTCGTTGACTTGAAATTTTTCCAGGACGGCCTTTTTGACTTTTTCGTAGTCTTTTCGGTCTTCATCTGACAGGACATGAGTGGCTTCTTGGGCTCTGGGGGTCAGGAGAGGAAGAAGACGCGGGACCCACAGGGAATCATCCCAGCCGAGGGATCTGGCGGTCAGTTCGTATGTACTCAGGTACGTTTCGATGCAGTCGCCATCTCTCATCGCTGGAATTTGCGCCATGCGATTTGATTTCAGCATTCTCCGCTGAATTTCGAGTTCTTCCTTCCTGAGCTTTTCAGCAGCTTCCATTTCTTCTTTTCGTAGCTTCTCATTCAGTTCGAGTTCATTTCTTCTTAGTTCCAGCTCTTTTTCTCTCAGCTCCAGTTCTGCCTCTCTTTGCTTCTGAAGATTCTGTTGCTCCTCTCTTCGAGCATCTAGTTCTGCCTCTCTTTGCTTCTGAAGACTGTGTTGCTCCTCTCTTCGAGCATCTAGTTCTTCTTTCCGGATGCGCTCCATTCTCTCTGCCTCTTCGCGACGACATTTCTCTGCTCTGTCAGCCTCTTCACGACGAATCATTTCTTGCTGCTTCATCATTTCCATCATCATGTTGAACATTGCGACTTGAGGTTCGGACGCAACTAACGGCGCTTGTGGGACAAGAGCTACAGGCGCAGATGTACTCTGCTGAAGGTTTTGCTGATTAATTGCAGCTTGCCTGATGTACTTTGTTGCTGCTGTTGTTGCTGATTCATGATGACAGTTTTATTCAGGTCGGAAGACAGATTGATCGTATCGGGCTTCGTATCGGGCTTCGTATCTGTCAGTTGAGGTGGGGAAATTTGAAATACAAGAGGGGATATTTCAGTCTCGGAGAAAGTCTTCTCGGCACCGTCGATGGGAGAAAGAGGGAAACTTGGAGTATGGAAGACGAAGTCGTTGAATTCTAATTTTCTTAACTCCTCCTTAACCGGTGTTTTGTCTACGATTTCTGAATCAGAGCCTATGGGGCTTGTAAAATTTGGGGAACAGGGTCTTGACCTCTCGGAAGTGTTGGATTCTTCAGAAAACTTTTTTCCTCGGTAAGGAGTATTATCAAGATGCGGCCTCGTTGACTTCCTTCTTGTTTTTAGTGAAACAGCTTCTCCTACTTCTTTCCTATCTTTTATTCCCAATTCTTGGAACTCTGCGTCTTTTACTTTGCCTTTCTGCGATCTCGTAAACATCAACTTATACGTCAAAGCCCCCTCGTTGATCTTCCGCCGCACTTGTTCGACCTACTGACCGATCAAAACAATAACATCCAACCGGTATCAAACGCGACAAGCAGCGTACACGCTCATTCAGAACTTCGCAGTGGAGTGGAATGCTGATAGTATGACGTCACTTCGTCTGGTAGCTGTTTGTTTTGGGTCCTGCAGGCACTTGCTCACGGCGTGAACTTGGTTACCAAGCCAAGCAGGTAAATGGACAGGTAGGGTTGGGAAATTATGTAAATTTCAGGAATGCTGAACAGACGCAGAATCTCAAGGTCAACTTGAAATGAATGAGACTTTTGCAGGCAACGGAGAATAAACACGTAAGCACGGTGGTACGAAATGGCACGGGAGTAGATGAGTAGAAAATCTTAAGGGTTCTGACTTACAGGTTTGCGGCGTGTTCTTACTTGTCCTTTTCCTTTGGGGTGTAATCCTTAATCCTTGAGTCACTTGCTAGAGTATTGTCACTGTTCTTAAAGGATACAAGTAATAACGTTCACAAACACGGCTTATGCACTAAGCGACGTTCGTCGAGCTGTCGGACTTCACAGGTAGGCATCGGCTGGGTTGTAGTCTTCCGCGTTGAGCCTTGGCTGAGCGGCTAAGCAGGCTCCTCGAGATGGTGGACGTTTCGACACCGCTGGTACCAATTATGTTGGGAAGACCTTAACTGCTACGCCAATTCGTCTGTTGTAACGTTACACAACGTTTATTGTACAACTATTTACAGATGTATAGGTCACGAAGTCAGGAATGAATGAAGTCACGAACCCTTAAATAAATAATAATTCTTTTACTTTCTGATTTTACTTTAAACTGAATACTTCAAGTTTATAATTTCATTTAATATCTTATTTATAACTAATATAAATAATCCAAAATGTTTACCTTAAAATTCCAACAAATCCACTTTACAAATTATAAGCCATGTATCTGGTTGAAGGCTGTTCATCCACTGAACTGGTAGCGCTTCTAACCAGATGTATTACTGTTTTCATTACTGATAGATGGCGTTGGAATCGTACAAAGCGCCAAATATTCAAAGAGGTGAAGTGAAATAGGACGATTCCCAACACCGCTACCGTATGTTCACCGCCCGCCAGATGAGAACCCGTTAGTGCAGGTAGCTGGAACGTTGTGCCGGTAGCAACGTTGCACGTTGTCTCAGATTTAATACTTAGAATGCGAAGAAGGTCTTAACCGCCTAGGTAATACGAAGACAGAGATTAATGCTTCAAGCTTATAGATAAATAACGATTTATTTTAGATAAAAGAAATGAAAAAAATGTTAAATAAATGTAGGCTCAAGACGAAAACTATTTGAGTTTAAAACGGTGGAAAATCGCCCGCACAAAACTTCTCTTCCAAGACTTTACTTCTTGGTGCATCGTTTAAAAGGAACAGTAAACTTGACTACGCAACTTTCGGCCATCGAATCGCCCGAGGGGGCTTAGATAAATATACAAGGTCTTATTGTCGACAGGCCCCCCCTTTTTTGTTGTCTCGAACCCCCTCCTTAGTGTTCCCAAAGCTAGCTGGCAGGCCCTTGCCCCTTGTGCACTGTAATTATGCACTTATGTACTGTAAGAGTTCGCCTTTTTACGTGTAGACTGCAGACAAACGACCACCCCGACAAGACGGCCTGGGTTCGATTCCTAGTCGCGGCACACAAACCTTTTGCTTTTTTTTCTACTAACTCAAAAGTCGAATTCTCGGAAATTGCGCGGAAACTGCAATGGTCGTAACGAGAATTTTTCTTACTCTCAATATCGACTCAGGGTACATTCTTGATATGTTAGCTAGCTCCTCGAGTCAAGTTTGAGTCAAGTTTTTTGTTCCTTTAACTTCCAAAGGCCTTTCCTCCAGTTCTATGTAAACTTCGTGGCTGACACTGGACGCCTCATCAAAATATTTGGTCCAACAGATTTGACTGTACTAATCTTCTTGGTGACGTAAGATTTCCTGGGTGGTGTTCAACAGCCTTTTCGCATTTGGAAATTTAGATCTCAAACTGCCTTCACCGGCTGCCTGCGCTACCTTCACTAACGCGCTCTGATGGTAGGCGGTGAACATATGGTAGCTGTTGACCGTGGTAGTTCCCAAGATTCACAAATACTCCAAAATGATATTCACAAAATTGAAACCTGGATGCAAGTGTGACTGATGGAAGTCAACGTCGAAAAAAGTCACCATCTTCGCCTGGGACCCTCTTACTTTAAAACTGTCTATACTTTCAACAGCCTAACGATACCCGAATGTAAGACCCAACGGGATCTAGGGGTCCTGATCGATGTTGATCTGCGTTTTTCTCAACATTACAACCTTACCATGCAAAAGTGTAATAGAATCCTTGGTGTAATTCGAAGAACCTTTACATTTAAGCAGGATGGTTTGTTCTCGCTTCTGTTTAAGTCGATGGTTCGACCGATCCTTGAATATGGCCACACCACAGTGAGGCCGTATTACAATTGTGACATTGAGGCGTACGAAAAAATTCAACGGAGAGCTACGAAGTTTGTACCAGGTCTGCGCGATCTTCCCTACGAAGTGAGACTAGCCAAGTTGTGCCTTCCCTCCATTGCATACAGGTTTTTTAGAGGAGATCTGATTGAAACATTCAAATTAATGAATGGAAGTTATGACAATTTTGAAGTGACTGATTTAGTAAGATTCAGCATTAACCGTCATCATCGGGGGCACGCGTACAAGCTTGCAAAATCAAGATTCCACAAGGACGTTTTTAAGTGGGGTTTTGGTAACAGAATCGTTGATCCTTGGAAGAGCCTTACCGAAGATGCGGTTAATGCTGAATCGATCAATAGTTTCAAGTGCATTGTTGATGGGATTTTCAACTCCGATCAGTTCGACTACTCAAAATTTCTTCGAGTTATTTAGAGGCGAAAGCCTTTTTCTTGCTTTGTATTATTATTATTCTTAATAGTTGTGGAACACTGCTACCAAGAACAACGAGACAGAACTGCTATCTCCCTATCTCGGTCATACAAGCATGCAGAGTCGAGTAAAACTGCCGACTCCCGACGCAAATGAGCGGAGGATACTAGCTTCGCGCACATCACGTTTCGTTATCTCTACAAATAGCTATATCGCCGTAAGTCGCTGAAGATGAAATCTAGCAGTCAAAGCTGATTGGTTCTATGGACGCGCTCCAGAGCGGGTCAGCGCGCGGAGTACGCCTCCTGCTAGCCTCATTTCTTGTGCGAGAATCAACGGTGAAGATAGAAGAGGAGTAAACGGGTATCAACATCAGCTCAAAGCTATAAAGTAAATACCTCCACGTCCGCTCAATTTTGTCGGGGTTTTCATAGTCGCTGCATGCGACTAAAGACATAAGTTCTAGCTGATTATTTGTTCCTGCTGCTACTAAAGGACATCGAAGATATAGCCTTACTAATTATTTACTGATAACGCTAACAGAGGGAGTTCTGGGAATCACTGCTTCGCTCTGCTATGGAGCGGTGGTGAGCGTGATCCCCTGCAAATGAACAACCTGAAGAAAGTGAGTGTTAGTGCTGTTGTAGTATTGTCTATTATACTTTGGTGGAAGCTTTTCACATTCCAAAAACACAGCGCAGATTTGGCTTCGAGAAGAAAAGTATTATTTTGAGGCCATCTTTAACCTATGATTTAGATTCATATTTTTGTTTGGATTATATTTCTGGTTCATGGTTTTGTGTTCTTCTTTTACTTGTTTCCCCACATGTAGTTTAGTGGGTGAATAAAATCATAATTCATCATTGTTTCATCAGTCCTTTCGAAAAATTGTTCAAGGAGTTTCATCTTTTCAGTGAAAAACCTCATCCACGGCAAGACTTATCACTTTCGCGTCAATAGTCACACTCTAACCAATCAAGCTTCGAGTGAAGTACTCAAGCTCCAAGTCCCTCAAAGGGTGAAAGACAAGGCCATAACGGCGGGCGTTGTAGGCGGTATTCTCTTCTTCATTGTCGCAATCATCTTGTCTGTCTGCGCTGTTAAAATCTGCAATAAGAGGAGACGGAGGAAACAGGAGAAAGGTAAGAGTTTGTAGTTGTAAGTCACACCCTCCTCCACGCTCGCGGCCCCCTCCCTACCTCGGAAAGGAGTTATAGTGTATATAGAAATGAACTTCTAATCATTCGCGAAAGTTCATGTATTCGTTGTACGAAGTTCTTCGAAGTTTGGGATGGATACGAACGAGTTGTACCCTAGAGGAGCGCAACTTACCGGTACGTGATTCTGTTGGAGGGGTGAGAACTGAAAGAATTGTAGTCAGACGTGGGTCGGACAACCTACCCGACATGTGATGGTCTATCACCTTGCAGATTTCGCTCCTTTTTTTCTCAGAAATCAGAAGATCAATCTGCCTGGAGATTTTTGACATAAATGTGTGTGTAGGAGAGGGGGGGGGGCAACATGGAGTGGCATCAATTACTGCTGCATGCTACTAAAGCTTACAATTTTTCATCGGAAAAGCCATAAAAAATCAGGGATTGGTAGTGAACTTCCCCTGCCACTTTCAACTGAAAACGCTAGACCAAGATTTTCAGTTCAGTTCAATTTTATCCATAAAAATAATAAGCACCATTAACTCATTATGACTTCTCCATAAGGTTAACGTAAGGCATGGCAATGGGCGGGGCTTTTTCTTTATTCATATAATCTTAAGGGAAAATAACTACAAAAATAATGATAGAAAAAAAAATAAAGACATAACAAACTGTCAAGAAAATTCGTTAACGGACGATCTTTCGTCAACAAAGCGCCCTTGCCCCCCCCCCCCCAAAAAAAAAAGGAAAAAATAAATATAGGCTAGGAAGGAAATTATGTTTTTGACAAGAAAAAGGACTTGGCCTGTGACTTGCGATCTGTGATGTTATTATTTTTTTTTACAGCGTATAACATGGTTGCGTGCCGGATAACAGAAGCTAGAAATGGCAGCCAGGCGAAATCAGTGCCGGTTAAAAAGTAAGTAGGATGTTCTTTCTACCAGTTTTAACTAGGCTAACTACTTAATAGTTGCGTTTTTGCGGATACAGTGGTATCTGTTACCACGGTAACTGGATCTGCAATAAGTCGTTGTTGCAGTGACCGTGGTATCTGATATACCGTCCACTGCAAAATCAACGATTGCCGGAATTGCACTTTTCGAAACTGAACTGATATCCAGTTACATCACTAAGTGCTGAACTTCTTTCTCATCAATTTGACAAAATTTGATGAAAGTGAGATGACTTTTCAGACACCACGACCAGATAACACGGTCGGACCGTGATATCTGAATATCTGTTACCACGGTAACTGGCCAGATACCACGACAACTGCAAAAACGACTTTAGACCGTATATCAGATACCATGGTATCTGCAAAAACGCAACTAATAATTTGCACGAAAACAACGTATACAGCGGCCGAGCGGAGCGAGGCCCTGTAACGGTTCCCAATGCTTATATAAAACGGAACGTTACGCGTTTGATTACCTTGACATGGTCTATGGCGAGTTTACACATTAAAGGCAGTATGCGCTAAAATGCAGCGTACGCTAAATGCAATGTATAGTCTGCGCTAATTGCAGCCCCGAAAAACACGAAAAGTGAAGCCCCCGAAATAAGTACCCGAAGTCTGCAAGGCGTGTACTAAGTGTTATCTTTTTTTTTTTTACTAAAGAGCGATAAAAGGAGTATATTTACTATCCCCATCCCTTTGCTGAAAACATAACAAATTGTATCAAGGTACGTGGCTAAAATCCTTATTGGGATATACCATTTTGAAAGTTTCATGGTGTTCAAAACTTAAGCGTTGAAACGGTACCGAAAAAAGTAATCCAAAGGTTTTATTGGTAATCGTTGCAGTTTCGAGAGGTTCAAGAATTTCTTCGGATTTTGGGCAATAAAAAATAATTCCGGCGTATTTTTGCGTGTTATTCAAGCCAAATTTTTTTTTAAGACACCACCCATCCCCACTTTTACTTTTCTTGGACCCTAGGCCATCCATAGATTGTTGTGCCTTTTCATGAGTCAAAAACGTAAAAACGCCAGCATATTAGCACACACAATTCTTGGTCGAGCCAAACTATGGTAACATCTGAGCACACTTTCGATAAAGGGAACGACAACGGTGCAATGGCACACCTGGCTTGGCTAAAGTTACACCTGGATTGTAATGAAAAAGGCAATGCGGCTGGCAACCATAGCCTGATTTCTCAACAATGCACCGGCCTAAGGGTAAAGACGGCACTGCCCATCTCGCAAATAATCCAAAACTACATAAGTTGTCGAACCATCAGAGAATCAAGAACTACTTACAGAATTTAAAATATTTAGCGAATATGAATGAATAAAGATGAATAATTAAGATGAAGAAGGATGTGAATTGTATCCACGAATGACGATAAACATTTGCTTTACGTCTTCATTAGAGCTAGCCATTTGACTTTCGTGCGGACGGGATCTTGTAATGATGGGTGCCAACTCTCCCGCTCCTGAAACATCTCCTCAGACGCTAGTACTATTTGATCTAGCATAAGAGAATGAAAAGTAAGCGTCTACTGGGCGCGACTCATATACCCAGATCCAGTAAACCACCGCTCGCCTGGCACATTCGAGAAATAGCTGGACCATCGCTTGACGTACCATCTCCTTTTAGGCTATTTCACCCTAACCTGACCTGAAGTTGACTAACCACTTAGTAAGAAAGTACCTACTGTTTAAGCATGGACATGGGTCATGGACTGGGATACCTATTCTACACCCTCCCTCTCTGTGAAAGTAGACCCCTCCCCCGCTTAAATCCTCCGCTGATACTATAGTAGCTGGCTGGACTCGAGGTGTTTTAATCCGATACGTTTCTTTCACGCTACCATAGAAGGAGAAAAGGTGATGGTTAGTATTGCACAACTGCATGATTTATTTACTGTTTAACTGAATGCAACGTCACCGTTTCTGTTCACGGTTTTTTTTTCTCTTGCACCCTCGACACTTTTGTGTTATCTTTTGCCCGGGCCCCACTACGGATACACCTGTTCGTAATTCGGTTTTTGGACGTTTTTAAGACCGTTTTTTAGCGGGTTTTAAGACGTTCCTGTCTCAACCCGTTCATAAAATCTGGGATGGAATAATCCATCTCCCGTTTTTAATTTGTTATGAACAAACAGTGAGAAAGGAGCGTCCTAAACGCCTTAACAACGTCTTAAATGCTGAGATTCGACAATCTATTTACGCGTCGCACTTAAATAGGCCTGAAACCTGATACAAATGCGTTACTTCGTTTGTCTGCTATCCATAGACAATCGATTTCAGCGGATGAACTTTTTCTTTCGGATTTGTGGTACGTCCATGTGTTTGTTCCTCTGTGCTTGAAATATTTAGCAAATAAAAAGGTAAGCCATTGCCGAAAAATAAAATAGAAATAGCAGATTCTTTTAATTCAGTATCTTTACATCCTTTTACTACTTCCTTCAGCCGTGACTTTCCTAGCCTTCTGCATTAAACCATGGATATGTAGGCTTATGTTGAAATTCAAATTCTCTACGTTTGGGTGAATTTTGGTTTGTCGCGCAACAACGAACATTCTGAACGTTATTACTAGAGCCCCGGATGCAAAAATACAAAATCGCTTAGATGAGTCAAAATAGTTCTGTGCGTTCAAATGTTGGGTGTATAAATAAGCTGCCTTTTCACTTAAATTTTATGGAGGTCACAGCCTTAGATTCATTGAAAGTGTTTGAAACGAATTTGAATTAGATTGTATATCATCCCTTCTTGACAAGTTTTATTCTATTTAAAATAATTTTTTGAGTACTCTTCATTCATATTCTTAGTTATAGTAAAAAAAAGAAAAATCAAATTAAAAAGTGTTGAAAAAAAATAATAATAAGAGATTAGTGAAGTAAAGATTTGAAGAAAACATAGAGAATATACACTTCCATAAGGTGAAACAAGGACCACAGTTTTATGACTGAGATGAGATGAGGAATTTTGAAGAAGAAAAAATCTTGCGGCAGGCGATTTGGTTTAGCAATGCGAAAATAATTCACACTCATCTTGGTATATGAATGTTGGTGAAAAAGGATTACCGCAGACTAGAATCACAGGCCCCGATATCTGGTAGAAGGCTTCCAATCAATCAACCTTAATTGTTCGAAAAATTGTTTACGATATTAATAAAAAAAATGAATATCCGTCTTCTACACACTGCATATTATATTACTATACATTAGATACAATTACATATCTTCTTTCACAGTAAATGGTTAAAAACAAAAAGCGAAAGAAAAAACTTCACCGTTAAACTTTGACTATAGCCTGCCTGAGGTGGTGCTTTCTTTTCTTGTGATAACCAAATCCGGCAAATCCTTTACTACAAATCTGATCCCCATACCATGCTAGGTAATATGCCACAGAGAAGCGTGAGGTCAAGAAACGGGTCCACGATGAGACTTAGGTTTCTTTCCTCTTTATTATGTTGGATGGCATGTGATCTATTCCTTCCACATGTTCTAAATATGATTTTATTTCCTATTTACAGAGGACGAACCGGCGGATTGCCCCTTATGATGGGTCTGGAGGACCTCAACCAATCAGTGACTAGCATCATTTTCAAAGACTGCTTCCATTTCAATGATGAATCATCAAGTGATTATGAATCCGAACCGCGAGATCAATCCGCGGATTCCGAGTGGGTCTCCTCGGACCGCGGTTTGACTCAGTGGGGGAGAAGTGAGAAACCGCGGTTGCGGTTCCGCCCCAAACCTCGCTACCAGGTGCAAACGGAATATACCCAACCCCAGGGGTATATAACTCGGAGTTCAGATGGGCGGTTCAAATTAGACGACGTTGACGAATCCCCTGCAAAAAGACGACGGACGGGGGACCTTCCTCCCTGGCTTATATCTGAACCTCTACCAGTGAAAAAGCATGACTATGTAAATACTCAGAGTGCTAGTGCTTATATAAACCATCGACGACATTACCCTGGTCTCCAAGAATCTCCCATTATTGAAAGTGGATTTTATCGAATAGGAGGAGATAGTAATGTCCCAGCTAGACCTATCTTAAGAAAGGAGTTTTCGGGAGCAGTGGGCAGTAATCAAGGGTTCCTGCGCACTCCAGGACAGCCCCTTGGCACCCCCTCTGTTGCCACGATTTACAATCCTTCTAGCTATTATACTCCTGGTAGTAAAACGTATCGGTCGGTACGGTCGAGCTCGCCGGGACCCATTTCAGGTAGCTTTATGGATGACCTAAGCTCTGTAGCCGTTCCTAGTAGCGTTGAACGGTCCTTTCCAAGTACCTTGCTAACCTCTGATGCCACACCCCAAAGCGGTGACCGGAGTCGGAGCGAGCTTCCCTCTCTCACCCCGCTGACCGCACTAACTCCCATATCAACCGTTCCAAGGTTTCGGGGTGTCACTCAGATGCCCCTTGATACTCCAGTGCGAACATTAGACCACCCATCCCACTACCACCCTGTCCCTTCCTCTGGTAATGTCTACATACCGCTGCGGCCCTCTAATATGTCGGGGATACGCCCAAGAAGACACTTAGTTCCCCTAAGTATCGACACCGCGCTTGCAAGGGCTCCTCCCCCCTCACTCCGTTCCCCCTCTTCGCTAAGCAGGGAGGATGGGAGGGTGTCGACTCCTGCATCTGCTACACACTACCCTCCGAAGAGCCCGGATTCGCGGTCGCTTTCATCAGTCTCTCAGAGGGTTAATACCCCGGTTCGATTCGCCCCACATCCGCAAGTTCGATCCCATACAAGCCCCTCAATAGGGCAACCCCAAGTGCGGGTGCCGGACCCACTCTACCTTTCTGGGTACCAACCTGAGCGTTACGAGCATAGGCAATCTGTGAAGAGTCCGGGTATTTACTCGACCTCCTCTGGGTCCCAAAGAATATCATCCCCAGAACATAATTTCTCAGATGAGGCCCCCACCGTTCGCTACCTGGGTGCGCGTTCTAGACATACTTCTGGAATCCACCAAGCAGAGATCCACTACCAACCTCCTAATCTCACCTACGGCTTAGGTTCCGACCGCCAACCGCCTAACGCTACTTACGGCTTGGTCCCCGTCGGCCAAGGTCCATCCAGCCAGACTTGGTCTCAAAGCTCTGGTCCGATTTCTCCCAGAGCAGTCGCATCCCCTGATAGACCAAGGATTTTCCCTTACCTTTCTCCACCCGGCAGTCGTAGAAAGATGGGTTTACAAATAGCGCCTGAGGAAAACTACCCCTTATTACCCGAGTCTGAACAGCGCCCGCTTGCCACTAGTTCCCCACCGCATAGTCGAGCCGAGCCTCAAAGACATAGTATGGCAAGCGTGTCCAGTGGTAGGGGAAGTGCCCAGGTACCCCCTCCGCCTCAGCAAGAAAGCATATCAAGTTCCTCCGGCTTTGATAGCCGGAATACTTCGCAACAAAACCAAAGTGGGAGCTCTGGCTCCCAATCCGCCCTGCAAGCATCTAGCGACTCCTCCCGGCTGAAACCAGTGCCTCGTATGCGAGCAAAGCTCTCACGGCCACTACCCGATCCCGATCACCAATATGCCAACATCCCTCCCCCTTTACCTCGTGACCCCCCTCCTCCCCTCCCCCCTAAAAGCTCCTACAGTCGCGAACCAGCCCCCACGAATATCTTAGATGCAAGTGTAGATAATCATTACGAATTCGACTCTGCACAAAGTCCGGTGGGAACTAGCGATGCCGTGTGGGAGCACTCGGAAGTACACCGTGTCGAAACTTCGTTGTATATCGAAGGGACAGATGGCACGAGGACTGTGGAGGATAGAGTGAAAGCCATTCGGCAAGAGTATGAAATATATAGGAGAAAAAGGGAAAGGTTGGAAAGTTCATGTTGATGTTAAAACCAGTGCTCAAATTTTTTATATTAGTGCACATGATTATGAAGTATCTCTTTTATGGTCACTGCCACTTGTTGCTGTTTAGTTGCTTTTTCGAGCCACTAGTCCCTAGGGCCTGATTTAAGAGTTTTCTCGGGGTTTCGACCCGGACACTGTCGGAAGTTTGTTAATCTTTGACACATGTATGCGATCCTTGTATCAATTGTTATAAGAGAGGAGCCGAAGGTTTAAGTTATTAATTTGTAAGTGCTGTCTTTCCGATACGGAAGGCTTACCCATGTTTTGAAAGTTTTGCAGATACCATGGTATCTGTTACCATGGTAACTGGATCTTCAGTAAGTCGTTTTTGCAGATACCATGGTATTTGTTACCACGGTAACTGGATCTTCAATTAGTCGTTTTTGCAGTTACCGTGGTATCTGATATACGGTTGCTCTGCAAAAACGACAATTCCGAAACTGCGCTTTTCGAAGTCATCCCAAACGAAAAACTGATATCCAGTCACATAACTAAGTGCCAAACTTCTTTCCGACCAATTTGACAAAAATTGATGAAAGTGAGATGACTTTTTCAGATAGCACGATCAGTTACCACGGTAACTGGCCAGATACCACCATAACTGTAAAACTCCTTTTGACCGTAGTATCAGATACCACGGTAACTGCAAAAACGACTTTAGACCGTGGTATCAGATACCATGGAATCTGCAAAAACGCAACTATCCTTTTTGGAAAAGTTAGAAGAAGATTTGCAAAATTTACTTTAAATCGCACTTGCTAGCGACAAGGTTCGGTTGCCAGCTTACGTTGCCAGGAAGTTACCGACATGGATTCGCATCTTTGTGTTGAATGTTCCCTGTTTCCTACATTGCACTTGGTTTGAAATCGTACAGATCCTTGAAAGCATTTTATTATATAAGACTGCATAGTATAGTTCTAAAAGCTTAACTGAAAACCTAATTCTCTTCCGCTAAGGTTCTGTGCGCAACGTTTGTGACCTCTGAAACAATTGAGCTTTGACAGGAAAAAACAAAAGCGTTGAAACGGCTACGGGACTGAATAATTTGTTTCATGACGCGTGCCCTTGACCACAGTACTATACTCTATATGACTAAGTCCGAAACGCGCCAGTGATCCTAAGGAAGAACGAGAAACGTCACCCAAACGTCTCCTCAAAATTGACTCAAATCAACAGGGAACAATATTTGTTGGATGACGTTTCTTCGCTAGGCACGCTGCTATTCTTCTTCGCAAAGAGTTAGTCATCAAGAGTATTATGTCCACGGCTACTACTGGCAAGAACTGATAATACTACTTCGTAACAGAACTCCATCCATCCCATCTCCCAATTCAACATTGCTCCGATAATGCAATTCCCCACCCGAATGATCTGTTATCGCTGTACCCGAAACTTCTGTATTATCATGGCTCTGCAACGTCAATAAACTAACTCTGGTCGCTACACAAGAGTACAACGTCTTGGGAGGGACCAACTTAGAGCTTGGTCACACTTGGCTCAGATGGCTTTTTGGGTTGCCAAAGTAGATAAAAGAAAAGGAACAAGATACAACTAATTTTGAATATTGTCTTTTTAAATTCAGGAGACCAATTAGAGCGAAACAGCGTGTATAATTATGTTACAGGGACCCTAATTGCAATATGCACATTATCCCGAAGCTTCCACAAAGCTCATCAAATCTCGTACGTCCCCTAGGGATTTTCAATTGTTTGTCAAATAGGCTGGTTTTTTGAGCCCAGTGTGACCAAGCTCTTAGTATTTACGGAACTCGATCGCAGATTTTTGCTCAGCGCAGGGCCCAGAGGCACAGGTTCATATTATTATCCGTTCTTGCTATTGGTTGCTGTTGTGTCTATGGCTGCGGCACTTGTGCGTTAAATTACTGACCTTGTTGTTTAAAACGGATCAGCTCAAGGTCAAGCTTACCCGGGTGCTCCACTGAAAATAGTAAGCTATCGGAAGCCATCGTAACGTGTCGGAAGCGACCATTTTGCCGATTTGTAGCCAATGAGAACAAGCCGGGTCTGGACGACCATGGTTACGACTGCCTTACGATTGCCATTGGAGGACTCTCTTTAAGGGTCTTCACCTTCCGGAATCTGGAGATTTTTTTTGAATTTCTTCTGCGATACTTAAAAATTCCGGAATCTGGAAGTTCAAAAGCCCCCTTTTCCGGATTATTTTGATATACTTTCGGACCGGTTCATATTCCAGATGCAGTTTACAGAATACGTCAAAGAATAATCTGGAAGCCCAGATTCCGAAAATTCCGGGAGGTGAAGACCGGACTTAAGTGAAAGTCCAAACAGAACTTACTGAACGGAGTGTGTTATTTTCAGCTGAGCTTAAAATACGTATCGGTCGTTTGCATGTGTAATTACTTGAACCTGGAATAACATAACGGAGAAATAAAACAAAAACTTCGGTTCGTTAATTACGGCTTTTCACCCCGTAGAACGGAGCACCACTTAACCAGAACGTTCCCCGAGGACTCCACGTGGGGAGCCCCCGCGTTTTTATTTGTCCCGGGGACTCACTCCCCGTATTCTCGTGAGTCCCAACGGACGGGGAATGCTCCGATTTTCATCACCGTCATAAAAAGGACTCCCTATCAGATTCGGAGGGAATCAGTTTTTGCCGGTGTTGGTGCAACGTAAAAATCAATTAAAAACAATCAGAATAAATAAAACCAAAAATAAAGTGGATCTAGACTAATTTCGTCAACTGCATATTTTTTTCGAACAAAATCCATTTTGGGAGCATTCCCCGTGTTCTCGCTGTTTTCTGTACGCGGAGTCCGCGTGGAGTGACCCCCTCTATTCTCGCCGTTCCCCGAGCAGTCCCGGGGGAACAGCGAGAATTTGCCTTTAGGACTTGGCCAAGAGTTCGGCCGCGCTCCTTCAAATTATGCTGCGAAATTCGAAACAACATCGTAGCGTTGCATAGCCAGTTGAACTTTTTTATAAAAATGAGTAGGCTACGGCCACATTCTTTACCTGGACCTGGCTAATTCGCCCTCGATTCTACGTAGTGAAAAATTGTAACTACTGTAACCTATAAAAAAAATTAATTTATCTTCATTATATTATTTTAATTTTCTATATTCAAGTGATCACACACGCAACCTGCCAGGTGCTGCTACGTACTTGAACTTTAATGGAAACAATTCGTGTATTAAGTATGCCAGAAGAGAAACCCTTTCTGACAGCACAAATTTGTAAGGGAAAATTGTTAAATCACCCCCTAGGTAATTACGTTATAATTTTTTTACGGAGGTTCGGATGGGTTGTTACCGTTATTTATCTGTGTGTCTGACTCAGCTTCAAACTTTTATGTTTTTTAAGTACAAATTAATCCAATATTCATAAAGTTGTCGAAGCGTATTGTGATTCAGAACATATGATTTTGTTAATTTATTCTTTTTGTTTCGTACAATGTGTTTTTGTGTATATAGTTATGTCGCATATGTTGCTTCTGCAACTCACATGGAAGCACAAACTTCACAAACCAATGACGTCATACTTCCTTCACAAACCAATTGTCACAGGGTTTGACGTCATACTTCCTTCACAAACCAATTGTCATAGGGTTTGACGTCATACTTCCTCGCTGAATGTTTTTATGTCAAGGATTCCAAGGTACGGAGAGGCAGATGAATGACATGGTTTGATGGTTGGAATTATTTTCTATGGAATTCTTTTCTATTGGTTAAGTAATATAATTTTTTTCTGGTAAAAAAAAAAAACGAAACGAAACTTGCACGGTACCCTTGGTGACGACCTTGTACACTGTCAGAAGTTTCGTAACAGATAACAGAGAGATGCGCAGTTTCAACAGATAAATTGGAATGTTATCTGTTATGATTTTGCAAACGTTATGCATTCAACGTTACGCATAACAAGCATTGCCAGGAAGAGCCGAAAAAGCAACTCCCGACTTTTCCGATATCATAGAGCGTGTTCCACCCCTCTACCAATAGTAACTATTAGTTACTTTTTCCGTTCCAGCCTCACGAAAAGTTACTACGCTGACCGTTCCAACCTTCTCAAAATAGTAACTAATAGTAACTATTTGCTTACCACGCTCGGGAGCGTAGTTAGTGTAGTAACTACGCATCTCTGTAACGTGATTGGTCGGACCACCCCGCGGCCTGATATTGACCGAAAAAATTCAAAAAGCGTTCCAGCCTAGCGTAGTAACCACGGCGACTAGCGTAGTAACTACGGTAAGTAGGGTGGAACACGCTCATAATGACAGAAACAGTCAGCAAATGTTTTCCGGTGGTGTTCCGTTAACGTTTAAATGCGTAACGTTTGGAAGTCGTAACGGCTAAAGTCCTAAGTATTATCTATAAAAACTGAGCATCCTTGTGTTACTGTTATGAAACTTCAGACAGTGTAATGGCCACGAGAGAGGGAAGTTCAATATTGGCTGTCGTCAGGTACATATTTAGTCACATGAAACTTGTATTATTACACTAATTACATTAAAAATTACACCAACGCATGGGTTACGTATGCGTACCACAAGAAAAAGCGCGAATCTGTAAACCGCCATCGGTAAAAATCCGCCAAAGTCATTGTTTTTAGTTTCGTGGTTTTTTGTCAGGCAGGACGGATTCTAAAGACAGTGTTGCCACTTGACCGGGGATTTCTGCAAATTGTCCCATGTTTTCGTTTTCTTCGACACAGCGAGACAGAATTCTGCGACCGGTAAGGCCGTAAAAAAAATTAAAAAAAAAATGTATGATTATGGAGCTCAAAAAGCGAGATTACTCGTTAGTAATCGCTAAAAAGAGTCGTGTTTCGTAGGCGGCAGAATGCCACACGTTTTTGCGGCCAAATGTGAAAGGTTTTGTTAGCTAAAAGTGGCAACACTGACCAAAGAATTGGAATATGCTAACCTGACAGGGGATGAACTGATATTAGTTCACATATTACTGATGTCCATGTGAGGATGCAAAGGCTATTCATTGCATATGTTTGTTTCCATAAGCCTAGCGTCTGGATCTCGCCGAAACTTTTCATTCTCTTTTCGATTCTGATGAGTAATAGATACATTCCATACAAGTTGTGTTTTGTTGTATTTTACTGAGCGATTAAAGTAGTTCTAGAAATCTGATACCGTTTTATGTCGTCTTCAGAGAATGCTAGGCTGCTAATTAGAGAAAGGACAATGCTGGTCCGTCTCCAACGGACCGAAAGACAGGACAATCCCCAACGACTCGCGATAACTAGCGCCTTCTAGCGGTCGGTCTTTCGTTAAAACAATTGTTCGACCGATCGCTCTGCCAAATCATCAGCTACGTTCTTTTTCGCAGGAATTCGCCATATTATATTTAGGTTCAGTGCTTCAAAGTTGACTAGTTTCTCTTAATCCGCCTGTCCATATCATCAGCACTTATTGACAGACGTTGCGTAGTAGAATAGAAGATTAGTTAATATGTTACGTTCTGGAGCTCCTGAAAAAATGTTTGGAAAAATTGTAAGATCCTAAAATTGATGCGTGGCCTGTGGTAGGGAGACCCTTCATACCCATTAGGGGAGATACCCAAGATAGTAAAAGATAGGATAAAAGACCAGGAGATTCTGTGTAGTGCGGAATTGTTCTTGGCTAAAGAGGCATGGGGGGGGGGGAACTATTTTTGGGATCCCAAAACGTAAGTGAGGGATACCTCAGTCCGTCCGTGGCCGAGTGGTTAGCGCGCCGGACTCGCAAGTGAAGGGTCGCTTGCTCGAGTCTCGGTAGTGCCTACTGTTTGGTTTGGGGCGGGGGTTAGTGGCGTAACCCTGTAAGACAAGCCAAAGTCCACCCAGCTTCAAATGGGTACCTGGAGAAATCCGGGGAAGGTAACAGGAAGGGTGTGCGAAAGCACAGGACCATTGCACTTCCTGGCTGAGGGCCGAGAATCGGAGATCAGCACCGCCAGTTTGGCCTGTCAAGGCTAGTGCTGATACCTTTACCTTACCTTTACCTTACCTTTTACCTATGACATCGCAAAAGTTGTCCGTCTGTCCGTCTGTGAGCACGATAACTCTCGAAGGGAATGAGATTTTGATGAAACTTGGTGTGACGATTCTTTGGGTCAAGACTAAGGTCGAGTTCGTAGATGGGCTTTGTAGCCCTACATGTAGGGGTGGGGGAGGGGGTTTAAATTAAGGCGCAAACTAAATATTTTGAAACAGCTAATGTGATAGTCGATTATGGTGTAAGAAGACATGCTGAACACGATAGTGAAAATCATTTTCTCGCCGGACAAGTAGTTCGCCCGGAATCCGGCCAAAACCGGAAAATTTGTTAAAAGCAAAAGTTTGCCAACGGGAAGACGCCATTTTTTTTTTATAAGCCGTTTTTTAGAGCTCAGTCGAACCGACGACGAGACGCAAAACGGTCAATAGTGGCAAATAGGTAGGTTAACCGACCTATGGCGAAAAGGCAAAAAACGCAGCTAGAAACTAATCAGAATAAAGCGCTGAACTGGAATAAGATGAATACTCACCGTCTCCTGTTCTTCTTCTAGAAACTTTTAAGCATTCACCGGTGACTGCTTCTGCGTCTTATAACCCGTTTCAGACTAACCAGAGTCTGGTTAGTGCTCACTGCGGACTAGTCCGAACCTGCTCGGTTTTTGTGGCGTCGAGATGAAACAAGACCAAATGTTTCGATGGGATCCCAGAAATTTCATATCTGATCCAGACAATTTATTGGATCTTAGTAAATATCCGGTCTTCGCCACACTCATTGAAGACGTTTACTATTAAAGCTTAGGAACATATTAATGCCAACGGCTAATCATCTGAGAAAGCCAAGTTCAGATATGGATTCAGCATGTGTGTTTACGGCCCCTATACGCCAAATATCAAAGTAACTGATCGAAACTTCCAGCTGCCTTACTTCTATCAAATTTCCGGATTCTGCCGGATTCTGGGCGAACTAGTTGTCCGTTAAAAAAGCTCAAAAACGAATTCAGCATACCTCCTATACTGAACCTCTAATCAACTACAGATACAACTTCTACTTATAACAAATTTTCCGGTTTCACCCGGATTCCGGGCGAACTATATGTCCGGGTAGAAAATGATCTTCTTATACGGTTGCAGCATGTCTTCTTACCCCGTGAATCGAACATCTAATCAAGTTCTAATAAAGCTCTTACTTAAACAAATTTTTCGGTTTTGGACGGATTCCGGGTGAACTACTTGTCCGCGAAAAAATAATTGTCATATACGTGTTCAGCATGTCTCCTTAAAGGACCCCTCTTACTTATTCTGGCTTTCATAATATACCTAGCTCCCATACAGAATTATAAGCTTCTAAAATCCTCACCTTTCTCCATTGTTTCCTTTTGTGCCTACGGAATTTAAGCGCTTTTTTGGCCTTGCCGTGTTTTGCCCGTCACACAACGAAACGTACTTGCCGGGATCTTCAACATCTGCTGGCAACTCTTTCACACATAAGGATCTGAGAAGCTTTTGTTTATTACTTCTTTTATTTCCATTGTTTTCGCACTTTTTAACCACGGCACGATCAGTTTTCAAATGTTTTGCGCCTAGCCGCCGCGTTGGAGAGTAGGAAGGCTGGACATAGTCGACAAGCGCTAACACGAAAATCACTAATTTCAGGTGGAAAGTAATGGTATTTTCGAAAATGTTTTTTCTGATTCATTTCATAGCGAAAGGATCATTTCTAGTAAGAGTTGTGCTTTAACCATAGATTGAACCTCTAGTCAACGTCCGATTAAACTTTTATTTTTCAAAAAAATTTCCGGTTTCTGCCGGATTAGGATGAACTACTTGTCCGGCGAAAAAATTCAGCTCGTCTCCCTCCCCTAAATTGAATATCTCATTAGCTTTTAAAATATATTTTTTTCGTCCCTTATTTTGAAACCCCTTTCCCACCCCTAGATGTAGGGCTACAGAGCCTATTTTCGAACTTGACCTGTACTTTGATCCAAAGAGTCCTCATGCCAAATTTGAAACAAAATATCCCAACCCCTTCGAGAGTTATCGTGCTAACAGACGGACAGACGGACAACTTTTACGAAATCTTAGGTATCCCTCCACTTACATTTTGGGATCCCAGAAAAAGGTTCTAGTGACGTTATCGGTGAGACGAAAAAGGCGCTGTAGAAGAAGAGCCTACAACCGATGAGGTTTTAACCAGGCAAATGTTTGTTTTGTTGAGTTGAGGTCAGGGAATCCAAGTGCCAAGGGCTAGTACTCCCGGATAAGCAATAATGATTTTTGAGGTCGGGAAATCGACGTGTCCAGAGCTACTGTCCACTCATAATCAAGTAATCGATTTCTGAGATCGGGGAATCAAAGTGTCAGGGGCTAATGTTCCGTGACATGCAAATATTGATTTTGTTGAGTTGAGGTCGGGGAATCCAATTAAGTGCCAGGGGCTAATGTTCTCTGATAAGCAATACTTGTTTTTGAGTTCGGGGAATCGAAGTGTTGGAGCTCATGTTTTCCGACATACAAATGTTGGTTTTGTTGAGTTGAGGTCGTGGAATCCAAGTGCAAGGGGCTAATGTTCCCTCAAAATCAAGTAATCGTTTTTGAGATCGGGGAATCGATGTGTGAGGGGCTAATGTTCCTCGACATGCAAATACTGATTTTGCTGGGTTGAGGTCGGAGAATCCAAATGCCAGGGGATAATGTTCCCCGACATGCGAATATTGATTTTGTTGAGTTGAGGTCGGGGAATCCAAGTGCCCGGGACTCGGGTTCCCCGATAAGCAATAATGACTTTTGAAGTCGGGGGAATCGATCTGTCCGGAGGTAATGTTCCCTCACAATCAAATAGTTGGTTCTGAGATCGCGGAATCCAATTGCCAGGCCATTTGATTATGAGGGAACATTAGCTCTGGACGCTTCGATTCCCCGACCTCAAAAACCATCCTTGCTTATAGTCAGATTCCCCGACCTCAATTGAACAAAATCAGTGTTTGCATGTCGGGGAATATTAGCCCCTGATACTTCGATTCACCCCTCTGAAAATCGATTATTTGATTATGAGGGAACATTAGCCCTGGACACTTCGATTCCCTGACCTCAAAAACCATTATTGCTTATCGGGAAACATTAGCCCCTGGCACCTGGATTCCCCGACCTCAACTAAACAAAATTGATATTGGCATGTGGCATGTCGGGGAACATTAGCTCCTGACACTTCGGTTCCCCGATCTCAAACACGATTACTTGATTATGAGGGAACATTAGCTCTGTACAATTTGATTCCCCGATATCAAAAACTATTATTGCTTATCGGAGAACATCAGCCCCTGGCACGTGGATTCCCCGACCTCAACTCAACAAAACCAACATTTGCATGTCGGGGAACTTTAGCCCCTGACACTTCGATTCCCCCTCTCAAAATCGATTATATGATTATGAACATTAGCTCTGGACACTTCGATTCCCCGAGTACTCGGGAATGTTAGCCCAGGGCACATCAATTCCCCGACTTCGCGGGGAAGATTAGCCCTGGGCAAGTAGATTCCCCGACCTGTCGCGGAACGTTAGCTCCTGACACATACCCCGAGTCCCGACAAATGGGGAACTCTTACTATCGTATAGAATACCGATTCTCAAAGCCAGGCTCCACCTTCCAGATTTCCAGATGTCCGGGCCTTCCGCATAAGGCATATCCTCGCCGTTAACCGAGGAGTCCTCGGGGAATGAAAGGAACGGCGAGAATAGAGGGAGTCACCACGCGGACTCCACGTACGGAAAATAACGAGAACATGGGGAATGCTTTCAAAATGTATTTTATTCGAAAAACAAATATGCAGCTAACAAATTTAGTCTGGATCCACTTTATTTTTGGTTTTGTTTATTCTGATAAGTATTAAATTAATTTTACATTGCACCAACAGCATCACAAATTTATTCCCCTCCGAATCTGAAAAGGAGTCCTTTTTGGTGATGGTGATGATAGTCGGAGCATTCCCCGTCCGTGGGGACTCGCAAGAATACGGGGAGCGAGTCCCCGGGACAAACAAAAACGCGGGGACTCCTCAAGTGGAGTCTTCGGGGAACGGTGAGAATACGCCTATAGTCAAGCTAACAGCCAATTCTGACATTCTTCAGCATTTCCTAGACGTACCATCCGCATTTCAAATATCTCTTGCATACCAGACATCCAGAATCTGTTGTGTCGAACACCCCGGACTTCCAAATGTTTTTGGCCTGGCTTCACCTTTTTTTTTTTTTTTTTTTTTTTTTTTTATTATTCTGTGGGGTAGGCCAAACACTCTGGCCGAAACTCAGGCCACAAAAGGCCCATTGTCTCAATCCCCCAATTCACAATTGATGGTAAAACATCACTCTACGATACAATTGATGAAAACATCACTCTATAAAAACAATTGATACAAACATCACTCATTCTACCGCTTTAATTCGCGTTCTTACCTTAAAACCTGTCTAACCTCCCTGTCAATTGAAGGTACTTGGACAGTTCCTTTAATCTGGCTTTTCTCACTACCTCGTGGAAATCGACACTCGGAGAGTGGAATGCTTCCAGTCGTTGTTTTGTCCATGCTGGGCACTCTTGAACAAAGTGATTATTTGTCTCTTCATCTATTCCGCAATGGGTACATACTGGAGACTCAATTTTTCCTGTATTTGAATTGTGTTTTCCAAGGTTTCCAATTCCAGTAACAACCTGGATGATTCCCCGGATTTCATCTTTTTTCATGGCGACTAACCTTCTTGTCAGTGCCTCGTTGCGCGTGGGTATTAAACTTCGCGTGGCTCGACAATCCACACGGTTTTTCCAAATTTGGTCTACCTGTTTATTCATCCATTCCCGGATTTCTGTCTTCCACCTACTTTCCGAAATGGGAATAAAGGGTTCAGGTCCAAATGTAATTCTTTTGGTAGCTTCCTTTGCTAGAGCATCGGCTTCCTCGTTCCCTGGGATACCAGAGTGTCCCGGGACCCACATCAAAGTGATTTGATTTCCATTGTTTGCAACTGCATTAACCTTGTTAAAGCATTCCATCTCCAATGTCTGTTTGCTTTTCGGGGTTTCAAGGGCCTTTAAGCAAGCTTGATTATCCGAAAATACAAAAATCTCTTTACCAACAACTCCTTTATCCAGAAGTCTATCAAAAACTTGCAGAATAGCGAACATCTCAGCCTGGTAAACTGACGAAAGCCCCCCCAGGTGAGTGAACAGCCTCTCTGGCTCTACATTTGTTTCGAACAGTATAGATGCTGCTCCCGTCAACTCATTATATCTCGAGCCGTCAGTGTAGCATCGGATCGCTTCTGGATTAGTTAAACTTTCCAGAAATCTTAAGGTCTCGGACCTCGTCTCAATTTTCACTTCAAAACTCTTTCCACTTTTCATCGTAGTAATAGTTTGATCTTTGGGCATATTCAGCACTGGGAGCTCATTCATCCATTTGTTGCAAATATCCAAATGGCTTCTCTTGCTGACTTGATTTCTTTGGCACCAAGTGCCATGGATCTCAAGTCGGACTCTCGTCCTTAGTGCTTCCCCTCTGATCCAAATCTCAAGGGGAGCTATTCCGAGCAGCATTTCTAGTGACGCTGTGGCGGTCCCTGGGAAACCTCCACTAATCATCAGGCAGGCCAATCGTTGTACCCTACTCAGGGGCATCATATGCGAATCAATATTTGTGCTTCCCACCCATATTATGCAAGCATAAGAAATCATGGGCCGGATTATAGCATTGTAGATAAACATCATTCGTTGCGGTGCAAGTCCCCAGGTCTTGCCCACCATCCTTTGGCATTGCATAAGCGTGATTGTTGCTCTGCGTGCTCTTTCAATGCAATGTGTTTTCCAACACAGTTTACTATTGAGGGTGATCCCCAAATATCTAACTTGGTTGGTCATTTTTATTTCTTTATCGTAGATCTTCAGCGGAAAAGGGATTGCCCAATTTCGTCTCTTTGTAAAGACAACAGCTTCTGTCTTACTCGGGCTCAGTCGTAATTTTTGTCTGACGCTCCACTGTTCTACTACGTTCAGAATTGTCTGGCCGAGTTCGAACAGCGTGGACAGATTTCTGCCTCTGAGGAGCGACGCTCCGTCATCTGCGAATGCTTGCGAGTAGCCTGGTTGTTTTGCCAGCTCTTTCAACAGACTATTCATTACAAGATTCCACATCCAGGGGGAGCTAACTCCTCCTTGCGGGCATCCTTTACGAATCAGTCGCTTAAGTTTTGCTCCTTTTAGATTCACGCAGACTTCTCTGTTTCTAATCATATCGGAGTTCCATCTTTGAACCGCGATTTCTATTTCTCCTTCCTCCATCGCTTCTTCTATAGATTCAAAGGTAGCCCCGTCAAAGGCTCCTTCGATATCAAGGAAAATGCCAAGAGCAAATTCCTTATTTTCCAGTGCCTGCTCAATCCGCCACACGAGTTGGTGAATTGCAGCCTCTGTTGAACCTCCAGCTCGGAAGCCGAACTGTCTATTAGATAATTTCTCGTTTAATTCGGGTATGCTCATGAGATACCACTGAATTACTTTTTCCATCAGTTTTAACTGAAACGATGTCAGTGTAATTAATCGGAATGACCGCGCATTGCAGTAATTCTCTTTCCCTGGCTTAGGGATGAAAACCCCTCTTGCCTCTTGCCATGCTTTTGGTACATGGCCTAAAGCTAAGCTCCTTCTTGCAAGCTTCACGTAATGTGGTCTGATCTGATCCCAGCCCTTTTGAAGCATAATTGGATAAACTCCATCTGCTCCTGGGGACTTAAAGGGTTTAAATTCATTCACAGCCTTATTGATCCACTCCTCCTTTAAAATCCTTTCTCCCACTTCCTCACCTAGATCCTCCTCACCGTAACGCGCAGGCGGAGCGGGAGTCTGATCCTCAACACCAACGTGGATCTCCAGCATGTGATCTAATGTTTCTTCGGGGCTGTTCGTGAAAGTCCCGTCTTCTTTCTCGATACATCCAAGGCTCACAGTTTTGTCCTTCTTCAGTATCTTTAGAATGTTAGCAGTTCCAGAGTCACTTTGTATTGAATCACAGAAATTTCTCCATGACTGCCTCTTCTTTTGTCTTATAGCCTTTTTGAATCCCTTAAAGGCTTCTTGGTATCTTGTCCAATCTTCTCGGCAATCAGTAAATTTTGCTCTCCTAAGTAATCGGCGTAATTCTTTCCTCTCATCTTGGAGTTCAGAATCCCACCACTCTTTCGGGTTAGCATTCATGTCTTTCGATTCAGTTGGTGTCGACGCATTGAAGGAGTTCTTCAAACAGGTCGTCAACCACTCAGCATAATTATCCAATTCTTTCGTATCTGAGATCTCACGGTCCCTCATGTTGGAACCACTGAGCTCAGCCCTCAGCTGCTTCAAATACGCTCTCCAATCAGTCTTTCTTATATCCTTGACGGTATAATTTTGTTTAGGAGTTATTCCAACACTAAATCGAACAAAACAATGATCTGAAAGTGAAGGAATATCACTAACATGCCATCCCAGAACAGAGTCTGCCATGGCTTCATTAACAATTGTTAGGTCGAGTACCTCCCTTCTATTAGCCACTACGAAAGTAGGCTTCTCCCCTTTATTACTCCACCTCAAATCTTCACTCATTAAATATTCAAAAAGTTTTAAACCTCTTTGATTTGTGTTAGTGCTACCCCATAGGCGGTGGTGTGCGTTCGCATCGCACCCAACCACTAACGGTAGCTTTTCCAGCTTACAGTATTTCACGATTTGTTTTAGCTCATGTGGTGGTGGGTCCTCCTCATGGGCCATATAAACCGAAGCGAAAACCATTTCCTTTTTCCCAGTTGAACCGGGGCAGGAAACTCTAATTGCTACAACATCCCTTGAACAGAATTGTTTTAGCATCCAAGCATTTAAATTTTTGCTACTATACAAACAGGATCTGGAAACGTTACCTTTGCAATCGGCCACGTGCAGATCCGCTCCTCTTATTGCTCCTCCAATCTTGCCGCGGTAAATCCACGGCTCTTGGACCATCACAATGTACCATGTCTTGTCTTGCAAAACTTTCCCAAGATTGTAGGACGCTGCTTGACAGTGGTGTAAATTAATTTGCCATGCTTCTAAAGAACACGTCTCACTCATCAATTGGCAATCTGAAAAACTTGTACGCACCTTTTAAAAACAAAATAAAAATGAAAACAAAAAATCAAAAGATGCGTCTTCTTGGGGGAATTCTCAAATTCCTTAATTTCCATCATCTGGGGATGCTGCTGTTGAGTACAGCGGCTTCATTAAAATCGTTGAATGGCCGCAGTGAGGTCGGAAATCCAACCTTTCAATTTCTGTTGCCACATCTTGTTCCACATCAACCTTTATTACCATGCCCTCAGGGGTGACTTGGGTTGATGCAATTCGGAGTTTACCCCTGGTCAGACCAGCATTGCATCTGATCAACAACTCAAGGATCCTATCAGGTTCTCGTTTACGTCTCTCTAATATGGAGAAACGTTTATAGGGCGGTACATCGCCAGGTGCAAGGGCGTAGTAACCAACCCCATCCTTACCTGATAGTTTCTGGACTACCTCTTTAGCCCAGGATACCGTGCTATCATTGCACGATATCTTCACACTGTCACCCACCAGCTTTGTGTAAAAGATAGTGGGTATAGTATCCGCTGAGCCTTCGTAACCAACTATCGCGTCATCAATCCCGTCCATAATAATGTCAAGATCTTCAGCGGTTAAAGCGTTTTCGTTTCGTGAACGAATTTTGAGGGGTATACCCTGGGCGGCCCTTGCGTAGCTCCGGTTTTTGTTTGCCTTAGCATTTAGGGCCATCTTTTTACGCTTCGAGGGTTGCCCCTCCTCTGCAGAACGGCTCGAATCCCTCTTCGCCCCCCCTTCTTTAGGGCTATTCGAGTCTTTCTTTGTCTTAGGGGCTGGTAACCCTTCTGGTGTTGAATTATTTGATGCGGCTTTGCGATTCCGCTTCTTACCTTTGTACGCGGGGGTCACACTGTCGCGGACGCCAGCGCCACTTCCCCCGGGTCTATCATTAGCTGAAAGGCCTGCGGCCCTGCTCTTATTGTTGCTTCCTTTGTTGGTGAGTTTCCCCTCCAGGAGCATCATTGCTTGTTTTGCAGGGTCCTCCTGCAGGGTTTGTTGGGCATTTTTATCTGCCGTTTTGCTGGAAGCCAGCTCATCTGTGTCAATACATTGACACTCCATCGATGGAGTTTCATTGCCTTGGATCTGTAAGACCTTGTAGGCGTTTCTGTCATTTACAGCTGATGGAGCCTCACTGCTTGGGGTTGGAACAACCTCGCAAGCAACTGTTTCCATCACTGATGACGATGTTGACAGCGGGTTGGGATCCTCATCGAGCAAATTCTCTGCGAGGGCCAACTCTTCAACCGTCACATCTTGGGGATTTGGGGAAAGTAAATCCGTGTTGAGTTTTTCTTCAATCTCATTTTCAAAATCCATATCAACTTTCTTCAACTCAAGAGGTCCAGACTTTTCAGTAACTTTTATTGGGGCCAAATATGATGGGGCTTACCTCTGGGAATGAAACAAGTCGTGGCCTCGGGAGAGCCCCCCGCCCTACCCTACAAGCTCCCCCCTGGTCGCCAACCAAAATTATAAGGTAGGACAAGATTATTCACGTGCTGATAGGGCAGCCTCCTGGGCGGCAACACCAGGTTCGGGCCCCTCAACTAACACGCGGCCCCGACACGGAAACGGGTTTTATCTCCGGTACCCTCTTCCTGCCCACGTCCAGAGACCCCACCACCACCCAGCCCCAACTCCAGAAACATCCAAATCACGGACCACATCCAGCCACCGACAGCTGCCCTAGCTGCCAGCCTGGCCTCCGGCCCCTGCCAGAGGGGGGTAAGTTTAGGTTAGCGGGCTGAGAGCGGCATTCATGGGCTTGAACACCATTATGCAGGGCGATCCTGGGTCATTGGATACCTCACGTTCCTTTCCAGGGGGGCTAGAGCTAAGTGCAAACCATGCTACAAAATGCAAGCAAAATGAAGCACAGAATACACAACAAAGCAAAAGCCCAAAGTACCAAGCATAGCTCCCAACCCCCCAGGGGCACGACGAGGACGTCACTTACCACCGCCCCCCTGGCTTCACCTTTCCAGATAAGTCTCGACGAAAACGGCTTTCTGGAATCCGGAAGAAAAATCTCGAAGATGAGTGAAGCCTCACCTTCAGATAGGGGAACGATAGAGTCTATCGTTCCCCTATCTGAAGGTGTCTATCGATAGACACTGCTGAAAATTTGCCCAGTGTGTGTGAATAGTGAAACTAGCTCCAACAGATTTGTGTTCAGATTTTTGATTCGGTCATCTAGCGGTAGCGTTTGTCATGTCTCCTTGCACAAGAAAACGCTAGGCTGTTCTCAAAGTCGAACGACCCTGGTAGAAGTGGAACAAGATCCCGTACGAGTAACGACAACAAGAAGAAGAAAACTTCAAAACAAGGTTTATTTATCTTGGGACGGGAGTTTGCCTTTTCTTTCAATTCTGGCCTGGAGTTCTTTGGCTTCCTTTGTCGTACATGGAAAATAAAGGTGAGCTATGCTAGTTTACTGTACTGTCTTTGAAATCTTGGAATGTAGGGTACAGTACAGGTACAGTGTCAGTACTCAGTAGGCCAAAAAAAGCGCTGGGCTGGTCTTCGTTTATAAGGTTCGGATAGTTGACTTATCTGGGTTCTGGCCAGGTTCTGGCAGGGTTCTGGTCATGTTCTGGTCAGGGGCGTCCTGAGGGGGGGTGTCGGGGGGGTGCTGCACCCCCCCAGAAAGCCTGTGGGAAAAAATTCTGGTAAATTTTGACTGGTGCGGCGAGGCCGCGCCAGTTAAAATTTATAGAATCCACCTGAATTTGACCATTTTTAGGGAATCTACCGGATTATTGCTCAGGGAAACTACGCTCAGGGAATCTTCCGAAATCTTGCTAAAGGAATCTACCGGAACTTGTCTCGGGGAATTTACTCGAGGCTGGATCCCCAGAAAGCCTACCGGAGCTACCGGATTTCGACCCACGGAATCTACTAGAATTTTTTAATCTACCGGATCACTGCTCAAGGAACCTACCGGAATTTCGATGAGGGAATCTACCGAAATCTTGCTCGATGAATCTACCGAAACTTGTCTCAGGGAATTTACTGGAGGCTGGATCAGGGTATCTACCGGACTTTGACCCACGGAATCTACTAGAATTTTTGAATAGATTGGATCGTTCCTCACGGAACCTACCGGAATTTTGATCAGGGAATCTACCGAAATCTTGCTGAATGAATTTACCGGAACCTGTCTCATGGAACTTACTGGAGGCTGGATCAGGGGATCTACCGAATTCCCACGGAATCTACTGAAAGTTTTGAATCTACCGAATCATTGCTCAGGGAACCTACCGGAATTTTGCTCAGGGAATCTACTGAAATCTTGTTCAAGGAATCTACCGGAACTTGTCTCAGGGAATTTACTGGAGGCTGGAACAAACGATCTACCGGTTTTTGGTTTACATTTATGAATCTACCGGAATTTTGGTGAGGGAATTTACTGGAGGCTGGACGAGGAATCTACCAGACTTAGCTCCACAGAATCTACCAGAATTTGGCTCAGGGAATCCACCAGAATTTTGCTGTTTACCGGATAAGTATAGACTCACAGATTGCCAAGATGACCCAGGCACACAAATTACCAGAGTGATTCTTGCAGACAGACAACACAGCTTACCGGAAAATTCACCGTTTGATTCCAGTAATCTTCTAATTTTCTGCAGCTTTTGAAAATTGGGCAACCTACTGAAATTTTCAGGAGAGCCTCGAAACAAACCAAACGTTTGAATATGTATTCGAAGTCTTTCGTGATTTGAAAGATGTCATACCACTAACATGGAAAGCATTCATTCTGGCTAAGACAGTTCCTGATTCCTGTTACCTCAGCAAAAGGGGAAAGACTTTTTAGCAAGATGAAGTTGGTTGAAACCACTTTGCATTCAGCAATGGCTATCCAGCGTCTAATCGCATGTGAAACCAATATAGTTGATGAATGTGAAACTGGATGTGTTGTGAACGAATGGAAAACACTTAAAATGCAACGAATAAATGTGTAGGGCGGGTTGAAGGTCGAAGACTTTTAAGTTTTAACTGACAGTTTTAATGTTTAACAGAATAGGGCTGAGATGCAACAGTCTAGGAAACAGTCAGGGATAATCAGTTTCATAAAATGAACTATATGTACTTGTCCCACTGCGCTTGAAACATTTACCAACTAGAAATGTAAGCCATTGCCAAAAATCAGGTTTATTGCAAGACATTTCCTAAAATCATTTTCCTACAGGCGTAACTTTTCCGATGTCGAAATCTTTGTCTCTGGAAATGCAGGATTTTGTTCAAATTCAATTTCTCCGCGTCTGGATGAATTGTGTTTTGTCGTGCAAGAAGCGCTTGCTCTGAATGTTATTACCAGAGCCCCGGGTGGAAAAATACAAATTCCCTCATGTGTCGAAATATTTCAATCTATTCAAATTTCAGATTTAAAATTAAGCTGCCTTTTCAGTTAAGCTTTAATGAACCTGTTTTTTTTTTGCAACACATGGCTGAAGTCAGAACCCAACAATATTCTAGAGTTTCTGCTGAGGTTCATTACGGAGAATTTCCGGAAAAACCTCGAACAATTCTGGTAAAACTTCGACAAGTTCCAGTAAAATCCTGGAGCCGCATCCCCCCCCCTATCAGGCAGGTGTCGGGACGCCCCTGGTTCTGGTCAATTAAAACCATCGCTTTCCAGATTTCCAAGATATCTGGGGCTTTTGCGGAGTTCCAGTCCAACCATTCTGGATTGTCGTGATAATGATGGGAGTTGAGTCAGAGCTGAGTTTGCTGAAAAAAAGTTGGTTCAGAACAGAATGATTGATTGATAGAAGATAATTTTTTTATTTTATTTTTCTTCAGATTGGACTCGGTTCTTCACTCAAGCTGGCATCCCAGATGGAGTCGCTGACGACTATGCTCACATTTTCAAGACAAATCGGATTAGGAAAGAAATGCTTTTGGATCTGACAAAGGAATACCTACAAGATATGGGAATATCAGTTATGGGGGATATCATCTCAATATTGAAGCAGGCCAAGATTACATATGAAAAGGTAAGAGGAATCCTGTGTTTTACTTTCTCGTGTTTTTATCCTTCCAAACAAGGGACTGGGACTTATAAGTGAATTCCAGTTATCCACGTGGCAATTTTCCGAAGAAGTGATGAGCAATGCTACAGGATGGAAAATCCTTCAATTGCTCCAAGCTGCAATTTAAGGTATTTTAAGGTATTTAAGGAAAGCGTTTGCCTCTTGATTTAATGTGGATTTTCTTTCTTGCAACAGCTGATAATTTCTTAAAATTTCCAGTCTGTGAAGATGAAGAGTAGAGAATTTTGCGAATCCACTGTCATGTTTAAAATATGAAATTTGTGATTACTGTCAACGTCAGGTCAACATATAATTTAGGTCTGTATCTGCAGCCTGTCAGCAGTGGGCTATAAGACATATTCCTTGACGAGGACAAGAGGAACTTAAGAAACACAAGAAACAATTGAGTCGCATTCAGAGGCGTTAGCCAAAATATTTTTTTTTTTGGGGGGGGGGTAGTCAAGGGATTTATCGACTGACTGGTCATTGTTACCAACAGTTTTTGCAGTAAAAACAACTGTCTTTAAGAAAAGAAACAACTGTTTTGACGAAAAATCGACTAATTTTAAGAAAAACCGACTGAGTGAAGAAAAATCCACTGTTTCCAAGAAAAACATAGACTGTTTTTACAAAAAATCAGGGCACTTCGCGCCGACTCTGCTTTTTTTCACCGACTGGCTGATGACATTGGGTTGGGAGGGGAGGTCGTCCCCCCATTTATGACGCCCCTGGTTACGTTAACAAATTTAATAGATTCCGGAGCCAAAAGCTTGGCGCATCTTGCATGCTGTTTATGGACAGGAAAGGATTGGGTAGCCTACCATTGGACTTCAATTTGTTTTGGTTTAGAACTACCAATGTTGGATCATTGTGCATCATGAGTTTAACTGGTAGGCTATCAACCCTCATTGTAGGCTAAAGGTTGTTGTCACTAGATCGAGGTCTCTTTTTGTTTGTAAGTCAAGCTGAACCTGCTCTGTGTCACATAACTCGAGACATATCTTAGTTCCAGCAGGGACCCATAAATTTCCTTTACAGGGAGCTTGTCATTTCCTATGCTTCTATGTTGCTATGTTGACCGATCCAAATCTAGTTTCCAAAAATCCCCACTTGGGTCGAATCGGCATTCTTGTTTGCCTCATTGGACGTGCGCGCCAAAGAGACTCCTCCCTCAAGGCGCCAGCAGCCAATCCCAAATTTTGTCTATCTGGCCTTGGACGTGATTGGACCGTGGGTATTTTCTCGAACTAACTTCCGAGCGGTCAACATAGCATCAGAAATCTCTTATTGACAAGCCCCCTGAATGGTGAGGCATTACCATACAGGAAATGTATGGGTTCCTGGTTCCAGGGATGAACTATTTTCTTTTACCAGCCTATCCTGGCGGTGCATCTGGGCGGGAAGCCCCTTTAGGATTATTAGTTTATTTCTCCAGATTGACGTCTGTGCCCTTTGCAAGAAACCGGAACAGCTGATAAGATAATAAATAAAATAGCAAAACACTACTGAAACTCTGTTCTGATTCTGAACTTCTATCAGCTATGTAATTATACCAAAATTATCTCTCGGTCTTTTGGTTCCCATTTATTCCATTCTTTTGACGGTTTGTACATGAAACAGTGAATATTACTTCACTGCCTGATTTTAGGACGTTCGGGGAAGGATGGTAACGGAGGAAAGAATGGACACGCACCATGCACCGATTCCTCAGCCTAAAGCACCGGTATCTATCAGTAAACCCAGTGAACCAGCCAGAACCATTACTGTGGATAAGCCGAGATTGGTTGCGGTCAAACTCAAACCAGGAACTGCTGTGCGTCCAGTGCCAGCCAAGCCAGTAGCTGCTGTTGCACTTAAACCGACTTCGGGAGAACCTGCCGCTAAACGAAAAGGTAAGACTTACTGTTATCAGGAACAAATAAGCCAACAGAACCTCCGTCTTTGGTCCCATGCAGCGGCTATGGATACCCCGATAAAACTGAGCAGAGCCAGAGGTATTTGCTGAGCTTTGAGTTGAAGCCCGTGTATATCCCTCTTCGCCGCTGCGCATATCAGAGGAAAAAGTGCAGCAGGCGTGCTGACCCGCTCTACAGCGCGTCACGTCCGACGTCACATTGGTAGACAACCAATCAGCTTTTACTTTCGAAATTTCTTCTCTGGGGCTTTACTACGATGTAGCGGGTTGTAGAGGTAACGAATCATGATGTTCCACGTAGCTCCTACCTCCGCTCGTTTGTATTGTGCAGGGTATAGGGAATCTGTTCGACTCTGCATGGTCGTATTATAAAGATTGGGAGACGGGAGGTTCTTGTGCTTATTTGTTGTTGCTGTTATTGGGATCCCGTAATCTGTTGATGGTTCACGTGACTTCGTAAACTGTTTAGCCCATCAGATATTACTAGGAGTGATAGATGGGAGCGGTAGTGGCTTGAGATTCAGGTTGCGTTCAAGGTCAAGGTCATTACCATTTATTTTCGTTCCACCGCACTGTCTAATAATTTATGTTATGATAATTACATAATTCAACATTATCTTTTTGGGATCCCAAAACGTAAGTGGAGGGATACCTATGACATCGCAAAAGTTGTCCGTCCGTCCGTCCGTCTGTCCATCCGTCTGTAAGCACGATAACTCTCGAAGGGAATGAGATATTTTGATGAAACTTAGTGTGAGCATTCTTTGGGTCAAGAGTAAGGTCGAGTTCGTAGATGGGCCCTGTAGCCCAACATTTAGGGGTGGGGGAGGGGGTTCAAATTAAGGGGCAAGCAAAATATTTTTAAACAGCTAAGGTGATAGTCGATTATGGGGTAAGAAGGCATGCTGAACACGAATATGAAAACCATTTTCTCGCCGGACAAGTAGTTCACCCGGAATCCGGCCAAAACCGGAAAGTTTGTTAAAAGTAAAAGTTTTGTTTGAAGTCAATTAGATGTTGGATCTAGGGGTAAGAAGGCATGCTGAACACGAATATTAAAACCATTTTCTTGCCGGACAAGTAGTTCGCCCGGAATCCGGCCAAAACCGGAAAGTTTGTTAAAAGTAAAATTTTTGTCTGAAGTTGATTAGATGTTCGATGTAGGGGTAAGAAGGTATGCTGAACAATAATACGAAAATTGTTTTCTCGCCAGACAATTAGTTAGCCCGGAATCCGGCCAAAACCGGAAAATTTGTTAAGAGTAAAAGTTTTATTTGAAGTTGATTAGATGATAGATCCAGGGGTGAGAAAAGATGCTGAATCCGTATGACAATCATTTTTTAGCCGGACACGTAGTTCTTCAGGAATCCGGCTGAAACCGGAAAATTTGTTAGAAGTTACATTTTTCTTTGAAGCTGGGATGTTGGATGTAGGGGTAAGGAGATACGCTGAATTCGTTTTTGAGCTTTAGTTTTTCGCCGGACAAGTAGTTCTTTAATTTCGCCAAAACCGCAAAATTCACAGAAGTAGGGTAGGATCGTTTCGATCAGCTTATAGGGGTAAACATAGATGCTGAATCCATATCTGAACTTGGTTTTCTTAATGATTAGCTGTTTGGCCTGGCGAAGAAAAAACTTACTGTCTGGATCAGATATTGAATTTTTTGGATCCCATCGGAACCTTTGGTCTTGTTATTATTGTTATTATTTTACTGTTTGTAATTACTTTCGTTCCATAGAGGGTAGTAACTACAACTATAAAGAATTAGCTGCTCCTCGTATCATCATAACTCTTAATAACTTGTGTGGAATTTACTCTCAGACAATTCTATATAGTTGCGTTTCTGCAGATACCATGGTATGCTACCACGGTAACTGGATCTGCAGTTATTCGTTTTTGCAGTTAGGCCTACCGTGGTATCTGATATACGGTTGCTCTGCAAAAACAACAGTTGACGAAATTGCGCTTTTCGAAGTCATCCCAAAAAGAAAAACTGACACATCACTAAGTGCCAAACTTCTTTCCCACCACTTTCACAAAACTTTATGGAAGTGAGATGACTTTTTCAGATACCGCGATCAGTTACCACGGTACCGTGGTATCCGAATATCAAATACCACGATAACTGGCCAGATACCACGGTAACTGCAAAATCGCCTTTTGACCGTGGTATCAGATACCACGATAACTGCAAAAACCACTTTAGACCATGGTATCAGATACCATGGTATCTGCGAAAACGCAGCTAATGTTTATTTTGGATCGAGGAAAAGTAGTTCATGTTTGCAAAAGTAGACGGCGTTCGCAAAGTTCGTAAAGTTGCTCTGTAAAAGCCAGGCTTCACCTTCCAGATTCCCAGACGTCCGGGGCTTCCGCATAGTCAAGCCAACCCATCCAGATTTTAATGATAATGATGACAGCTACATTTGCTGATCTTCAGCATTTCGTAGTACATTTCAAATACCTCTTGCTTCCCAATCACAACTGTCAATCACTTTCTCTTTTATTCCTTCATTTGCATATTTTTGTGTGTCTCTCGAACGGGTTGCCTCTATGCTACCTTCCAGACATCCGGAATCCGGGGTGTCCAACACCCCGGACTTCCAGACGTTTTTGGCCTGGCTTCACCTTCCAGATCCGTCTCGACGAAAACGGCTATCTGGGATCCGGAAGAAAAATCTGGAAGGTGAAGCCTGGCTTTAATGCCCGGGCACCACTACGGACACACCCGTTCGTAATTCGGTTTTTAGACGTTTTTACTTTTTAAAGACCGGTTTTTAGACGTTCCTCTTTCGAGGATGGAATTGGGAATGGACATATTCCATCTCCCGTTTTTATTTTGTTATGAACAACCAAGGAGAAAGGAGCGTCCTAAACGTCTTAAAAACGTCTAAAAACCGAATTACGAACAGGTGTGTCCGTAGTGGGACCCGAACCTGTGCTTTACGGCAGTTAAAGCCGGTTCTCTTCTCCAATATGAGAAGAGGTTCAAAGCAAAATAGCCTATACGAATAATTTGAAGAATTTTGTGTTGAGGGTTAGGCTATTTGCCACACCGGAATTTGGTAAAGTTAACAAGGTCGAATTCTGATTTGGAATGAGACAAGCTTTACGGAACATTCTTTGCGAGAAACAACGAACCTGACGAACGCCGTCTAAGCCATTCCCTAAAGTTGTGTTTTCAGCAATTAGAGTGCTGAGTTGCGTTTTCAGACACTTGTGTTTTCCCTGAGTTTTAGCAAAAAGCGTTTTCAATTGCCCAAGTCAAACACTGTGTTACTGTGTTTACGTTTGAAAGCGTTTTAAGCCTCCGTGTTATGCGCGCGTTTAAAGGAACAGTAAACTTGACTATGCAACTTTCGGCCATTAAACCGGCCTGGAGGGCTTGGATAAATGTACAGGGACTTATTGTCGACAGGCCCCCCCTTCTTTGTTATCTCGAAACCCCTCCTTATTGTTCCCAGAGCTAGCTGGCAGGGCCTTGCCCCTTATGCACTGTAATTATGCACTCATACATTGTAAAAGTTCGGCTTTTTCTGTGTTGACAACATACAGGGTTGCCACTTTACTAAAATAAATGCACTGACCAAAAAGAAAAATGTACTACCAAAGAAGAAAAGTACTTAATCGTGATGCTGGGCCATAGTCAGCTTGGAAATAAAGGGTACAACTACCTGACAACTACTTTTTTTTCTTAAAATCTGCTGCAAAAGTAAAAAGAAAGTCCTATAATGAGCACAATTGTACTACCGGCGGCAACCCTGCGAACATACTGGTATCAAAATGCTCGTGGGTCCCAAAGGTCGTGGGTTCGAGTCCTACTCCCGGCACACAAACCTTTTGCTTTTTTTGTCTACTAACTCAAAAGTCGAATTGTCGGAAACTGCCTGGAAACGGCAATGGTCGTAACGAGAATTTTTCTAACTCTCAATATCGACTTAGGGTACATTCTTGATATGTCAGCTAGCTCCCTGAGCCAAGTTTGAGTCAAGTTTACTGTTCCTTTAAAGCTTCAGCGACATTTTACGCTATTTCTACCCTCTGACAACCCCCCTAGAATACCCACTTCCACCCGAAGTCTCTTTTCATTGAAATTCTTTTGGATTTGAGTTACAGCTCTTTGGCCAATTTTCACGCGTCTCGGAAACTGGGCAGTGTTTCCACTGTTCGCAAGACTTTGGCTTTGTTGCCACTTCGGAGTGCTCCGTCGGACTGTCGTCGAATTTCAAATTGCTGAAACGCTCGAAAATTCAGTCATAAATTGGAGGAATTGCTTGGTTAGCAGCAGGGTGCAAATGAAGGATGTTATTCCAGCCTGTTGCTCCCCCACAAAACAGGGCAGTCCCCCTCAGCTTTTTTGAAAATCAGGGCCTTACAGCACAAGGACCACCACAGAAAGATACAGAAGATGCATTAGCCGAATATTTGTTTGCACCCTTCTCTCAATTTTGGCAGTTACATGTTAATTTATTGTTATTTTTGTCTACACTGGTTTTAATTTCTGTCTTTAAAACTATATAATGGAAGTAGAGACTCAAAAGACGACAGGAGGGGTACCCAACCTCGAATTTTTACAACCTCGAACTTGGCCTAAAAAGTTTAATAGGAAAGCTCATTGCAGTCCTAACAAAGTCCTAACTGTCAAGAAAGACACCCTGAATGTCAAGAAAGACACCTCCACTGTTCGCAAGACTTTGGCTTTGTTGCCACTTCGGAGTGCTCCGTCGGACTGTCGTCGAATTTCAAATTGCCAAAACGCTAAAAAATTCAGTCATAAATTGGAGGAATTGCTTGGTTAGCAGCAGGGTGCAAATGAAGGATGTTAATTCCAGCCTATTGCTCCCCCAGAAAACAGGGCAGTCCCCCTCAGCTTTTTTGAAAATCAGGGCCTTACAGCACAAGGACCACCACAGAAAGATACAGAAGATGCATTAGCCGAATATTTGTTTGGACCCTTCTCTCAATTTTGGCAGTTACATGTTAATTTATTGTTATTTTTGTCTACACTGGTTTTAATTTCTGTCTTTAAAACTGTATAATGGAAGTAGAGACTCAAAAGACGACAGGAGGGGTACCCAACCTCGAATTTTTACAACCTCGAACTTAGCCTAAAAAGGTTAAGAGGAAAGCTCATTGCAGTCCTAACAAAGTCCTAACTGTCAAGAAAGACACCTTGAATGACCTAGGGTAAATTTGGGACTGTACAGAAGTTTGCATGTAGTATTTTCAGGCCAAGTTCGAGCTCATATAAGTTCGAGGTTGCATACCCCTCCTGTACTTTCAAATCCAAATATCTGCACCAAGTCACGTTTATCTTGCAGCAAAAATTGACATAATCAGGCATGTTCTCATTACTGGAGAGTGGAAAACCACCAACCATTTATTTACGATCTTTGTAATGTTTCAGTTTCAGTTATGTCATGTTTTTTTAGACTTTATCGTCCGACAGCACAGGATGTTTCTGTGTGGTTGACCTTAGGACACTACTGTAGTCAACTTATTACTGATTAGGTCATTATCATTATAAGGTTAGGCAAAAGGTAATATCCTGGTAGTCTCTTGTCCTTCTCTAATCAGGTATGCCATAGCCATGCCTCAGACCACAAAATAATGATTTCTAGTGCTCATATTTCTGATATCTTAGGCCTCCAGCCATCAATATCTGTGGGTGAAGCGGAAAGTGCCAATCATTCTAAAACATTTTGGCCAGGCCACGTCAATGACTGAATATTGTCAGTGAACTGAAATTCAGTGGCCTAAATAAAACAAGAAAATTATGTAACGATTTTCACTTTCCATAAAATTCATTAAATTTTACAGGTATAGCTGTTGGAATGTTATAAGCCAATAAATCCACAAGATTCCTACTATGATTGATCCAACACAGCCCAGGATTAACTGTTGTGCTCCCGCTTCTACTACACTGGATCCATGCCCTCACAAGCTCATGCCTACAGCTATCTGTGCTAAAAACTGCTGACTGGTCTCTAACAAATTTTCTGGTAAACAGGTGAGTGTTTACCCTGTAAATAAAACAGTAGATACTAGTTTAATATGTTACTTCTAAATTGGTCCTGTTGAGTGTTGATGAACATGTTGTAAAAGTAGGAAAAATCATCACTTGTGACATGTCAAGAGAGCCACTTCCTAAAACAATTATTTATCAGTGGATTGGTAATTCCCCAAAACACTGTCGCTTCCTTCCTTCCTGTTTTCTGAGACCACTCATGACTCTAGTCTCCAGTCCTGCTAGTTTAATTGGTGCATAGTTTTGCCGTAGTTTTTCAACAAAAACCATTAGGGTGTCATTTATGTTTATTTTCAAACAGCTGCTGTTATAAATAGTAAAATGTTTAAAAAATCTGACAAAGACCACATCTCTAAAAGCCCTGATTGTCTGGACAAGTCTAATAAGTATTAACATTTTTGGGATCCCATTGAAACCGTTGGTTTTATTCTTTATGTTCTGGCATTTTTTCTATGCATATTGAAGCAAGCTTGTGTCGCTCAAAGTTTTATCAACTTGTCACGTTGACTGCATGCAACTATTGTGACACACTAGGCAAACGTTGGTCAGGGATGGGGGGGGACTATTACTATTGAACGCAATACATGCCGAGTTCCTACTTGCTGTCTGGTACTGTTCTGACAACATAACAAGAAACATTTTCACTTCAGCTCCTGAATAGCTTTATGGTTTTGTAGGGCTTTACGTAGATACTTCATGGATTCTTTCTTTCTAGGCAGAAGATACATTGGGCCTCAAAAGTTTTTCAAACTGCTATAGCCTACCACTCCCTGGGAAAAGGGGTCGGTCTGGTGTGCTGATCCAAAAATCCGAACTTTCCAGATTACTGTGAAGACACATTGATGTTTGTACATCGGGAACCAATTTGTCTATGATTATTGAAAGTTCCTTTGCAAACTTCATTGTTTTATTCAAGTAAAAAGAAAGAAAAACAAAACTGGGATCATAGCGTAGGCTTATATCGACTCCAAAAGGTGAAAGGCCTATATTTATAAACAGTGGCCTATCCGCATCTGTATCCTCCATGTCTGGTAGAAATTTTAGACAAATCAGAGCCACGACTTTGGAGATAAGCTACAGATCTTTCCTTCCTGGAACTTCAAGGCCCTTCCTGGACTACAGTTTAAAGCGTTCTTGTTTTCTGGAAAAATTTTACAAGCATGGCTTGTGAAATTTATACAACCGGTTCTGTTCATGGCCTCGGTGACTAAAAGAGTCAGAATGGCAACGGCAGCCTCCTCATATTTATCGAATCAGCACTTTTATGTACTTCCAACGGTAAGTGCGCAAATATAGCCAATGACAGCCACAATGTCTAACGGTTCAAAAGCATAAACAAAGCTGTTCTCTGTCAGAAGGAGAGCAGATTTATCTCTCTTCTTATTTCTGTGCATCTCAAAAGTATACAAGTTTCTATAGACAGTGGTCAGATACAGATTATGCTATGATGAGATCTAGATTTGTCTCTTTTTTTATAATTGGTGCATCTTTCAGTCAAGTGCAATGACCTAGTAACGACCAATTTTCTGAATTTTTGGTTCTAATCCTGGTAGAAAATGAAGAAGTAATTCTGAATTCAGGCTTAAATGCTCTGCGAAAGGTTTAGGCACCCTATTGCTACGATTCAGAACAGCCTATGCCAAATGCTGAACTCTTTAGATAAGATATCTACCTCAGACCAGCGACCCATAAATTTCCTTTACAGGGGATTGTCAGGAAGAGATTTCTGATGCTATGCTGACCGCACGGACGATAGTTCGAGAAATACCCACGGTCCAATCACTTTCAAGACCAGATAGACAAAATTTGGGATTGGCTGCTGGCGCCTTGAGGGAGGAGTTGCTTTGGCGCACACGTCCAATGAGGCAAACAAGAATGCAGATTCGACCCAAGCACAATTTTTGGAAACTGAATTTGGTCCGGTCATCCTAGCAATATAGAAGCATAGGAAATGACAGGCCCCCTGAATGGCAATCATTACAGGAAATTTATGGGTCCCTGCTCAGACTAAAATCATAATGCAGCTATTAAAAATTATTTTTGACTGGTCCTGGTCTCATTGTTTAATTTGAGTAAAGGCAAAATCTTGTTTGTGATTCTTGAAAGTTGCTTTACAGATCCTGTTATTCGATTGTATAGAAAATAAACTACAATTATGCAGATGCTCTAGGGTCAAGGAAAGCATTGCGACAAGATTAGAATTTGAATAGGTTTACATAGACATGGTTTTTCGTTCTTCACCTGATTTGTTGGTGACTGGCTGCATTTTTATTCAGGGTGATTTTGCTCTTTCCGCATTTCTACCCTGCATGTCTGTTGGAAAGGTCGGCCAAATCAGAGCCACCACTTCGGATATAACCTACAGATTTTTTTGTTTGGGTCTTTAGGCCTTTCCTGGCTTCTTAGTAAGGACAGTAGGGTCAGTACCTAAAAGAGGTTGGTAAATAAAAGAGTGGCAATTGTAACTTTCTGAATTTTTACACCATCATCAACTGTATGTATTTCAAATGGTAAGTGTGCAAGAATAAAATAGCCTAATTCCTCAGCCTACACACAGCTGTTCTCTGTCAGAAGGGGAACAAACTTATTCTGCATCTGAAGAATATCGAGGCTCCTGGAGCTGGTGAGGTACAGACTAGCTATGAGACTCAGATTCTCAATATCATATGCCAAAAACCTAGTACCAGCATAGGATATCTTATGAATGTTTGGCTCTAATCCTGGTTAAAAATCAACAAGTATAAAATTTTGTTATATTTGTTCTTAAATGTGGTTAGACGTTATTTCACGCATTTCTCAACCATCAACGATATGGCTTTTTCCACGGTTCAAAAGAGCCTAGGCAGAAAAAAAAATCAGAAAACAATAGAAGTAAACACCTCTCCCAATACTCCTTACCTTGACCTAGTTTCTTGCTTACAAAACAGCCAACCAGAAAGGGAAAAACAAACTTTGTCTCAGTGAACAGCTAACTCTTTCAGCAATCTTCTGTCACAAAATTAAATTGAGAAAAGTGTGTTTACATAAATTATTCCGATTTGTAAGAATCTCCTCCTTCCATTTCTTGTTTGAATCAACCTGCAGCAGTTGGGCACCAGATTTCTCCTGCCCAAGGTGAATCTCCTACTGAGAAGAAAAACAATCCCCTGTGTATTTGTGTTTCATGTGAGTCAGGTGAGCAAAGCTAGAGAAACATCTTTGAATATTTCAGTCCTAGAGACACTAAGAAACTATAACATAGATCACCCCCTCCTTCCCCTCCACCCTACCTCTACAAATCAAATCAACTTGTCTGTTTTTTGGCCTATTTTTATAGGAGTTCTAGAGGTAGAGAGGAGGTGTGATCTCTGAGATATGTCTCTGAAGTGCGTCTCTAGGACTAGAATATCTTAAGTTTTTTTTCTAGCTTTGCTTGTCTGACTCGCATGAAACTCTCCTACACAGGGATGATTTTTCTCCTCAGTGGGAGATTCCCCTGGGCAGGAGGAACCTCCAAAAAGTCTGCTGCTCCATTGTGCAGTGATGCACAAGAAATCAAAAGATTCACCAGTTCAATTCAATTTATTTATAACACCTCAAAAACAAGGAGGGTGTTTAGCCCTAGTGACGGAGTACAAGAAAGAAAAACAACAACAAAGAAAAAAGACAACGCACATATCAATATTTTACATTATACACAACACAAACACAACTATAAATTACACAAAAAGGGAAGACCACTGGTGGTTCTGTTTACTGGCGGAAGATTTGAAATCTTCCACTCTTTTATCGATAATCTTAGCAGGCAGAACCAGCTGAAATTTCTGTGCCAAGAGAGAATTACTGGTCCAAGGGGGCAAATGCAGCAGATACTTGGCAAATTTAAAATAAATTCTGTGAACACGGGCAGGGGCTTCAACCAGCACACAGAACCCAAAGTGTTCAAACTTTTGAACACGTTATCTTGAATATGAATAAAGGTTTAGGCAAGTACTTTCCTGTAAAAGTTGCCTGATATGGTTGGCCTGCAGAAAAGTAAAAAAAAAAATCAAAAGAGATCATCTGCAGGTTGAACAGGCACTTTAAATGAGACCAAAATGTTCAATCTTTTGAAACCTGGTTATTTAGATGCATATGGACTGTTATAAAGTTGTAAAGTTGCCTGGGATGGTTTGAGTGTTCTCCAGCAAGGGTTCACCACTAGCAAGCATTGAAATAAGCATACAGGAGAGGTACCCAACCTCAGACAAGATTTCAAATTTCAAGAGAAATCTTTTTTTAGTGAGATATATCTGGCTTAAAAAGGAACCAAAAAACATGACAAAAATACTAGAGTGAAGCTAATAGAATGGTTACATGTTGGGGATATAAATTTTACTTCAGTATTTTCAGTTAAATTTAATTTTCTTTTCAAACAGTTTCACCCATTTTTACATGAGGTCAGATTGCTTGCAAAGTGATGAAAAAGATAGAGGTAATAAGGCTAATAACAAGAAAATCCCTTTTTAAACCAGGTTCAAAACAAAGAAAAGACAAATAATTGTAATATTTTGGGACATAACCGTTGAAAAAAAATTATTTTGTTTCTTGACTGTCAGGATAGCACTTAACTTTCATTTTAACATTTTTGCGGCAAAATTCGAGGTTGCGTAAAAACGAGGTCAGGTACCCCTCCTGTACACTGTAAAATTTTTTTTTGCAGTATTTGCTACTGGGATTAACCTTGTCTTTATTGATATAAGAATATCCCTAATTCAGAATAATCTTATCCGAATAGAGATAAGACTAATCCCAGTAGCAAAAACTGCATCCTTATTCGAAAAAACTTTTTACAGTGTAGCTCTAGTTCTACTCTGCAAATGTTGAAACTCATTTTTTAGTTGAAGGCGCTCCGCAGTCTGCCATCACTTACTGTAGGGTAACGGGCATTGGCTTAGGCTATCCAAAACTGTTAACATGACCTATCCAAAACTATGTTTTACTCTGTTTTTTCTTAATTTGCTTACCTGAACTGTAGGTACTGTAGTTCAATGTGACAAGTTTGCTGAGTGGAGATTGGTAAGCAGTGCGATCAATTACCTCCTGAGACTTGCAACCTCAAAAATTAGAGATATTTCATGGATCAGCATTCTCTTTACGACGAAATTTAACCCATCACAATGCAGTTGAAAAATACCAGAGGCACATAAAAATCTCTGACATAATACAGCCACATAATAAAGGGTGTAAACTCAAGAGAACTTCCTATTTGCTGCAACAACTGCCAAAAATGCACTTTTTTGAAAGTTTTGGAACTCAAGCCTGAAAACGCATGCACCAAGCGAAAATTGAATTTTTCTGCGCTGGGCATTCTACGATTTCGGTCGAACGTTGGGGTACTTCGGGATTGCAAGAGTTAAAAAATGAGATCTTACGAAACGATAAAGCGTACCATTACAAAAAAGATTTTTCTTTGGCTATTTTACAATTATTTATCATATATACTGTCCTTTGTGCTTTAACACCGATTATCCAGAACACGCAACTCTCCCGAATAGCAAGTTACGTAGCGTGTTTAGGCGAGAGTAAACACCGTGGGATGAAAACGGGTTTTGCACGTTGGTGTTAAACTCGTTGTTGTCTGAAAACGCAACTCTGGACTCGAATCCGTTGCGCTGTCACCCGTTTTCAGCGCCCGTGTTTTGCAGAAGAACCCGGGAGCTAAAAACGCTTGAAGTCACAGAACACGGAACCCGCGTTAGGATGCGCTTCGTAAAAACGACTTGTGACGAACACGGGTTGAGAATCGCGAGCCTGAAAACGCAACTTTAAGTCACGTAAACAGAAATAGCATGCGAAAGTCGCACCACTATGGGGAAATTCTTCACAGTTTCGGACCAAAGCAGGAACTTTGCATCCAAGGGCGAAATTTGGACTGACCGTGCACTTCCCGTTAAGGACCGTTCACGCTTGTGTTGTAACATGAATAAAAATACTTCGCCTTGTGCGCCTTAAGTTGGGTCTTCACCTTCCGGAATCTGGGCTCCCAGATTCTCCGAGCTTTTTTTTAAATTTCTTCAGCGATACTGAAAAAATCCGGAAATCTGGGAGTTCAAAAGCCCCTTTTTTCCGGATTATTTTGATATACTTTCGGATCGGTTCATACTCCAGATGCAATTTACAGAAGACGTCGAAGAAAAATCTGGAAGCCCAGATTCCGGAAGTTCTGGGAGGTCCTCCTCTGCCGTCCAACTTGAACATCAAGTTGTACGCCCACGTATGCGCAGATTATTAAAACGAACCCTGAAGCCTGCCAATGAATCCCAAGAGAACATAACCTTTGATGACTTTAGGGACAATGAACATCCTGAAATGTGGTATTTTAGATCAGCCTCGACCGGTTTTGTGACAATTCATTCAGTATAATATCTGTTGCTGTGTCTGTTGGACCAATGTAAATTTCTCGATTTAGTTTTGAGCCTACCAGGATTGCTGGAATTATTTCAGATAAGGTAAAAGCTTATAGTTGTCAAAACAAAATTAGTTGTAGAGTTTAGTATGACTAACTTTCCATCAAAAGGTTCATTCAGTTTCAGTTATATTACAAATATCTCTCTCCTTAAATGTTTCTCTCTTTCTTCCTTGACAGTCACGTGATGGAAACGCATGCTGTGATTGGTCACGTATAACTTTTAACACACAGAATAGAACCCGTTCCTATTAATTTTTACCACAGCAAGCCTGGCAGGATGAAAGATTTACCACAGACATTTGCGGATAGCACGTATAATTCAGAAATTCTGCGCCTTAAATGTAAGCTTGAACGGTCCTTTAGTGAAAGTTGATCAAAATCTAAATTCAAATAGGGTAATTAGTGAGAGAGAGAGAGAGAGAGAGATAGGTTTATTTAGAGAACATCATAGCTAACAGCTAATTTGCGTTGCTTCACTATGCTAAATAACAAACTAACACAAAAAACGGAAAATATCACTCGGCTTTGTTTACCGTAAAAAAAGGTACAAACGGATTTGCGTGGCGGTTCGTTCGCGAAGCTACTGGAAGTCTGGAACCAGTTTATTTTGGTGACGCGCACGGTTGTTGGGCGGTGCAGTGGGTGGTAAGATGTTTGGGCTTAGGGCTTAGAGAGAAGAAACTTCCCAAACCAAACGAATTTGCGTGGCGGTTCGTTCGCGAAGCTACTAGAACCAGTTTATTTTGGTGACGCGTACGGTTGTTGGGCTTGGCGGTTCGTTCGTGAAGCTACTGGAACCAGTTTATTTTGGTGACGCGTACGGTTGTTGGGCGGTGCAGTGGGTGGTAAGATGTTTTGGGTTTAGAGAGAAGAAACTTCCCAAACCTCAGGATAATCTGCTCGTATCTTTGGGCCAACGCTTACTCAGCTAACAGTGGAAATGATAAAGGGGAGTTAATGAGATTCAAACCATCAGTCGCCTGTCCAGCTTTGAAAAAAAGGTTGAACAAAAAATTCTATAGCCGTGGACGTTTCGCCACTGGGACGTTTTTTTCTCGTGGGGACGTTTTGTCATGGGGACGTTATGTCGACAACCCTTTCAAAATTCCAACTCTTTCAAAATCTCAAGTTGCAAAAGCAACTTTGCAACTTGACTTTGCAACCCCGCGCATGAAGCAAGCTGAACTCTTGGCAGTATTACGTATTACTCACTACACATCCGGTTGTGAAGTCACGTAATGTAGTTTTTGCCTTTATAATTAGTCGTGCTGACAACCAACCCCTTTGAGAGTCGTAAACCCAACGTTGATCGTCCTTTGTTTTTGTCAGACTTCTACGAATTGACCATCTCGATCAGTGTTGCCATTGGTTGCACAATTTTGCGATTTGGCTCAGGTTTTCCACCTCTCTCTAGGTTCACACTTGCGTCGCAGAATTCTGCGATTTCAGGCGCATATCAAGGCAACTCTTTTCGGGAAAAAGCATTTACTATCTCGTCTAATAAGAAATAACTGGAAGTTATTTTCTAAACCATTACCTGACATATTCCTTTCCCGGATTTTCACTCGTTCTGTTTTCAAGTGAACAAATATCCTTGAAACTGCTTTACTTAAGAGCGGGCATTAACGAATCTGATACCGGTTTAGCTTTAGTCAACTGTCATTAACCCGTACCTATGGACAACAACAGAAATATTTGAATTTTTCATTAATAGCTTGCTCACACGGGGCTTAAACAGTGGCAAATTCTCGCTCAGCGGCTGATTTACGGGCGTAAATAGCGGTTAAAAAAAAATAAAAAAAAATCGGCCGCCGATCTTCCAAATAGGTGCTTTTTTTCATAGGGGTCACCGATTAGGACAAACTAAATCCTTCGGAATGTGACCTTTGATGACTCTGGGGACGGTAAACAGGCTGTAATTAGGGAAATTAGGTCAAACTTGACAATTTTCCTGAGACCACCGGTGAGAACTTCCGCGACAAAAGAACGCAGCTATATTTTTGTTTCAAAGAAACAAAAATACTCGGAATTAGTTTTTTCTTTTTAATTTTCCCTTCAACCCAAACAGTTTGATCCGTCGTCTGAACAAATCAGCCGCTGTCTACGCTCTTCTTTCGGTCCCGTGTGAACGAGCTACTCGTTTCCGTGTGAACCAGCGCCAGCCAGAATGTCAAAAGGTTTTTGCGGCCAAATGTTCGCAGTTTCCATCCGAGAAAAGCGGCAACACTGTCACCGAAGTCTGGTCAGTTGTGTGACGTGAGTGACCCTTTGCGCTTTTCTGTGATTGACAATGGTTGTTATATTTTATGGTCTGGAAAAAGTACCTTGGAATACCACATATCAAAAGGCTTCTTGAACTTCACTTCTGCCAGAATGGTAACTCTTTGTCCGATAAATTTTGTTCAGTGTTGGGTGTTAATATTTGGATTTTAGATGTTTTTAGAATTTTGCCAAGGTACAGCTGAAGCTCATAGATGGCCGTGTTTGGGGGGGGGGGGGGTAAGATCATGAAATGAGATACGGAAATAGCGAGTAGTATAAATACTAAGCCTAGATTCGCCGAGGAGAGAACGTGGGGTCGACGACTCCCGGAATGGTGTACACGTCCCTTAGGAATAATCCGGAATGGTCAGAGTAATCCGGAATGGTCAGGATTATTCCGGAATGGTGTACATACAAAATGAGAGTCGTTGACCCCTCGTTCGCCGCAGGACAGACCGAATGGGGTGAAATAAATGTGGACTAAACAAAAGTTGGTGAATTACCAAACTCGATAAAGAATGGGAGGATATGGAATGGTAGGAATAATCCGGAATGGCCAGGAATAATCCGGAATGGTCGGGATTATTCCGTTACTCCGAAATGGTGTACATCAAATTTTTTTTTTTTTATACAAGTCGAATAAAGTCCCTTGTATAAAAGTGCCATCTATGTATTATAATTTCCGTGATTTGGGGATGTGAATTGATTAGATGAAATTGCCTTCGGCCGGGATCAGTGTTCCTATGGCCGGCTTGTACCGGACTATTGTAGTGGTTTGCGAACTCTGTTCGCAAGCCCCTCGGTAGCTCAGATGGTTAGAGTGCCTGCCTTGTAAGCGGGAGGTCCTGGGTTCAAATCCCGGCTGAGAGCATTTTTGTCTTTCAGTTCACTACTTATACAATATCAAAAATGAGAGTCTCTGACCCTTAGAGAGAGGAAAGCTGGATAGGTAGAAGTGATAGTTTATTGTGATGCCGGCTGTGGGGAACCTCTGCTATTAGGCGAACTCGGCAGCTGCCTGGGGGTCCCGACCAGGGACCGAAGCGCAGGAGTGTTACTAGCCTGTTACCTTTAGGGTCCAGTTTCTACCGACGGGACCTTACCACCAAGAACAATTAATCAGATAGAACCTCCGCCTTTGGTCCCATGCAGCGACTACGGATACCCCAACAAAACTAAGCGGAGCTAGAGGTAATTGCTCTAGCCTTCAGTTGATACCCGTCTACTTCCATCTTCGCCGTTGCTCATCGCAGAGCAATAAGTGCAAGAGGCACGCTGACCCGCTCTGGAGCGTGTCCAGAGAACCAATCGGCTTTGACTTTGACATTCCTTCTGCGCGGCTTCAGAGCGATATAGCTATTTGTAGATGCAACGAAACGTGATGTGCCGCGTAGCTCCTAATCTACGCTCGTTTGAATCGTGCAGGGTACGGGGAAATATTTGACTCCGCATGGTCATCTTACACCGATAGGGAGACGGAGGTTCTATCTGATTTTTTGTTCTTGTTGCTACTGATCGTTCATATATACTTCTACCACGTCCCTGACACAACTTGCGTTCCATTTTATTGTTCTGCCAATACATTAGTGGCTTTTCTGATCGCCGATTAGTTCGGCGATAGCGTAGCCGTTTGACCTTTTTGGCGTTTTTGACGTTCGCCGGAAGCCGATTGCCGTAGCTGTTTATCTTAATTTCTGTTTTTGTTCTGATCGGCTTACGTCTATCGCCTGAATTCGTATGCATCACCGATCGGCCTAGGACTCGCCGTTTGCCGTAGACGTTGGGATTTCGTATGACGGCGATCTAAAACAGTAATAAGCACGAATCGGCCAACTCGCTTCGTCTACTGGTGAAATTTCATCGGCGATCAAAAACGCCACCATTGCTCTGCAATTACAATCCAGTTATCATTCGAATATTGCCAAACGTTAATTTTCGTCGTTTTCTTTCCAGCTGAACCAGAAGTACAGGAAGTCGAGACAGAAGGGCCTGAACTCCCTCCATCCCCCAAGAAACGAGTCAGGGTGATCATCTCTAGATCGACCACCGCCCCTACTCAGCCCGCAAAAGTCACAGCCGCAAAAGCTACTGAAGTTGTCGCAGTGGGAGGTCTGGCCAGCGATAAGTTGAGATCCTCGCGTCTAGTTGAAGTTGCTGAGAGGAATAGGAGGATCGCGCAAGCGAAAGCTGCAGCACTGGCTGGTACGTATTTCAGCTTGTGTATTCTGATGAATGAATGAATTCCCAAAAAAAGACCTTAGGGCCATGGCGGGACAAAAATAAATAAGCACTCCAACTGTACCAATCCAAATATTCAGCACTTAACTAAAAACTAAAATAACTATTTTAACTATTTTAATAACTAAATATCTATCTAACAAACTAAAAACTATCCCTACCACAACTTTCCTACCATAAAACGTTGACGGTGCCCGGCAACCTTCAGGATTCTACCCAACCGACGCAACTCTTGGAACACTTTAATACCCATAGATACTACCATAAATTGATAAATAATCTCGAGTACGCTGTTTCTGCGTCAAACATTAAGCTCCAAATACTGCAACCTATAACTTCTATATCACCGATGTGTCATAATAGTATGACAGTAGTTTAAATGCATCGACTTCCTTCAGTTGTGAATTGCAGTGTTTTTTGCTCACCGCCCTGCCCACTTTTCGCACAAATCAACAATGCTGGGATTAAGAAATTCCTTCTGTGAAGAGAGTGAATCATCTGTGAATAATTTTGAAATGGCGCATACCAGTTAATCCCTGCTGATGTTTTTTTCTCTTCCTTGATCGAGGTATGTACACAAAAAAAAAAATCTCCCGAGATCAACTGCAGTATTTGCTACTGAGCTTAATCTTATCTCTACTTCGTATTAATCTTATCTCAGTAGAGATAAGATTAATCCCAGTAATAAATACTGCGATTGTTAGTTGCCTAGAATCTTCTTACGACTCTACGATGACCCACACCAGAGGATGGATTTGTGTGAAACACAATCTGAAATTAGAGTGGCATTCAAATGTCCATGTTTGGATACCGACTTTAAAGTAGCTTGCGTGCTCAGTTGGTTACCTCCAGCCAAAGCTTTCCAGGAATCTCTTCAAGAGCTGGATTTTCTTCTAGATATACAGTAACAGTAGAGGTATGCTTATGTGAACAGTTACTTTAATTTGTAAATTAAACGAGAACTTACCAAGTTTGAAGTTTGATTGTAATTCTACTCCAAAGATGGAGCGCCAGCGTAGCTGAGAGTTTAACTGGGACAGACGTCTCGCAAACGCCTGGGTTGACCGACAATAACACCAGTATTTAAAGTTCATAAAAGATGTGCATTGTTTGAGCCCATGATGAAAAAACTGAGAGTTCAAGGGAGGGGAACGGGTGGGCAGTTAAACTCTCAGCTACGCTGGCGCTCCATCTTTGGAGTAGAATTACAATCAAACTTCAAACTTGGTAAGTTCTCGTTTAATTTACAAATTCTACTCCAAAGCGGAGCGCCTTAGCTCCGCTTTCGAGTTAAACTGGGATTTTAAGTTCATCATGGGTTGAAACAATACACATATTATCCCATCAACCTATCTGAATCAATGCACATATTAACCAAGCAACGTGTGTATATCATACCAAAGGTTTTTGTACATTGGCCTACGTTCCAATATAAAGGCTTGTTACTAATCATTTCTCAAATAAAACAACAAATCAAAAAGCAGATAATCCCTGGCCAGGTTAAACCGGCATATAATAAGCGTGTCAAATTTTTCACATTGATCAAGCCGATATATTTTACAATTTGATCAACATCGACATCTCTTGTTTAAACTGCCAGCGCGCACCTGGTGCTATGAGCACCATAAATGCTGGAATATATTCCCGCAAATGCCAGAACTTCTCTTATCCTCATGGAAACGGATGATTTCGGTGCTACTTTATGAAGTTTGCGATATGTCAATCCTAACTATTCACAGTACGACTTTTTACGACTATTTATACGACTATTCCATACGAATATTTACGTAGATGTCTAACTAGACACAATGAAGGCTCTTGAAATGGCCGAAATAAAAACCGCAGATTTATGGTGACCCGGTTTCGTCGTGTTTAATAAAACGTTAACTCGAAAGACAAAACTCCCATCTTCCTTGTGAAACATATTACTGTGAAATTGGCCAAGAACTGTACTCCTTCAGCGAAACCTCTAATTTTGTGTAAGTTGATTTAGCAGAAAGCCTTCAATATCCCAAGCTGGTAATCTTAACAGATCATGTAGGCGATTAACTTTTCAAGCGCTGGAAAACCTGGGGAGAGCATTTTCTGGTGATTACGCTATAGCATTAAACAAATAGGTCAAGACGTGTTCAAAATGCCGATAAAGCACTTCTCACCGTATTGAGCTTTATATAGCTCTGCCAGGAAAATTAGCGTCTCCCAAAGGAGCTCCGGCAGAGCTGACTCCAAGAAATTGATTCTGTTCTTCTCACAATAATTTACCCATTTTTCCAATATAAACTATGAACTGGAGCTTCGTTGATAGCCGCCAGCATCCATAATGACAGCGATCGTTTGAGAGGAATATCATTGGGGGTCAAGGCCTTGGCGGAGACGGCACCAACCGCATATCTTAAAACGGGCGGCAAAGAAACAGTTGAAGTACCATTTGGTAACAGAATAAGGCGACCTACTATAATCTTGAGTAACGGGGGGCCCCAGACTTGAGTGGTCCAATTTGAAAATCAATATGCTAGTTGCCTGATCTGCATCGATCTTCTGAAGGGTGTTCAAAAGCAAGGTAAATGGTCGACACGCATAGAAAAAACGAGAGCTCAAAGACATTGAAAAGCCAACTACTAAAACGCATTCCGGATCTGGCTTCCAAAAAAGAAATGGGTTGACTAGAAAGTTCAATCTTGTTGCAAACAAAAATCTCCATGGATTGAGGCAACAAAAATTCAAAATCTCAAATATTCCTGAATCCAATTTCCATTCTCTTTCCCGCGTCAAATTTTCTTGATGCTTTATCAGCGAGATTAATAATCCCATAAAAAGAACCTGAACCTGAACCTGAACCAAGGATATGTTCTTGCGATATCCCTTACTTGTCAAGGAACAGTAGTTGCCAGATTTTGTTTGGGAAATCATCACATAATTAAGGTTAGGAACCTCCCATTTTATTTATATATGCTACTGTAATGGTATTGTCCGACCGCAGCCTGAAATGTTTGCCTTTTACATGGTAGGCTACGCACAATTTTTCAGTCTCGATAGACTGCTTTTATTCGACTGACCATTCGTCTGCAGCTGTTTTCATGGAATACTCAAAGTTCCCATCGTATTTTGATGCTTATGTACACAAGTATTTATCCACAAGCCTAAGTTTGATCGACTTAGCGGAATGATCAGGAATGCCTGGCCACCATTTAAGCTCGAAACACACGACAGCTGTCAGGATAATGTTTGCTCTGATATCGCCTCGCGCGTTTTTTAGAGCTATACCTTAAAAAACTAAGTTTTCCGGTCGAATAATGGGCCTATTTTAACTGCTGGGAAGGTTGAAACAAAAACTCATAGCATTTCAGCCGGTTGTCGAATCGCTGTGGATGCCTGATCGAGCAGGTTCGAAACCGATTCTCGAACTTTTCAACTGTTCCGTCCGGCAGAGAAATGTGCATGGATCTTGAACCCAATACGAATCTCAAAAACAATATGCTCTGCATTGGTAACAAAACTGACTAAACTCAGGGTGAATCACAAACCAACTTGAAAACAATTTAACTGCAACCCAAACGCTGTTTTGACAATCGTGAAATAACTTTCCAAAGAAGTAGTGAGTCATCCAAGTCGACGACCGACAAATGACCCTTTCCACGGAGGGTTGAAAAAAAAAAAAAAAGGTTTCTATAGCTTTGTCAACAACCTTGGAGCCGCTGATTGGCCAAGTTTGGCCTCGCATTTGGAATGCAGGTGTACACATAAGAGCATTCTAGTTCAAAACAAAGCCACATCTGGTCTTAAAGAAACAGGGCATAAGTAATACAAATCAACCAGGTCCACAGAGGACGTGAAACCGAATTTTCTCATTAGCAATCTGAAAGCTTTCCATTTAAAAATGGTAATACCTGACGCTTTTGTTCGATTCTTCGAGATTCACTGAACCTGGAAGAACCATTACCTTGACCGTGTATAGGTACTAGAGAAGTACATAGCACTTCCTTCGTCGTTTAATCAGACACTCGGACATTAACCTCTTTGGGCAACAATAGATCAACTTCGTTCTTTTTCACTTACATTTCAGCCAAACTGAAACTTCTGTCTCAAGTTGTATCTTGTATCCTAAAGATACTATACTCAAAATTCGCATCAGTACAGTTTACTGGCTTCCAATGAACCCACTGATGATGAACCCACTGATTCTCCCAGCTTTAAAGCTATCAACCAAACGTTGTGACTGCCGAGTAAAATACGAGAAAATCATAGAAAACAAGTTCAGGGTATGTTCTATAGGGTACATAACGGTTACTCGCAGTCCCGTTTTTAGGCGTTTTGGAATCTGAACCTCTCTTGGCGGCCCTGGCCTTGCCTCTTCCGGTAGTTGTGGGGAGGGGGGGTCTCGTACTGCCAGCGACATTGACGATTTCCAACATTATTACCAAACAGGCAGTCTGTGACATTAAGTTGAGCAGCGCAAAGGGCTGATGCTACAGTAGAGTCCGAGCTCACCTCCAATTTGATGACGTACCGTCACTTTAGACTAAGATCATAATCAATAATTCCAAACCCTTACACAATATGAACTGCGCCAGTTAGGTTTTTTAATAACCTTTTCCTTTACTTTTTCATCTTGAAGCTCAACAACCTTCTGTGCTGCCTCCAGAATACAGCTGAGTGGACAATTGTCCGCTGTGCTTAAAGCGTCTAAACGTCTCTCTGTTTAACTCGTGACGACAGAAGCCCAAATTGTGGGACTTGGGGGACACATTTTATCAGCCTTTGCTGAGATGCCATTCCAGTAGCTATTTCCAATTCTCAGGGGTTCAGAGAAGGCTTTGTTAACCATTTCAAAAAATTTCTCGGGCTCCGTGGGCAAAATCCAACGTTCCTAGAACGACTTCTAAGGCTCCGAGAGCATTTTCTTGGGCTCCGAGGGCAAAATCCAACGTTCCTAGAACGACTTCTAAGGCTCCGAGAGCATTTTCTTGGGCTCCGAGGGCAAAATCTAACGTTCCTAGAACGACTTCTGAGGCTCCTAGAGCGGTCAATGTCGAGTCCGAGACTCATCCGGGCTCCGAGAGCTATGTCGAAGACGAAAATCGTAGGGACTCGGAGAGCCATGCTCCGTGGATCGATCTGTATCACCATCACTGTAGAATTTCCTACAACGTGCGATATTGTTTCGCACCTTCTTCACAAATTGTAGTCATTGGGGTCTTGGATAATCCATAGACTGTTTTCAGAAAGATCTCCACATACTATCTCTTTATATCTATGTAGAATTACTCTACAATCATCTCTACAGAAAATCTCTCTTATCTACAATCCATAGACTATCCAAGACCCCAAACACTAACTCTTCTTTATCACTCAAAATTTGTTCGGTCAATACCCGGCGAAAGCAAAACATCAACTGGTGTTATTGTCGGTCAACCCAGGCGTTTGCGAGACGTCTGTCCCAGTTTAACTCGAAAGCGGAGCTAAGGCGCTCCGCTTTGGAGTAGAATGTGATCCGAAGGCAACAAACGTTCACATAAGCATACCTCTATTGTACTAAGAGATGTTTTGACCAGCGAGTTCATCGGGAGTAATAAGCGTGAGCCTGATCCGCCTCGAAAAGAGCCAAACTCAGAATATTCAAAAATTTGCGTAGTGGCCTAGGGTCGATGAAAATGGAACAGGATGTTCGAAACCTTGGAAATAAGAACGGACGGTACGGACGTATAGGGCAGCAGTATCATAGTTAAGACGACCCTTTGAGGTCTTGCGTACCTACGTAAGTGTCTTGACTGTCGAGACAAAAGAAAGAATTCATGCACAATTTATAGCGTGTTCCACCCTACTTACTGCAGTTACTACGCATGACGTCATGGATCCTGGCTTCTTGGAGTCAAGGCTGGAACAAATTTTCCTATTTCCGGCAGAATACCGTGCCACGGGCTGATCGGGCAGTCACGTCACAGAGATCCAACCCTACTACGCTCACGAGAGTGTAAGCAAATAGTTACTATTAGTTACTATTTGGAGAAGGTCGGAACGGTCAGAGTAGCTTTTTACGAGGCTGGAACGGAAATAGTAACTGATAGTTGCTGTTGTTGGAAGGGTAGAGTACGCTCTTAGGATGCTCTTCGTTTAATTCGGGCTCGGCTGGAATCAGGATAGAACAGTAGAGATCGGAACCTGTACGTTTTCTTTGTTGAACCATTGTTGAACCGTCAATCAGTGGCCTTTACCGGACTCGAATTTCTAGAACTGCCGGGATGAAGACCGAATTACCATCCTGAAATCACAGAATATCTTGTTTCACATGCTGTTTCTAGTGACAAGTCTTATGACTTACCACTTTTGGTGTTAATAAATAAATTGGAACTTGTCAAGGGGTTAACTTTTAGTGTATACATGTTTGTAATGTATACCTACGATTTGCAAAAACCTTGTCCTGTGAACCAAGAGATCCATCCAGTCCAAGAGATTTCCGTTTAGGATCTTACCAAACTCCTGGCTAGCGTTCAATGATTTCTTCTTTTTCAGCTCAGAATGCGAAGAAGTCAACCGTGTTCGAGCGACTAGGAGACAGTGATGTATCAGTTACCAGTACTACTGATGACGTGGACGAAGGTTTACCGAAGAAAAAGAAGCCGGCGGTAAGCGAATTTTTTATATTTCAATGCCCTAAATAGATAAGTCAAATGAGATTTGTTTTAGTGATATTTCGGCCATCTCGGAAAGGACGTTTTTCAGGCTCAAGCTAGAAAGCAAGCCCGCGTCGCAATGAATTCAGCTAGAGGAAATATTGAAATATTTTTAAACATTCTTAAAGGTCATCTGAATGAAGTCTAACACCCTAAATTGCCACTTTTACATACTGCTTACCATTTATCTCTCGAAAACCGGACTAAAATCGGATGAGGTTTCACCGTGCTATAATTTTCAGCCTTTTTTCCGACTTGTCTTGATCGTAACGTTCGCCGTAACAGTTGTAACAGTCCATGCGTAACAGTTCATGTTGCAACAGTCCACGCCGTAACAGTCCATGCGTTTATCCATCCATGCGTTATCAACGTACGTTTATCCATGCGAGAATGACAATTTAAATATTGGCGCTAAATTTGTCTTGGGAGGTCGTAACGAATCGCCATAGGGAGACTTAGAACTTCAAGAGTGGATAGCGCCGAAATCACGGAGCGAAAAAATTCTTCTTCTCTGTACCGGTACTGTGAAGGACGATCTGAGGGGTTCATGGAAGTATGGTAAGATCGTTCAGGTGTCCTTTAACTATTTTTAGATATTTTTAAATATTATAAAATTTTATAAAATATTATTTTTTATTAAATATTATAATATTTTTAAACATTCCTAAATACTCCTTGAGCCCAAGCTGACTGGAACCGTTTATTCAGACAATGCATAAAACCAAGAACAAATAATCTGACAGAACCTCCTCCCTACTCTTTAAAATGTCTATGCGGAGTCGAATATTTCCCCATACCTTGTCCGGAGGTTTATAGCGTCGCGCCACATCAGGTTTCGTTACCTCTACAAATAGCTAAATCGCTGTGAAGCGCCCGGTGAGGAAAAGTAGCATTCAAACCTGATTGGCTCTAAGCACGTGCTCCAGAGCGGGTCAGCGCGCGCTACGCCTCCTGCAAGTAATCTTCACTATTTTTTGTGCAATAAGCAACGGCGAATACAGAAGAGGAGTAAACGGGTATCAACATCCGCTCAAAGCTATAAGGCGTATTTTCGCCGTTCCCCGAGGACTCCTCGGGGAATTGAAGGAGACGGTGAGAATAGAGGAAGTCACTCCACGCGGACTCCGCGTAAGGAAAACAGCGAGAACACGGAGAATGCTTCTAAAATGGATTTTGTTCGAAAAATAAATATGCAGTTGACGAAATTAATCTGGATCCACTATATTTTTGGTTTTGTCTATCCTGATTGTTTTTAATTAATTATACATTGCACCAACACCAGCAAAAATTGATTCCCCTCCGAATCTGAAAGGGAGTCCTTTTTGGGATCCCAAAACGTTAGTGACGGATACCTATGACATCGCAAAAGTTGTCCGTCTGTCCGTCCGTCCGTCTGTCCGTCCGTCTGTCCGTCTGTGAGCAAGATAACTCTCGAAGGGAATGAGATATTTTGATGAAACTTGGTGTGAGGATTCTTTGGGTCAAGAGTAAGGTCGAGTTCGTAGATGGGCTCTGTAGCCCTACATTTAGGGGTGGGGGAGGGGGTTTAAATTAAGGGGCAAACAAAATATTTTGAAGTAGCTAATGTGATAGTCGATTATGGGGTAAGAAGACATGCTGAACACGATGGCGGACAAGTAGTTTGCCCGGAATGCGGCCAAAACCGGAAAGTTTGCTAAAAGTAAAAGTTTTATTTGAAGTTGATTAGATGTTCGATTATGGGGTAAGAAGACATGCTGAACACGAAGGTGAAATCGATTTTCTCGCCGGACAAGTAGTTAGCCCGGAATCCGGCCGAAACCGGAATATTTATTAAAAGCAAAAGTTTTATTTGAAGTTGATTAGATGTTTGATTTAGGGGTAAGAAGACATGCTGAACACGATGGTGAAAAACATTTTCTCGCCGGACAAGTAGTTCGGCCGGAATCCGGCCGAAACCGGAAATTTTTTAAAACTATAATTTGTATTTGAAGTTGATTAGATGACATATTTAAGGGTAAGAATAGACGCTGAATCTGTATATGACAATCATTTTTTACCCGGACATATAGTTCGTCCGGAATCCGGTTGAAACCGGATTTTTTTGATAAGTTTTTATTTGAAGTTGATTATATGTTCTTTATAGGGATAAGGAGATGCGCTGAATTCGTTTCTGAACTATCTTTTTTTGGCTGGACAAGTAGTTCGCTCGGAATTCGGCCGAAACCGGAAATTTGGCAGAAGTAAAGCAGGAAGTTTCGATCAGTATCGTCAAAATAGATATGGCTTAGACAGGTATATCTGAACTTGATTTTCTCAGATGATTAGCCTGGCGAAGACTGGATCTGGCGTAGACAAGACCTAGTTGTCTGGGTCAAATATTAAATTTTTGGGATCCCATCGAAACCTTTGGTCTTGTTGATGAGGATGATGATAGTCGGAGCATTCCCCGTCCGTGGGGACTCGCGAGAATACGGGGAGTGAGTCCGCGGGACAAACAAAAGCACCTACCTAACAAATACAAATACCTAAATCGCTGTGAACCCGCTGGGGAGAAAAAGTGGGAGTCAAAGTTGATTAGTTCTATGGACGCGCTCCAGAGCGGGTCAGCGCGCGGAGTACGCCTCCTTCAATATTCCTTGTGCGATAAGCAACAGCGAAGACGGAAGAGGAGTAAACGGGTATCGATATCAGCTCTAGAGCAAAATAATACTAGTGTTATTTGCAAAATAAAGTGTTATCTCGAAGTGTGTTATTTGAAAAATAGTGTTATTTTGCTCTGATCAGCTCATGGCTGGAGTAAATAGCTCTAGGTCCGCTCAGTTTTGTCGGGGTTTTCGTAGCCGCTGCATGCGACTAAAGACAGAAGCTGTATCTGATTATTTGTTCTTGCTGTAACGACGATTCTTCATTTGCAGGATACCGTTTTCGACCGGTTAGGGGGCCTGTCTCTGAAAACCGCATCAGTATCTACTGCTCCCGGAGTTACCAGACCAACTGCCCGCCCCGAAGTGACTTCGCAATCCACCAGAGCTGCTTCTAGTACTACTGTCACGCGGGCTTCTGAAAGGACCATTACGCAGTCCGCTAAGTCATCCGTGATATCGCGACTGGGAGGAGTGGCGTCACCTCAGGTCAAGTCAACGGCGACTTTGCGAGGCATCACTGTATCAACCGGAATGGGTAGGTGTATTAGGCTGTCTCTGAAATCCTTGTTCACGAGTTACGCCGCAGCGGGTTGACGTGACCGGTCTGCAGGATTGGCCCACCTGGACAATTTGAGCAATTTTCTGCTGGCATTACCAGGCTAACGAAAAGCCAGATGGGCCGTGCAGAAAACAGGTTATTAAAGGAACAGAAAACTTGGCTCAAACTTGACTCGGGGAGCTAGCTGATGTACCCTGAGTCGATATTGAAAGTAAGAAAAATTCTCGTTACGACCATTGCAGTTTCCGGGCAGTTTCCGAGAATTCGACTTCTGAGTTATTAGAAAAAAATCAAAAAGGTTTATGTGCCGGAAGTAGGAATCGAACGCAAGACCTGTCGACTACTATCCCGGTGTGTTCGTCAACACGGCCAAAGGCGAACTTTTACAGTGCATAAGGGCATAAGGGGCAAGGGCCTGCCAGCTAGCTTTGGGAACACTAAGGAGGGGGTTCGAGATAACAAAGAAGGGGGGATCCTGTCGACAATAACTCCCTGCATATTTAACTAAGCCCCCCAGGTTGGTTTGATGGCCGAAAGTTACGTAGTCAAGTTTTCTGTGCCTTTAAGTAGGCCTTCAGTTTGGGTAAGATTGTAATTTGAAGGGATGGATCTTGTTTCGCCTGAATGGATATTTTTGCGGTTTAGAAATGGACTAAGGGATGGACGGATTGCCGAGTAGACAATCAGGAACTGATAAATGAACGGATGCGCGGATTGCCGAGTAGACAATCAGGAGCTGATAAATGGTATATCTAATACAAATTCAATTTAGTTTATTCATTAAAAACCTTGAAACGGTGGTAAGCCGACTAGTTGATTTTACGTCAACAGTATATACACTAAAATTATAATATTTGAAACTGAATAACCTGTATCGAACAAAATCACACTATGGCCTATAACTGGCCATTTGTCTGTTAAAGGACCCCTCTTGCTTATTCTGCTTTTTATAATATATCTAGCTCCCATACAGAATTATAAGCTTCTAAAATCCCCGCCTTTCTCCATTGTTTCGTTTTGTGCCTACGAAATTTTAGCGCTTTTTTGGCCTTGCCGAGTTTTTCCCGTCACACAACGAAACGTTTGCCGTGATCATCAACGTCTGCTGACAATTCTTTCACACATAAGGATCTGAGAAGCTTTTGTTTATTACTTCTTTTATTTGTTTAGTTTTCACACTTTTGAACCACGGCGCGATCTGTTTTCAAATGTTTTGCGCCCAGCCGCCGCGTCGGAGAGCAGGAAGGCTGGACATAATCGACAGGCGCTAACAAGAAAATCGCTAATTTCAGATGGAAAGTAATGGTATTTTCGAAAATATTTTTTTCTGATCCATTTCATAGGGAAAATGTTATTTCTAGTAAGAGTATGGCACGAAGCGAAACAATGGAGAAAGGTCGGGATTTTAGAAGCTTAAAATTCCACAACGGAGCTAGGTATATTATAAAAGGCAGAATAAGCAAGAGGGGTCCTATAAGGCGTATTCTCGTCGTTCCCCGAGGACTCCACTTGAGGAGTCCCCGCGTTTTTGTTTGTCCCAGGGACTCACTCCCCGTATATTCGCGAGTCCCCATAGGCGGGGAATGCTCCGATTATCATCACCATCATTAAAAAGGACTCCCTTTCATATTCGGAGGGGAATCAATTTTTTGCTGGTGTTGGTGCAATGTAAAATTAAGTAAAAATAAACAGAATAAAGAAAACTAAAAATAAAGTGGATCCTGAATAGTTTCGTCAACTGCATATTTTTTTTTCAAACAAAATCCATTTTGGAAGCATCTTCCGTGTTCTCGCGTGGAGCGACTCCCTCTGTTATCTCCGTTTCCCTTGATTCCACGAGGAGTCCTCGGGGAACGGCGAGAATACGCCTTTAAGGGCGATTGTGGCAATCTGGAAAGCTCTATTAGGTCACGGTGGTGGAATTAACATTAACATCAGACAGACTAAAGTAAATTTGTGGTGGTCTGGAAAGCTCTACTAGTTTGCGGTAGAGAAATGCTTCATTGAACTTTTGAACAATGTCAAGCCAAGTAGCCAGCAAAAGTAGCTGATTAAAGTTTAACCGAAATGGGCTGAAATGGGACAATCTAGTTACCCATCACTTATTCACTTCAAGAGGCTTGAAGACCCGATGAAAATGCTTACTTTGTTGCTCCGCTATCCACGATTATTCAATTTTCATACTGTGGAATTTCCGTGTCGGATTTCTGGTACCTATATGCGCTTGTACCTGTGATGTATGGTTGACGAAAACGATTTACGAAAAATAAGTGTTCACGCAGTCAGGTACTTCCTCAAGCTGATCACTGACCACTGAAAACTGCGATTCCAATTTTCCGTGTCGGAGTAGAAATTTTGCGTTGTGACGACGGCCGTAGATATTCTGAAAATATTGCAGTATATTCAATTAAATGATACGAAAGTAAGGGCTTCTCAGTTGAACTTTAAGGGCTCCTAAAATGGGTATTACATGCCCAAATTTCACTGTCCGAAGTTAACTAATGTTCAAAGAAGCATATGTCTACTGTACTCGCCGGATGTTGAGGCCAAGCTTGCCTTTCCTTTCCAGAGCCGTTTAAGCGCTCCGTAGGCCTGCCTAGGAGAGTGAGTGAGCTGTTGTGGAAAGGGAACCCACGACGGAACTAGACGGAAGCGAAAAGTGATCCCGAAAGTTGGATAGCCGAAATCATTGTTAGTGGTTTCTAGCCCGTGGCAGATTTCCACCTTCCTTTTGGGAAAGGGGACCCAGGAGAACCCCTGAATCTCCCTTTTATCCTTTTACTGCCCTAGTTTATCCCGCTTTGTATGATTACAATTCCAATAGTTGTTCTGTTGAAAAATACGGGTAATAAACACTTTAATTACTTACTTACTTACTAATAGCATGTTTCCTTTGTTGTCACTCAACTGCGTTTTCTCTTACAGCCATGGATCGTACAGCGAAGTCTGCCAGAAACAGATTGAGCTCTCCAGCATCTTCATCTTTGCAAGAACGATCTGTAAGTTCATTTTTTCTGACAAGTTAATTGAATTGGTGACGGTTTCTTATTCGAATTTCCAGAAGTGATGGCGTTACTGTAGCCTGACTGTTTGCTGTAGTATATCATTTTATACCTCCTGGAGCACTGGCTCCATTCGAGTTCATTTGAGATATGACGTGGCAACCTTTCGGCGAGCAGCGTGTCAGTTGATGCGGAGAACCCGTTCGGCGTGGTAGTGAACTGATAAAGTGGATATTTCCTTCGTCAGAGTCAGGTAGATTATTTAGCTATGGACTAGAGGTCGAACGAATGCAAGAAATGAAGTAGAAAAGCAGTAACTTAAGACAGGATTCAGTGTTAAAGGTAAACACTTCCCTTGCTTCAAAAGTCGACAAGTTGTTCGATTGTCCAGTCCACGCTCGATAGAACGATAAAAACCTTATTTGATTGCGCAAAACGGATACATACTTAGTTAGAGGCTCACGAAAGCAACTCATTGTGATCACTAGTAAGCTGAAAGACGAATGCTTCTCCGACTGGGTTCGAATTCGCATCCTGCACAACCAATTGAGCAACTGACGTGGTTGTGAACCTAGTTCGCAAAACCACTAAAATCTACAGCTGGAAGCGGGCAGAGTATAGAAGAGTAGAGCTTTGTTCATAAATGATGTATAGCGCATGCGCCAAACTTGACCTATACGTCAAACATTATCACACCAAAATTTCAATATATATACAATCAATCAATTCGTCGTTTCAGTAATAATCATAACACAAGAAGGCATATCACAAGAAGGCAAAAAGATTAGTGGTCCCGCTCGTAGCAAGTTCGTCATTCAACGGGATTAATTGTATTTAAAGGAAAGGTGGAATACAAGGGATTTTTTTTTTAAAGGACACGTCGTACTTATGATAACAACTCATACTACTTAAGTAGTATTTCCATACATTATCATTCCCGTGATTCTACTGTTCACAAGTGTATCCTATATCCTCTATTAGCATTACACATATTATCACGCCTACCTAGTTTGTTCTCTTTACGTGGTGTGTTGGGCTCCCGATCGTTGCTTCTGAGAAGGTTGTTGGTCTGAAGACCGGTTATGCAATTTTCCAAGATTGCCATCCAAGGCACGGGACATGGGAAGAGGCTGAAAACAGCCGAAGTCGTGCTGCCGATCCTTTGATCCAACCGACAAGCTTCCCTGTTAATCCTAGGTACCGTTGCATCAGCCAAATTTTCTGACCTCGGATGCTTCTCCGTTAAACCTTTGACAATATAAGTGTCCACCGCAACTCTGAACCTTTTATTGAGAAATCCCGCCAAATCCTTATTAACGGGTTGACCAAGTTTTGCCTGGTCCAACTGTGCCTGTTCGACTTGCGCCACTAACGAAGCAGACGTGCCCCCCTCTTGTTTTTTCCCCGTCTTGTTTTCGGTTGGTGCATAGGGACTCCGTGAGCGAGAAGGGCTCAGTGAGGTAGAAAGGCTCCGTGAGCAATAAGAAGTATTTGAACGCGAGTGGCTTCTTTCACTACGACGCCCTTTTCGGCCCCTGTCCCATTAATACCCTTGTACTTCTGGGGTATCTGACTTGTTAACACTAACCACATTAATTATCCGCCCAATTCGGGTTCTACTCGTCAACTCGGTTTGGAAAAACACCGTGCCTTCGCGTCACTACCCGTCGGCATCTCATTACATGAACTCGAACCCCAGCGCTCCTGGAGGCAGAATTGAATGCTTGATAAAAAGGTAGATCCCGCATTAAACCCGCTTTTGAATAATCGCCATTACTGTTATCGGTTGCCTAAAAGTTCGGTAGATTGGCTCAGCCCCCCCCCCCCCCAACTATTGTGACAACTCACGAGCTAAATGGACCTCTTTTCTCTTTAGGACACAGCAGTCACCTTTGCGACGCAGAAAAAGAGTGTATTTGCCCGACTGGGGAGATGAAAGGAGATTTGTTGTGCTGTAAGTTTCTTTACTAACTTAGTTTTTTTTATTTACTAATTTGATATGTCTGAAATAATTTTCCGGAAGTAATAGATGAGTTTCAAACCACCTAATTGTTTATTCGGAATACGACACGAATGCTATCCAGCAAACATGCCTTTGCCTACCTGGCTGCTCTCTCTCACTATGTTAATGGTAGTTTGTGAACCTAGGTGCCCAGGTCCTGGGCTTTCGCGCAGTCAAGCCTACCCCTCTACATTTCTATGTACTTTCAATCACTCAGTTTCCACCTACCCCTCCATTTGGCCATTATTTTTTTTCTTCCCAAAGCGTTAAATCCTGACACCCTTCCAGTTTCCCGATTCTGGGTTGTCTGACGCCGCAGACTTTCAGACGTTTTTGGTCGGATCCGTCTCGGCGTTTGCTTGGCTATCATTCTCGACAAAAACGGATATCTGGTTTTTATTCAGTCAAGATTGTGCCATATGCCGAGTTTCATAAACACCACATACAAGTATAATAATACACCGCCGCAAAAATTGATAATACAACACAGAAAATAAAGTACTTCCTATTTAGATTTCCCCTCACGTGATCTCCCGCCATTTCTATTACTTTGCAGTTAGTCGACGTCAATACACCAGGGAAGAGCGGCCCAGACCCTGACTGATCTGGTAAAGGGGACTCCTGGCACTGCCGTAGGAAGTGGGCAACACTGTCCTCGCCGATCAAACAATGCGGAATTTGGAAAGTGAAGCCTCGTTTTGAAAGTTTGAATGTGTTTCTTAAGCCGGTCCTTCATGGAAAATTCGACTTCGGGTTTTGAAGGTTGCCAAAATGTCGTTTATAGAACTGAAAGATCTTAGTTGGGTTTGAAATTGAGATGATTCTGTTGGCTGTGATCATCCTTCTACGAAAAGTTATGTCAGTCTGCATAATACTAATATTATTTTTTTTTCTTTTAAAAGCTTACAATAGCTGGCGTAGGATCGTCAACTAATGTACATATACTGTTAAACTTTTGGTGTTGAAATATTAAACATAATACGGGACAAACGAACACAAATATTTGTCTGTGCTACTGCTCTGCTTTGTGGCCGGACAAGCGGAATTCATTGTTCCTCAGCAAGAGTTAATAACATTGTCTGTTGATCAAGGACATCGGAGTCTTACAACTGCTTTCGCCATTTCTTCCAAAGAGGAAAAATCGGGCCAGGAGATGGTACTCGCCGTAGGGCTGCTTAAACTGTGCCGTCGCCTGGGGGTATAGCGAGTTGAAGTCAAAGGCAAGACCGTAAATGCGCTCTCGCACCTTAACGTAGCGATCGTCATGCATTGTGAGCCCTCCATAGATAGCCGACTCGAAAAATGTATGTATATCTTGTCCTTGATGAGGCCGATTGTCACAGGACATATTTTTAACATCAGACGCTAAGCCAGGCGCTGAGAGATAACAGTTTGCTTCTAGCTTGTAAGGCTCCATGACGCTGTCGCCGAGCAATAAAATGTCAGAAGCCAGGTAAAGTGACGTGTTCCGCATGTTGTTGCACTGAAAGGTTTCCCATGCCTGTTGAGCTTGTTGATAATATTTTTCCGTTGTCTTCTTCATTAAGGGCGTTATAGAAGTCCTTCTTAGATGGTAGACTAGTTTGTTCAGATCGCTTGAAAGTGTTCATGTAAGAGTACGGAATAGACACCCTTTGCTGTCAGTGTGGTGGGTCGGGGGATTGTTGTCGCAAGATAGTAAAACTATCTTTGTCGTCAGAACGTTGCACTTCTACAAGCCTCTCTAGACTTTTCGACAAGAAGGCAAAAGTGCCGCAGAACTTGGCCGTGTAAATCCTTTTTTGTCAACAAATCTACACCAAGAGACGCTAAGTGTCAGAAAATTTCGCTGCATTTAGCAATTTGCTGAAATTTTTTTCAGCTTAGGTTATGAAAGCCAACTGGAATGAAGCGACGGTGAGAAAGTTGAAGGTTGCAGTTTGCTTGAGCAAGGTCCATGAAATTTCCGTTTTTTGTAAAATGACAGTGATCACGGACGATGGGCTGGTTACTCCCTGAGAATGGCTTCTAACAAATCCAGTAATATGTTGCTTGAAGCTTCTCTGCGTCTTTTTCTGTTATTTCCGTGGGGTCGTTTGTAGTGTAAATCTCGTTAAGGGAGCATTTGACATCGCTCAACAGTTGTTTCAGACCGGTAGCTTGACAGTTGGGTCTGCTGGCCTCGTAATATTTTTCCAGCTTCTTTCCATGCTTGATAACAGCATGTCCGTATATGGCAGGTAAATGGACTGTTATAATAGATGGTTTCTTCAGTTCCTTCATGGGCGCGTTAATCGCCTGAAATTTTTGATAAAATAGCATCCGACTCTTCGTGATACTTACAAACTTTATCTTTATCCAAACTTATTCTATTTACAAATTTATTAGAACACTATCAAAGTAGAAGGTGAATCAGATAAAAAGAAAGAAACAGAAAGATAAAAATGGTCACTGATCTGCAGGTCTTCTCCAACATGCACAGGATTGGATATTAAATTAAGACTAGAATTATAAGAGACTAGAATTATAAGACTAGAATTAAAGAAAAAGTGAACGCCGAAAATCCGAAATATTAGTTAAATCACTATTCGTATCACAACACATCACCCAATCGCAACCATCAGGTACTCAAGCAAGACAAACAGACATTTCGGAGCATGCTTCATTAAATTCATAATCAGAATCAACAGTATTATAGTTAGTCGGCAAATAACATGTAAATACAATACAGTTTGAAATTTTAACAGCGATAAAATATCTTGAGAAAGAAAATAAAGAAGCGCCAAAATTACTACGGACGAAATGCAACCCCCCCCTGAAGGACGCCCTCCAGTAGGGATAGCTGGTACAATAAAGCACTTATGGTGAGGGGACAGATCAGATAAAATACGAAAAGAGGATTCCAGCAGGTGGTGCCTCTGCAAACACAGTATATCAACTGACTCCAAAACATACCGCAGAATATGGATTTTCTCAGAAACACCATTAACATTAAAACATATTGTTTTTAAAACTGTCATTTCTGGGACTTTTTAGCGCGATCAGAGACAACTTTACACTTGAAACTAAACCCAGAATGGTCATGTTTAACCACAATGGCAGCATTTCGGAGACGCGTGGCATCTGGCAGTCGACGAACTGGTATGATCAGGACTCAGGTTGGTATGATCAGGACAACGTTGAGCGCTACTGCACGACGAAGCTATATGGTCAAATGACCCACATTGCACAATTTTGGCATTGCCCAAAAATCAACAATCTTGAAAATTTCACATCCAATTCGAACGCCAAAACGATTTGGCGGCACCTAAATCGAAAGGCACACGGTACGAACTCGAATCGCCAATCTTCAGCATTATCTTCGTTATATTTCACCGCCGAATCAACATCCACAGAAAAACCGATACTACGCAGCAAATCAGCAATCCTCGGCTTACGAATTTCTACTTTTCCGAACTTTTTCACCAAACTCTAAACTTTTCTCCCTTTTTAGCATAAATCAGCCACTTTATGCAATGTTGACTCCTTAAGGACCGACACACGTACAATGCTATCCGACGGCTGGAAACACTTTAGGGCATCCTTACGCTGGATCGGGTCTTCACATGAGATAGGAGGAGTCTCCAAAAGCAGGCAAACCGTGTCTTTAGCAATCGGCTCTAGCTTCGGCCATTCACGGTTCTGCTGTACAGATCTCGAAATATTGTCACTGGGTTTGTTCTTTGTAGTGGTGGGACAAGGTCAAACACAGACGGGAAAAAGATGATGATTCCTAACAGTCCAGTTAAGCCTGCTGCTGCCAGCACACTATATCAAGGTTATAACATATCAACATTAAATTTGACGCTTGATTCAGTTATCACCCAGTTAATGTCATTAACGAACTCTGTGGCATCACCTCTGATGGTGGGTAAATCAAGCTTAGTAACCTGGTCAGTAAGGACAGTACTGCATGAACTGTGGCTATCTATTCTGGTTAATTAGGGACATTCTTTGATTAGTTCACCCGTCATGGAGCTAGTAGTACCACTTGGCTGCGGCGAAAAATGATCAACAGGTGACAAACAGTGGGAGGGGAAAGAAGAAGGGACGTGATTTGGGCAGGAATATTGTGCTTGGGGCTATTCTGCGACAGATCTCCGGCTAGCCACTTTGAATCTGAACCACGAGCTAGAGATGATGGAACTATCTTGCTCAACTTGGCCCTTGATGGTGGCGGTCTTGAACCCAGTTGTGGCGATCTGGTTGACTGGTAATACTGCCATCGGATAAAGGTAGTCTTGAGCATGGAACGTTCTTGCAGTATTTGGAATATGGCATATTCTGTGCAGCCGTTCCGGGCGTTATCCATTGCCTGAAGATCGTGGTAACTCTTAATGGTGAGGTCGCTGTTCTCACCGAGTCTACGGTCAGTACTAGTATCGAAATCGAGAGGGTCTACACGATCAGCTAAATTTTTCAGACTTTTAAGATCATCTGAAGGTCGTTGAAGCTGTTTGTCAACGTTGACAGGTACGGGATTACTCTCAATTCCAGCTGTCCCCAGCAGGATCACAATGAGGCATCGAATCATTCTGTTCGAGTGAGTAGAAGACTGTAGTAGACACTGTGGCACAAAAACGTTGAGGCTCAGGAAAGACATATTGTCTTCCTAGAAAAAAGAGGATTTATCCGATTAATCCCTCTTTACCCCTCATATTACAGAATTTAGATCATATTTTTTTTTGGAAATCGTGATATTTGGAAATGGAATGGAAATCTTAATCGAAACACTATGGCACAAAAACGTTGAGGCTCAGGAAAGACATATTGTCTTCCTAGAAAAAGAGGATTTGTCCGATTAATCCCTCTTTACCCCTCATATTGCAGAATTTAGATTATATTTCATTTCGGAAATCGTGATATTTGGAAATGGAATGGAAATCTTAATCGAAACACTATGGCACAAAAACGTTGAGGCTCAGGAAAGACATATTGTCTTCCTAGAAAAAGAGGATTAATTCCGATTAATCCCTCTTTATTGCAGAATTTAGATCATATTTAATTTCGGAAATCGTGATATTTGCAAATGGAATGGAAATATCAATCGAAGATTTTCGGTGAAAACTTGCTTTCACAATGAAATTTGAACTATAGATATTACATTAAGCTTTATTATCGATAAAGTATTTACCAGTACTGATATTGTTGATCGTTCGAGTATCTACTTCATTCGAAATTGGACATGTTATCGTAAGCAATTCTGAATGTGGAGTGGAAATCACAACTTCTTCGGGTGAAATATTTTCTCGATCGACAGTGACACAATTTTCTTTTCACAGAATTGTTGTACCAACAAAGATCCTAGCCATGCTGCATAACTACAGATGAGGCTGGATGACTTGTAAACCAGAGAATTTGACATTGTTATTATGTCACTGCTGGTCGTGATCGTGTGAGCCATCATATTCATCATTAAGACTTTGACAGAAATGGTGGTCATCGCTTACTGCCAACCATAGAGATGAAGGGATTGAAAGGGGTGCATTGGGGAATAAGAGCAAAAAAAAACTCTTATTGTTGTAAATAGAGTAAAAACTTGATGATTTTGTTACCAAAGGGATGTCGCATGTTACTCTTTCAAGACCTCCCTGTAGTTACATATTGTGATTTCTTTTTGGGTTGAAGCATTTCATGTGCTCGAAATATGACCATATATCTTTAAACGAAATTGCGAAGTCCAGGTTATTTGGTAACTTAATCTTCAATTCCTTTAAGATCTCTACAAGCTTTGTTGACTAGAGAAGGTTCATTGGAAAATTGTTGCTACTTAATGAAATAAAGTCATGGTAAAATTTGTTCAAATTTGCTCTGCATCCTGATATGCTACCGTGTCTAGTGTCCAGAATTGCTTCAAGGTATGAATAAATATCGGACAGTATAACCGGTAGCTTCCAAGCAAAGCTGATTTGGCTTTTCATTAAGGCAGTTTGAAATTTATTTGAAGTTTCTGTAAGCTCGTCCAAATTGTCGTTGTCGAAGTTTCTTTGTTCGTCATATTACCTAGTTGATCATCAATAAAATTGTCTTTTCACCTAGTGGCTACACCAAAATGAATGAAAAACCGTCATATTACCTAGTTGATCAGCAATAGAATTGCCTTATGATCTACTGGTGTTAGGAATCAACATATTTCTACATGTTTATTCGTTGGACTCTCTGAATGACAATAATGTAAACGTATCACCCTTTTATACCTGGAATGAATGGGCTGCCATTCATTCCGTAACAATAATACTAAATCCCTGACATTCCTCCATCCTTTCCAAATAAAACCCCTAGGGAACTCAAGAAAGCACTATAACTGTGACGCAGTTTGTCCATAGAGACCGGAACTAGTCCTTTATCACTACGACGTAATTTTTAAATGCAGCTGGTCTTTGTACAGTTGCCTTGACCTCTGGGACCTTTCCCAGTCTTCGGCTTTCGACACACAGTCGTTTAGGGTTCGTGCCCCGGTTGAGAGAAGGAAGCTTCGCATCTTTATTCGAGCTGTTTCTATGAACTGTTCTACTGCTTGTTTTTCGATCAGCCCTTCTAAGATAGTTTCAAGGGTCTGGGTTTGATGCCTTTTTGTCCTCCAAGTGGTCGACTTCCATCCATTTCCTGCAGCATGATAGTAGATAATCTGCATGCTCCGTGAAGGATTCTGAATCTCTTTTTCTGGGATTGTCTGAATCTTCTTAGGTGTGTTGCTGGTGTGATGTGGAATTTGGAGAGTATAGCTTTTTTTACTTCGGTGAAACTGGTTGCTTTTTCAGTTGGTAAGCTAGAATAAGCTTGGAAGTGCTTTTCCTGACAAGTTCGCAACTAGTCGTGCGATCCAGGCCTGCTCCGGCAGACTGCAAGCTCTTGCCGTCCTTTCGAATGCCTCGAGGTACGCTTCGGCGTCCTCTTTTTCTTTCAATGGGGCCATATAAAATGTCGTCATCCCACTTTCTAAAATTTCACGTATTCCGGCGTGTATCATTGCTCTGTCACTTCTCATTTCTTGGGCAAGGGACCTAATTAGATCTGTCTGAGACTGGCGCTGTGTCTCAGTTGCTTCTTTCATGGCGTCTCTCTCTTCGGAGATTCTTGTCTGTATTGTTCTGTTGTTTTAAGCCATGGCTTCTTGAAATGCGTCGAGTAGCATTTTCATGGCTTGTTTTCCCATACTGCTTTCTTTGAGTAAGTCTGAAGATCTCACCCTTCGACCAGGGATTTCGAACTCCTCATTGACCTTATTTCCTGTAGTCGTTTTGTTTTGTTATCTTCCTTCCATACGCTGCGAACCTGTTTTTGCTAGGACACTTACAGGTTCTTGCGGACGACAGTAGGTCTTCGAAGGTGAATACGCTTTTTGTTGACTGAGGTTCGGGTACTTATGCTTTGTCCGCTTTTAGAAGCAAACTCCGGCGTGTATCATTGCTCTGTCACTTCTCATTTCTTGGGCAAGGGACCTAATTAGGTCTGTCTGAGACTGGCGCTGTGTCTCAGTTGCTTCTTTCATGGCGTCTCTTCGAAGATTCTTGTCTGTATTGTTCTGTTGTTTTAAGCCATGGCTTCTTGAAATGCGCCGAGTAGCATTTTCATGGCTTGTTTTCCCATACTGCTTTCTTTGAGTAAGTCTGAAGATCTCACCCTTCGACCAGGGATTTCGAACTCCTCATTGACCTTATTTCCTGTAGTCGTTTTGTTATGTTATCTTCCTTCCATACGCTGCGAACCTGTTTTTGCTAGGACACTTACAGGTTCTTGCGGACGACAGTAGGTCTTCGAAGGTGAATAAGCTTTTTGTTGACTGAGGTTCGGGTACTTATGCTTTGTCCGCTTTTAGACGCAAACCGGTCCTGAAGGACACAGTTGGTCTAGTTTTACGGCCACTCGTGTGTTACGGAACCTTAACCATTCAGCAAGACTTACTTTTTGGGGGAAGGGGGGTAGCGGGGTTGAGGCACTATGATTAGCCACGTCTGGGTCCGCCAGGACTCCTATTTTGGCTCACGTTATAGCACTACTTTAGCCGCGTCTGGGTCCGTAATTGACTCCCAAATCGGGCTTAAATTTTCTCTAAAATATCCCTCGCTGTTCACCAATCTTAGGAGTCAACATATTTCTACATGTTTATTCGTCGGTCTCTAAGCACTGAATGACAATAATGTAAGCGAATCACCCTTTTATACCTGGAATGAATGGGCTGCCATTCATTCCGTAACAATCATACTAAATCCCTGACAAGTGGCTACACCAAAAATGAACGAAAACCCTCCCCCACCCAATCAGAAAGCGAATCAGCCCGTTTCTTACGATACGGATTGTCTTGATTCACTAAAAAATTAATAGCATCCAATTATTGTCTAAGCTCTTCAACAACTCTTCTGAATGTAAAATATCTATTTTTCAATCCGTCCCTAATTGCTGTTTTGATTATAATCTTTGCTATCCTCTTTCTTCTTTAGAGTAGTTGTTTCTGGACTAAGAGATGATGAAATATTCCACCATCGAGGGATTTAGCAATATCGACTATACATTCCATACTGTTTGATTTTCAATGAAAAACCCTCCCCCACCCAATCAGAAAGCGAATCAGCCCGTTTCTTACGATACGGATTGTCTTGATTCACAAAAAAATTAATAGCATCCAATTATTGTCTAAGCTCTTCAACAACTCTTCTGAATGTAAAATATCTATTTTTCAATCCGTCCCTAATTGCTGTTTTGATTATAATCTTTGCTATCCTCTTTCTTCTTTAGAGTAGTTGTTTCTGGACTAAGAGATGATGAAATATTCCACCATCGAGGGATTTAGCAATATCGACTATACATTCCATACTGTTTGATTTTCAATGGTTTTGATTGGTTTCTGTTCGATTTCCAATGAATCTTTGTGTATGCTGACTTGTCAACCGAGCTAGTCGGCTGGATTGGACCGCCTCCCTTTACTTCGTATTTTAAAGTGAAAAACTAGAATAAATGCCGTTTTTTTACTATTATATTATTAGCCCGGTATACCTTGCAGTTGTCAGTAATGAACTGCCTGTAGCACACTTCACACTGATGTCTGAAGACAATGATCTTCCCAATAACTTGTATCGAAAACTTGGCGTATTGTCCGTGTGTCTCACCAATCAGATTGCAAGAAAGATTTGTTTTATTCCTTGTATGTTTCCTCAGAAATTGGCCTTGAATCTCTGTTTCTTAGACCAGAAATTTTCTCATTCATTCTTCTCCATGGAGATCTACAAATCCTCCTTGTTGAAGGAAGTCCTTGAGTTCCTTCTCCTTGGGAACTATTCTAATGACCGTATAATCTGTGAGATCTTCTGATGCTTCAGACTTTTTTATGTACTCCACATGGTCCGTGTCCATAGAAGACTTCATTAGGTAGTGTAGTAAGACTCTAGATTCTGACCAAGGTACTTTTTTTTGTCCCACTTCATTAAGATGACTTTTGATCTCAGAAGAGAATATGTACGATCCTTTGACTTTGGATTTTGTTCTCAGTTTAATGAACTGTAAGTGTTGTATCGTGCATATCTACAAAAAGATGTCCGGTTACTTTCGAAAGACAAATCGTTTCCTTTATCTGTTCTGTGGTACACGTCTTAAATAGAACATACATGTTGTACCCCTCATAGTTAAACTCAACAGAGGATAATAGCCCGAAGAACGTCATCATTAAACCATTCGTCATGTCTAGTCAAACTTTCCGCAACTCCCAAGCCTTCTAAGTACTTAGCCACCCCAAAAAATCTTCTTTTATGCGAGATGTGGAGTCGACAAAGCTCATCAACTACAGTCAAAGTCAGACCACATTGATTTGGAGGAATATCAACTCCTTTGTTAATGTGTGCTAGAAGAAATATTGACAGTAAATCACATAATTCGTGCAACTCCAACACAGCCACTCTAGGTAACAAAAGTTGATGACCATTGACACCAAGCAGCACCAGATGAGAGACCCAGGTCAGGCGGATGTTTTCATGATCGATAACGGCCGAGTTGACCTTTCCCTTCTGTTCCTGATGTTCTGATGCTCCAGGCTTAGAAATGATGAATCAAACCAAAACGTTTAAAAATAAATACTAGCTGTGTACTGACATAAGAGGTTCCGAATCTCTGCTGTGAATCGAATTGACTGTAAGAATGGTTGTATTGTCACAACCTTTCCGTGAAAATCAAACAATTGATTCTGGCTATGGAGATACCCGTGTTGCACCTCCAAGGAGAGCTTCATAGATTAAAAAAACATTCGAGACCCTTAAGTTTGTAATTCGGATCATATGAGACGCCTGAATAACAATCAGTTAAAATCTTCCTAATCAGCATTGGTAAGAAGGTGGTGCGGGTCTTAGCTGTCAACAGGCTAGAAATTGTATATTTCTGTAAAAGAGGTCGTTCAACCTGTCAGCGAAGTCTACAAATTAAAACCCTTTTGAAATATTAATTATTGTTTTCCTTCTTTTTTCTTCTTTGTTTGTTTTTTGTTATTTTATGGTTCTGTGGATGCTTTTGGGGGCCCTAGGACAGCACTAGGGGCCCCTGGGGCCTTTTTGGGCACCCTGGAAGCGTTCTAGGGGGCCCTGGGACCTTTCTAGGGGCCCCCTGGATGCTTTTTGGGCCTCTGGGACAGCGCTAGGGCCTTTTTGGGCGCCCTGGAAGCGTTCTAGGGGTCCTGGGACCATTCAAGGGGCGCCCAGGATGCTTTTGGGGCCCTAGGATAGCATTAGGGGCCCCTGGGACCACTCTAGGCGCCCCTGGGACTGCTCTAGGGCGCTTTTGGGCACCCTGGGACCGCTGCAGGGCCTTTTTGGGCGCTGTGGGACCGCTCTAGGCGATCTTGGGACCGATCTAGGGGGGCCCTGGATTGGTTTTGGGACCCTAGGACAGCACTAGGGTTTCCCTGGATGGCCTAGGGCCTTTTTGGGCGCCCTGGGATCGCTCTAGGGGGTCCTGGGACCATTCTAGGGGCCCTGGGACCGCTCTAGGGCCGCGCTGGACGCTTTTAGGGCACTCTAGAGCCCCCTGGAACCGTTCTAGGGGCCCCCTGGATGCTTTTTGGGCCCCTAGGACCACCCTAGGGGCCCCTGGGACCGCTCTAGGCGCACCTGGGACAGCTGTAGGGCCACCCTGGACGCTTATAGGCCGCCATCGAAGGCCCTGGACGCTGGACGTCGAAAAACACAGGGGGACACGATCTGTTGCCATGGCGACGATCGTGCCGCCCTCGGGGATGTAGCTATTCATGTATTTAAGCTACACCAGCAGTCATTGCGATTGTTAAAATGCTTAAGACAGCCAAAGCCGTGGATAATTTGTTTATTTATAAAAAAAAGAACCTATTTGCAGTATTTTCCCATCATGCTGTTATTGGTATTGTCGGTTCACTCTGTTGACTCTTCTTCGTTGTTGTATCCTTGTTGTATCCTTCTTCGTTGTTGTATCCTCAATCTTCGTATCCTCAATCTTATATGTCGTCTCTTCCTCTGCCCTTTTATTACTCTTTGAAATTCTTCATTGTTTTCATCGAGCATCCTCGGAAAGTATCCCCTACTTTCAAGAATTCCCATCTTGCTTACAATTTCGTCAGACGACCTCATGTTTATGTTTGTTTGGGAGGGGTACTGGGAGCTGGAGTGTTGTGGCTAGAAGACAAATGACATAAGATGGGTGTATACTGTCTGCAAAAATACCGTACGCAAAGATTAAGTTATTAAAAAAAAATAGGAAAGATATATAAATATATAGATATATATATATCTGAAAATAGTACAAGCAAAGGTTACTATATAAGATATCAAGAAAATAAGTAAGATATTTACTATTTGAAAATACTACACGAAAAGGTTACTAATTAAGTTATTAAGAAAATAAGAAAGGTATATACTATCTGCAAATACTGCACATAAGGTTACTCTAGCAGTCACTCTATGACTGCTTAGGAAAGCCCTGGAATTAACCTCTGCTTCTTTATTCTTGACTCAGAACCAGTTGCAGGATCTTCAACAACTATTCTTTTGTCATGGCTCAAAGGATACTTGGTTTTCGAGATCATAGCCCCCAAGGTGAAAAATTGACCAAATCCCAAAGAATTGTCCAAACTGAAGAAATTATGCCAAAGTTGACTATAGAAACAACCATCCGTATAACGAAAACAAAGCCCAAGATTGATGACCACCACAAACCCCATCTGGAAAAGAAGCTACCAAACTTTCTGTATAAGTTGTAAATATGGTGTTATGATCGTGCATACTACTGTTCTTGTTATGTCTACTTTCTCTAGTTCCCCTTTTGAAAGTATAGATCCCATGAACTGATTCTTTACTGTCACCTATCAGATGAATGAGTGAGAGTCTTTGAAAAAGTCTTAATCTGTTGTAAGGTGTAAAGGCCCTTTGATATCAAATCTTTCAAGGGTTTAAATTTCCAGTCTTTCTGTAATTTGAAGCTACTTTCGTCTGGCTTTCGAGCTAGATTTACTTTAGGAGTCGAGCTGATCCACTCACCATTTATCAACCACATAGGAGGATGCAATTCACTGCAATATATTTTCGTACCATCAGGAGATAAGAATCTTGTCAAAGGACTCAGAAACATTGATTTATTCCCATAGTTCACAGGCAATTCTTCATAACAGTATAGTGTTTCTCTCAAAGAAACAGAAACAGCAGGGCACTGAACCATATGAAACACCTCCAGATGGGTAAGCAGAAACTCCTGGAATTTCCGTTAGAATTTGAGAAATGTGATTTGGTATGAATTTGGCTAGGGAAAACTGTATAAGTATTGCTCTTTCTTATTTGCTATGTGACTCTCTGTCTTCATGTACAACTTGTCCATCTGTTGACCTTATTCCTGGACAGTGTTTTATCTTGGAGTGGAAATAAGTGAAAAGATTGATGCTTCTCTCATCAATCTGACCTACCTCCACAACGGGTTCTTCCGTGTAGAAGGAGAGATAAGTGTCAGGATGATCACTCATTCTTAACTCGGCCCCACACCATCGGTTCTTCCTTGTACAAGGAGAGATAAGTGTCGGGATGATCACTCATTCTTAACTCAACCACACACCATCTAGTTTTCCCGGATAGCTTCATGCTTGCAAGGAAACTAGAATCACTGATGAAAACCATTGCTGTTCCGTTATCACTGAGAGGGTCAGTTGAGTTTTACAAGAATGCGTTTCCTAAACAAAGTTTTGAATGGTGATTTTTTGTCACACCTTTTGTACGAAGTCCCAGTAAACTCTACCAATTTCTGGATGGTAACACGATCCTTCATTATTAAAGCTTGAGATTCCTGAGCCTAGGTCTATTTTCCTTGTATCAGCATCCACAGCGACTGTAATGTCGCTTATTGAAATTTTGCTAATGGTTTTCTCGACTGCATACTGAAAAACAATATTGTTTCTAATCAGTTCCACAGGATATGAGCAATCTCCATTTGCCATGAACTCAGAGCCATGAGATGAATTTTCTTGCAGAGAGATAGTAACCCCTGCAAATCTGAAGGCGCCATACTTATGAGCTTCCAAGCATTCTGACATTCCAGTATCAATGAGCTCTTGAGAATAAGAGTTGGGCAACTGATAAATGTACGAAGATCTACCACAACCAAATACATCCCTTTACAGGCCCAGTTTGCACCTTTTTACTAAGATGTAATCTGTCACATCCGTTTTATACTATCTGAACAGATACTTCCTCAATTCTCTTGCTTTCTCGAGATGGTGAGCAACCAGAAACACTTCTGAGTGAAACTGTTGTTGTTTTCATAGAGTCAGACAATCTGCAATCATATCCAGTAATTTGGCTGCTAGTTTTGCTTACACTCATAACAGTTATCAAGAATGTAGCAATGCTAACAGTTGTCATGATCTTGTTAAAATTTAATAGGCGACATTGTGTTGTGTTGCAATTTTGATTCTCTATTTATTCTCTTTCAATACATATACCAGCGTTATCATACCTCACTTAGCATTCCTATTCTGCCCAAAATATCTAACCCAGTGATTTTATCTTTTTCTAACTTTGATGCTAGTAAATTCGCCATTCCAGTTGCGAGACCAGCAATAGTCAGTAACACACTCAATTCTCGAGATTTTGTTTGGAATCAGTTGATCTGGGATTCTGGACGAAGTATTGAGATCAATCATTTCCAGCAAAAAAACTCTTTAGTTTGTGTTTCTAAAGCTTCCCAGTCTGGAAACTTAGGGATGTTGGTCTCTTTTTTTTCGTGTTGCATGACGACATAAACTTCAGAGTTGTGCGTACTGCTGAACAATGTTTGAACCAAGTGAACACGAACAAACTGGTATCCTAACAAATTTAAAATGCTGTGCGCATCTTGAGCCCAAACCGTAAGGTGTGTTTTCGTAAGGTCCCGGACGAGTGAAGAAGAAACAACAGATTGGTGATTCAAAAGTTCTACAATGTTCCTTGACATATTCCAATCATACATCTCCATATCCATCATAATAATATCTATTCTAAGACTGTGATTTTTCTATTCGAGAATGTCATTTTATAGGGAGACCCAGTCGCCAATTGACCCAGTCTCGGTCCTGAGATAGTCGGGTTTTGTAGCATGGGAGGAGGGTCTTTAATTGAGATAGAACAGAAAAATGAATGCTATAATCTGATTTTCACTAAAATTAGGAACGTAATTACTCCGGCTGTTCAGAAGCAACTCCCGCCCTCTCGGAGTGCGTTGACAGACATCTAATACAGACTATTTGTAGTGACAAAAAAATGCTACATGATAACTTAAATACTCTGTCTAATTTGGAAACGTGCCCTGTTGGAGGGCAAGACGGGAGGAACTGCATTTTGGTCTGGACCAAAATAGAGTAGCTATAGAATTTAAGAAATGATTTTATTTTTTTCTTGGACCGTTTCAAGGATCATAATACTAATTTTTATTGTTTCATCCGGGCTAAGGTCCGTGAAGACCATAGTGAATTAGATCCTGTCTGTTGTCTAGGGGTAAGACGAAATCAGGAGGATGCAGCAGAATAAAAAAGTTGGCATAGCAAGACGCGAAGGGCTGGTCACTTGGATACAAAATTAAAAAGTGGGTACAACATTCGCGATGGGTTACTCACTTGGAAAATAAAAAAAATATAATAAAAGAAAATACTCACTTATAACGCCACTCATTCTTACTTTTGACTGCGGGAAAGTGCAAACACGATTCTTTATCTCGAGATCGAGGGTGTAATCAAATTGTTAACCATGTATCAGCTATGCGCGAATGCCCGAATGTTAATCGTAGGAGCTAGCGAATCGGGAAAGACCAGCCTGGTGTAGCAGTTACTGAAGAATCGAGATAAAATATTTCAGCTTATTCCTCAGAACTTGCTGTTGAACCAGCCCCATTAAGCGCGATTTTTCCAGCCAGATTTTGTATTTTCCGGCCATCGTTGCATATCGCTGCTGTTGCGCGATTTGCGTCGAGGATAAACCTATCTTGGGAGGTATCGAAGTCGTACGGCATGATGTCAGAGGGGTTTAGCAGAAATGGTCCCTGTGGGCCAGCTACTTCCCATCTAGCTCCGGGTAGAGGATTATGAGCGTAGAATGCGGTGCGCTCGTTTATGGGGGTTAGCACTGATGTGCTTAGGTACTCAATCCACTGAACAGACGGTCATCTAATTTTCTTTTGTTAATTTTAATTTTTCAGCTCTTTTCTTGATGCGAAATTTCTCTGATCTTAAGTCGGCCAGATTGCTTGCCATGCCTACTACCTCGTTTCGTTTTTAAGTTATCACCCTATATACGATAAAATCAACTTACTTTATCCACGAACGCAGTTTGTTCAGGGCCCGGAAGAAGTTTTTAGTCAGCTCAAACCTAAATCGATTTTTTTAGGGGATGACATTCAACCAGATGATCTAAAAAAATACAATAAAGAATGGGCTGCTTTATTTTCCATTCATTCTCATCATCAGAATATTACCTGTTTGGTATTGGTCCGTAATTTATTTATCCATGCCAAAGCAATGAGAACTGTGAGTTTAAAATTTAATTATACTGATCTGTTTCGAAATAATCGTGATGGAAGCAGTATAGCGAGACTAAATGCCCAAATCTTTCCGAGTGATAAACAGTTTCTGCAAAGATCCTACGAATTGGCTACTGTAACGAAACACTTTAATTGTCTTCGCGATTTTGTGTGTGTCGAAATCCCCGTATCTCAAGCCTGAAAATAAAACGAACCAGTAGCCATAGTAAAAAATTCCAACACCGCCTGATAAGATGGAGGAACGGGTCGACTTTTATGCTTTATTGTCACAGAACACACTGAATTTGCAACCGTTCCTATTGTGCCCAAAATAACTAACCCAGTGATTTTTTTTTTACTTTTTCCAACTTTGATGCTAGTAAATTCGCCATTCCAGTTTCGAGACCAGCAGTAGTCAGTACCACGCTTAATTCTCGAGTTTTTGTTTGGTATCAATTGATCTGTGATTCACGACAAAGTATCAATCAGTTTGGCGATCGGAAATACGTCGCAACGTCGTTGCTATGGTGTCTCTTGAGGGGGTGACATGAGGGGTTTTGCTCAGTTGGGTGTCATAGGCGGAGAATTTTTTTTTGCATGTTGTCAGATGACGACAAGGACCTCGAAAGGGCTAGATCGGAAAGCGGATATGATGCAGGGATTCTGTGAGGGACTGAAGTCAACATGTGATACAAATTTCCCTCGGGTCAACCCGAATACTAACAGATTCAGATATAACTTCAATCAACATTGGACGTTTCAACTCATGTATTCTTCTTCGATCCAACAAGTCTGACGAAGCTGCTCTCAAAATACCATCTAGTAATCCTTTCATGGTTGCAGTGTACTGGTTGTTTCTGAGGTTTTAGATCCCAAATATGCCATATGTGGGTCTTGTGATTCCAGATATCGGAATAAACCAACAGGCAAACTAACCGTTACATAACAATCAGGTTGAGTTCCCCTACATCCGGATTGACTACTAGAGCCAATATCCTCTACACAACATTTCGAAGGGATGATGAACTGTTGTACCCAGCACAGGAGGTCCCCACGATAAACTTATTAAAAAATCAGCATGTGAAGCTGAACGAGACCATAATTTTATTTCCAAATGACTCTTCCATATTGACTTAAACGAACCAAGGAACTAATTTCTTCTCCATCTATTTTTCTGTCTATATCTAACTAGAATTTGTTCAAGAAAAGATTTCGAACCGTCCATGAATTTTGGAACAATGCAATCAATGAATCTGTTACTCCAAGGAAAGTGGGTGTCTGGAATTCGCTCAAAAACCTAGGAAAATGTGGAGAAATAGATTTCAGAAAGTGAAGCATTTGATGCTCCTCATTTGTAGAGTAGATGATTGCATCTCTGATTTGTCGATTCAGGAATCCGTCGACATTGCGGTACAAATGCTTCTTCACTTCCTCTTTTATAACAGACATTACGCTTATTCCCTTTGGTATATTCAGTGATATTGGGTCCTCTATTAGCCTAGAGATACCACTGAAATCCAGGGATCCAGTTGGGGGATTTCCAGCTTCATTGGCCAATTGCTTCAGTCAAGGACATACAATAATATTCCAGAATGTTAAACTTTCAGTGAAAGGATCGGGGAAAGCCCGAATCAAGAAACGAGTCAAGGGAATGCCAGAAATGCTACCCAATGAAGGATCCAGGATTCATTGGATCAAATCGAGGGTCTTTGACAAATCGTCTAATCGGTCCTCTTACTGCAGGATTGTACAAGTCTAATAAATCTTTTGCCAATAATCCGAAAAATAGATAGTTCCGGATTGAATCAACCGGAGAGGTGCTGTAATGGGATTCTGTCAATGCGTTGGTGGAGATAGACGACAGTACATTGGCGAATGTAGGCAATTGATCATTAGTTACGCATGTGACCCTCGACCATGGTTTTGTTTCCAGTCCTCTAATATTATCTCGGAAAATGGGGACTTTACCGTAATTGAGAAAATCTGCTGATTGAATTGTTTCATCCTGATTCATGATCAGTCCTAACCTTCTAGTCCCTGTTCCAATCGACCTCATAATATCCTTGTTGTTGTTGACCATAACTTGCAAGGCTCCGAATAGTTCACGGTCGTTTCCAACCGGAGGTAGTTTATACCGGGGTACAAATTACTTGGTTGTCACCCTGAGCCAGGACTTTCACGTTGGTATTTCTGACTTTTTATTCATGATTTATTACCAAGAGATTCAATATGCTCAATCATTTTGGTCTCAGGCCTTCCAAACCCCATTGTTGCCCGTTCGAACAGACCAAAGTTCCCATTTTATATTCTAAATTAAAACCTTCGACGTACATTAAATCCGGTCTCATGCTAAAGTAAATCAAGCTGTCCTGGAAAAATTCATGGGTTCGTCTGATCAAGTTGGGGTATCCCAGAAATTGACCCATTACTCTGAATACCGGTCCGTTTGAGTCCAATCTCTGGTGGTTGTTCCATTTTTCATAATCGATGTTATTCGCAATACATACTGAACTGTAGTCATCCAATCCTTGTCCAAAGGAACTGTCCCAGCATTTTCTTTATGACTACTGTCATGTCATCGGCAATGGTCAAACCCTTGAACAATGGTAGTAGGACTGAAACCTAAGGAACGGGAATTAAAAACATCGGGTCGTTTTTTTCTTTGTTGTCTTGGGAACCGAGGGAGTGTTTTGTCTTTACTGAATGACTGATCAAGGAACACAGTAATTAATTAGGTTACTAATCACCTTTCCACTGAAACTAATCTCATAATCAATGACTGCCTGCATTATAATATACAGTATAAGACACTGCACAAATCTCAAAAGACAAATTACCAACGTCCTCTTGAAAGAAAATCAACTATGTCCCGTACTCTATATCGGTCCAAACTGTCTATCAAATCCACAAAATATCAAAAGAGGAGGCGATCAAAGCCTTACTTTTTCTACTGACGGAAAACAACCGGAAACTACCCGAAACCTGTGTACAAGTCACCAATCGCCATAACTACTTCACTAGCAGTAACATCCTCGACCTTCTTTAATCTGTGAAGTTCGCCTCTCTCATTTCTTAAAATCTCTCCTCCAGTCATACTTTATGTATTTATTTATTCATTTTTTTAAACCAGTTTCTCAAATAACTTCTTAGATAAAAATAAAGGAACCTTCACGCGTATTTTTGCCGAACTTGACTCATGAAATTCCAAAAAGGAACACTTCTCCAATTCTCGTTTATCCAACCCATAACCTGGCAATCATATTCGTTAACATACCTTTTTTGAATCCAGTTTCTGCTTCTTAGCCTGTCCCTGCTCTTCTCGTGGTTCTTCCTCGACCAGACCCACTTCCATCGCAAAATGTAGAAAAGCTTCAGCGTATACGGAGATAACGTCTTCTCGTTTAGCTTCGCCTTCAACATCCTCTCCTCACAATTCACTACTTCTAACGCTGCCGTCTTGTCCAAATCGTCAATCAGCCGTCCTTTTAAGACGCCCAGTACAACACTGTTTCTGTCTTCCACCTCTAAAATTTTTAAAAGTACTGGATCCGTTGCGACTGACCAGATCAACGCTTTAACAAGAACTAGTCTGCCCTCGCTCCGCTACCCGCGTCATAATGTCTTCTGCCGAAACAAACTCGAGATTCAATATTTCCATGTTCTGAATCCAAGGCGTCCAATTCACCATGTCTAGTGCATGACTTGGTGTCAAAGTCTTTAGGCTCACCGTGGTTAAACTTTTGAAATGGCTTAGTCCATTCAAGTTGCAACCGTGTCCGATATGAAAATATATAGATCTGATATTTGACAAAGATTTTTTGCAGGAAGTCGTTTTCTGGGTTGAAATAACGCTCAAAACTGAGTGGAATTATTTTGAGACATTTAAGTTCACTTGTGTGTGAGATGACTTTCAACACACCATCTCTGTCCATAACATCGATCAGGATAACCATCCAATAAACGGCTATCATCCGACGAATCCTGTCGATTGTATCTTGAAAATCTGACAACTTGAATGTCAAATAATGCAAGTCCTGATTTGGGTAAGGTCGTGATGAAGCTGGTGCCTTTCTTTCAGTCGTGTTACACCGTATATTTAAACCCAACAAGAGTGAAAAGGAGTTAGTTGCATCATGTCCTTCAAAGCGCTAAAACGAAACGAACCTCTATATCAAGTCTTAGAACATTCTGATAAAAAACTGAGAAAGGGGGGTCTTAACTGCAGCCCCCAACCCGTTTATGAATTCTTTGTGTTCCCTGTGTTTGAGTATATATAAAAAAAATAAATATGGATATTCCAGACAAAATTAAAACGTGCTTTTGTAAACATAAACAGATCATTCGTACACTCAGTGATAAAAAAAATCTAAAAAACAGAAATGTAGACGATTGACTCAAAGTGGTGGCTCCCTTTTTGCAATCTTAGCTCCTCTAATTACTGGTTTGATTAGTAGTGTCTTCTCAAAGTGAGTGAAAAATTATCATTAAAGTTTATCGCATATTAGCCCAAATAGAGCAAGCCCTAGATTCATCGCAGAGACTGGACAAGTATTTAAATTATATATTGGAGAAAGTTGAAATCGGTGATGACGTGAAATTGCGTATCATCCAATCTGCACAACAACGACTATTAAAAATTAAACCACAGCTCGTTAGACCCAGTCATCATTATTCTTTCGCTTCTACCGGCTAGTTTTTTAAGCAAAGGGGAACTTATCTTACAAGTCCTCTTTGCCACAGTTGGCAGTTAATGGAAACACATTGACACTTGATGAGCACAAATATATTGTATCTGATGTTCGAATCGACTTGATTAGTGACCGAAACATTTTCTTGCTATTGACGATTTTCTTCTGCGTTTTCTTATCGAGAGGAAGTTCCCAGTTGGACTTGTGCGTTCCAAGCGGGCGATCGGCGAATTTGAACGCATTAAAAGTTCTCCGAAGTCGCCTACGCCAATCACCTCGAAATACAATGGAAAATTTGTTTACCTCATTCGAAACACCAAAACCGTCTCCAAAACGAACGCCAGTTAGTGTCCGTCTTCGAAGTGCATTGCTCACTTGAAACGAATTTATGAACAAGTGAGGCAACCTGGCAGTCTTGGTTCCGTTAGAACTCTTGCGGCAGACGGCAATGCCACTCATTCGCAAGCAAATCGGTTTCTACTCGGCGAATCTTCTTGCACGCTTCATCGAAACCTTCGGACCCGACCTCCTTATTTTCATTAAACAATCGGTCTATATTTCAGAGAAATGTGTCAGGTCGACTTGTACCAACTTTGACAAATTGTCTAATCGGTCCTGTTACTGCAGGATGGTGCAAGTCTAATAACTCTTTTGCCAATAATCCGAAAAATAGATCATTCCGGATTGAATCAACCGGAGAGGTGCTGTAATGGGATACTGTCAGTGCCTTGGTTAAGACAGACGACAGTACATTGGCGAATGTAGGCAATTGATCATTAGTTACACATGTGACCCTCGACCATCGTTTTGTTTCCAGTCCTCTAATATTACCTCGGAATATGGGGACTTCACCGTAATTGAGAAAATCTGCTGATTGAACGGTTTCATCTTGATACCAAAGTTCCCATTTTAGAGTCTAAATTAGTACCTTCGACGTACATTAAATCCGGTCTCATGTTCAAGTAAATCAAGCTGTCCTGGAAAAATTCATGGGTTCGTCTGATCAAGTTGGGGTATCCCGAAATTGACCTATTACTCTGAATACCGGTCCATTTGAGTCCAATCTCTGGTGGTTGTTCCATTTTTCATAATCGATGTGATTCGCAATACATACTGAACTGTAGTCATCCAATCCTTTTCCAACATTTCTTATGACCTCTTGTCATGTCATCGGCCATGGTTAATCCTAACTCCCTCAGCTTCCAAGACAACAAAAAAAGAAACGACCCGATGTTTTTAATTCCCGTTCCTTAGGTTTCAGTGCTATCACTCGGAAAAAACTATTTTTATCCACATGATCTAAAAACTTAGGCCAATTAGTAGCTTCCCTCTTTAAAGGAACAGTAAACTTGACTACGCAACTTTCGGCCATCGAATCGCCCGGGGGGCTTGGATAAATATATAGGGTCTTATTGTCGACAGGCCCCCCCTTCTTTGTCATCTCGAACTGTCTCGAACCCCCTCCTTAGTGTTCCCAAAGCTAGCTGGCAGGCCCTTGCCCTTTATGCACTGTAATTATGCACTCATGTACTGTAAAAGTTCGCCTTTTTACATGTAGACTACAGAGTAACGACCTCCCGACTAGGCGGCCGGGGTTCGATTCCTAGTCGCGGCACACAAACCTTTTGCTTTTTGCAAACCTTTTGCTCAGAAGTCGAATTCTCGGAAACTGCCAGGAAACTGCAACGAGAATTTTTCTTACTCTCAATATCGACTCAGGGTACATTCTTGATATGTTAGCTAGCTCCCCGAGTCGAGTCTGAGTCAAGTTTTCTGTTCCTTTAAGTAGGTATCCAGAGCTTTCTATGCTGGTATAGGAATATTGGGAGAATTCTGAACATTAATCAAGGTTTCTAGTCGACTGAGAGAATGACTTTTATCTGCATGTATCATAGACGGGTCAACCAAATCAGGTATATCGAGACTAGGTGCCCAAATCTTTCCGGAAAAACAGTTTCTGCAATGAGGCTACGAATTGGTTACTGTAACGAAACGCTTTAATTGTCGCGAATTTATGTGTTGAAATCTCAAGCCTAACAATAAAAAGCGAACCAGTGAAAATAGTAAAAAATTCCAGTACCGCCTGATCAGTCGGAGGAACGGGTCTTGCTTAATTGTCAGAGAACACTGAATTTGCAACCATTCCTATTGTGCTAAAATATCTAATCCCGTGATTTTTTTCTTTTTCCAACTTGATGCTAGTAAATTCGCCATTCCAGTTTCGAGACCAGCAGTAGTCAGTAACACACTCACTTCTCGAGTTTTTGTTTGGAATCAATTGATTTGAGATTAGTTTCAATGCCCTTTTATTTATTTCATAGATTTCCAGCAAAAATAACTCTTTAGTTTGTGTTTGTAAAGCTTCCTCATCTGGAAACTTAGGGATGTTGGTTTCTGTTTTTTTGTAAGCATGACGACATAAAATTCAGAGCTGTGCGAACTGCTGAACAATGTTTGAACCAAGTGAACACGAACAAACTGGTATCCTAACAAATTTAAAATCTTGTGCGCATCTTGAGCCAAAACATTAAGGTATGTTTTAAAAGTCAATGTCCCGGATGGATGAAGAAGAAACCACAGGTTGTGATAAAAAAATTCTACAATTTTCCTTGACATATTCCAATCATGCATCTCCATGTCATTCATAATGAGATCTATTCTAAGACTGTGATTTTCTGATTCTTCAAGGAAATACTCCCATGTCTCCGGTTGCGACAAGTCATTAGAATGTCTCCAACAATCAGTAAGCTGCTCCTTTGAGTGGTGATTTTGGATAATCTAATAAACTGCTAAAAAGTGTTGTTGAGTGCAGAGATTCGCGTAGTCTCATAATTTCTTTCTCCCAATTCCATTGATTGTGCACTTCTGAAATTGAGGTTTCACCGCATGTCTAATCTCGGCTTCAACAGAAAATACTTGAGCGTACAACCCAGTCGAAGTTTGCACCATATCATCCATATCTCTACTGTAACGAAAAGCTGTAATTGTTGTCGCGAATTTGGATGTGTCGAAATCCCCGTATCTCAAGCAAAAAAATAAAACGAACTAGTAACCATAGTCAAAAATTCCAACACTGCCTGATCAGTTGGAGGAACGGGTCGACTTTTTGTCAAAATTATTGAGATCAGTCACTTTCAAGCCCTTTCAAACTCTGATTTCAGAGATTTCCAGCAAGAAATTCTTCAATTTGTGTTTCTAAAGCTTCCCAATCTGGAAACTTAGGGATGTTGGTTTCTGTTTGTTGGTGTTGCATGACGACATAAACTTCAGAGGTGTGTGAACTGCTGAACAATGTTTGAACCGGACGGATGAAGGAGAAAAAACAAATTATTATTGAAAAGGTGTACAATTTTGCTTGACATATTCCAATCACGCATCTCCAATTTTATTAATCTCAAGAAACATTCAAATCTGGATGAATTCAATTCACTATAAACCGTGATGTGCAAAGACTCAAATTTCTTCAAGGTAAGAAGGAAGACATCATGTTCTTCTTCTTCTCCTTGAAATACTATATCCGATGCGTTTGGTTGGGGACACTCGTCGATAATGTCCTGGCCCTTAGAAAAAACCTCATAAGTGCGGCAAAATGCATAAATAGCATTGCTCGTGCAGGAGTGGGAATCTCGAACGTATGCAGCTGAAGCAAAACGGATCCAAACCGCTTGCTTGATGATTTTCACGGAGGCTGACACATGTCTTGGTTGGGGACACTCGTCGATAATGTCCTGGCCCTTAGAAAAAACCTCCTAAGTGTGGCAAAATGCATAAATAGCATTGCTCGTGCAGGAGTGGGAATCTCGAACGTATGCAGCTGAAGCAAAACGGATCCAAACCGCTTGCTTGATGATTTTCACGGAGGCTGACACATGTCAAATTTTCCACTCACTGTAATGCAGCGCTCGCAAAAGTCACAAAGATATTGCATAACCATGTTTCACTTGGGCAACGGTACATAGACTAAACTGCTGATAAAACAAATAGACGTCATAGACTTCCTGTTTCTGGAAATGGAAACCAGTACACTTGTTCTCGAAAATATGGATGTTAGTGGATGGCTAGATGTTATCATGCGTTTTGTTCGCTTCCGAGAGCTGCATCTGCTTCGAGTTCGCCTCGTCGGCATTACAAGAGCCGAAATCTAAGCTGCGATGACCCAGGATACGATGTTGCGCATCACGGAAGATGACTCCTTCCAACCAAACCGTGCTCCATCACTCTAAATTCCCGTTATCGTTTTTATTTACAAATAAAACTAATTAATCCATAATAGACTTCATAGCTTCAATTAATTTTTTGAGTGTTTCGTTTTTTTCCTTCCTGGAGAATTTCCACGCGGTCCTGAAGACGTCTGTTGGCTTCCTCAAGAGTATAAACTGGAAAAGAAATGAGTATGAGATGTATGCGCTATTCTAGTTCCTCACAGTAGTTAAGAAGGTTGGTTTTCAAGCGCAAATTTATAGCCTAAGGCTAAAAGCCCCTAAAGGTACACCAAATCCTAACCCCTGATTTTTTTTTTATTTCAGTACACCTTTGTTCCAAATGAGCAACCCATTGCGTGCACCTGGGATTGGTTCACCGGGCACCCGGGACTGGCTCACCCAAACCCCGTCCCCTCCCCAACAAACTCTAGGGATCAATCCCGGGTCACTATCAGCGAGTACCTGGGACAGGTTCACTCTAACCTCTAACCTCTCCTCCCTCCCTCGAGTGGACTTTATTGGGATAGTACACCAGTGAATAGCCCCTTGGAGTCTTGGTAGCAGAAGATGGACCAAACCAAAAGGCTTCCACTGCCTGGGATCCACCCAGGGACCTCTCGATCTGAAGTCTCATGCTTTACCAGTCGAACCATTGACGGGTATACGTATACGTAGCCGTGTAATCTTCCTACAACCGGACGGGACGAATTTGGAGGGTACAGCTCGGGACAGTCATACTGACAGCTCTGAAAGCGTTGTAAATGACCAATCGACTGCAGGCCCAGGGGGCCTCGATATGATAAAAACCGATGCTGATGATATTGAGATTGAAAGTAAGGGAAAAGACGAAATGACACTTACCACTGACGAAACATGGAACGTTGCTGGGCCTTCGAACTGGTCAAAGAAGGTCTCAGTTGGTCCGTCGATGATGGGTTTCGATAGCGATGAGAGTGAATACAAAACGGCTGACGAGTCTTCTGGGGTGAACGAAAGGACCCTTCCCAATTTAAGTAACTTAGAAAACCCCGGAGAACTTTCAAGTCGCGACGCGTCAGGTGACGAATCGCGAATTGAACGTCCTACGATGACTTCAACTCCGAAAGATGATAGACGCGGTTTAGGATTTTATTCACTACGAAAAGTTAAAAGAAGGGATTATAAAGAATAAAAGAGAGACAGGAAGAAATATGGTTATAAATGCCTGTTGCCCTTTCAGTGTCTGTAAGAGAAAATGTATTTGTAAAATGTAAAGATCTTTGTTTTTCTTTTGCCTCTGTCGTGTCTGTTTTTGTTTGTTGTTTATAACCAGCTTTGAATGATAGTTTTAATTACCTAGAGAGGTATAATTTTGAGAACTTTATGGTGTTCGCCAGAAACTTATTGCTGACGAATTGCTATGTTAGAACCTATTCGAGGGGCTAAGGAGGTCCTAATTGAATGATGACCAGATGATATGTAGGAAATTGTCAGAGGGATTCGGGGAGTCCTAACTATGCGAAACAAACAAACACACAAAAAGAAAAAAAAATCACCTGTGATGCTTCTTCTTTGGGCGTTCCAACTTATTTAGCGCCTCTTTCAAATCTCGTTCCAATTTTTTCGTTTTCTTCTTCAAACGTTTTGTTTTGTCTTCCGACCTTTTGATGTCCTTTTCCAGCTTTGCGACTCTTCGTCGCAGCTTGTCCTCGTTGGACGCCTCAAATAAAGTCGCCACTTCTTTCGAGGGCGAATTTTCTATTTTTTTAGATCGACGAAGGAAATTCCTGAAGACGAGTTTGATAGTCCAGGAGGCATGGAAAGTTCGAATTTAACTGTGTCCCTGTTGGTGCAGGACTTAACGGTGCCTGGACCCTTCAGTTCAACAACTTGGCCCTCCTCCAGTATGGCCATCTCATCTACAAATTTTTGCGATCTAAACTCCATGATTGTTGGAATTGATATGACTGAATACAACCGAGCTCTTACTAACAACATGTTTTGAGCATAAATCCTCTGCCATATAAATAAATCCGCCATATACGTACTATTTATGGATACACATTTTCAGATGTATGGACCCCAATTCATCCTGGCAATTGCTGTGCTTGCTATATCTGTCACAGGGGCTTACGCCGACTCGATACGTGGGAACAGTTTCAGCCGGATCCGCAGGCCAGCATAAACTTATTTTTCTTGAAGATTGATAACCTTCGCGAGACTATAGAACTGTTGAAGTCTGAAATCATCAATTGACTGACTTTGTCGGAGCGACAGATATCACTGTCAAAAACAAGGAGTACAGCGAGGGTAAACTGTCACTAAAGAGTTTGATGATCAGTGACGAAATTTATGCAGGTCGAGAGTTACGCGCGATCGCATGTCGTGAAAAAGAACAGTTTTGCTTACGAAACTTGGTCTTATTGAAGAGGTAGTAAACGAATTTCAGTACGCTGTCCAGTCTCAAAATGACGGATTCAGACGAGCTAGGTCGTCACCTTAAGGTTGTCTGCCTGTTATTGGGAGATATTTCGTCAATTCTGTTTGGCACTGCAACTAACACAAGGGTTGAAGGAATTGAGAAGCAGTTGAATTAAGTTAATAAACGACAGAAGAAAATTGCTAATTTTGTCACCCCATTTACTTCAGTAGTTTCAGAGATCCCAGATCATTTCGCTGATGTACAAAAAGAAACAATACTTTCGGTCAACGAAAGTTTACGTGAATTCAGATCACAAATTGTTAATATCACGATTGATCTGTCAAGCAACCTCATCATAACCACAACCAGAATACAGAATTACATCAAAAGAACCACCAGTGAGGTCCTTTCTCACCTAGATTTGTTTGAATTTCAGCTGCGTAGGTGGCTTCATGCGCTAATGCAAGCGCTTAACGGAAACTTCCCACTTGAAGTTGTCCCTCCTAGCCGACTAATCAGCTATCTCCTTTCGATTGAAGCTTCCTTGCCGATCGGTATCAGTCTATCAATCAGCGACTTCAAACATGGGTCAATTTTGGAGACCATAAAGCATAGGAGGTGTCACCTTGACAGTGAAGGGGCTAATCTGTTGATGATTTGCTACCTCGAGCTGTCCAGAATAGCGGAACTTATCACCTGTACAAATTATTTCCAGCTCCCACAGCAGTGATTAATCAAACTGCTTTCGGCAAACCACTATACAGTGTTGTGGACGCAATAGGAGCACCATATTTGGGTGTTACAACTGATGGGTTGACTTACATTACCTTGTATGATCACGAAATACACAACTGTTATAAAACACAGGATCGTATTTTGTGTAGAAACCACTTCGTGGAAAGAAAAGCCGCAAGCAAATTTTCTTGTCCATATGCTATTTTTACTGACGATCAGTTGTCGGAAGGAAATTTTTGTCGCAGAAGCCTGCTTACTCTGGATTCGTTGTTCGTTTTCCCTTTATCGGAATCGACTTACTATTTTGCTATGAATCAAAATTCTTCAATAGTGACTCTAAAATGCCCACATCGCATAATCGAACATATTTTCAATACCATCTGAACGTGACAACATCAATCATTGTCTCGATCTCTCGTTACTGCGCCATCTACTCTGAGTATTTCTACATTTCGGAGGAGAACTATTCTGAAAGTTTGATTGAGGTGGAAATCCCACAGCCGAAGTTAATCACAGAGAGAAATGAACTATCTGTTCAAAGTATTCTCAAACAAGGTGAAGAGACAAGTAGGAACATCGTTGAAAACTTCCTTCGGTTGGGTATCCATCCGAAGTATCGGTCAGGAGAATCTGTATTTGTATTTGTAAAATGTAAAGATCTTTGTTTTTCTTTTGCCTTTGTCGTGTCTGTTTTTGTTTGTTGTTTATAACCAGCTTTGAATGATAGTTTTAATTACCTAGAGAGTTATAATTTTGAGAACTTTATGGTGTTCGCCAGAAACTTATTGCTGACGAATTGCTATGTTAGAACCTATTCGAGGGGCTAAGGAGGTCCTAATTGAATGATGACCAGATGATATGTAGGAAATTGTCAGAGGGGTTAGGGGAGTCCTAACTATGCGAAAAAAAAAAAACACACAAAAAGAAAAAAAACTCACTTGTGATGCTTGTCCTTTGGGCGTTCCAACTTATTTAGCGCCTCTTTCAAATCTCGTTCCAATTTTTTCGTTTTCTTCTTCAAACGTTTTGTTTTGTCTTCCGACCTTTTGATGTCCCTTTCCAGCTTTGCGAGTCTTCGTCGCAGCTTGTCCTCGTTGGACGCCTCAAATAAAGTCGCCACTTCGTTCGAGGGCGAATTTTCTATTATTTTAGATCGACGAAGGAAATTCCTGAAGACGAGTTTGATAGTCCAGGAGGCATGAAAAGTTCGAATTTAACTGTGTCCCTGTTGGTGCAGGACTTAACGGTGCCTGGACCCTTCAGTTCAACAACTTGGCCCTCCTCCAGTATGGCCATCTCATCTACAAATTTTTGCGATCTAAACTCCATGATTGTTGGAATCTACTCTTAAGTATTTCTACATTTCGGAGCAGAACTATTCTGAAAGTTTGATTGAGGTGGAAATCCCACAGCCGAAGTTGATCACAGAGAGAAATGAACTATCTGTTCAAAGTATTCTCAAACAAGGTGAAGAGACAAGTAGGAACATCGTTGAAAACTTCCTTCGGTTGGGTATCCATCCGAAGTATCTGTCAGGAGAATCTGTATTTGTATTTGTAAAATATAAAGATCTTTGTTTTTCTTTTGCCTTTGTCGTGTCTGTTTTTGTTTGTTTTTTATAACCAGCTTTGAATGATAGTTTTAATTACCTAGAGAGGTATAATTTTGAGAACTTTATGGTGTTCGCCAGAAACTTATTGCTGACGAATTGCTATGTTAGAACCTATTCGAGGGGCTAAGGAGGTCCTAATTGAATGATGACCAGATGATATGTAGGAAATTGTCAGAGGGATTAGGGAATCCTAACTATGCGAAAAAAAAACACACAAAAAGAAAAAAAACTCACCTGTGATGCTTCTTCTTTGGGCGTTCCAACTTATTTAGCGCCTCTTTCAAATCTCGTTCCAATTTTTTCGTTTTCTTCTTCAAACGTTTGGAAGAGACAAGTAGGTGAAGAGACAAGTAGGAACATCGTTGAAAACTTCCTTCGGTTGGGTATCCATCCGAAGTATCGGTCAGGAGAATCTGTCAAAATCCCAATCCCGGAGCTGGATGTTTCGCTCGACGAACCGGAGGATGTATCCCGAGCTCTCCGTTGGTTTCATTTTAGCACCGTACCTTGAGTCTCTTATTCAAAGCAGTTCTGGCGTTTATCCCGGAACTGGATGTGTCGCTCGACGAACCGGGAGATGTATCCCGAGCTCTCCGTTGGTTTCATTTTAGCATGGGTACCTTGAGTCTCTTATTCAGAGCAGTTCTGGCGTTCTTGTTCTTTAAAGTACGTCAGATGTGGAACGTAATATTGCCTCGCAGGAATCCAAGTCATCACCCCCAAAATATTGAAGAAACACAGGCGTGAAACATAATAACGTCTCACACACATACTGACACCACGCATCCTAGTAAGTGTATTGAGTGCCTTGTTTAGGTGATTTCGAATCCGTTTAGGGTGTTGGGTAGATCAATGGAATTTAGAATAGGATCAGTGCTTCATTGTTGAATTTTAATAGAAACAGATTAGATGCGAAGATGTGTTTCTTTAGAAATGATTGGTAGTGTGCTCGATTAGTATATAGCTTCGAACTTTACAGAGACCGGCAATTTTATCTGTATTTTGGTTGTATCAGTATTTCTTGACTACGTCAAATTTAAAAGGAGACCAGAACTTGTAATCTTCGATTAAGTACCTATTTTTAAATATCAGTTGAATATGTCGATTAATTATTTAAGGTCAGTGAGGGACGGTGTCAAAATGTATGTCGTCTTGTAGTTTGCGTCAATAAGCAATATTTTCAGAGAAAGTACGTAAACAAGACAAGTGCGGCGAAGGTCTTCTTGAAACTACTGTAAATACACAGGCCAATTACAGCCAAGGCCTTCTTGAAAGTGTAGTAGTAAATACCGATAGGCCAACGTTGCCACTAATCAACAGTAACATAAGTTTTCGTGGGCGTCGTGTTGAGAATCCTTCGGCAGACTTGTCTTGGCTTCCAAAGTGAACAGTTGTTGGATTGGTAAAGTAATTCTCTTTTCTAACATGAAATATTCATATTCGATGAAAATAAGCTTTAAATTCTAAGTCCGTTAAAATCACATGAATTGTTATTTCTAGTTAGTTTCCTGTCTCTCTGAATGCGGCGATAGTGTTTTTCTTGATCTGTAACTTTTGTGATTCTTGTTGTCTGGGTTCAGTGTTTTCTCTTTTGGATAGTGGGTATTTTTTGTAGGAGCAGCAAGTAACATCAGTTAGACAGAGCCTTTCTTTGCACGGGTCCTGGACGCCTTTCGGTTTTTCAAGCCATCTTAGAACCAAGGATGGCATATTAGTCTTGATAACTAAGGCGTGCTTCGGCCCTAACTCTCTCTGAGCGTCGGTGCCATCTTAGTACCAAGGGTGGGCATATTGGTATCGATTCACGAGGGAGAGTTCCTGCGTACGTGCTTATCGAGGCTTAGGCGTAAATTCAACTGGGTATAAATTCAGTGACGTACCGTGATTATTTTCTCTTTGCATTTCCTTATTACGTCGCTTCGTTATACAAATAAAACCAATTGCCGGTTTCTACTCTTCTTGTATGGTTCTGCTATAATCCCTGGGCGGAGGGGTGGCCTTCCGGGAGGGCGTTGTTATCCGGGGGCCTTGCTCGCGCTACATATACATTTTCCCCGGTCCGGCGATTATACCACAACAATAACAGGCACTATTTTGACGATGCACTTCCAGCTGCTCAGGTGTGCAGTCAATAGGAAAGTTTGTGCACCTGATCCTATCCACGGCTTGTTCTGCTAGGGGTATGAGCTTGGGGAAAAATTCATTCAAGCAGTTTGGACCAATGGAGGTGGTCTTGCTGATGATTCGCTCTTCATACACGGTAACAATCACCCAAGATACAGCATGTAGCTTTCTTAGGTATTGGGTCTGGTTCCCCACACGTTGTTCTGATGGAATAGACAGTGTTTCAAAGTCTCCGTATGCCACAATACTTTGTCGAATAACCCAATCATGAGTTCTCAGGGGGTCCTTCACAGCTTCTCCTTTTGGAAACACCATTCTTTTCATACCATAAATGGCACAGTCGCTCAGATGAACACTCAATCCAGTGGCTGTTTGAAAGGAATTCGAACAAAAATAGCAGTGTATCGAAAGCATAGTTTGCTAGAGTCAAACAATCGGCTCACACCCCGAATTGGAAAAAGATGATTCACATCTCCATTTTTGTTTCTCAGCATCAAAGTGAGTAGACTGTTTCCATGCCAAGCAGTGGCGTATAGACGGAGTAGAATTCATTTGTCTCTGGCTCGTACGTGATTATCCATACGCCCACCGAATAGGCTCGCTCCCAGGTATTCAGCTGCTTCAGTTCGGTTGGAAAAGTGAGCATTGAATAATCGTATTGTTCATGAAACTGTCTCCTTTCCAAGTAAGGAACACGGCACAGATTGTGGGCGAGGTCATTTCTAAGAACAGTGATTGCGTAAAAGAAACACCATCGTTGAAGTTGGGGACTCGGACAACAGCTCTCTTCTTTGCAATTTGGGGCGGGATTCCCCACCCAGCAACTGACCTCTGACACTACCGCCGGAACGTAGCTTTTTGGTTTTCGGCTTGAAAACTGGAATGTTCACATCCAGTCTCAAGATTTGACCAAATGTCAAGGCAGACACTTCTTGGTTATGATTTTCTAGCCGTTTCAAGAATTCAGCTATCGCCCGACGGTTGGCATCCAGCAAGGAGGAACGTTCGTACAGCGTGATTGAATGACTAGTGAAAAACCGTTCAAATTGTTCAAATAGTCCGTTTTCACCTACTGTTTGCTTAATCAAAATCACGCAAAGCACAAGGTAGAAAGAAACACCACCAGGCCGATTCCGTTCTCGTTCCAATTGTCTTTCAATCAAATCCGTTAGTCCAGTCAGGAAAGCCTCTGGGCCAACCACGCCGGATGTAGCAACAAACGTAAACACTTGACCTCGTCTTTCAAAGGCCTGCTCACTGGGTTCGGGAATCTATAAATAAAAGTCCCATTCACTCACTATGAAAGTTTTATGGTCACTAAATCATACATCTGACCTTGTTCATCATATGTTCATTTTCCGATTTTCATGGGAACCATTCAAAGTTCACCCAAAAGATCTAGATGTATTTAGAGTATGTTTGGGCAGAAGACATTGTGCGAATGCCCTTCGGAAATCTGCCTAGACTTCGAACACTCCTGTTGGATAAGCCAAAACTAGATCGGGACTATCCGGCTGTCGACTATCCGGCATGAAAGTGCAACGTTTTCGCATCAGAAGCTACTACGCAAAACGAATAGACCTCATAGACTTTTCCTGTTTCTGGAAATGGAAACCAATACACTTGTTCTGGAAAAGATGGATGTTGGAGGATGGCTAGATGTTGTCTTGCGTCTCGTACGCTTCCGAGAGCTGCATCTTCTTCGAGTTCGTCTCGTCGGCATTACAAGAGCCGAAATCGAAGCTGAGATGCCCCAGGATACGACTTTGCGTATTACGGAAGATGACTCCTTTCAGCCAAATTGTGCTCCATCACGCTAAATTCCCATAACCGTTTTATTTTTAAATAAAAAATCAATCTACAATGCTCTTCATTGCCTCAATCATAGCCTTTGACGTGTTTTTTTTTTCTCTCGTTGAGTAGCTCTTGCTGGATGATCTCCAGACGGTCGTTTATGGTTCTATTGGCTTCTTCCAGGGCATGGACTGGAAAAGAAATGAGTGTGAGATGTATACACTAGTCTAGTTCCTCACCCCTGAATGCTTGAAAGTACCCTCCCAGCCTTATTTCATGGTTCGTTTAGGCCTCACACATGTCTCACGAGCTCTAAATATTGGACGTCCGTAGGCCGGATCTCAGCTAAACTCGCCTTCTTCGGGATAACAAGGATGAAACTTCACCTGGGTGACACATGTTTAATTCATACACTCAGTGCTCTCATTAGTGAATCATTATTATGAATAATTTTTTATTATTTTCATATTTTCATTATAATTAATTAGAATCGTACTTACTTCTACTTTGAAGAAGTAGTTCACGCCCCCTCTTGGGGCTTGTTCGTGTCCTCTAGGGACCGGTGGTCCGAGGGACCGGAAATCGAAGCGGAGATGCCCCAGGATACGACGTTGCGCATCACGGAAGATGACTCCTTCCAGCCAAACCGTGCTCCATCAAGCTAAATTCCCATAACCGTTTTATTTTTAAATAAAAAGTCATTCAACAATGGTCTTCGTTGCCTTAATCAGTTGTTTTAGTGTATTGTTCTTTTTCCTTTCTTTCACCAATTCTTCTTGAAGAATTTCAAGTCGGTCGTTAATTGTGCGGTTTGCTTCTTCCAGAGCGTGGACTATTCAATCATTATTATTAATAATTTTTTATTATTTTCATTATAATTAATTAGAATCGTACTTACTTCTACTTTGAAGAAGTAGTTCACGCCCTCTTGGGGCGTGTTCGTGTCTAGGGACCGGTGGGCGAATATCTAAAGTAAATAGACTATTTGTAGTGAGGTAACTAAAATATCCTACATAATGACTGAAATACTTACTCTGACGAATTAAAACGTGGGCCCTATTGGAGGGCTGAATCAAGTGATTCGCATTTTGGTCTGGAAAAAAAAAATAGAGTAGTTTTAATCTTTAGAGAAATCATATTTAGTTTTTTGGTCATGGAAAAGTTTCAGGGATCATAATACTATTTTTTATTCATTCATACCGGCTAAGGTCCATGAAGACCCTAGGAATAACACGAAATCAGGAGGGGTCAATAGAACAAAAAAAGTTGGTATAGCAACACACGAGGGGTTGATCACTTGGATACAAACTAAAAGTGGATATAACATTCGAGAGGAGTGACTTACTTGAAAAATTAAAAATAGAATAAAAGAAAAGACTCACTCATGGCACCGCTCATTTCGACTTTGACTGCGAAAGGTGTCAACACGCTTTTTATATCGAGACCGAGGGGGGCAATCAAATTGATGAAGGGAACATGACATCAGATTTTATAACAAAACTCAACCCGACTATTCGCTTTGACGAGCCAACCGAGGTGGCACTTGTGGATTTTATTGTTTCGAATCAGTTTAATCCGATGCGACATGACGGCGAATATAATTGGACTGGCTCGTATGGTTCGTTTAGGCCTCACACATGTCTCACGAGCTCTAAATGTTTGGACGTCCGTAGGCCGGATCTCAGCTAAACTCGCCTTCTTCGGGATAACAAGGATGAAACTTCACCTGGGTGACGCATGTTCAATTCATACACTCAGTGCTCTCATTAGTGAATCATTATTATTAATAATTTTTTATTATTTTCATTATAATTGGAATTGGCTCTCTTCTTTGCAATTTCTTGCGGGATTCCCCATCCAGCAACTGACCTCTGACACTACCGCCGGAACGTAGCTTTTTGGTTTTCGGCTTGAAAACTGGAATGTTCACATCCAGTCTCAAGATTTGACCAAATGTTAAGGCAGACACTTCTTGGTTATGATTTTCTAGCCGTTTCAAGAATTAATTCAGCTATCGCCCGACGGTTGGCATACAGCAAGGAGGAACGTTCGTACAGCGTGATTGAATGACTAGTGAAAAACCGTTCAAATTGTTCAATAGTCCGTTTTCACCTACTGTTTGCTTAATCAAAATCACGCAAAGCACAAGGTAGAAAGAAATACCACCAGGCTGATTCCGTTCTCGTTCCAATAGTCTTTCAATCAAATCCGTTAGTCCAGTCAGGAAAGCCTCTGGGCCAACCACGCCGGATGTAGCAACAAACGTAAACACTTGACCTCGTCTTCCAAAGGCCTGCTCACTGGGTTCGGGAATCTATAAATAAAAGTCCCATTCACTCACTATGAAAGTTGTATGGTCACTAAATCATACATCTGACCTTGTTCATCATATGTTCATTCTCCGATTTTCATGGGAACCATTCAAAGTTCACCCAAAAGATCTAGATGTATTTAGAGTATGTTTGGGCAGAAGACATTGTGCGAATGCCCGTTGGAAATCTGCCTAGACTTCGAACACTCCTGTTAGATAAGCCAAAACTAGATCGGGACTATCCGGCTGTCGACTATCCGGCATGAAAGTGCAACGTTTTCGCATCAGAAGCTACTACGCAAAACGAATAGACTTTTCCTGTTTCTGGAAATGGAAACCAATACACTTGTTCTGGAAAAGATGGATATTGGAGGATGGCTATATGTTGTCTTGCGTTTCGTACGCTTCCGAGAGCTGCATCTTCTTCGAGTTCGTCTCGTCGGCATTACAAGAGCCGAAATCGAAGCTGAGATGCCCCAGGATACGATTTTGCGTATTACGGAAGATGACTCCTTCAGCCAAACCGTGCTCCATCACGCTAAATTCCCATAACCATTTTATTTTTAAATAAAAAATCAATCTACAATGCTCTTCATTGCCTCAATCATAGCCTTTAACGTGTTTTTTTTTCTCTCATTGAGTAGCTCTTGCTGGATGATCTCCAGACGGTCGTTTATGGTTCTATTGGCTTCTTCCAGGGCATGAACTGGAAAAGAAATGAGTGTGAGATGTATACACTAGTCTAGTTCCTCACCCCTGAATGCTTGAAGGTACCCTCCCAGCCTTATGTCATGGTTCGTTTAGGCCTCACACATGTCTCACGAGCTCTAAATATTGGACGTCCGTAGGCCGGATCTCAGCTAAACTCGCCTTCTTCGGGATAACAAGGATGAAACTTCACCTGGGTGACACATGTTTAATTCATACACTCAGTGCTCTCATTAGTGAATCATTATTATGAATAATTTTTTATTATTTTCATATTTTCATTGTAATTAATTAGAATCGTACTTACTTCTACTTTGAAGAAGTAGTTCACGCCCCCTCTTGGGGCTTGTTCGTGTCCTCTAGGGACCGGTGGTCCGAGGGACCGGAAATCGAAGCGGAGATGCCCCAGGATACGACGTTGCGCATCACGGAAGATGACTCCTTCCAGCCAAACCGTGCTCCATCAAGCTAAATTCCCATAACCGTTTTATTTTTAAATAAAAAGTTATTCAACAATGGTCTTCGTTGCCTTAATCAGTTGTTTTAGTGTATTGTTCTTTTTCCTTTCTTTCACCAATTCTTCTTGAAGAATTTCAAGTCGGTCGTTAATTGTGCGGTTTGCTTCTTCCAGAGCGTGGACTATTCTATGCACTATTCTAGTTCCTCACCCCTGAATGCTTGAAAGTACCCTCCCAGCCTTATGTCAGGTTCGTTTAGGCCGGATCTCCGCTAAACTCGCCTTCTTCGGGATAACAAGGATGAAACTTCACCTGGTTGAGGTATGTTTAATTCGTACACTCAGTGCTCTCATTAGTGAATCATCATTATTGGCTCTCATTAGTGAATCATCATTATTAATAATTTATTATTTTCATTATAATTAATTAGAATCGTACTTACTTCTGCTGCTCAGTAGTAATTCTCGCCCTCTTGGGGCGTGTTCGTGTCCTCTAGGGACCGGTGGGCGAACATCTAAAGCAAATAGACAATTTGTAGTGAGGTAGCCAAAATATCCTACATAATGATTGAAATACTTACTCTGTCGAATTAAGACGCGGGCCCAATTGGAGGGCACGATAAAGCAATTAGCATTTTGGTCTGGAAAAAAAAATAGAGTAGTTTTAATCTTTAGAGAAATCATATTTAGTTTTTGGATATGGAAAAGTTTCAGGGATCATAATACTATTTTTTATTCATTCATCCCGGCTAAGGTCCATGAAGACCCTAGGAATAAGACGAAATCAGGAGGATTCGACAGAACAAAAAAAGTTTTTATAGCAACACACGAGGGGTTGATCACTTGGATACAAACTAAAAGTGGGTATAACATTCGAGAGGAGTTACTTACTTGACAAATTAAAAATAGAATAAAAGAAAAGACTCACTCATGGCAGCTCTCATTTCGACTTTGACTGTGAAAGGTGTCAAAAGCTTCTTATATCGAGTTCGGGGGGGGGGCAATCAAATTGTTGACCATGTATCAACTAGGCGCCAATGCCCGAATATTAATTATAGGGGCTAGCGAATCGGGGAAGACCAGCCTGGTATACCAGTTACTAAAGAATCGGGATAAAATGTTTCAACCTATTTCTGAGAACTTGGCTATCTGTTATAAAAGTTATCAACCTATTTACGATAAAATTAAGTTACTTTACCCGAGAACGCAGTTTGTTCAGGGCCTGGAAGACGTGTTTAGTCAACTCAGACCCAATTCTATTTTTGTAGGGGACGACATTCAACCAGATGATTCTGAAAAATACCATAAAGAATGGGTTGCTTTATTTTCCATTCATTCTCATCATCAGAATATCACCTGTTTACTATTCGTCCATAATTTATTTATCCAGCGAGACTAGGTACACAAATCTTTCCTAGTGAAAAACAGTTTCTCCGAAGAGCCTACGAATTGGCTACGTCAACAGAGTTTGGGTATCTAATGATTCATCTTTCTGCCAAACATAAAAATCAGATGCTCCTTTCTGACATCTTTCAGTTGTGTTACACCGTATATTTAAACCCATCAAGAGTAAAAATGAGTTAGTTGCATCATGTCCTTCAAAGGGCTAAAACGAAACGAACCTCTATATAAAGTTTTAGCACATTTTGATAAAAAACTGAGAAAGGGGGGTCTTAACTGCAGAACCCAACGCGTTTCTGAATTCGTTGTGTCAGAAACGTAGACGCTTGATTCAAAGTGTTGGCTCCCTTTTTGCAATCTTAGCTCCTCTGATTACTGGTTTGATTAGTGCCTTCTCAAAGTGAGTGAACAGTGAGCGTTAAAGCTTATCGCCTATTACCCCAAATAGAGCAAGCCTTAGATTCATCGCAGAGACTGGAAAATGATTTAAATTTTATATTGGAAAACGATGAAATCGGCGATGACGTGAAATTACGTATCATCCAATCTGTACAACAGCGACTATTAAAGATTAAACCACAGCTCGTTAGACACATTCCTGTGCAGAGCGTTGCTTCAAAATTCCGAGAGCTACATCTTCTTCGAGTTCGTCTCGTCGGAATTAGAAGAGCCGAAATCGAAGCTGTGATGCCCCAGGATACGACGTTGCTTATCACGGAAGATAACTCCTGCGATAAAGTGATAAGTGATTCTCTCTACGAAAGCTAACTTTATTCTGAAATACACTGTACAACAAACAATCAATTACCAAATATTCATTCACGTGCTGAGGTAGCGCGGTGACGCTTGAATGTCCAGGGGTTTGTCACTTCATGACACTCCCCCCAACACAAATAATACTTATCGATTAACAAAAACAAAAACAAAACAAAACGCTTTGGAGTAATGGCGGAGCACTTATCACAATATTTGTTTATTTATTCAACTTTATTTCAGCTTTCGCCATTTACTACATTACAAATAAATACTTAAACAAAAACACTAACTAATCATCACTTAACAGATGACGCCAGATAGGAAGACAGTGGAACAGGGGGTTTGAAGCCATCGGACAAGGCAATTCTTCGACTGCCTTAGCCTCAAAACAAGCGATGTTCGAGATTTCCTCACTATCACGTCGAAAGTATGACAATGGTTGAGAACAAACTCCTGACTAATGCTCCAAACTTCCAAATAAGCATATTCCCACGCTTGCATAAGCTGTGAGTTAGCTCACGGAGATGGGAATCATCCCTCAACTTATCATTAATACAAAAACCCAGGTAACGAAATTCATTAACATATTCAAGAACCCGTCGAGATAACCGAACCTGATGTCGCGGGAGCGAGCATCCGGTCGGAAATAGAGCCATAGCGAACGTTTTCTTTGTGTTAAAAATAATATCCAACTCAGAAGCGACAGTATCACAAATGGCACTGTCTAGGGAACCGGGAGCCGTACTTTATGTCCTACGGGCTACGGAACCGGTAGTTCTCACGGAAACCAAACCGTAAGAGCTACGATTCCGGGATCTGACGTCATTGACTAACGGAAAATTGTATGTGCTGGCTCCCGTTCCGGTAGTAAATGGAAATAGCTCACGGAAACTTCATCGTACCAGCTTCTCGTCCGGTAGTCTCACGGAATTATATACTCAGAAGCTAGGGAGCCGGTAGGTAATACCGGAAACTATATGATCGGAGCTTGTGCTCCGAAAAATTTTTTTTTTTTTTTAAACTCACGGACCAGTGTTAGTGAAGAGTAGGAGACCGGGATCGAATATTTTTAACTCACGGAACCCAACTCCTGTGGGCTAGGGTTCCGGTATTGCCAAAAAAAAAAAAAAAGTTACTCACGGACCCATGTTAGTGAAGACTAGGAGACCGGCAGAGAATATTTTTAACTCACGGAACCAAACTCCTGTGGGCTAGGGTTCCGGTACTGCAAAAAAAAAAATAAGTTAAAAACATTCACTCCCGGTCTCCTAATCTCCACTAACATGGGTCCGTGAGTAAAAAAAAAATTGTTTTTGTCAATACCGGAACCCTAGCCCACAGGAGTTGGGTTCCGTGAGTTAAAAATATTCACTCCCGGTCTCTTAGTCTTCACTAACATGGTTCCGTGAGAAGTTTTTTTTTTTGCAATACCGGAACCCTAGCCCATAGCCATCTGTGTCCGTTAGCTGGTCATTTTCAACCAAATAGTTGTTGCTACCGGTACCTTAGCTCTCAGTATATGGGTTCCGGTAGTAGTTTTCTCCCCATGTTATTTTCTCTAAGTCAGTGAAAATCCCGGCATTCTAGCTCTCATCCAAACTATTCCGTGAGTTCTATATCCCATGTAGATACTACCGGAGCACAAGCTACAAGTATATAGTTTCCGGTATCACCTACCGGCTCCCTAGCTTCTGAGTACATAATTCCGTGAGACTACCGGACGAGAAGCTGATACGATGAAGTTTCCGTGAGCTATTTCCATTTACTACCGGAACGGGAGCCAGCACATACAAGTTTCCGTTAGTCAATGACGTCACATCCCGGAATCGTAGCTCATATGGTTTGGTTTCCGTGAGAACTACCGGTTCCGTAGCCCGTAGGACCTAAAGTACGGCTCCCGATTCCCTAGACAGTGCCATCACAAATACCTTATAGTTTATTGAGCCCAAACACCGAAGGTGAAAGAACAACGAGATCGTCAGCGAACAGGAAGTGGTTGAAGCAAGTCCCACCAATGAAACAGCCTAAATTAGACTCGATCTATCTTTGAGACATCATATCAACATACACTGCGTAAAGAAGAGGAGAAAGGACTCCTCCTTGCCTCAGGCCATTCAACAGATGTAAAGAACTGCTAGATGAGGGAGGCAAGGGCTGACAGAGGCAATCCGCTTTGAGTGCTGAACTGGTACCCGGCCAGATTGCGACGACAGAACTAAGGTGGCAAACTGAAAATTGGTAAGAACATTTGATGCACATGCACACGCACTATTTCTCGGTTGTCGTCCCCTAAGTTCTTTCCCGACACAACACTATTTGTGTCCTCCAATTTGCAGCCCTCTTGATTATGTTGCTTGCGTCTGACCGCATGATGGTATTGTTGAGCCAAAAAGCTACGGCCTAAGTCAGATGATAGCCAGACCGAAGTGGCTCATTAAAAACCGATGTCCTAGCCCAGCCCTTCCCCAAATCAGGCGGCGAAATCTGCAGTCGCAATCTTTTTCAGATTTCGTTTCCGGTATTTCTGTTTAAACATAAGGTTCGAAAGAAAATACTAAGAATTTATCAAGATAAACACGTGTCAGAACTTAAGAGCTTTTCTTAGGCGATTATCACATTCGGCTTAAAAAAACAGAACTAGAACAGGTCGACTTCCATACCATAAGAAAAAGCGAACAACGTCGAGCACCAACTGCTGAGGTCTTAAAAGAAAAATCAGAGCGACCATTGATCCAGCAAGCAAGGAAATCAAACAATACCGCAAAACATTTAAACCTGCTTTTAAAGATTCGACTGGCTGGGTGGGATGTCTGCCACGGAAGCTTTAGCTCGCCCCCTTTTAGGATTTTTTTCGCCATTTAGTAAAAAAAGATCCGATTTAGTAAATTTTTCCCATTCAGATTTAGTAAATTCTTCCGAGCTAGGGTTGCAACACTGGCTAGATGCAAACCCCCACCTCACACGGAACTTTTGATTACGGAACCAAAAAACGAATAAACGGATAAACTGAAGCGGAACTCCTCTACTCACCAGAATATCCAGCATTTTACTATGGTTAACTCTATCAAACGCCTTAGCAGAGTCAACGAAGCAAAAAAAAACCGGTGACGAATACAACCAGAAATACTCAACTACAAATTTAAACAAAAAATTACAAAATCAACTTGAATTCAAACTGGAAATCATTTGTCTGAAGTTGGGTCCTATTTCAGACAAAACACACTTTTCGAACAACTTCGAAATACTCGTTGCCAAAGCTATAGGCCTGTAGTTTTCCGACTTTGAAACATCACAACCACGGCCTTTCGGTATGGGCACTAAAGCAACATCAGTCAGCTTCGAAGGGACATAACCGTGGGAAATAGAAGTATTGAACAGACGCGCGAGTACCTCACCTTTCTCAGGCGCTGCGAACTTAAGATGTCTCGCTGATATCTGGTCAGGCCCGTCCGCTTTATCTACTTGAAGATCACGAATTAGTTTTTCTACCAAGCTAGGAAGAAGAAGCTTAGCAGGAACCGAAGTATCAAGGCCCATAGCCCACGAGCAATCACTACTTACACAATTGAAAAGCACGCAAAATTTCCCTTTCCAAAATTCCGCAATGTTCCCATCACCACTAACGCCATCTAAACATTCCGCAACAATATTCTTTGAACTGAAAGTACAACGGACCTTAGCCCAAAAATCCCTCACATTTGAAAACGAATTTGCAAGAGTCCACAACACTTTGATGGTAGCTGGCCTTCGGAGGCATCTCGCTTTACTCCTTCCTTTTGCCGCAAGAACAAGCGTTGTATAGGTTACGTACATCCCTCGCAAGGTAAGGCCAGACGAATCGGGCTCGCAGCCTTTTGAGTGTCGCCTCTACCCCCAAGTGCAGCTCCGACGCCTCGGTTATGTGGCACCTGCGGAATAGGGTAGTTCTGTACCGCCATGGCAACAGTAGCTGAACATGGCTATGTTTACAAACTCGAAAATAGATTCCGCGGATCCTCATAATGCTGACATACGTATCCTCCGACTGAGGCGTCTCGATCAGGCAAGTCAGCCTCGTGTTCCTCGACTGGTCTTCATTGCCGCTAAGACGCGCGTAACGTTTCAGGGCTTTCCTTGCTTGTGAGTCTAGAAAATAAATTTTGAAGTTCAACACGTATTTACAAATATATACAATGCCGGAAAGGTTCTTACGAGTTCATGTACGCTGTCGAGAGCCCGTCCTTATTCTGATTATTGAAACCGGGCATGGGGATTATCTCCATGTTTAGCCCTTGAAGACTCATATCCCACCTGGCTAGTCTCGCGCTGGAATTTCTCATTTGGTATAGCCACTGATGATCGGCGTAGAAGTAAAATTTACGTCCTTGTACGTAATGGTATAGCTGTGACACCGCCCATTTTATACATAAGCATTCGCGTTCGATCGCTGAGTAGGAGCGTGAAGGCCTCCTCACACTTTGGGGTCCACTGGACGATGTTCGGTTTCGACTTCATAGTCAGGTCTGAGAATTGCTTTGCTATTTCAGCACACTGCTTGATGAAAGAGTGGTAGTATGAGGCAAGCCCGAGGAATGCATTCACGTCCCTTGTGGTCGTGGAAACTCAGGGACCGCTTTTGCTTTGTTTTCAGTACCGCGAATCATTCCGTTTCCGATTTCGTGCCCTAGGTACTCGAGCTTCGGTAAAACCTATGCGACACTTCCCCGGGTTTGCCGTTAGACCAGCTGCTTCAAGTCGCAGAAGAACCAGTCACGTGACTCAGATGCTCTTCCCAAGAGTTGCTAAATATTATGATATCGTCAAAGTATGCCGCTGCGTATGCTTGTGCACCATCCAGGACTCTATCCTGTAGTTCCTGGAAAGTTGCACAGGCATCCCGCAGACCAAATGGCATCACCAAGAACTCGTAGTGACCTGAATGGGTCACGAAAGCGATCTTGTCAATGTTTTCCGGGTCCATTGGGATCTGAAAGTATCCTTTTGTTAAGTCGAAAACTGTAAGGATCTTTGCTCTACCGACTTGCGCAATTAGGTCATCGACCCTCGGCTTTGGGTATGGATCCGGGTTCTCGGTGACGTCATTTAAATTGCGGTAATCCAAAGAAATGCGAATCGTACCATCCTTTTTTTGGAACGACCACTAACGGAAAGGAAAATTTACTGTCAGATCGACGAATAATGCCTAAGCTTAGCGTACGATTTATTTATTCTTCGATCGCTTTTTGCCTGCTGAGCGGAATTCGATACGGCTGCTTTCGGATAGGTTGAGCTCGGGTTACGATCTTATGAGTGACCAGATTTGTTCTTCCCGGTTGCTTGCTCAACGTCTTCCGAAAAGGCTGTACGATCTCCATGATTTGATCGCGCTGAGTTCCGCTCAGTGATTCGTTAATTTCAGGCAACGATTCGTCATCGGGTTCGAACGACGCGAAGATAATGAATCGTTATCATCAGCCTCATCGAGTACACTTCCAAAGAAACAGGGCTTAGGCTGATGAAATTTCAGCAGCAAATTCGCATGAAGTATTTTCTTTTTCTTCCTCCCTTGAAAACCAGAAACTTCAAAATGAACCTTACCGATAGCTCGATTCCTGTACCTCCAAACCTGGGTCCTTAGCCGTCTCGCTTGCAACTTGTCGCTGGATGGCGTTCTCACGTACGAAATCGCCGATCCACTTCAGATCTTCTCGAAGCTGCAACGAATAGGATTCAGATGAAACATCTTGAGGATTCGCTTGATCCTCTGACGATTCTTTAAGAACCTGCCGAGGTCCCCTAGGTTCGTTACTGTTCACTACCCTGAACAGTGAGCATTTCATGACGGCATGAACTGAATCTCTGTACGCGTACAAATGAAAGGGGAGAAGCTCGTCCCATTTCTTGGGTTCATTTCTTACGAATTTTCTCAGCATCCTAACGAGTGTGCCGTTGTAATTCTCTACTTCTCCATCCGACTGGGCGTGGTATACTGAGCTCTTCTTCGATTTCAAGCCTACCGATTTTAGAAATTCACGCACAGGCTGGCTTAGAAAATTCGCTGCTTGGTCGTGTACCAAATACTTGGGGAATCTGACCCTACTAAAGAAATCTTTTCATGCTTCGATGACTTTCTTTGACGAACACGAGCGCATAGCGATCGCCTCCGGCCACTTACAAAGGTAGTCCACAATTACTAGCGGCCACGTGTTACCTCGGCTGCTACGGCTTAGCAGCCCAACGAAGTCCAACCCGATCCGCTCGAATGGTCGACTTGCACATTCGAACGGTTGAACCGGCGCTTTGTCACGTTTGCTAGCTCTTGACACCATCCGGCAATCGGCGCACGCGGTACAATGCCTAACAACGTCGGAATATATACCCGGCCAGTAGAAATTCTTGGTTTTGTCCACCGTCTTAACCCTGCCTTAGTCTCCGCCCTGTGGCGAGTTATGTGCCAGGTCCAGAACTTTCTGCCTCATATTCCTGGGCAAAACTAACAGCCATAACTCGCTTCCAGTGGCTCTGTCTCGCTCAACTCTATACAACCGATCTTTTCGAATGGCAAAACGAAGGCCTACCTTTTCGTTTTCCTCCTCGAGATCATTAACTTTTTCCCAGGCCGACCTTAGACGACGATTCTGGCGCTGCGACTTTCGGTCCCATATTACGGGAACTAGCTGACATTTCTTCTTGGATTTCTCGAACAAATTCGTCATCAAGGTCCACGGCTAGCGAGCAGTCGACTTCGTATGACGATCTTGTATCTTCACTGTCGTCCGTCTCGTTCCCTGTAAAACACCAAAAATCAGGAAAAGTCACGACCACGTAATCCTTCGAACTGGAGGCTGTCTGAAACGGCAACGCGCATTCGCTTGCAAATTTGATCTCCATTTACGGCTCCCATTGTTTCTCGTATTTTGATCTCCACCTCAGCTGACGGATTTACTTTAATGTCAGAATTTATGAAACCGATTTGAAAACAGAATTTTCGTCGATCTGTTCTGGCGATACGAACTTTTTGTGCAAAAAAGTGACTTCGCTACTGCTATCGACTAAGAATGTCAATTCCTGACCCGTTTACCGTCTTCGCCAGTCGTTCCGTCTCGTTCCGATCAGCTACAGCTATGCCATCTCTCGGTCTGTGCCTGGCAGATGCATACTGAGCTGATTTGCGCACATGTTTTGTATTTTCGACTTTCGTTCCGTTCCGAATTTTGTTACCAAATTTCTTTTTTGATTCCTTTCTAAGGTTTCCCTCTTTACAGTGGATTACTCTCTGATGGTGCGGTAGCGTGCGCAACCCCTTTTCAGGTGGTTACGGAGACTTTGGAGGCTTGGCGTTCGATCTAGTTCTAACGGCTAAAATAACTTTATTTACAAGGTTTATAATAACTGGACTTCGCACTTCTTGCTTCTTATATAAGATCAGGTGGCTTCTTGTTCTGCACAGGTAGGTCGGTCCATCCTTAGATGTCTCGTAGTGTAGGCGAACGCTTGAAGAGTGGAGATAATCCTTGAAGCGCGTCAGACTAAGATTTGACAAGTTGTTGAGTGTTAAACTAAGATTTGACCAGTTGTTGACTGTCAAACTAAGATTTGACAAGTTTGCTGAGCGACAGTCTATTACACACACTTTGAAGGCTAGTCCTAGACTAACTATTATATTCCTGTCGTGCTCCAAAGTGTTTTTCCTCCCGACACGTGACGCGGCTGTTGATCTACTTTCAGTCTTTCAGAACCGGCTTCTTTTACGACTGACCTTTTGTTTTATTACCAGAGTGCTAATAAACAATTCTCTCTTGAACACCGAAAGTCGGCCATGTCGGAGGGTCATCTGTTCGGGTCACGAATACACACACATATACACATACACTGTTACAAAAATACAGTTCTGAACTGACACCTAACTTTATACCTTGAAACTTGGGCATTGACTCCTATAGTGGCCAGGTACTCCGCACTGAAAACATGAATTATCCCCAGTGTTGCCACACTAGCTCGGAAGAATTGACTAAATCTGAATGGGTTTTTTTACTAAATGGCGAAAAAAATCCTGAAAGGGGGCGAGCTAAAGCTTCCGTGGCAGACATCCCACCCAGCCAGTCGAATCTTTAAGAGCAGGTTTAAATGTTTTGCGGTATGGTTTGATTTCCTTGCTTGCTGGATTTCAAGGAATTATCGAGAATGATAATTGAGTGATCAGGATCAACCGTCGCTCTGATTTTTCTTTTAAGATCTCAGTAGTTTGTGCTCGACGTTGTTCGCTTTTTCTTATGGTATGGAAGTCGACCTGTTTTAGTTCTGTTTTTTGAAGCCGAATGTGATATTCGCCTAAGAAAAGCTCTTAAGTTCTGACACGTGTTTATCTTCCTAAATTCTTAGTATTTTCTTTCGAAACTTATGTTTAAACAGAAATATCGGACACGAAATCTGAAAAAGATTGCGACTGCAGATTTCGCCGCCTAATTTGGGGAAGTGCTGGGCTAGGACTTCGGTTTTTAATGAGCCACTTCGGTCTGGCTATCATCTGACTTAGGCCGTAGCTTTTTGGCTCAACAAAACCATCATGCGGTCATACGCAAGCAAGATAATCAAGAGGGCTGCAAATTGGAGGACACAAACAGTGTTGTGCCGCAAACTAAGGGGACGACAACCGAGAAATAGTGCCAGTGGAATGCCCTTTTGAATAGCTATGAACTACAATTCGTGGGCCCTTGATAATGTGTGCATGTGCATCAAATGTTCTTACCAATTTTCAGTTTGCCTCCGTAGTTCTGTCGTCGCAATCTGGCCGGGTACCAGTTCAGCACTCAAATCGGATTAACCTCTGTTTGTCAGCCCTTGCCTCCCTTATCCCTACCTTTTGGTTTCGCAGCATTCGGTTCTGCTGAACTCGAACCTGAGGGCTTCGATTTCAAGTACGTTTTTCGGTTGGCTTCGTACGGGCATCGCTGTAGTTTTCTGCCATCGTAATAGCTCTTTCCACAGAATCGGGATTTTGCTGCCGTAAGTACGTGTCCAGTCCTGAAATGTTAGAATAACTTATAACGAATTGTTCAAGTACTAGCTATTCTAATACTTCCGAAATTTTTTGACCGTTAGACGTAGTTTTGTCTAAATCTGCCTCAGATATTTCAAGCCATTTCCGGTCATACAATTCGAGTTTCCCGCCAAATTCTTGAAAACTCATTAAACTCGATTTTGTCAAATCACGAAATTTAGCCCGATACGCATCGCTGCTCACGCTATATTTTTTCAAAATGCTCGCTTTTACGGACGAAAAATCGGAAAGCTGCGCTTGTGACAAGCTCGAGATAGATTCTAGAGCTCTTTTCGTCACGACAGGCATAACCTTTACGACTTTCGTCGTATCGTCTCAAGCACACAAACGAGCCGTGTTCTCGAATGCGGTTAGAAAAGTCGACGTCATCGTTTTCCCCCATTTTCTGCATGCTAGGCTCTTTGGGCTTTGACAAGCGTGCTAATCATTGCGTCCGTTCTGATTGCAGCTGTGCAACCTGTTGCTCGTACTAGTCTCGCATATACTCGAAAATACGATCGAATTTATCGATAAGCAGAGTAATTTTCTGCATACTTTCGGAATTCGAAGAGTCGGTTCGGTTCTCCGTCGCTCCTTCTCACAGTCCCCTTTCCTGTCGACTGCCAACAGAAACCTCGAGAGACTTGAATTTACCACTGGTGTCAGTAACCCCTCAGCTATCTACGTCCTGTAAATCACCGAAATCGCCGGAAACTGTATCGAGAAATGTAACTGACTCGTTTTAGACCCCAAGCAATCCGACAAATTACTCGACTAAAACCGCAGTTTTTGAACATTTCTCGCGCTTATTTTGGAAGCTTGTAGACCCCTCAGTAGACTAAGCATAAACGTTCACCGCAGAAAGCTTTTGTGTTGATCCTCTCAATGGTGCTGATTGCTGATGCTGGACAGACCGACCTCTAGAACTAAATCCCGTTCTACGCTTCGCTTCCTCCTCAGCCACCTTAGATAACGAAAGGCAAACCTTTCTTACCTTCCAAAGGAAAATCCAACATTATTTCACCGCTTCCAACAATGCGATAAAGTGATAACTTCCTTAGATGTTCTCTCTACGCAAGCTAACTTTATTCTGAAATACACTGTACAACCAACAATCAATTAACAAATATTCATTCACTCTGAGTGCTGAGGTAGCGCCGTGGCGCTTGAATGGCCAGGGGTTTTTCACTTCATGGCAACTCCTTCCAACCAAATCGTGCTCGATCACGTTCAAATACCATTACCGTTTTATTTTGAAATAAAAGTTAATCGACATCACACTTCATTGCTGCTACCATCTGCTTGATTGTCTCATTCTTCTTCCTCTCCTTCAGCAGCTCCTCTTGTATCATTTCCAGGCGGTCGTTCATAACTCTGTTGGCTTCTTCAGGAGCATTTACTGGAAAAGAAATGAGTGTGAGATGTATGCTCTACTCTAGTTCCTCACCCCTGAATGCTTGAAAGTACCCTCCCAGCCTTATTTTTTCGGTTCGATTAGACCTCAAACGTGTCTCACGAGCTCTAAATATTGGTCGTCAGTAGGTCGAATTATCAGCTAAACTCTCCTTATTCGGGATAACAAGGATGAAACTTTACCTGGGTGAGGCATGTTTAATTCATACACTCAGTGCTCTCGTTGGTGAATAATTACTATTTTCATTATAATTAAAGAGGTTAATACTTACTTCGACTGCTGAGAAGTAATTCAAGCCCTCTTAAGGTGGGTTCCTGCCCTCTAGGGACCGGTTGACGGACATCTAAAGGAAATAGACTATTTGTAGTGAGGTAGCCAAAATATCCTACATAATGACTGAAATACTTACTCTGTCTAATTAGGACACGGGCCCTGTTGGAGGGCGCAACAAACGGAATAGCAGTCTTTAGAGAAATCATATTATTTTTTTCTTGGACATGGGAAAGTTTCAGGGATTGTAATTCTATTTTTTTTTCATTCATCCCGGTTTAGGTCCATGAGGGTCACAGTGAATTAGATCCTATCTATTGTCTAGGAATAAGACGAAATCAAAAGGCTACACCAATTAAAAAAGTTGTCATAGCAACACAAGAGGGGTTATTTACTTGTATTGTATTTTCAAATAAAAAGTTAATCAACAACGCTCTTCATAGCCCCAATAAGTTGTTTTAGGGTATTGTTGTTGTTCCTCTCATTCAAAATCTCCTCCTGCAGAAGCACCAGGCGGTCTTGCATTATGCGTTTTTCTTCTTCAAGAGCGTGTACTTGAAAAGAAATGAGTGTGAGATGTATCGACTATTCTAGTTCCTCACCCCTGAATGCTTGAAAGTACCCTCCCAGCCCTGGGGTTTGGATGGGTTAGATCACACGAGAAAAGGGTCGTCCGTAGGCCGGATCTCAGCTAAACTCTCCTTCTTCGGGATAACAAGGATGAAGTTTCGTACGCTTCTGAGAGCTGCATCTTCTTCAAGTTCGTCTGGTTGGCATTACAAGAGCCGAAATCGAAGCTGAGATGCCCCAGGATACGACGTTGATGCTTGCGCATCACGGAAGATGACTCCTTCCAGCCAGACCGTGCTCCATCACGTTACATTCCCATTACCGTTTTATTTTCAAATAAAACTCGGTCAACAACAGACTTCATTACGTCGATCAGTTCTTTTTGTGTATTGTTTTTCTTCCGTTCTTTGAGTAACTCCTCCTGCAGAATCTCCAAGCGGTCATTCATCACTGGATTCGGTTCTTGCAGAGCGTGTAATGGAAAAGAAATGAGTGTGAGATGTATGCACTACTCTAGTTCCTCACCCCTGAATGCTTGAAAGTACCCTCCCAGCCTTATGTCACGGTTCGTTTAGGCCTCAAACATGTCTCACGAGCTCTAAATATTGGTCGTCCGTAGGCCGAATTATCAGCTAGACTCTCATTTTTCGGGATAACAAGGATGAAACTTCACCTGGCTGAGGTATTTTTAATTTGTACACTCAACGCTCTCATTAGTGAATAATTGTTATTAATAATTTATTATTTTCATTATAATTAATTAGAATCGTACTTACTTCGACTGCTCAGGAGTAATTCGCGCCCTATTGGAGCGTGTTCCTGTCCTCTAGGGACCGGTTGACGGACATCTAAAGCAAATAGACTATTTGCAGTGAGGTAGCCAAAATATCCTACATAATGACTGAAATACTTACTCTGTCGAATTAAGACGCGGGCCCTGTTGGAGGGCACAACAAAGCGATTAGCATTCTGGTCTGGAAAAAATATAGTAGTTTTAATCTTTAGAAAAATCATATTTAGTTTTTTGATCATAATACTATTTTTTATTTGTTCGTCCCGGCTAAGGTCCATGAAGACCCTAGGAATAAGACGAAATCAAGAGGGTTCGACAAAATAAAAAAATTGTTATAGCAACACACGAGGGTTTGATCACTTGGATACAAACTAAAAGTGGGTATAACGTTCGAGAGAGGTTACTTACTTGGAAAATTAAAAATATAATAAAAGAAAAGACTCACTCATAGCAGCACTCATTTTGACGCTTTTTATATCGAGATCGAGGGGGCAATCAAATTGTTGACCATGTATCAACTAGGTGCCAATGTCCAAATGTTAATTGTAGGGAGCAAATCGGGAAAGACCAGCCTGGTGTACTAGTTACTAAAGAATCTAAAATGTTTCAAACTATTCCTCAGAACTTGGTTATCTGTTATAAAAGTTATCAACCTATTTACGATGAAATCAAGTTACTTTACCCGAGAAGTCTCATCATCAAAAAAATCACCTGTTTACTATTGATCCATAATTTATTTATCCAGGTCAAAGTTCAGGACCTGGAAGAAGTGTTTAGTCAGCTCAAACCAAATTCGATTTGTGTAGGGGACAACATTCAACCAGATGATTTTGAAAAATACCATAAGAATGAATTGCTTTATTGTCCATTCTGATCATCAAAAAAATCACCTGTTTACTATTGATCCATAATTTATTTATCCAGGCCAAAGCAATGAGAACGGTGAGTTTAAATTTAACTCATATTGTTTTATTTCGAAATAATCGGGATGGAAGTAGTATAGCGAGACTAGGTGCCCAAATCTTTCCTAGTGAAAAACAGTTTCTACAAAGAGCCTACGAATTGGTTACGTTAACAGAGTTTGGGTATCTGATGATTCATCTTTCTGGCAAAGATAAAAATCAAGTGCTCCTTTCTGACATATTTCAATCATGTTACACCGTATATTAAACCCATCAAGAGTAAAATCGAGTTAGTTGCATCATGTCCTAAAAAGCGCTCAGACGAAACGAACCTCTAAATCAAGTCTTATTCCATTCTGATAAAAAATGAGAAAGGGGTGTCTTAAATGCAGCACCCAACGCGTTTCTGAATTCTTCGTGTTCCCTGTGTTTGAATACAACAAAAAATAATGTTGATATTCCAGACAAAATTAAAACGTGCCTTTGTCAACATAAAATAGATTATTCGTCCACTCGGTAATAAAAAAAAATATCTAAAAAACAGAAACGTAGACGACTGATTCAGAGTGGTGGCTCCCTTTTCGCAATCTTAGCTCCTCTAATTACTGGTTTGATTAGTGCCTTCTAAAAGTGAGTGAAAAACGAGTTTTAAAGCTTATCGCCTATTACCCCAAATATAGCAAGCCCTAGATTTATCTCAGAGACTGGAAAATGATTTAAATTATGTATTGGAAAACAATGAATTCGGCGATGACGTGAAATTACGGATCATCCAATCTGTCAAACAACGACTATTAAAGATTAAACCGCAGCTTGTTAGACCCATTCCTGTGCAGAGAGTTGCTTCAAAGTCTCCTTCGCCTCAACCACCAGCCATTGTTGTTGCACCACCAGTCATCAATATTCTTTCGCTTTTGCCGGCTAGTTTTCGAAGTAAAGGGGAACGTATCTTATAAGTTTTCACCTCTTTGTCACAGTTGGCAGTTCGTGGAAACACAGTGACACTTGATTAGCACAATTATATTGTATCTAATGTTCTAATAGACTTGATTAGTGACCGAAAACATTTTCTTGCTATTGCCGATTTTGCCCTTCGTTTTCTTATCGAGAATAAGTTCCCGATTGCGTTCCAAAACGTTGTTGTAGTAATTGTTGGTGCTGTTAGTTTGACTGGTGATCCTCTTTAGAACAGTTGGCTGAATGGTTGCGACGGTGCTTCATTAAGTTGGCTGAATGCTTGCGATGATGCAGGGTTACTCATATCTAATCTAAATACAAGAAGCTGATCATAGTTAGGTGTTTCTAAAAGTATTTTCTGGGTGATGATACTGGTGGTAGTGGGGTAAAATCGAGTATTCCAAATACAAGAATTTATGTAGCCTATTTTAATATAGTTTTCGAAAATAACACTATTCCTTCCCTACGCCTCCGAACCATCTTTGTACTCACTGATTAAGGGAGGGAGAATCAATCAAAATCAGTTCAGTTAAATGAAATATCTAGAGATACAGGGCAGTTCAACAAATGTGGGCGAAGAAACAAAAGTAATTTTTGTCTATAGAAGTGCACTTCGCTAATTGCCTCTAGAAGAGACACTCAAAGCTATATTGAGTAATCCTGAAAATACAGATAGGTGGAATGAAAAGTAATGGAGGGAATTACTGGCTTGAAGTTTTGTTCTGAGGCACTGTACAGTTGACTTGTATGTACTACTATTTTTTTTCCAAACTACTCTTATACCCGTATCGCCCAAGTCATAATTTCACTCAATAGTGCATAGAAAAAAGAAAAGAAAAAGTGTCATTACACTAACAAGGTAAAAGCTTCACGTCAAGATTTATAATAATAATAATATTAATTATCTGTCATTAGGTAAGCTATTGTTACATTCTCTTTTAGGCTGAGTGCGCACATAAGTGAGTGGAAAAGCTGATGGCATGTTAAGTCATTCATCTGAAACAATCAAATAGTACATCGTCGATGTCAAGCGGAAACTACGTATCTGGTCAAATTTGCTATTTCCACTTTTTGACACAGTTCTACTCGCCGAAAAATTCTGCGTCGAACGGTGCGTATCTCGATTGCCTCCGACTCATAGTTTGGGAGATACAACCAAGCTGGAAATCTCGGTATCTCGGATTACCATTGACATAACCACGTATCTCGGATTGACATATTTGCTCGACTCACCAGGAGTTTATACCTCTTCCAAAGAAAGAAACACAAAGCATTCCCAGCCAAAGCATCACCACTGGTAAACATCCCTAACTAGAACAGATCTGGGGAAATAAAAACAGGGTGTGGGGCGGTGCAGCCATGTACAAGATGTGTACATTTGTTGAGCCGTTATATCAGGAGTGTAAAGTCCAGTTATGAAATAAAACTGAATGATCCCCGATTTGTACTTACTCCCCTTCACGAAAGAGCGACGAATCTTACAAACGCATCTAGGGAGTGTTCTAGATTCAAGTTACAGTGCACGTATAGAAAGCTCAGGAAACGCGGTAGGTTGTGGAGAAAGCAAATTTCCAGAATATTTCCCTGGGACAAGTGTACTAAACTTCTCCATTCACATATGCACTCAAATCAAGTAGGTTTAATTAAACAAATCCAAAAAATAGTGTGTTTTTGGTTTTTCTTTCTTTTATACATTGTTTGGCTTTACTGTTTTGCTGAACTTCATGCCTCATAATCTAAAACGGGTAGTGATGCTTACTTAACTAGCTAAAAAAGCTTCCAAAGACTGCTTGGCCTCATTTTAATTCCTACTAATATGGAAGAAAAAGTTGATTAGTTTCAATTTTCTTCAGTCACAACGGTTGAATTTTCTGTGTAGTACTAATTCTATGTTTATTTAGGCTTGTAGTTGACATAAAACGTTATTCATATACTTCTTACACTATAGCCTAATGCCATTTTTTTCGAGACATTCGTCAGATCCAGCATCACAAAACCAGTATTTTCCTAATCATGACTAATTAAGCTTGACGGGTATTAGTATGTAACTTGCGTATAAGGTGTAACAAGACAGTGCTAAATCGCATTTTACGACAACAGTGACTCACGAAGTCATCACCAGTGGCATCACCTAAAAAGACAACATGTATCCAGAGGTAAGAAACTAAGCTTCGTTATTCTTAAGCATTTTGTCTTCCCAGCTGACTCAGAATCTGACTTCACAGCGTTACACGGCTAAGTCATCTGAGATTCAGTATAATGATGAACTATAATGATTCTCTTACGAATTTTAAATATGGAATTACATATAGATGCATATTGATTGATTTTTTTTTCTTGCAAGTAATTGAATAATGAACTCTTTAGTTGTTAAAAAGTGCTGGCAAAAGCGTTAAGAGTCCAGAACATTTACGCTAGTACACAATGGGTTAACATTTGTTTATATTTCAGGGTCATCTGACATGCTACGTATGTGCCTACGGCGATACCTGCGAGCTCCATGGTTTCAATGGCCACAAGGAGCTATGCCCAGTCCACTTGATGGAGGACGGCTGTAGCACAAAGAAAAGGGGTCTGTACCGAACAACCCTCACGAACGGGGAACGTTCGTGTGCCCTTTGCCATACAAACGGTAAGACGGGTTTAAAGATCATATTTCCCACCGAAAGTATAGCTCAGGAGAAAGTTTCAAGTTCATGACTGTGTGCTTCCATTTACAAAGCCTCCCCCCCCCCCCCTGATGTTAAACGCAAATGACGAAGAGTGGGCTAGGAATACGAAAAGATAGAATAAGGTAGCGTTCCAGTGAAGTTAGTACAAGTTACGATGATAAGAGGAGGGGCGATCGTCGTATTGTGGTAGTTATCACGCTCTCTGGAACGCAAATAATCACAACGCCTACATACGTCAATAATAAGAAGAACAGTAAAACTAATATTACGTCGCTGGAACGCTACCTAAGTAAGAGGAATCCTTTAAACATCATAACAGGATGGTAAACCAAGGATATCAGTTACACTTAACTAATTCTAGAGCTGTTAATGTAAGTTGAATTTCAATCCTAATCTCTCCTATTTTCTAGGATTTTGCGAAATGCACAAGGGACGCAGTCGGGCTGTAGCACTCTAGAACAGTACTGCGAAGAGATCTTTGAAGAGATTGAGGAATTGGAGACGGCTAAAGGAGGGCTGCTACCGACTCCACCAGCCCCAGTGCCAGCAGCAGTAGCTGCATCAACCACCCCATCAAATTTTGTGGCGACAACATCAGCTGCTATGAACTACCTGCCAGCAACATCTAGTACAGCATGGGCAAGCCCAAGCACCTCAACGAACTTAGGAGGCGGTCAACAGCCTCAGGTAGGCTTGATTAGGCCAGACAGAATAAGGATTGTCGTTAACAATCAGAAGGTGGGGGAAAAGAGGAAAGCTTTTTTGCTTGTATTTTATAAAAGCCGGTAAGGAAATAATAATATACTGCACCCTCCCCTCTCTTAGCCACATAAGCAGCAACAAACACATGAACACACAGAGTGGAAGTTATTCATCAGGGTCATCAACATCAGCATGAACTAGCTCAAACAGCATCTCGAATTTAGGGGGCATGCATTAGACTCAGCTAGCAATCCCAAGGTGGAGACAAGAGAAAACTATTGGAGGACCTGCCACATTCTTTTAAGAAACAAAAAAGGGTAAGGAGATAGACCGACTGACCCATGTCCAACCACTGTTCACATGGAAACCTTCCCCACGTCAGGCCTCAAGGATCCAATATACTACACCCTCTCCTCTTTTAAGCACATATTCAGAAACAAACAGATGTACACAGAGTAGCACATACAGCTTTTGTAGCGCAAGCCACAAAGCTATACAAAACAAGAAAACTTGAGCAGCAGTCTACATTCTTCATTCATTCATTCCTTCTTCATTTCTTCAAGTATCCTTGCTTGTAGGATAAAAACAGCATCCAAAAATGTGCACCCTGCTTCCACTCCAACATAGGTTTCCTTATGGAAAATGGAAGAACCATTTTTCATACAAAGTAGACTCCAAGAATTAGCAACATGATCATGTAGAACTTGGCTACTTTTCCCTACACTCTCTTCAGAGGTTGCAAGACTTGCCTCAGAGTCATAGTATATAATGTATGGAAGACGTTGTAACTTGTGAAAACTTTGGAATTGGAGAGTGGTTTTTCTCCTGATGGCATTTCATAAATAGGTGGGGTGGGTTGTGATGAGCACTTGTCTTGATGCTCTTTACACTGATCATCTTTTGAGAATGCTAGTGCGCAGTGTCTACAGTGACTTCTTTGATGATAATTGTATGATCCAAATAGTCTGTCAAATTGTGTAATAGCTGCATAATGCCCCGTAACCTACATCATTTCATTGTTAAAGTCATCTAATTGAATAGCAAGTTTAATATTATAATATCAGAACCGAATCTGCTTGATCGTCTGATGCAGTCAACAGTCTTTTGTGGGTTTGGGCGGTAAACATTAACAGCAATCAGAGGATTGTCCAATTGAACCATCTCCACTCCTACAGCTGTTGTTGGAAAGGAAATGATACACGCCAACACAGTTGCATACCAATCCTAGTCTTTATTTTCTCAAGCTCACTCTGCAAATATGTGCAGCTTATTGATCCACTTTTAATACTTCCTTGACATTCCTTTATAAAAGCTATCTCCACAGCTATGCGGAAACAGTCATTTTAGTGTAAGAGATCTTAGGGTTCAAAATACAACGTTTTTTGACTAGGTACTGTGGAATAGGTAGCCAGTACCCTCCAGCAACACCTGAAAATAAAAATTATCACTGCATTTTGTACAGACAAATGTCAGTCCTGAAAGGTTGTTTTCAAAGTTTTCAATCTTCTGCAGCATTTTGTTGACTAGAGACATAAGTTTTGCCCGATGATCATCGAACAGCTGAAGTTCTGTCATAGTTGTGGATGGGTTAAATACCATTGCCTCACCAGTTCGTTTACTTGTGTATAGTTGCAGTTTAGCACCAGAGTTTTGGGAAACGTGTAACATTATACGTTGCATAACATTTTCTGTGGTGAGACTTATAAGGTCACCAAACCGAAACTCTTCCATTTCCAGAGTTGGTGTCAAGAACCTGTAGGACCTTGTATGCTGGGTTGGTCTGTCTAGAGTTTGATATACATTACCATCCTGCTGAGAATGTAATACCCGATTGCTTGCAGATTTTGGTATGGAAGGATTGTCTGAGAGGCACCTTCAGATGCACCTTCGCTCTCACTGTCATACATATTTAAGCCATGGTCATTTGCATAAGTTGGGGGACTGCTGGCCTGAAAAGAAATAATAATAAAATAACAAGTAACTCAAGCTACAACTTCGCAACATCAACTCCGTTTAGCTATATATTAATAGACCTTAAAACAACCACACCAGACGAGCTTCGCGTTTTGACAGAAGTCTTTGAAAAAGAAGTGACTGTTTTTCTTCCTATTGCACGAGAGACTGGTAGTCGCAAATGACAATTGACATTATCCTATCCATTGTTGTTGGTTCTTTCTAAATCTTCTCCTAAACTAATGAAGTGCAATATTGACAAACGTCCACCAGACCTGTAAAAAAAAAAGACTAATGTGATAAAAGTGCTTTATGAATTGTGTTTTGTTTTTCAGAAGATGTCAAACCCCTCATCACCCATTCAAGTTATTTCTATTGACGAAGAGGCTCAGGCTTCCTCCGGCTACGGCTCCTCGTCAGACCTTTCCCACTCTGGTGAGTCGTTCGTACTTGAATCTCGCGAATTATTAACTTACCAGTTTCCCACTCTTTTAAATTGCGAAATAACTGATATCGACAGTTCAAATAGCAAAGAAAGAATTACTCTAACGTATGGGACGGTACAACCTTATCTATGGGATGTATATTTTGTCTTCGCCAGCTAAAATACTTTATTTTGGGATGGGTCTCGTTCTATTAAAGAAAAATATATAAATAACTATTTGCGTACAGTAAACCCAACTGTAGCGCGGACGGAAAAAGTTAATCTCGAAGAAATCAATTCTCCAATTCCCTTCTCAAAATCTTCTTCTAATGTTTTTCGAGGTAAAAGAACTACCAAAAAATTGTTTTACGCGTTCTTGGGTTTAGGGGATTATAAAGGTAAAATCATTATAACCAATTACTCAGGATCTGTTCCCCTTACATCGTACACTATTTTTTTTTTTACCGAGGTGGTATATACATTTTTTTTCAAATATTCCTGCTAGTTATGGGAATAAAATCAAAAGTTTGCTCGTGTGATGAAAAAATATGTCGAACTTGATTTCTCATCACAGGTGATATAGCAGATGATTTGAATCATATGACAGACTGAGGCCCTATAAAACAAGAAGAAAATTTTTGTAGACCTGAGTCTATTCTCATTGCAAAATAGTGGGAACAATGTTCCGAAAGCATATCTTTTTGGAAGATTTCTTACTTACGCAAAACCCGAAAATACAGAACATAATCGCGGGTTCAGAATCTGTAACGTAATTGACGGCAAAAAGATTAAAGTACGAATCGATATGTCCGAGATCTGGTTGGGAAAAATGCTTCTTAAGTACACTCGCTTGGTGGATTGTTCCATGATCAGGGACTTTATGAACGAGGTAAATCATAGTTAGCGCGAGCTTAAAGTGTAAAAAATAGCAAGACTTTTGTTACCTTATTTAGCTTCCCGGAATAAACAGACAGAGTTTCATTATACCCTTCTTTTCAGACCTATCTACACTCTTTGCCTCCGGAGGAGTGAAGAGAAAAGCAGAAGAGGAGTCGGGGTGCGTGTACAGTAGTGTATTCATGCGTAATCCAGCGGACCTGTCATCATGGCAGCGATTAAAATATCTAAAAATTGCTGCTATGATGATGAGGACGTGAAGCTGGAGCTGAAGGTAGCGGTAAAGTGGTGGTAGTGGTTACGCATGTGTACTTTGTTCGATTGATATTCCAACAGTAACAAGACCAAAGGTTCCGATGGGATCCCAAAACTTCGATATCTGATCCAGACAATTAGGTTTTGTCTTCGTCAGATCCGGTCTTCGCCAGACTCCATGAACATTTATACTCTTAATATTTAGAAACAGATTAAGGCCAAACAGCTAATCATTAAGAAAAACAAGATTCAGCTTGTGTGTTTACCCCTACAAGTCGATTGAAACGATCCTGGCTTACTTCTGCGAATTTTCCGGTTTCTGGCGGAATTCCAGAACTACTTGTCAGACGAAAAACTAAAGCTCAAAAACGAATTCAGCGTATCTATTCACCCCTATTTCCAACATCTAATCAACTTCAAATAAAAATTTAACTTATCACAAATTTTCCGGTTTCCGAACGAACTATATGTCAGGCAAAAAAATTATTGTCATATACGGATTCAGCATCTCGTCTTACCCCTAAATCGGACATCTAATCAACTTCAAATAAAACTTTAACTTTTAACAAACTTTCCGGTTTTGGCCGGATTCCGGGCGAACTACTTGTCTGGCGAAAAAAAGGTTTTGATATTCGTGTTCAGCATGTCTTCTTACCCCTATATCGAACGTCTAATCAACTTCAAATAAGACTTCCACTTTTAACAAACTTTCCGGTTTTGGCCGGATTCCGGGCGAACTACTTGTCCGGCAAGAAAATGGTTTTCATATTCGTGTTCAGCATGCCTTTTTACCCCTAAATCAAACATCTAATCAACTTCAAAAAAAACATTTACTTTTAACAAACTTTCCGGTTTTGGCCGGATTCCGGACGAACTACTTGTCCGGTGAGAAAATGGTTTTCATATTCGTGTTCAGCGTGTCTTTTTACCCCATAACCGACTATCACATTAGCTGTTTTAAAATATTTTGCTTGCCCCTTAATTTGAACCCCCTCCCCCACCCCTAAATGTAGGGCTACAGTGCCCATCTACGAACTCGACCTTACTCTTGACCCAAAGAATGCTCACACCAAGTTTCATCAAAATATCTCATTCCCTTCGAGGGTTATCGTGCTCACAGACAGACGGACGGACGGACGGACAGACGGACAACTTTTGCGATGTCATAGGTATCCCTCCACTTACGTTTTGGGATCCCAAAAAGCAGAAAATAAATTAAGAAACAGAAAATAAAAATAAAATAAAAAATAGACTGGCTATATCACGTACTTTCAAATAGATCAGCACTTAGAAAATACATTTTTACTCGGACTCGACACGACGGTAGCAAGTGGAGGAGAGTGAAGTTTGCGAGGGACTATGATTATGATTTCTAATAATGGATGGGTTGACCTTGAAATCGAAGTTGAGCACACAAGAAAACTGGATAGGTAATTGAGGTAGGTTATAGCAGAGCATTACTGGTTCCAAAATTCATGTACTGTCTAGATGAATTACCTGTAGTATTATCTTTATTTTCACTTATGACACTTCTATATGAAAATCTTGTGAGTTTCACATTCGGTTTATTTAATATAGTGTATATCCCTGGCTAGGCCTAGTATCTTCGAGTGTTCCTCTCTATAGGCCTAGCCAACTATGTATTGATTTACTGCAAAAATAAAACGAACTTGAACTTGAACTAGAGAGTAGGTCGTGGACTTATATGGTTGAATGACTCCAGTACTGTGAGGGATGGTGTACGAATATTACGCATTTGTACTTTAAAAACAGAAAATAAATTAATATACGGATAAGAAAATAGGTTAGCTATATATCATATTTCCAATTAGATCAACACTTAGAAGAAGACATTTTGTTCGGAATCAGCATAACGATAACAGTGAAGGAGAGCGAAGTTTGCGGGAGCCTACGATTATAATAATGGAGGAGTTAAACTTGAAATCGAAGTTGTATACACAAGAAAACTCGATAGGTAAAGAAATTATAGCAGAGTTGATGTACTGTCTAGCTGAATTATCTGTACTATCATTCCCCCCCCACCCATACTTCTACATCAAATCGACAAGGTTGGCTAGCTACGAATTCTGATCAAGTCATTATTTTGCTCAATAATGTGTAAAAAGCAGCCATTATATGTCATTATTTTGATACGACTATATGATAGTACTCATCAACTATTCGTCTTCAATCAAGTGTGACTGGCTTTGGTATATAGCATAAGCCTAACTTATACCAAGGCAGTGCTAAGTCACATCTAACACAAGAGTTGTCTTACAATCTAATACAGACAGAGCTGTCCTCAGGTAGCTAAGTCGCAGAATGTCATAACTCTAGTGCACTATGTGTTACGTGGAGAAGCCAGCTTTCTTCATTACAGTAATCTCTCACCTTTGACAGTGCAAAACGGATAAGTTGACTGAATTTATTAGAGCTATATTTCACAAGTTTCCTTTTCCCGACTTGAGCGGCTTTGAGCCTAAAGAGGACCCTTGCCAAAAAGGGTTGAAATATTGCTCTAATAAAATTTAGCTGACGCATCCGTTTTTCACTTTCAAATACGATTCGCAGTCAGCTTGGGCTGAAGGAGTATTTACCTTCACTTTATGTTGTTATGAGGTCAGGTCAGGTAAAATAAGAAAAATAAAAAAAAAAGAGGTAGGAAATACTTGATACCGTATTACTGATATTGACGCAGCCAAACTTTATTTAAGAATAGTCTTTGAGCTACTTATCTTCCAATTAATGATTTACTCACGCGTCATTTATTATGCATCTATTTTATTTATTTTACTTCATATTCTGTAGCTATTATGAGAAACGAAGGTTGAACAAGAATTGAAGTATCAATTCTCAAGTATCAAAAGTCTGCTTGAATGGATAAAATTTATTCAACTTTCAGAGTCATCTTCACTGCTATACGTGTGCGCCTACGTAGACGTGTGTGACTTACACGAATTCACCGGGCACAAAGGACTGTGCCCAATCCATCTCAAGGATGATGCCATTCACCACAGAATTCTAAGATTTGTCAGAGGTGTCAGAGGTTTTCGATTTCTCCCCAGATTCACAGCTGTGAAAGTTTGTCAAGGAAAATATACGTGTACCAAACATTTGCAAATTCTTCGATTTCTAAGCATTGTGGGCAATTTTAAGGCAACACTTGTCGGAAAAGGATTTTTATTTCTTTAGTTACTACTGGACCATAGAAACGAAGAGTTTCTCACATCGTCACAGGTTCCATCAGAGCAAAGTTCCAACAACGAGGAGACCAGTTCCCTAGTGCCAGCAGCTACTGCATTGCAGAGAGGTCAGGCCAATCCAATCTCATTAACCCAAGTGTCTCAGAGTAGCTACAGTTATTAAAGGTTCCAATGGTATCCATCAATTCTCGGGCCGTCAAAAATATTGCTGGATCCATATGTGTTACAGTTGCCCAGGAGCAATGGTGGGAACGCAGTCGGTTTGCAACGCATTCGAAAACTACTGTGAAGAAATTGTGGAGGAGATGGAAGAGGTGTAGCAGCCTTTTCCGAAGTCATCCACGCGGCAATTTCCGAAGAAATGATGAGCAACGCTAAAGGATGGAAAATCCTTCAATTGCTCCAAGCTGCAATTTAAGGTAAGGTACTTAAAACTCCAGATCAAACTAAATCGGCAAGAACGACGCCTACCATTCTCCATACTCAAGCAGGATCATCGACCACACCCTTTAATCAAGCATCAACATCTGCATACGGTTACGCCAACAACGGCAGGACCATCAGCTTACCAGCAAACAGGGTCACGGATTACGCCACCAACGTCAGGACCATCCGTATCTTATTTTCAAAATAAAAAGTTTGTTTTAGAGGCAAGACGAACAGATACTACAAAGATAATTATGAACTGTAGTCCCATACCCCCCCCCCCCCTCCTCCAAGACATACATGAAATCTCAAAGAAATCCTGAAACACAGCGAGGCAAATACACAAATGATATTAGTACAATCCACAAAGTTCCAAAGAAGAAAAAAAAGATACAAAACTTAAGAATAGTATTTTTCAGAGCACTCACCCTCTAATTTCTGCAGAAGATGGCAGTCTGAACCCTTACGACAACAGAAGTGAAGGTGCTGCTGTTGAAGTCTTGGGTTCAGTCAATCCTGATTATAATGTATATCAGGGTCTGGGGAGAGCAAGCAGACACACGTTCGTACAGATTTCTGACGTCAACACTTGAAATGGAGGAGTTTCATTTTTTGACCTTGTTAGCCTTACTATAGAAAACATTATGCAGGGCATAATGCAGCATGTGTCACAGAATTCTGTTTTAAAACTTCAGCTTTCTGTGGAAATTATATACATCAGTGAAGGAACTGGTGAAACAAAGATGTTTAATCCATCAGCCTCTATGACCGAGCTTCGACTATCCGACAATCATCGAGATAAACTTGTATCTCTCACCAATAGAATGCTGCAGGAAATCGAAAACTTTGAGAATAATATCTCCGGCCTCAACTTTGTATGTAAAAAATGTGTTGACCTCAAGTTTACCATACTTAATGTTCCGCACGTAAGAAAGAGTGGAACTTCTAAGAAATAATAGAAGATAAACGAGTATTTGTTTTCAGGTGTTTCAGGAGGGTACATAGTAAAAAAACGGTTTCTTCTGAACCCTAAAATCTCCCACGCTCCAAATGACTGCTTTCCTACAGCTGTCGCAATAGCTTTCATAAGTGAGTGTCAAGGGAGCATTAAAGGTTGAAGTGTAAGCTGCAAATACTTGCAGAATAAGCTTCGGAAAATAAAGACTAATCTTGGTATGCAGCTGCACTGGCGTGCACCATTCAATTTTCCAACAACTGCAGTGGGAGTTGAAATATTTGAATAGGACAATCCATTAATTTAATTTAATACTTTAATTGCAATCAACATTTATCGCCCAAACCCAGACAGAGTTGTTGACTGTATCCGACGCTCAGCTAGATTTGGTGATAAAATTACCATCTTAAATTTACTATTCATAGATGACTTTAGTAGATAGGGATAAGCCACCGAGGAAAACCTGAATGTAGCCATTCAGGTAAACTCTCTTAAGCATGGATAATCTCAGTTGTTTCATAATACTTGATAGCTGGAGCTCCATCTGTCTGGCTATTGTAACGAACACCATCTATAATCTTGACCAATGGCGATGGTAGCGACAAGTTTAAGTGCGCGAGCAGCATATGATTATTTTTGTATTGTCTGCTTCAAATGTCATCGGATTAGACTAATGTGCTACCATCTACGTCAGTAGTAGAGCTATACACCAGTCAGGGTGTGAGAAGAGGGCAACATCATGGTTCAGAACCAGTGTTTCAAGGAATTGTAGGCTGAAATCATTTGCAGAGGACGTGTTATTTATCTGTTCGTAAAAGTAACCAACATGTTCACAGTCTTATCACACCTTTACTCAACACATATCAATTCGCACTGTCGACATAAGTTGTTGACCTTAGAAGCTAGACTTCAAAACAAAAACCATTTATTTAAGAAAATAATGATAAAATGCTTTTGAAACTCATTTTTGACCTCCTGCTATTTCTACATCATCTGGCAAGTTTTCTAGTACATTCTTGCAAAAATCCTCGACTGCCTTGATTATCTGGTTTGACGGATCGACCGCCAATGTCAGTCTGATGTATTGGGTGACCCCGATTTTCCCCTTCGCATCAATTCGGATGTCTATCTTCATCCCCGGTTGTCCGAATTTGTAATCTTTGGCGAACTTGGAGCGTCTTCAGTCACTGCTGTTTTCCAAATTTCGAACGAAAACGGAGTTGTAGCAAGACGTGTGTCCAGTGCTTCCTCCCTTGCTGAAAACCGCCTTCAAAAAATCTGTTGATTCGCTCATCTGAAAAAATAAATACTAATTACGAGAATTCGAATATATGCACTGTTTGTTAGAGGGTTCGAACCCCCTCCGAAACAGCAAAAAAAATAATAAAAAAATCGTTTTTTCTAGACGTTTACCTTTTTTTTACCTTTTTGGTATGGACTAGGTCCAACCTTCGGTTAAAACCCCCTCCGAAATAAATTCGTGGATACGGGGCTGGGTAGAAGATTAAAAATGTAAGGATAATGCAAGCTGTAAGTAATAAAAAGAGACTAAGAGAAAACTAAGTACAGAGCTTCTATTCTCTATGGTCTTTAATTCGTTGGAAAGCTGTAGGATGTTTGAAATAAGATAACGTAAACAAATAGGGTTTGGTTGAGAAGCATATCATTAATAAAATTCTGGATTGCTTACCTTACTAGTTACCTTAATAGACTTAGAGTTCCAAATGTCAACGTAAACGTAAAAGTAAGAACTACACTGCTAAACCTCTGTTCACTGTTAGTTTTATACCTATTTAATTCAAGGTTCACTAATTGACAACGCCTAAAAATTCACTTTTTTCACTTTTCACTTTTTATTGTTTAAACGACACACCCATAACGTGTTCACTTTCCACGACGAATCGGTGTAAACGATAAACTAAGTATCCTTATTGCTATGGCCTACTGATTGATAATTCATACTGGTTGGTGAAGCCTAAAATTTTATTGTTTGAAGGACACGCCCATAACGTTCACGTTCCATGACGAATCGGTGTAAACTATAAACTAAGTATCCTTATTGCTACGGCCTACTGATTGATAATTGATACTGGTTGATGAGGCCTAAGCTTTGACTTTCTTAATTAAATGACCAGTCCATCCCATGTTCAGATACCATAGAGACAGTCTGATATATAAGCCGTAGATACTGTGACGAAAATCAGTGTGCATTCTGGATCAAAATCTGAACTAAGAAAAGATTTTTTACAAATAGCCGACACAAGTGAAGAAAAATAGACTCTCCTCAGGTACTGTAAAAGTTTGTTTCTCTCTTCTTCTTCTTTTTTTTTAATTTTTTGGTGAATGGGGGATGGTGGTGGTTATTTTACAACTTAATCACAAGCTAGGGTAAGTAGTTATGTTAATTCCTTAAAGTTCAACTGAAGTCATAGTTTATAATCGTTTAAAGTTCAAACTTATTATTCTGTGGCAAGGTGTGAAGCAATCCGACGACTAAATACCTGAATTTAAACGATTTCTATTTCGTTTAAGGACCACTTATTCTGCTACGTTTGTGCATATGCTGACGTTTATTTCGTTTAAGGACCACTTATTCTGCTACGTTTGTGCATATGCTGACGTTTGTGAGGTGCACGGTTACTATGGTCACAAGCTGTTGTGTCCTACTCACCTCATTGATGATGGATGTGTTTACAAGCAATTCGGATTTTTTGTCCCGCAGCAACGGCGAGCTAGGAGAGGATGCGCTCTCTGCCACTACAACGGTAATTACCTAACACTCTTACTGTATTAAACTTGCTAGAAGTAACATATTCCTATAAAATGCTCAAGATTCTGATTAGTAAATACTCTTGATGAAAAATCATCTTGATGAAAAATCATCGTATCTCTAGCGAAGAGGTTGCAATATCGTCACAACATTTCCCATGGAATAAGTTTCATTGCTTCGTATGAGATTTTTCAGCATTCGGTCGACGTTTCTTCTTCTTCGTACAACCCCAAACTTATATTTAGAATACTAAAGTAGTCAACAATTATGTGAATGTGATTTATTGTTGTCGGAAACTAACATTTTTCTTTTTAATTTCAGGCTTCTGTGGAAGCCACCGGTTTTCCACACCACTGGCTTACTGCTGGGACCACAGATCGACAGAGTGTTCGAGTGCTGAGGTTGGGACACAACCACCTTGCAGAGCTGCCGTTAATCCTGAACAGCGGCGAGAAGAGGAGGAGCCGGTAATTGTGCTTCAGGAGGTGCAGCAAGGTGGTGCACCACCACCACCACTTCCCCCAGCAGCTGGAGCAGTCCCGTCAACATCCAAGGTACGGGTGGACAACCGTCCGATAAGGATTAACTTCACCCAGGAAGGAGAAAGAACAGTGCTAAGCGATAGCAAAAAAAGGAAAATCAGTGACGATATTTCTGCCCTTTTTACTAAACCGAAGTTGTAGTGTTTTTGTTTTTTTTCTAGTAAACAATCTACTATCCTTTTCCGTTTCGACACGTTTTTCTTTCTGTTATATAAATGCTACCAGTGCTTTGTTATAAAGCGATTCCAAAAAGGGTCGTCAAACATACTGTCTTTACAGACACCTCAACCAAGACGATTGGACATGGCGAATAGTTCTACCACCTCCCCATTCCAACCATATGACACAGACGATGAAGAAGGGGATAATCGAGTCATGTTAGATGATATACCAGTTTCACAGTCCGATAACGAGGAAGTAGCTCAACCTCATGACGGTAATGTATACCAACCATTTGCCACGATGCGTAGACACACTCGTTCCTACAGATTCCAGCCCTCATCCATGGATCTATAAGACTTACGATTCCGTGAACTGTTAAGTCTGACTCTGTTTAACGCGCTGGAACGAATACGATTGCATGCGTCATCAAATTCAGGTGCAAAGCTTCAATTGTATACAGAAATGTCATACGTTAGTGAGAGAACGGGACAAATAATAAAGTTTAATCCTTCTACAACTTGGATTGAAATTAGATTGTTTAATAATTATCAAGAAAAATTAATGTTTCTCGTTCAAAAGATGGAGCAAGAGATAGAAGATTTTGAAAATAATCTGTCCGGTCTTGTATTTATCGCAACAAACTGTATTGATCTTAAATTCACTATCCTTAGTGTACCACATTTAAGAAAGGGTAGAACCTCGACTTCCAAATTAGGAAAGAGGTCAAAGAAAAATGGATAATTTTTTTTATTTTTTTTCGGAGTACTTAGGCGGTAGTTGGTTGGCGTTGCCTCCATTTTTGACAAAGAAAAGATGTATCCTAAATCCTAAACTTTCATATAGAAAAGAAGATTGTTTTCAAATTGCGATAGAGATAGCCTTTATCTGTGAAATAAATGGTGGGGTAAGGAAAGGAAAGCTAAGCTGTAGATATCTACAGCAAGAACTTAAAGCAATAAAAAAAGATTCGGGAAGAGAAATACACTGGAAAAACGACTTTCCCTTTCCAACAACGTCGGTGGGTGTACTATCTACTGTTCATACAAGATCCCCAACAAGTAAGAAATGGTCATTATGCTGCAGTAGGTAGTACTCCAACATTTCCAGCAGGCTCTGTGTTAAACAAAATGCCTCCAGGCTTGAATCTGTGCTGGACAACCCAAAAGTTCTATTGTCTAGGACCGAACCGTGGACCTATCGCTCCTGAAGCCGAGTACTCTTGCACTGGGCTATGGTCATGTGTTTGTACATACAGAGGAAGGAGGTAATCAAGACCAGAGTAAAGTTTAAATTTAAAAATTCTTCCAGCTTGCTGGAGAACCCAAAAGTTCGGTGCAATGGGATCGAACCACGGACCCATCGATCGTCAAGCCGAGTCCTCCTGCGCTGGGCTATCGTCTTGTGTTAGTACAGACAGAGGAAGGAGGTTGAGTGAATGGGTGGGAAATGGGATCGAATTATGGACCTATCGACCGTCAAGGCGAGTACTTCTGCACTAGGTTATCGGCTTGTGGTCAGACAGTCAGAGGAAGGAGGTGACCAAGATCAGAGCGAGCATTTAATTAACATTCCTCCAGATTTCACGGCCTAGTGTTCATAAGCGTTAGTTGTTTTTCGCTTAGAGGAAGCAGGTGAGCATGGCTTCTTTTGATATTCCATATCCATCAGACCTGGATATGGATGGTAATTTGTCAGCTTATTGGAAGGAAGAAGAGTCATTAACGCCTCTAGTGAAAACGAATATTAGGAAGAGAGGACAGTTGAAGAAAGATCAAAGCAAGACTCGATTCTATGATGTTCTGAACCGACCAGGTCCTCCTAATTATGTTGAATTATAAGAAGAGTCATACTAAGTATGGGAAGACAGTGATTATTCAGATTGACAATCGTGGTGAATCACTTACAGTTTATCTCCCATCTTATTTCCATGACTATGATGATGAAGTATTATCTAACATGATTGGAAGTTACTTTCAGACGTACAAGCCTCCGACTGAACGAAGAATTATAACTTTCACCGAGAGCCCAATCATCGAGGAATTCTACAACTCACTAGCAGCTTAGAAAGAGGGATGTATACCTGCCCTTACTGCTATTATAATGTAACTTCTAACCAATGTGATCAGTGTAATCCTGTCTTACCAGATCCAACATGCGAACACTGTGCGATAGCAGGCTGTGGGCTACATCGCTATTCTAAGAGCTATTGCAAAGCTTGTGAAAGATCTTCATGCTCCTTCCATTGTCCATCAAAGAGTCTCTGTTACATGTGTCACACAGATGAGATTTGCGCCCGAGGCACTGATGAGATTGACAATATGAGCCAAAGTTTGGTAAATCAGTGACTGTATGTTTATCTGTAAGAAAATGTTCATATTGGAAATAATAAATGGAGTTTTCAACTGGTCATTCCTTTTAGTTGGAAGTTATGATCTCTGAGGGAAGGTTCTGCTTTAAAGCACCATTCAAGCTAATACTGAATGGACCTAGTAACTGTGGCAAAACAACGTTTTGTCACAAATTAATTGAGGAGAAGGAAAAAATGATCATCCCCAATATTGAGGATTCTATTGTCTACGTCTACAAAGCTTGGCAACCGGCCTATGACAGTTTAAAAAATAAATGTCCTTATATACGTTTTGTTAATGGGTTAGATGGTGTCTTTGGTTCACTCCAGGAAGACAGCCTACTGGTTCTTGACGATGTAGCCGAACATATCGATGAGCACTCGAAGGAGTTTATCGAACTATTCACAGTGACATCTCACCATTCTAGAATAAGCTGTATTCTCATTACCCACTCTCTGTTTCGACAATCAAAAACCATGAGACTGCTCCAGCTTAACTGCAATTATATAGCAATTTGGAAAGTACCGCGTGACGCGTGACTCTTCTAGTATTATTGTACTGAACAAGCAAATATTTCCATATCAAAAGAGTTATCTCTTGTCAAGCTACAACTTCGCAACAGCAACTCCCTTTGGCTATATATTAATAGACCTTAATACAACCACACCAGACGAGCTTCGCGTTTTGACAGACGTGTTTGAACAAGAAGTAACTGTTTTTCTTCCGATTACACCAGAGACTGGTAACCGTAAATGACAATTGAGAAATTAGAGAAGACCTATCCATTGTTGTTGGTTCTTTCTGAATCTTCTCCCAAACTACGAAGTGCAATATTGGCAAACATCCACGATAGCTGTATTAGTTTGATCTGCGAGCTATGCTTAAATTTGAGAAAAGATAACATCATACTTCCAGATGATATCCGTCAGCGGATGAAAGAATATCAATATTCAATAAAAAAAATTATCGAATTCTAAAAAGGCCCGGCAGAATCGACGCTATCTTAAGCAGAGAGGAAAAGGGCTACTAAGCTTTTTGGTCCCTGTAGTCGCGAGTCTGCTTAGTTCGATAATTACAAGGAATCAGAAAACAGATTGCTAAGCCATACAAGCTTATTCTTTATGAAGTTGCACTGGCCCCGGAAAAAAGAGTCGAAAATGATATTGCCTCATTACTGTCAGATAGTCGAATTGCAGATGATTTAAAGCTGACGTTTCTTCATAACGCCGTCCGCCTCCTTGAGAACAAGACAGCAAGACAGAATAGTTCATCTTTGACTCCGAATAACGTGATAGTAGGAAATCTATCTAGAAATATTAGTAATACAGCGACTCCTTCCATCGATGAAAGAACTGCAAAAACAGCTGTTCAGGATTTAATTGGCAACCTACCAGCTTCCTATCAAACCAAAGCCAGAGGTGTGCTAGAACTCTTAGTTCAACAAGCCGATGTCAAGAGTGATCTTGAGTCGGGTAATTTAGGTATTTCCGGTACAGACTACAATGTGATCGATTTACTAAGTGATCTCTGTAGTTCAAGGAAAATACTGAATGCTGTTGATGATAGGTTAAAAGCTTTTCTAGGAAAGATAAGGTTTCCACTTTCAATGATAGCTAATAAAAACGTGATTAAGCGGATTTCAAGATCAAAACAAGTTAGCACCAGCTCCATACTATCTCCCTCCCAATCTTTTAGTGACAATACAAATTACGACAGCATATCAACATCTACACCAAACACAAGTCGGCTATCGTACAAGGCGTACGCTTCACCTCAAACGACTTTGTTGAAAAGGTCATGGATGGAAAACTGAGGGAAATATATAACAATGTAGGAAGTGCAGGGAGCCTTTCTGCCCCACACACACTAGCCAAGCAAGCCGGAACCAGTCTTAAAGAAGCGGAAAATTTTCTGAAAGGGGAGAAGAGCTACACTCTGCATAGGCAAAGATACATCAGAGCTAAAAAATATCGTAAAACACTAGCCTATGGACTAAATGATTTGGCTCAGACGGACTTGTCAGTTCTGAATGATGTACAACGTGAACAAAATGATGGTTATTGTTATATATTAGTTGTTATCTGTGCATTCTCGCGATATGTTTTTGCTAGAGCTTTAAAGCCCAAAACAGGGAAAGAACTTGCGCCAGCATTAGATTCCATACTTTCGGAAAACCGGTTTTCGCTGCTTCAAAGTGATTTTGGGAAAGAATATTTGAACAACCATGTTGCTCGTGTGTTACTAAAACATAATACTAAACTATATCATTCTAATTCTCAAATAAAGTGCGGTATTGCTGAGAGGTTCATTAGAAGCTTGAAACTACTAATATCCCGTTACTGTAGCCTTCATAACACCCATAGATTTATTGATAGTCTGGACAAAATAGTGGAGATTTATAATCGCAGACCCCATTCCTCATTAAATAATCTAGCACCTGCAGATGTTAACATTCAAAATTCTGCAAACTTATTCAAGAAATACTACGTTTCCTCTAAGGAGTCAAGACCTAAGTTTCAAGCTGGAGACACAGTTCGTGTATCTCGCATTCAGTCAAATTTCGAGAAGGCCGAATTCTTGTGGAGTAGAGAAATTTTTAGGGTTTCCGAAGTCTTAGCAACCAACCCCAAAACTTATAAACTAACTGACCTTAATTCAGAACCAATCGCTGGGGGATTTTACTCTCATGAATTACAGCTTGTCTCCATTCCTGATACATTTAAAGTTGAAAAAATACTTAAAAAAAGAAAATACAGAATAAAGATTCAGTATCTCATCCGCTGGTTAGGGTATACGTCAGATTTTGATTCGTGGGTGGATGCTAGTGAACTGAAAAATGTCTGATTTTTATATAAACTTCATTTCCAACGTTGAGAGTCCGTTATCTATTGAAAATAGATCATCAGAATTCTGGACGAAATTCGAACGAGGACACATTCTTGGATTTGGCAAGCAGTTTCATTGAGCTCAAAGTTGAATGCATTAAGACTGCAACAAAAGGAAGCCCAAAAGCTGAAGAACAGGTTTTCTTTGAAAATAATATTCTAGCTAATATATTTTCACAAATTCAAATCTGGATGAATGGAACCCTAGTTTCTAGTGGGAATGGTTTATCAAATTATGCCAGTTATATCCAGTTTATGCTAATGACACTAAAGGCATTTAAGGAAGTTCGAGGACCGGCACAAGGCTATTACTATAAGACAGATCATAGTACAGTTGATAATTTAAATGCCTCAGAACCAAAGAAGGTTGTTGGTTCTGTTTACCACGATTTATATCATATAGACCAATGGTTTCCACCAAATACTAAAATAGATATTCGACTGACCACAGCCAGCTCAAATTTTCTTCTACGGAGAAATTCAACTACAGCACCAGCATGTTCTGTGAGAATTAAAGAGGCTGTTCTGCATGTGAGGAAACTACAGGTTTTACCTTCAGTATCTCTTGCAATAGAGAAACTTAGAATGCAAGATAATAACATAAAATTACTTGTACCCTCATTGATCACCACACAACGTCATATTGGGAAAGGTAGTTTAACTTTTACAGACTCAAGCTTCATTAATGGAGAGCTCCCATCAAGACTCTGCATAGCCCTTCCATACTTTCCATAGATTCCATACTTTCGGAAAACCGGTTTTCCCTGCTTCAAAGTGATCGTGGGAAAGAATATTTGAACAACCATGTTGCTCGTGTGTTACTAAAACATAATACTAAACTATATCATTCTAATTCTCAAATAAAGTGCGCTTTTGCTGAGAGGTTCATTAAAAGCTTGAAACTACTAATATCCCGTTACTGTAGCCTTCATAACACCCATAGTTTTATTGATAGTCTGGACAAAATAGTGGAGATTTATAACCGCAGACCCCATTCCTCTTTAAATAATCTAGCACCTGCAGATGTTAACATTCAAAATTCTGCAAACTTATTCAAGAAATACTACGTTTCCTCTAAGGAGTCAAGACCTAAGTTTCAAGCTGGAGACACAGTTCGTGTATCCCGCATTCAGTCAAATTTCGAGAAGGCCGAATTCTTGCGGAGTAGAAAATTTTACATTTAAAGTTGAAGAAATACTTAAAAAAAGAAAATACAGAAAAAAGATTCAGTATCTCATCCGCTGGTTAGGGTATACGTCAGATTTTGATTCGTGGGTGGATGCTAGTGAACTAAAAAATTTCTGATTTTTATATAACTTCATTTCCAACGTTGAGAGTCCGTTATCTATTGAAAATAGATCATCAGAATTCTGGACAAAATTCAATCCACCAATTATACTTGAAGAAAGATACGAATGTGCTGTGATACAAGCTATTATTACAAATAGTTACGATGTGATACGGAAAGACTGTAATTATGAGATTCATATTCTACCTTTTAACTGGCCTCCAGACGTACCCAGCCCTCTGAGATACGTACTACCCTATAAACAGTTTGAAAGTATTGACGAGTTATGTCGTAACATCATGCTCAATCTTCATGATGGCAAATCTGGGAATAGACTTAGCATAGAATATTCCAATCAGTATAAAAGAGTCTCCATCCGTGGCCTAAAAGAAAACGAAAAGCTATGGATGAGTGACGATATGAAGGAAATACTCGGTTTTCGAGAAAATATTCAAAAATCTACAAATGAATATGAGAAGTTCATGGAAAACATGGGGAGCTGCAACCAGGCTTTTTTGCTTCCTACAACACTATCATGATTTACGCCTCTTTTGCCGATAACGTTCGAGTAGGGAGCTCAAATGTACCTCTCCTAAGAATACTTAACAGAAAGAGCAGCAAAGAGGAAGTTCACTCATGGGACATCTACGAAAGAGTATACATCCCTGTTAACAGTAAGGATCTAGAACTTTGTCAGCTTTCACTGAAAACTGAAACAGGAAAACTCTTACCACTTGCTAGAGGAATTTCTGTATTAACCTGTCACTTCCGCCCATTAAAAGATGCGTAATAGCCGTCAACCCTTTCTCTGTCCGGACATCAGCTGTTATTACAATACCCTAATACCACAAAATGGATCTGGTATGGAGTTTTACCATGGTAGAAGTCTGCAACGAGGATATGGTCTTGGTTCGGTTTTTTCTAAGATGTTTCGTTCCCTTTTACCACTTGCCAAGAAATATATTCTCCCAAACGCTACTTCGTTTGCCGCAAACACACTTACAGATTTCGGAAATGGTCAAGACATTCAAGACAGTCTTAAAAAGAACTTACGAAAAAGCGCTTCAGCTCTTGGTGAATCTCTCAAACAGAGGGGGCGAGGCTTGAAAAGAAGGAGATTGGCTCCAAAAATAATCAGTCTTTCAGTAACAAGGAAACGAGCCAGACATACAAAACCAAAGAAGAATAAGCCTAGGCGAAAAAACAAGAGACCGACTACTGCTAAAGCTGCTCGACGGGTTAATATTGTAAACAGAAGGGTTAAAGCAGATGTTTTTTCTCACCAAAAATGTCATATCTTCCACACCCTGATGTTGGTGCAGGTGTACCATCTAATCTGAATCTTTTTAATGCAGAACACATGAACGTTAGTGTCAAACATGGTTATTTTGAACCATTTTTTCCTATTCAGACACTTGCTGACAACACCCCTATTGAATTTCTTATATGTTCGAACGCGAACACATTCTTGGATCTGGCAAGCAGTTTCATTGAGCTCAAAGTTGAATGCATTGAGACTGCAACAAAAGGAAGCCCAAAAGCTGAAGAGCAGGTTTTCTTTGAAAACAATATTCTAGCTAATATATTTTCAAAAATTCAAATCTGGATAAATGGTACCCTAGTTTCTAGTGGGAATGGTTTATCAAATTATGCCAGCTATATCCAGTTTATGCTAATGACACCAAAGGCATTTAAGGAAGTTCGAGGACCGGCACAAGGCTATTACTATAAGACAGATCATAGTACAGTTGATAATTTAAATGCCTCAGAACCAAAGAAGGTTGTTGGTTCTATTTACCACGATTTCTTTCATATAGACCAATGGTTTCCACCAAATACTAAAATAGATATTCGACTGACCACAGCCAGCTCAAATTTTCTTCTACGGAGAAATTCAACTACAGCACCAGCATGTTCTGTGAGAATTAAAGAGGCTGTTCTGCATGTGAGGAAACTACAGGTTTTACCTTCAGTATCTCTTGCAATAGAGAAACTTAGAATGCAAGATAATAACATAAAATCACTTGTACCCTCATTGATCACCACACAACGTCATATTGGGAAAGGTAGTTTAACTTTTACAGACTCAAGCTTCATTAATGGAAAGCTCCCATCCAGACTCTGCATAGCCCTTGTCAAGAGCAGCAGTGCACTTGGAAATATAGACTCATCCCCACATGATTTCAAATTCTTTGACATGAACAGCTTGTCGCTAAAAGTCAATGGTACACCATTGGTAAGCCATCTTACAATGGCATCTTTGGACAACGATCCTCTATTTCAAAATGGAATAACTCCAACCATGTTCAAAGATGGTCACTCTTGTATGATTTTTGACATAAGTTGAACCCAAGACGTAGCTCCTATAAAAACAGGATCAATACGCTTTAAAATCAGTTTTGGAACAGCATTGCAAGGAAGTGTTACAGTTTTGGCTCTGGCACAATACGAAACATATTGGGAAATAGACAAAAACGGACAAGTTCGCTTGGATTTAGCCCCATGAATGGACACACTACAGATTCTGGAGGTTTTAGATAGAAACCCCGTTACAAAACAATTCCAAACTTTTTGTCTACCTGCAGATTATTTAAAAGGTGTGCAAGCCCCTGCTATAGGAGTGGTAAATACTAATACAAGCTATGAAAATAGTGACGGCACTGGCTTGCAATTAGGCTAGGTTGTCAAACCACAGAAATATTTGATGGATTTGGCTTTGATTATAGATACTATGGTCCTAATATCGCTACATTCCTTGAGAACAGAGGAAAAACAATAATTCAACAGAAAAATTAACTTCAAGCTTATGAAAATTCTTCTTGTGGCTTTCAGTGTTTGTTTTACATTTTGTTAAGGTGTAGGGGAATTAGCTATCAAAATATTCTTCACTTATTTTCCATAAAGCCTGTGATTAATGATTTTATGTTAGAAAATTTTTTCACTTATAGTTATGGTGTGACCTTTAAACCTCTTGAGATGCAGTGTCTTAATTCTGAGTGTAGTGACATAAATTTTGTTTATTCAACTAAGAAAAAATAAATATTGTACCAAAACAATTATTTTCACCTAGGATACACTTAATCAAAACACAAATAGAACAAACATCTGAGGGGTTATCACTCATCCTCCCCCTCACTACTTTCTGATAACATAGACTGATCAAGATCATCCCAAAGTGTCTTGTCCCCGATTCTGTAATGACCAAAAGCATATGATCGAAGACCACTTGATAAAAGATAGCGCTTATCATCATAACGAGAAAGTGCTTTCTTATTCACCTGAACTGTCCTCAGCTGAAAATTTTTTGTTTGTATACTAACGTTTTGACCACTAGTTGTTTCCCCATCCCTCAAAACTCTGTGAAAGCTTTTCTGGTTAACATTTTTAGAAACAAAACCCTTTGAAACACCCTTTAGAGTCTGCTTGCACTTCCTACCAGAGATGTCCATATGATAATTTTTTGCTCTGAGCGCATAGCATCGTTTCACAACATAACTGACATCATCTTTAAATTTTCGTGCTACCCTGTGATTTGTGCTATCATTCATCAAGTGATATAGAGGAGATTCTTTTGGATATTCACTTAAATCCAAAAGATGAGAATTAGCTTTCATGTCTTCATAGAATCTGGGGCAAGCAACATGAAAGGCTAGGCTATCTGTGTCACAGAAAAGGAGCTCAATCTTATTACCATACAGCTTTTTAAGAAAATCATACCAAAACTCGAACATAACAAGTTTGGAAGTCTCAAGAACACAGAAGCCTGTACCAATCGGTTTGTCTTGGACAATCTTCTTTGGTGTAAATTGAGCAATCACAACATTTGAGGCAAGCTCATGAAATCTGATCAGACATGGATTATTTTTGGCACGCTCAATAAAGAATTCACCCATGCAGATTTTACTTCTCTTCTACTCTCCTTCCGCTCCATTGTTTTACCTGGAAAGCAAGGTTTCAGATTAGAGTAGGATATTATACAGACCTCTGGATTGTTCATATTTCAGGGATTGGATTCATATTTCAGGGATTTAGGGTTGTTCATATTTCAGGGATTGCTGTCCTCTATCACAGGTATAGCTGGCTTTTTCATTTCAGTACTAAGGATGTTCTCCTCTAGTTGAAAAAGGGTTTGAAGGAAGTGGAGACCGGCATTTTCTCCTACATAGGTTTGTTTATGGTAGATTAATGCATAGCAAACTGTATAATTTGGGGACATGAATGTCAATTATCCTCGTACTACTACCAATTTCCTCGTTTTGCGGTGACAAGCTGGACTCAGAAATCATAAAAGAGGACAAACGGTAAACGCTGGAGCTTCGAAAAGTTTTTCAACTCCAAAACAGCGTTTTCTGCGTCTGGCATTTCAAATATCGGGAAGGTTTTTGTGACCCGACACGTTTTCGCATGCTCCTGAAATAGCCTTTCACTGCTAAATGGCAAGCAACACATCTTACAGTAATGTCTTTTGTGATAATTATCAGACCCAAAAAGCCTTTCTATATTCGAAATGCAGCAGTAATGTCCAATGTGGGAGGTGTCGACTTCAGTTCCAATATACAGCAAGTTGAGGATAATAGTGTCCCGATCGGTCTTTGGTGATATTCGAAGACAATCAACAACACGTTTTTTACTAGGTCTGTGTATGTTGATACCAAATAATGGGTTGTTTTCCTCAAAAATTTCAACCCCCACAGCAGTCGTAGGATATGGAAATCCGCTCGGAAAATAAAGAGATAGACCCGTTGTGTCTTCGATTTCTTTCAGCATCGATCGTAAATAACTTATTCGTAAGTATTTCGTGTTGACACTCCCCTCTATCTCATTTATTAGAGCGATTTCAGCTGCCACCCGAAAACAGTCATTTGCGGTGTAGGAAACTTTCGGATTAATTATACAGTTTTTGTTCTTCAGGTAGCGAGGGGTTGGTAGCCATATAGATCCTACAGGAGCTGGAAAAAAAAAAAACACAAATCAGAAGCCAGTAGAAAAAAAAACATTTTATTCTTCTTATATACTGGATGGTTTACTTGACCTCCTTGCATAGGGAACATTTAAAAAGAGAAATTTAACGTCAATGCATACAGTTCTCTGAAAAGTTAACCCAGATAGGTTATTTTCGAATGTCTCAATTTCTTGAGACAGTTTTTGTGTTAATTGCTGGAGTACAGGTTGTTGACTATCGAAGAATCGAATCTCCATCATCATAGTTGATGGGGTGAAGAGTACTGTATCTCCAGTACTTTCCTTTTTATATTCTAGCTCGGTATACAGTTGGAGTTTTATACCAGAAGCTATGACGGCGTGGATCGCAATCCTCTGTAGTATATGCGATGATGTTACCGAGACCAGTTCACCAAAATGCAGGTGGTCTAGCCCCAGAGTTATCGGGGAAAACTGGTAAATAACACTATACTGAGTCAAACGACCGTAACGTTCATAAATATTACCGTCGTTAACAACATTCGCTTCAGCTATATGCTCTGAAGCCTCCTCCTCAACAGCGGCTCTGGGATGATCCTGTGGTTCGGGATTTGATGGGTCGTCGCCCTCCACATCGAAGATTGAATTCGTTGGCTAGAAAGATTCTGCAATTATCAATCAGGTGGTGATAATTATGCAATAATGATAACATCAAGAAGTTACGTTTGCAAATTAACACATCTCTCTATTTTACCTGCAGCCAATCATGAATAAATGTTATTCCGAGATATTTCAAGTTATGATATTATAATTATTCTATAACACTATTTCAATTCCAACATAATTCTAGCCTCTCGTTAGTAAATGTCTTAGTGCAAATTCCCGATACCGGTAGTGGTTGTCATATAAGCATACAAATAAGCATTCTTAGAAGTGTTGGAAAGATGAATGCCCCAATTATCGGTACCGGTGGTGGAACCACTTATTTCGGCTGATACCTGCTGGTGTTGATCAAGGGTGTATAGCAGATGATTGGGGTGGCTAACCCCTCGATAACATCTTGTGGAAGATATTGCAAGTAAGGGAAGATAGTGGCAATTAGACCTACCTCGTTTCCAAGGTTATTGCTGGAAGACATATCAAGTAGATCATCGTGGGAAGACATAGCGCAGATCCAGAACTTAGACTGTAGTTACTGCTAAAAAGAACAGGCATATTAGTAAATCTCCTACAAATTATATTCTAGAGACTATAATAAAAACACAATTACCTTATTTGTTTATCGTATTCGGTTACGAAGTTTAAAGTTTAACTGAAAAGCAAATTTGACTGAATGCAAGATAGTTTTTTTTTTCTTTTCTGATCGTTAGCCCTCGAGATTCTTTAAATAATACATTATCCCATATCACCCCTCTTCAGTTAAACTTTAAGAGTAATAAATATTCCTTCAGCCCAGGCTAACTGCGAAATTATAAGTTCGTTTTTTCAACTTGAGCGGTTTTGAGTCTGAAGAGGACTCTTACCAAGAATAGCCGAAATATAGCTCCAATAGAATTCAGTAGACGTTAGACGAATAACGCATAGAGAGAGTAAACCTCTTCACTAAAACTTTAAGAGAATATATATTCCTTCAGCCTATGCTGACTGCGAAATTATAAGTTCTTTTTTTTTTTTTTTAACTTGAGCGGCTTTGAGTCTGATGAGGACTCTTACCAAGAAAACCGAAATATTGCTCCAATAGAATTCAGTTGACGTATCGACTGTTTTACACTGTCAAATATTAAAGAGCAATTTCCGTCTCTAACCAGTCAGACTAATAATGAATTTGTTGCAAAAGAAAAAAGAAATCAAATCTTAACAAGAACAATTCGTATATGATTTCTTTTCTTTCATCTCGGAATCAAGTCTTCAGCAGATAAACAAATTAAATATTTTGTAGCTATTATGATTATCTATTTAACCCGATGCTGAAATATTTCCAGAGTATGTTCTCAAACAAATGATATCAAAAGAAAAAATTAAATGTCAAATGTCACTTACCCTTTCAATCCTTGTATTCACTTCAGACTTATTTTGCAGAACTGATCGATGTATAAATACAGCCCACTCGAAACATAAAAGGAAAAGGGTAATCCCGCTACCTCAGTATAATTGTTTGTAGAAAATGTTCTACAAATTCTCACGATTGACCATCAGCTGTGGTGGAATGACCAGAGATGATCGATTTCTAATTAGGTCTACAGTGAATTTGTAAGCAATCTTTTTTCGATAAGTTGTGGTTTGATTGAGTACGAATCCCGTTTTTAATTTTAGGGTGTTGTTCTCTTTTACACATAAAAACCAGAAAAAACTTGAATAATCAAGTACTTTCTTGTTGAGAACTGTAAGGAAATCAGCAACTCTAACCTAAGGTAAGCAGTTTCATCTTTCCTGCCAGTAGAAGTAGTTCAGCCATGACACAAAGTTTTGCACCATCTAGCGTGCTTAACGGTGAAGTATGGTATTCTCCTGGGTCATATGATGGTAGCAGCGCTACCTAGAAGCTAGTTGCGCCATCTGGTAGCAGTACCCGCGCCATCTGTTATTACTAGCACTATCTAGGACCGTTGTTCTCGCTCACTAATGCACCAGCGTTAGCACCACCTGTCACCTTTTTTATACAAATATGTCATAGTTTTTGATAAAGTCTCAATATACTAGTCATAATATGCTAGCAACATTAGAGCCTTCTAGACCTGCCACCAGTAAGAGGGCTGTGCACGGGGGGAGGGCATAGAAGCAACTGCCAGCCAAAAGCTTTTCCACAATCAGCGTCACCAAGCGTAATAATAAAAAAAAAAAATAGGGAGGTCTAGCAACTAGCGGATGCGATCTGCACTATTAGCTGGTGGTGTAGTCGGTAGTAAAAGATAGTGATGGCTATGATTCGCCCTTGTCAATTATTTTACACCTCTTGGGTTTCGAACTCGGGTAGGCTATAAAGGATCACTCCCACTTGGCCACCTGTCTGACAATTTCGATGGAAAAAACAACAACAATTTATTCTGTTATAAACAAAATCAGTGTTTCCCGCTGACCTCAGCATCGTCTGGTAAGTTAGAAAAAACCCTTTCGCACAGCTCTTCGATACTGCGAAGTATGTCATCGTTTTCCCGGACACCCAAAGTTATGTTTATGTAATTGCTAACCCCTAGTTTTCCTTTCATATCAACCTTGATTTCAATTTTAACTCCGCCATTGTTGTAATCATAGTTTTTCGCGAACTTGGCTCTTCTCCATTGGCTACCATCATGTTGATTCCGCACGAAAACGTTGTTGTAGAAATTGGTGTTGGTGTTTGTTTGACTGGTGATTCCTCTCGAAAATAACTGGCTAAATGGCTGGGCCGGTGCATCGTTAAGTTGGTTGAAAGCTTGCGATGATACAGGGTTACTCATTTCTAATCTAAATACAAGAAACTCATCATAGTTAAGTGTGTCTAAATGTATCTTCTGAATTATGATACTGGTGCTAGTGGGGTAAAATCCAGTATTTCTAATGCAAATAGAATAATTTATGTAGCCTCCTTTGATCTAGTTTTCGAAAATAATAAAACTTACTTACTTACTTTATTGATACTGTTCTTTCCTTACTAATTAAGGGAGGGGAATAAATTAAAATCAGTTCAGTTAAATAAAATATCTAGAGATGCAGACCAGTTCGACAAAGGTGGGGGAATAAACAAAAGTAATTGTTGTCTATGGAGGTGTACTTCGCTAATTGCCTCTAGAAGAGACAGTCATAGGTATATCGAGTAATCCCGAAAATACAGATAGGTTGAATGAAAACTAAAGGAGGGACTTACTGGCTTGAAGTTTCGTTCTGATGCACTGTACAGTTGACTTGTGTGTACTGCTATATTTTTTTTTCAAACTACTTTTATACCCGTTTCGCATACGTAGAAGAAAAGGGGTCATTACACGAACAAGCTAAAAGCTTCACGTCAAATTTTACATTTATAATAATAATTATCTTACATTGGCTGAGCTATTGTTACATTCTTTTCCAGCCTGAGTGCGCACATAAGTGAGTGGAAAGCTGATGTCATGTTAAGTCATTAATCTACCTAAGCAATCAAAAGTAGGCTACACGTTAAAATAACCATTGCTCCAATAAGCAAGAAAAAGAGAAGAAGTAATTATTTTGTCATTAGGTTCTTATGCCTCATTCTCTTTTAGGCTGTGTCATTCATCTCGAAAGCCAAGCATGTAATCAAATAATTATTGGTAACGAATAGACGGTGGAATTAAGTGCTCGATTCTTGAATACTGAGGGATAGCGTACTCATTTGACGTGTGCACAGGTTTAGTTCTCATTTCAAGAGTAATAAATAACAGAAAAGTTACGAAATAAAAGTTGGTCGACTAACCAGGACTTCATACCTCTTCCAAAGAAAGCAACACAAAGCATTCCCAACAAAAGCATCACCACTTGCAAGCTTTCCTAACTAGAACAGATTTGCTAACTGATGTTTGGAAAATTAAAAACGTGAAAGTGGGACGGTGCAGCTATGAAATAAAACTGAATGATCCCCTTTCACGAAAGAGCGATGAATCTTAAAATCGCATCTAGGGAGTTTCTGGATACGTCATCTGAATTTTAATGGAGGTATGTTTCGACTGTTCTTGGCAAGAGCCCTCTTCAGCCTCAAAGCCACTCAAGTTTGGAAAACGAACTTGTGATTTTGTGAGCGAATCATATTCGTTTTTTTTTTTTTTTTTTTGTGACATTCTTTGACTTCACAGTTTTGCTGAACTTCATGCTTTACAATCTAAAAGGGGTAATGATGCTTTAACTTAACTAGCTAACAGATCTGCCAAAGACTGCTTACTCTCATTTTAATTCCTATCATTATGGAAGAAAAAGTTTGTTAGTTTAAAAAGTCATAAAGGTTTAATTTTCTGTGTAAACTAGTACAAATTTCAACGGTTATTTAGGCTTGTAGTTGTCATGAAATGTTTTTCATATACTTCTTACGCTATAGGCTAATGGTCTTTTTTCGAGATGCAGTAAAACCAGTCTTCTCTTTATCATGAGCAATTAAGGTTGATGGGTATTAGTAGATAAGTTGGGCATAAGGTTTAACAAGACAGTGCTAAATCGCATTTTACGACAACAGTGTCTCACTAAGTCTTCACCTGTATCATCATCTAAAAAGAGAGAACATGTATCCAGAGGTAAGAAATTATACTTTGTTATTCTTAAGCATTTTGTCTTCTCAGCTGCTTCAGAATCTGACTTAACAGCGTTACACGACTAAGTCATCTGATATTCAGTATAATGATGAACTAGAATGATTCTATTACGAGTGTTAAATACGGAATTACTTATGGATGAATATTGATTGACTTATTTTTTATTTTATTTTTAGCAAGCAATTGAATAATGAACTCTTTATTTGTTGAACAGCGCTAGCAAAACCTTAAGAGCCCAGAACAGTTACGCTAGTACACAACGGGTCAACTTTTGTTCATATTTCAGGGTCATCTGACATGCTATGTCTGTGCTTACGGCGACTACTGTGAACTCCATGGCTTCAACGGCCATAAGGAAATATGCCCAGTCCATTTGATCGAGGACGGCTGCAGTTCCAAGAAGAGAGGGGTGTATAGCACGCCCCTCAAGAACGGGGAACGGGCGTGTGCCCTTTGTCATTTAAACGGTAAGACGGGTTTAAAGATCTTATTTCCCACCGAAAGTACAGCTCAGGAGAAAGTTTCAAGTTAAATATTCCTTGAGCCAAGCTGCTTTTGAAACATATATTCAAGTAATTCATAAAACGGAAACGTCAGCTACAATGCTTTGGCAGCGATATTTCGACCCTTCTTGTCAAGAGTCCAGGCTGTCAGTCTTCTGGTCCAACGCTGAGGAAGGAAACAAACCTCTAATTCAATTCAACAGAAACTGCAATCAATTATCATTGAATTACACTCAGCTAATTCTAGAGCTGCTAATGTAAGTTGAATTTCAACACTAATCGCCCTATTTTCTAGGATTTTGCGGACTGCACAGATTTGCAGCAAGGCAACGCTACTGCTGGGAGCACAGCAGCTTTACCTGTCCCGGTGCGAAGAAGGGGACGCAGACGGAGTGCAGGGGCTTGGACCAGTACTGCGAGGAGATTTTTGAAGAAATTGAGGAGTTGGAGACTCCTAAAGGAGGCCTGCTGCCGACTCCACCACCTCCAATGCCAGCAGTACCAGCTGCTGCATCAACCAGCCGAACAAATTCAGCGACATCGGCTGCAGCATGGGCAAGCACTACCCCAAGCAGTTCAGCTGCTACGAGTTATCCGCCAGCGGCTACAGCATGGCCAAGCACCACCATAGCCAATTCAGGTGCTATTAACTACCCAACACCAACATCGGGTACAGCATGGGCAGCCTCAACCAGCTCAGCAAACTACGGATGTCAACAGCCTCAGGTAGGATTGCCTGAGCCAATAAGGATTGTTCCAAAGGCGGGGAAAAGAGGAAAGGTGATGAAGACGTTGTCACATATTTTAAGAAAAAAAATAATTTCATTATATGTACAAATAAATGGTGACTGATTTTCTTGGTGTTATGTTGTAAAAGCTTGTAAGGAAATAATACTATACTGCACCCTCCCCTCTTTTAGACACATATGCAGCAACAAATAAATGCACACCCAGAGTGGACATTATTCATCAGGGTCATCCACATCAGCATGAACTAGCTCAAACATCATCTCGAAATGAGGGGGCATCCAGCAGCCTCACCTAGTAACCCCAAGCTAGGGGGCAAGAGAAAACTATTGGATGACCTGCCACATTTTTTTAAGAAACAAAAAAGGGTAGTTCAGCGAGATAATATCCATCTCCTCTTCTAAGCACATATTCACAAACAAAAACAGATGTACACAAAGAGTAGCACATACAGCTTTTGTAGTGCAAGGTACAAAGCTATACAAAACAAGAAAACTTTAGCAGCGTGACGCTCAGTTACTTGTCATTTTATTATTATTATTATTATTTTTTTTCAGACCAGCAGTCCCCCAACTCATGCAAATGACCATGGCTTAAATATGTATGACAGTGAGAGCGAAGGTGTAGCTGAAGGTGAAGATTCCCTCTCAGATAATCCTTCCATACCGGAGTCTGCAAGCAATCGGGTTTTACATTCTCAGCAAGATGGTAATGTATATCAAGCTCTGGACAGACCAACCCAGCATACAAGGTCCTACAGGTTCTTGACATCAACACTGGAAATGGAAGAGTTTCGGTTTGCTGAACTTATAAGACTCACCACAGAAAATATTATGCAACGTATAATGTTAAATGTGTCCGAAAACTCTGGTGCTAAACTTCAGCTATACACAGAGATCATCTACATAAGTGAACGAACTGGTGACACAATGGTTTTTAACCCATCCACAACCATGACAGAACTTCGGCTGTTCGATAATCATCGGGAAAAAACTTATGTCTCTAGTCAACAAAATGCTGCAGGAGATTGAAAACTTTGAAAACAATATATCAGGACTGACATTTGTCTGTACAAAATGCATTGCCCAACAACAGCTGTAGGAGTGGAGATATTTGAACTGGACAATCCACTGATTGCTGTTAATGTTTACCGTCCAAACCCACAAAAGACTGTCGACTGCATCAGACGATCAAGCAGATTTGGTTCTGATGTCATAATATTAAACTTGCTGTTCATCGATGACTTTAACAATGAAATGATGGAGGTTACGGGTCATTACGCAGCAATTCAACAATTTGACAGACTATTTGGATCAGACAACTATCATCAAAGGAGTCACTGTAGACATTGCGCACTAGCATTCTCAAAAGATGATCAGTGTAAGGAGCATCAAGACAAGTGCTCATCACAACCCACCCCACCAATTTATGAAATGCCATCAGGAGAAAAAACCACTCTCCAATTCCAAAGTTTTCACAAGTTACAACGTCTGCCATATATCATATACTATGATTTTGAGGCAAGTCTTGCAACCTCTGAAGAGAGTGTAGGAAAAAGTAGCCAAGTTCTACAGGACCATGTTGCTAATTCTTGGAGTCTACTTTGTATGAAAAATGGTTCTTCCATTTTCCATAAGGAGACCTATGTTGGAGTGGATGCAGGGTGCAAATTTTTGGATGCTGTGTTCAACCTACAAGCAAGGATACTTGAAGAAATGAAGAAGACACAAGTCCCAATTGATCTTTCCACGGTACCAAGCAATTATAGCGACATCACAGAATGCTACATATGTCAACAAACATTGCGAGGAGACGGAGTCAGAGATCACGATCACTTCACAGGTTGTTATATTTATGAATTTAGCTTCCTTCTAAATCATCCTATGAATATAATCCTTTTTGAGTTTTGGTTTTACTTTTGACTAACCACTTTTTCATATTCACAACTAAAAATTCTGTCGTCAGATGAAAGAATCTACTAAAGCCTTTGAAGTTTGTTTTCGTAGAAGAAATATACTAGATCCTTGATGGTCTAAAAAGATAAAAGTGTAACAATTGAAGGCTCTTGGAGACAAAAGTACTACGCAGTTGCCTTATCTTATGGTTAACCACATTTCCGGGTTCCCAGTTCTAAATGCTAAGCGTGTGTCGTTTAAGGGAACAGGATGCCGATATCCTATTATTGTGGCCGGCGATTTCCGATAGTTGGTTAGCCGATATCCTGTTATTGTGGTTGACGATTTCCGATAACTGTTTACCAAATCAGGGCCGGTGACGCACGTTCTTTAAGCCTATAAAAGCCTTAACTGGTCTAGCCTGCGAGAGAGAGGGAAGAAGTTAGGGACAGAGAACAACAGTCACTCGCCCTCAGAACTCGCGTGGCGTATATATCATATGGTCACTGATTGACCCAGTGTTATGAAGACTTATTGTATGTGCTTACGTGTTGTATAAGACATGAACTGTGTATAACGAGATCAACCTATGTTTGTGAATAAAGCCAGGATCAACCCGCAGCTTGCGTTCTGAACTAGGATACCGGTTAAAGACTCCCAGGAGCAGACGGACCGCGAACTCGCCTCTACACCACTCTAAGGTAGATATTGCTGTTATTCCGACCATGCTACCCAGTCACTAACATGCAATAGAGTAAGGGGAAGCCCCGTTTCACTGGTGGCAGTGTCGCTCTTGTGGGAGGTATCAGATTTGCATGTAGTCACCCATCATTCATCATTTCAGTGCGTTAATATTCGCTAGAAATTATTAGTCTCGTTAGTTCTGATCAGAATTCCATCGTTCGAGTCTACTGTTCTTTAACCACATAGAATCAAACGCAAGTGAAAATGCCGGGTGACGACAAGATTGATTTATCACTCCTTTGCCGAATTGCTCAGCAAATTCCGATTTTTGACGGGAGTACGGATGTTACCGACTTTGTCGAAAGTGTGGCTAAACTTGAAGACTGGGACGAGATAATTGACGATGGAGCGCTTATCAAAGTCGCATTCATGAGAAGCAGCGGTCCTGCTAGCTATTTTCTTGCCGCAAACAAAGCGTCACTCACGTCGTTCGCTTTATTGAAGCAACGTTTAGTTTCACAGTTTGAGCACACTTCACACAAGGCAAAATTACTTCATGCGCCTTTAGTTTTAGAAGATGGCGAAGATCCGTACCCTTTTCTTATCTCTTTGAAAAAGAAAGTGCTTCAGCTTTTAAGTCTTGAGGCTATGCCAGCAGCACCAGCAGCTGCCGCGATGGCAGGCTCTGCCTATCAGGCAGCAGAAAATTTGATGAAGAATATGTTGATAGACAGTTTGTCACCGTCTTTAGGTATGCGGATTTTAGCCCGGAATCCGGCAAATTTCACAGAAGCGTCCAACTTCATCATGAACGATTTTCGTTCACGGGAATACGGCCGGATAAAACAAGCAGCTAGAACCACTGTTTCACCCCATTCGGATATGCATTTTGTACAAACAGTTCCCAGCGAAGCGACAAAAGCTAAACCGGTCGTTACGCATTATCCCGAAAGGCACGAAAGAAACCAGCAAGTCCAGAGACCAGAATTTCCTCGTTCGCGCTCGCCTATTCCAAGCCGAACCTTTAAAACTAGATATCCTCACCAGGATAAAAACGGGTCGCAAACGGCGTATAAAACTTACGATCAACTTCAAACGCGCGCGCTCGACAACGATCACCGCGGTCAGTATAGAAATAGAGATCAAACTTTTAGTCGGTCGAACCAAGGGTTCTCTCATGCCAAACAGAAAGTTCCGCAGGGTAGGCCTAGTTTATTTACAAGTGGCGAGGCACGCAGTAGGGGTTCTACTCACGGTGGAAGTAGGCAAGATAGGCTGTGCTATAATTTGCGGTAACTTACATAAAAGTCAGACATTAGCCAAGTCTTTTGCAAAAACCCAGAAATCAAAATCGGATGTATACCCAAGCCAGCGAACCAAGTACTGCACTTTTCCTCTATGATTCCGCTTCTTAAGTATTTTTTCTATTTTATAAACCCCACTGTCTGAAACTTTTTGTAGCTCATTCTCGTACCAACCTCCTACAATTTCTTCATCTTTATAATCAACAATACTGTACGTTATCGGGTTTGTATCCAAAATTTTAGAAATCTTAAATAGTTCTGTACTCCATAAGTAATTGCCTTTATCAAAACTAGACAATGTGCGAGATATTCTCACCGTATCCCCAACCTTATATTTCGGTTTTCGCTTTCTTTCTGTAACGTAATAATTTTTGTAAAGTTCAGAGGAGTTTACCGATGACACGTCTATAGGTGCGCGATAGTTAAGTGATCTATGCGGTTTCTTGTTATAAGTCGTAATAATTAATTGTAGGTCTTTAATAAAATGGAAACTGTTTGAGAATGAGCAATATCGAGATATTAAGAGTCTCAGAGTTCGGATAAATCGTTCCGCAATTGAACATTTTAGGGGGGAAGCTCTATGATACAGTTTTGTGTTATATTTCGATAAAATATTCTGAACAGGTTTATTAATATATTCTTTTCCTCGATCCGTTTGCAAAAGCGAGAAACGATTTTGTGAAAATATAATATCTAATGCCGAAGCAACTTCTTTCCCTTGTTTTGTTTTGAGAGGTAATGCATAGACATATCTAGAAAATACGCAAATGACGATCAATATATATCGATAAGGCTTATTATGCTTGATATGAGTATCCCCGAGAACTAATAAATCTGATTGGGCTAAATCATTCCTATGAAATGCTATAGTTTTACGGTAAACCGGTGGCCGGATACGTCTATTCCGATGGAGTGTATAAATATCCTCTGACGCCAAGTAACCTTTCGCCTCTTTCAAAGTCGAACCATTTTCTTGTGACAGTACATTCGGTGACGATAAAGCTCCGCGCTCACCTACGTTGCTGTAGATTTCCCTCATTCTTCGATCCATCGGTTTTTCAGTGTAACTGGACTTGCACTCAGTTCCAACTGATTTCTTCTCACATGTGGCGTAGATGTAGAAATACTGTCGTACGCTGAGCTATCAAAAGTATTTTCAGACAAATTTCTCCCGAAGCTTTGTGAAAGTAAATCGATATCACCTGCTTTCTTAATAGATGAAGGAGACGTTCTCGCGTTAACCAATAACAATCTACGCAAGTTCTGGGCTATACTTTTGTTTGTTATAAGCGAAACTGGAAAAGCAATCTTTCAAAATTTCAAATATTTCAAAATTTCGTTGTCAAGAACAGTTGCACTTTTCCTGTTCCCAACAAGATCGGTTAGTAGATTGAGAACGCTGTACTTTTTACCATTTATGAGGATTTCGTTTGCACCTTCGGAGTACATACACTCATTTTGTCTTCTCAGAATATCAAAGACCCGCTTTGCCTTATTTTGGTAAGATGGTGGTAAGCTTGAAAAGACGTCCGATTTTTCTTCCAGATGCGGAATGGACTGAGATGGTATGGCAGGAGGAGTAGGTACAACAGACTCGGTGCTGGAGGTCGGGGTTTTAAATTTTTCTATTCTCTGTAAAGCATTTCTGAGGAAGCTAAGTTTAACGTCATCTGCAAGGAATCCTGTTATGTCATCTGCTATCCTTTTTTCCGGTGCAAGAGCTATGTCGAAGGGTATCAATTTATATGGCTTTGCCATAATTTTACTTCTTAGCACTCAAAAATGATCCCACTAAACTTGTTACAATCGGTAGAAGAATGGTAAATATTCCTCCCCCCTTTTGTTTCAACCAGCGTCTTTTTTCGTTGATTTTTTTACAGCCGCATACCGATTTAACTATTTTATGATGCTGTCTCACTCGTTTATGGAGAGCGTCTGACATATTAATATTTTTCTTCTCGATATTTAAACATAGTTCGGACACGGTTCTTATGAAGTCATCACTTACATTATTCAGTATTGCTTTCCGGAGTTTTTTCGAGGAGTTGCTCATGACAAAAAGTAAAGGTTGTATTTTATCTAGTCTGTCGACTGTCATTGTTTTCTTTTCAAAGGTGACTGTGGTAAGAAGACAGTAACCGATCTATCAAAAATGTCGGTTAGCACCCGTAGCTCGTCTGGAGTGTTTGTGTTTAAGTCAATCAATATATAGCCATATGGTTTTGACGTTGCTAACTGATAGCTAGACAAAAGAAACCCTTTTTGGTAAGGGAAAATCTGTCTGTTCAGTATTATCAGACTTGAAGAGTCCCTGGGTATTTTCCACATTACCATGTAATTACAATTCAGCTGTAGCAGTCTAACAGTTTTAGACTGACTAAAAAGTGAGTGTGTAATAAGAATACAGCTTATCCGAGAACGTGTGATTTGACTGTGAAAAGCTCGATGAACTCCTTCGAATAAACATCAATCATTTCAGCAACATCATCTAAAATCAACAAACTGTCTTCCGAAAGACTTTCGAATAATCCAGCTAATTCGTCAACAAATCGAATTCCCGGAAAATCCAGCCGAAGCAAATCGTAGGCTGGTTGCCAAGCCTTGTACACGTAAACAATTGTTTTTTCGTTTACTGATGGTACAATCAGTCTTTTTCTGTCTTTTAAAAGCTTTTGAACAAACGTTGTTTTACCACATCCACTACCTCCGTTCAGAATAAGTCTGAATGGAGCATGAAAATGGAACCTACCTACAGAAGACATACTCATAAACTAAGTCCGAGATTAAGAAGTAGAATGTTTTTATTAAGACAGTAAATAATGACAGATCTGATTGCTAAACATCAACTTCATCCACACCCTTGGAACATACATCATATGAATGACAAAAGAAACAAATGGCATTACTCGGTCTATGAAAAACACATGGATTGTGCAGACATAAATCACATGCTTCACTGTAAGTTTCATGGTTTGAACACAATGTCTTAGAGCAAGATTTGCACAATGGATCGTATCTAACTGGGTTGCAAATGTCGCATTCACGAAGAGTAACCGTGCGGAAACAGTAGACACAATTATACATTGCCAACGATATTCACTTCTTGACTGTTCCTATAACACTGTGGAAGATTTTGTTTGAGCAGTAGCTTCTTAATCACATTTCAACTTTCTTTTCATGAAAATGAATCAAAGTTTCGAAGTACGATCCGATCATAGAATCAAGGATTTTATCCTCAAGGTCGTAGAACCTTTGAGGTAGGTATACATTGAACACGTGTTCATCATCCCCACTAAGAGTTATAAGGACAGTTTTTCCTATTTTGTTCTCTTCTCTTCTATATGACAGAATCTTGAAATACTCTCCACGCTCAAGAGATGCGAGTGAACAAAAGTTAGTACTTCCTTGTTTATTCAAGGTTTCCAAATACTGTTTTTTCACTAGTCCATCCTTTTTTACACTAGCTTATTTCTTCGTCTGCACTTTGCTAGTGATTTCACTGTCATCATGTCCTTGCTCTGTTGTTGATGGAAAAACAAGTTCCTGGGTCTGGGGATAAACTACACTGTAAAAATTCATTGTTCACTCTCGAAGCGAAAAGTAGATACATAATAAAACTGACTATTCACCCGTTCTTTTATACGTGGTTACAAGGTAATGTAACGGTATCATCCTCACGCTGGCACTCACTCTTCATAAAGAGGTCAATACTTTCTAAATAATTTGAAAATAATTACAGTAATCAATCAAATAGCTGCTTATTAATTCCAGAAATTTATATCTCCATTTAGTACCGTGACTAGGTGGTTCTAATACTATTAGTAGACTAGGAGAGTGATCCTCGATAATCCTTGCAATAATAGATGGTGCGCGTACTGCTACCAGATGGCGCAACTAGCTTCTAGGTGGCGCTGCTACCATCATATGACCCAGGAGAATACCATACTTCACCGTTAAGCCCGTTAGATGGTGCAAAACTTTGTGTCATGGCTGAACTACTTCTACTCCTGCCATACTTTTCTAACCAGTTTCGCTTCATGTTTTGCTTTTTCTTTTGACAAGGTTAGCTTCTCACTTTCTGAACTGAACTTGATTAGATGACTGATCATTTATCTATATCTTTTGTGACTTTTTTAACTTATTCGTAGAAAAGATGAGTATGTTTGATAAGATAAAATAGAAAAACGCTCATTTGCTAAAAGTGGTTTAAGAATTATGTTTTGTTTTTCAGAAGATGTCCAGCTCCTCATCAAACCCGTCGTCACCCCTCCCTATCACCTACACTGATGAAGCGGCTCAGCCTTCGTCCCCTGGCGCCTCTTCTGAACCGCGGTCTTCCAACCCTTCCAACTCTGGTGAGTCATTCGTACTCGAATCTCACGAATTATTGAGCTACAGGTTTCCCACTATTTTGAACTGCCAAGTGACTGAAGCCGATAATTCAAACGGAAAAGAAAGAATTACTTTAACATACGGGACAATACCACCTTCCTTCTGGGATGTGTATTTTGTCTTTGCCAGCTTTAACATTTTATTTTGGGATGGGTCTCGTTTCATTAAAGAAAAAATTATAAATAAATATTTGTGTACTGTAAATCCAACTGCAGCGCGGACGGAAAAAGTAAATCTCGAAGAAATCAGACTTCAATTCCCTTCTCCAAATCTTCTTCTCATGTTCTTCGAGGTAAAAGAATTGCCAGAAATTTTTTTTACACGTTTTTTGGGCCTAGTGGAATATAAAGGTAAAATCATCGTGACCAATTACTCAGGATCTGTTCTCCTTACGTCATACACCATTATTACCGAAGTGGTGTATACATTTTTTCAAATATTCCTCCTAGATATGGGAATCAAATCGGAAACTTGCTCATGTGATGAAAAAACATGTAGAACCTGTTTTCTCATCACAAGGGATGTGGCTGGTGATTTGAATCATATCATAGAACTGAGGCCCTATAAATTCAGGAAAACAGTTTTTGTAGACCTGTGTCTCTTCTCATTACAAAATAGTGGGAACAACGATCTGAAAGCATATCTTTTCAGAAGGTTTTTAACATACGTACAACCTGAAAACATAGGCATAATCGCGGGCTTCGAATCTCCAACTTAGCAGTTGTCGGTAAAAAGATGAGAGTACGAATCGATACATCAGAAGTTTGGTTGGGAAAAAGACTGCTCCAATACACTCGCTTGCTGGATTGTCCCATAATCAGGGGCTAAATGAATGAGGTAAATCACACTTAGCGAGTTTAAAGTGTAAAAAAAGAGACTTTTTGTTTCCAAATTTTTTAGCTTTCCGGAAAAAAACATACAGAAATTTATTATACCTTTCTTTTCAGACTTATCCACACTCTTCGCCAGTGGAGCAGTGAAGAGGAAAGCCGATGAGGATGGGGGCGCATACGATAGTATCTTTCTCCGAAATCCGGCGGAAATGTCATTGTTATGAGCCTAATTTCAACCTCTAATGGCTTACGTGAACACCCTCACTGGCGGACGTGACAAACCGGCTGTCGTCATCGCCCCAAGGGAGTACGCGCCGAATGAATGGAATGAAATACCAGTGCGGGTATATAAGCAAGTGTCTGTACAAATTTTGTTAGTAGAGTTCTGACTTTTGATTAAAACGGTTCATAATATCTGGTGGCAGCGGAGGGATCCGTTCCCAAGGTGAGCTCTTTCTTCCGGGTTCTGTTCCGAAGAGAGACTACTTTACATCTATGCTTCCGGGTTTTTTTTTTCCGAGCAGAAAACACACTCATATGTGATTTTATTTCCGAATAGAAATCCCGTTCTTTCCCGTTTCTGATTTCTGTTTTCGGGTTCACTTCCGAACAGAAATCCCTTTCTTGTTTTCTGAATTCTGTTTCCGGGTTCACTTCCGAACAGAAATTCCTTTCTTGTTTTCTTGTTTCTGATTTCTGTTTCCGGGTTCAATTCCGAACATAAATCCCTTTCTTGTTTTCTGGTTTCTGTTTCCGGGTTCAGTTCCGAACAGAAATCCCTTTCTTGTTTTCTGTTTCTGATTTCTGTTTCCGGGTTCACTTCCGAACAGAAATCCCTTTCTTGTTTCTGATTTCTGTTTCCGGGTTCACTTCCGAACAGAAATCCCTTTCTTGTTTTCTGAATTCTGTTTCCGGGTTCACTTCCGAACAGAAATTCCTTTCTTGTTTTCTGTTTCTGATTTCTGTTTCCGGGTTCACTTCCGAACAGAAATCCCTTTCTAGTTTTCTGAATTCTGTTTACGGGTTCACTTCCGAACAGAAATTCCTTCTTGTTTTCTGTTTCTGATTTCTGTTTCCGGGTTCACTTCCGAACAGAAAATCCCCTTCTTTTTTCCGTTTCTGATTTCTGTTTCCGGGTTCACTTCCGAACAGAAATTCCTTTCTTGTTTTCTGTTCCTGATTTCTGTCTCCGGGTTCACTTCCGAACAGAAATCCCTTTCTTGTTTTCCGTTTCTGATTCCTGTTTCCGGGTTCACTTCCGAACAGAATTTCCCTTCTTGTTTTCCGTTTCTGAATTCTGTTTCCGGGTTCTTCCGAACAGAAATCGTGATTCTGTTACCTGCCTAGAGTTCAGTTCCGACTAGACATCCCTAGTCGAGCTCTTCTAATTTTACGCTTTTACGCTGGCGGACGACAAGGAGACGAAGAAGCAATCTGGAGAAACAGGAGCCGCAGGGACTGACTTCGTTCATTACCACACAAGGTCAAGAACCAAGCTTACTTCTGAAGGGAAAGATCTGGAGACAACACCCAAGATGGACCAAAATGTCTTGAGGTCAATGCTAGAAGCCTTCCAGAATTCAGTGGCTCAGTCGACAAAAGCCTTGGTGGAAAACCAGCAGAAAGCATTGGGAGAAGCCCTAATGGCAGAGCAGAAGCTGAACGAAGAAAACCAGCTGTCTCTTGTGCATCACCTGAAGAAGGAGATGCAACAAGACCGAGAGCTTGTTGAAACCAGCATCCGGACTCTCACTGAGTCTGGAGCAACGACCTTCTACATGGCCCCACTGAGAGAAGGTGACGACGTGGAAGCCTACTTGGAAGCTTTCACACGAAGTGCGACTGCCTGCAATCTACCCCAAGCCGCGTGGGTTGCCAGGCTAGTAGCAAACCTATCTGGCAAGGCTCTGCAGGCTTACACAGCCCTACCAACTGCCAAAGCTAGCGACTTCGATGAGGTCAGAACAGCGATTCTCAAGAAGTTCCATGTCAATAACGAGACCTTCCTCCGACGATTTCGACATGCTAGCAAGCGCTCAGGTGAGTCCTATACGGAATACGGGGACTACCTGACTACCGCAGCCAAAAAATGGCTCTGTTTCGAGAAGGTGGAGGAACAAAGAACGGCAGAACCCAACCTTGCCGGCCATTTAGACCAGGTCCTAGAAAAAATTGTAGTGTAACAGTTCATTACAACTGCCAGCCCAGACCTTTGGGTCTGGTACCTACAGAAGACATACTCATAAACTAAGTCCGAGATCAAGAAGTAGAATGTTTTTATTAAGACAGTAAATAATGACAGATCTGATTGCTAAACATCAACTTCATCCACACCCTTAGAACATACATCATATGAATGACAAAAGAAACAAATGGCATTACTCGGTCTATGAAAAACACATGGATTGTGCAGACATAAATCACATGCTTCACTGTAAGTTTCATGGTTTGAACACAATGTCTTAGAGCAAGATTTGCACAATGGATCGTATCTAACTGGGTTGCAAATGTCGCATTCACGAACAGTAACCGTGCGGAAACAGTAGACACAATTATACATTGCCAACGATATTCACTTCTTGACTGTTCCTATAACACTGTGGAAGATTTTGTTTGAGCAGTAGCTTCTTAATCACATTTCAACTTTCTTTTCATGAAAATGAATCAAAGTTTCGAAGTACGAGCCGATCATAGAATCAAGGATTTTATCCTCAAGGTCGTAGAACCTTTGAGGTAGGTATACATTGAACACGTGTTCATCATCCCCACTAAGAGTTATAAGGACAGTTTTTCCTATTTTGTTCTCTTCTCTTCTATATGACAGAATCTTGAAATACTCTCCACGCTCAAGAGATGCGAGTGAACAAAAGTTAGTACTTCCTTGTTTATTCAAGGTTTCCAAATACTGTTTTTTCACTAGTCCATCCTTTTTTACACTAGCTTATTTCTTCGTCTGCACTTTGCTAGTGATTTCACTGTCATCATGTCCTTGCTCTGTTGTTGATGGAAAAACAAGTTCCTGGGTCTGGGGATAAACTTCACTGTAAAAATTCATTGTTCACTCTCGAAGCGAAAAGTAGATACATAATAAAACTGACTATTCACCCGTTCTTTTATACGTGGTTACAAGGTAATGTAACGGTATCATCCTCACGCTGGCACTCACTCTTCATAAAGAGGTCAATACTTTCTAAATAATTTGAAAATAATTACAGTAATCAATCAAATAGCTGCTTATTAATTCCAGAAATTTATATCTCCATTTAGTATCGTGACTAGGTGGTTCTAATACTATTAGTAGACTAGGAGAGTGATCCTCGATAATCCTTGCAATAATAGATGGTGCGCGTACTGCTACCAGATGGCGCAACTAGCTTCTAGGTGGCGCTGCTACCATCATATGACCCAGGAGAATACCATACTTCACCGTTAAGCCCGTTAGATGGTGCAAAACTTTGTGTCATGGCTGAACTACTTCTACTCCTGCCATACTTTTCTAACCAGTTTCGCTTCATGTTTTGCTTTTTCTTTTGACAAGGTTAGCTTCTCACTTTCTGAACTGAACTTGATTAGATGACTGAGCATTTATCTATATCTTTTGTGACTTTTTTAACTTATTCGTAGAAAAGATGAGTATGTTTGATAAGATAAAATAGAAAAACGCTCATTTGCTAAAAGTGGTTTAAGAATTATGTTTTGTTTTTCAGAAGATGTCCAGCTCCTCATCAAACCCGTCGTCACCCCTCCCTATCACCTACACTGATGAAGCGGCTCAGCCTTCGTCCCCTGGCGCCTCTTCTGAACCGCGGTCTTCCAACCCTTCCAACTCTGGTGAGTCATTCGTACTCGAATCTCACGAATTATTGAGCTACAGGTTTCCCACTATTTTGAACTGCCAAGTGACTGAAGCCGATAATTCAAACGGAAAAGAAAGAATTACTTTAACATACGGGACAATACCACCTTCCTTCTGGGATGTGTATTTTGTCTTTGCCAGCTTTAACATTTTATTTTGGGATGGGTCTCGTTTCATTAAAGAGAAAATTATAAATAAATATTTGTGTACTGTAAATCCAACTGCAGCGTGGACGGAAAAAGTAAATCTCGAAGAAATCAGACTTCAATTCCCTTCTCCAAATCTTCTTCTCATGTTCTTCGAGGTAAAAGAATTGCAAGAAATTTTTTTTACACGTTTTTTGGGCCTAGTGGAATATAAAGGTAAAATCATCGTGACCAATTACTCAGGATCTGTTCTCCTTACGTCATACACCATTATTACCGAAGTGGTGTATACATTTTTTCAAATATTCCTCCTAGATATGGGAATCAAATCGGAAACTTGCTCATGTGATGAAAAAACATGTAGAACCTGTTTTCTCATCACAAGGGATGTGGCTGGTGATTTGAATCATATCATAGAACTGAGGCCCTATAAATTCAGGAAAACAGATTTTGTAGACCTGTGTCTCTTCTCATTACAAAATAGTGGGAACAACGATCTGAAAGCATATCTTTTCAGAAGGTTTTTAACATACGTACAACCTGAAAACATAGGCATAATCGCGGGCTTCGAATCTCCAACTTAGCAGTTGTCGGTAAAAAGATGAGAGTACGAATCGATACATCAGAAGTTTGGTTGGGAAAAAGACTGCTCCAATACACTCGCTTGCTGGATTGTCCCACAATCAGGGGCTACATGAATGAGGTAAATCACACTTAGCGAGTTTAAAGTGTAAAAAAAGAGACTTTTTGTTTCCAAATTTTTTAGCTTTCCGGAAAAAAACATACAGAAATTTATTATACCTTTCTTTTCAGACTTATCCACACTCTTCGCCAGTGGAGCAGTGAAGAGGAAAGCCGATGAGGATGGGGGCGCATACAATAGTATCTTTCTCCGAAATCCGGCGGAAATGTCATTGTTATGAGCCTAATTTCAACCTCTAATGGCTTACGTGAACACCCTCACTGGCGGACGTGACAAACCGGCTGTCGTCATCGCCCCAAGGGAGTACGCGCCGAATGAATGGAATGAAATACCAGTGCGGGTATATAAGCAAGTGTCTGTACAAATTTTGTTAGTAGAGTTCTGACTTTTGATTAAAACGGTTCATAATATCTGGTGGCAGCGGAGGGATCCGTTCCCAAGGTGAGCTCTTTCTTCCGGGTTCTGTTCCGAAGAGAGACTACTTTACATCTATGCTTCCAGGGTTTTTTTTTCCGAGCAGAAAACACACTCATTGTGATTTTATTTCCGAATAGAAATCCCGTTCTTTCCCGTTTCTGATTTCTGTTTTCGGGTTCACTTCCGAACAGAAATCCCTTTCTTGTTTTCTGAATTCTGTTTCCGGGTTCACTTCCGAACAGAAATTCCTTTCTTGTTTTCTTGTTTCTGATTTCTATTTCCGGGTTCAATTCCGAACAGAAATCCCTTTCTTGTTTTCTGGTTTCTGTTTCCGGGTTCAGTTCCGAACAGAAATCCCTTTCTTGTTTTCTGTTTCTGATTTCTGTTTCCGGGTTCACTTCCGAACAGAAATCCCTTTCTTGTTTCTGATTTCTGTTTCCGGGTTCACTTCCGAACAGAAATCCCTTTCTTGTTTTCTGAATTCTGTTTCCGGGTTCACTTCCGAACAGAAATTCCTTTCTTGTTTTCTGTTTCTGATTTCTGTTTCCGGGTTCACTTCCGAACAGAAATCCCTTTCTAGTTTTCTGAATTCTGTTTACGGGTTCACTTCCGAACAGAAATTCCTTCTTGTTTTCTGTTTCTGATTTATGTTTCCGGGTTCACTTCCGAACAGAAAATCCCCTTCTTGTTTCCGTTTCTGATTTCTGTTTCCGGGTTCACTTCCGAACAGAAATCCCTTTCTTGTTTTCTGTTCCTGATTTCTGTCTCCGGGTTCACTTCCGAACAGAAATCCCTTTCTTGTTTTCCGTTTCTGATTCCTGTTTCCGGGTTCACTTCCGAACAGAATTTCCCTTCTTGTTTTCCGTTTCTGAATTCTGTTTCCGGGTTCTTCCGAACAGAAATCGTGATTCTGTTACCTGCCTAGAGTTCAGTTCCGACTAGACATCCCTAGTCGAGCTCTTCTAATTTTACGCTTTTACGCTGGCGGACGACAAGGAGACGAAGAAGCAATCTGGAGAAACAGGAGCCGCAGGGACTGACTTCGTTCATTACCACACAAGGTCAAGAACCAAGCTTACTTCTGAAGGGAAAGATCTGGAGACAACACCCAAGATGGACCAAAATGTCTTGAGGTCAATGCTAGAAGCCTTCCAGAATTCAGTGGCTCAGTCGACAAAAGCCTTGGTGGAAAACCAGCAGAAAGCATTGGGAGAAGCCCTAATGGCAGAGCGGAAGCTGAACGAAGAGAAAACCAGCTGTCTCTCGTGCATCACCTGAAGAAGGAGATGCAACAAGACCGAGAGCTTGTTGAAACCAGCATCCGGACTCTCACTGAGTCTAGAGCAACGACCTTCTACATGGCCCCACTGAGAGAAGGTGACGACGTGGAAGCCTACTTGGAAGCTTTCACACGAAGTGCGACTGCCTGCAATCTACCCCAAGCCGCGTGGGTTGCCAGGCTAGTAGCAAACCTATCTGGCAAGGCTCTGCAGGCTTACACAGCCCTACCAACTGCCAAAGCTAGCGACTTCGATGAGGTCAGAACAGCGATTCTCAAGAAGTTCCATGTCAATAACGAGACCTTCCTCCGACGATTTCGACATGCTAGCAAGCGCTCAGGTGAGTCCTATACGGAATACGGGGACTACCTGACTACCGCAGCCAAAAAATGGCTCTGTTTCGAGAAGGTGGAGGAACAAAGAACGGCAGAACCCAACCTTGCCGGCCATTTAGACCAGGTCCTAGAAAAAATTGTAGTGTAACAGTTCATTACAACTGCCAGCCCAGACCTTTGGGTGTTCCTAGGTCAGAGTGGTGCAACAACCCTGAGAGAATGCATCAGAAAGGCCGATGACTGGGACAAGTCTCTACGCCCGTTGAAGAATGATGTAACTCGAACAAAGGGACCTATCACCAAACCTCAACAGACTCCTGGTCAGGAAGCTAAATCAACCAAGCTCACACCAAAACGTTGCTATTACTATCCTAATTCAATATCACATACTACAGAGGAATGCAAAGGAGGCAAGCTCCGAACCCAAGAACCAAAAAGGGAACGGGTATACGCGACTAATCTAGCGGAGGAGCTATCAGCCCCCAAACCTGGATACGTCGTCAAGGCTCGCTGTAACGGGCAAGTGCTACCTCTAGTGATCGACTCAGGATGTGAATTCACCATGGTCAACCCAGAACGGGTCAAAGGAGTTTACCCCATCCCTGGGAGAACTTTAAAGTACGTTACGGCGGAAGGCCGTAAAATAGAATGCACCGTCGGACTTCTGACGATACAGCTTATGGATCGCTCAGGAAGAATCCTTGAAGAGCTGATCGAAGCAGGGATCTGCCCCACATTACCCCAGAACATTCTGCTTGGAAGGAATTTTCCGAGATTCGAAGAGAACGTACTTCCGATTAACGTCCAGGATCTACCTGAAGCGGAAACAAAAGAAGCCTTTGTGGTGACAAGATCTCAAGCCAGACATAGATCATCAAGGAATCATAGTGGTCCCAGCTCAGAACCGGAGGTCCATAGAGCGCGGACTGTGGTTCTGCATGACTCTGACCCCTGCGTCACGTCTTCTGTGACAGAACTACAAGATGTTCTTCAGACAGAAGTCACTACCCTGCCTCAGCTGTCTGCCGCAGACCAACCTGACTCCGACAACGATGGACTGACTTCAGACACAGCAACCCAAGCTGGAAATCTTGGTTCCGCTCAGGAAGTAGGCAATAACATAGCAACCTGCAGTGAACGCCAGACAACCGGATCCGCAGCCCTTTCTCAGCTCCAAGCAAACGATACAAGTTTGAATTTTGTAAGGGAGAAAGCATTGCAAGAATTCGAGTGCTCTCTTCCTCAGCAGTTTTTGTTCCAAGACGAAATTTACTACCGACTTTGGACTGATCATCTTGGTAGAACAAACAAGCAGCTCGTTGTTCCCAGTGAGTACAGATCACAGATTATCAAGATAGGTCATGACAACGTGATGAGTGGTCATTTAGGCAAAGCCCGGACAACTGACCGCATTCTACGTCGTTTCTGGTGGCCCAGAATCTACAAGGACGTCGGTAGTTACGTCAAGTCATGTACAGCTTGTCAAATGACCGCCAGGCACAAACCCAAGGAAAAGGTACCACTTAGGCCTCTTCCCACCATAACAAAGCCATTCTCGCGAATCGCCATGGACATAGTAGGACCCCTACCTAAAAGCTCCGCAGGTCATCGCTGGCTACTAGTTATTACTGACTACGGATCTAGATATCCTGAAGCAATACCACTACGGTCAACAAAATCACCCGTTATTGCAGATGAAGTTGCCAAGTTCATTTCGCGTTATGGAATTCCCGACGAAATCCTGACAGATCAGGGAACTCAGTTCCTGTCTTCTGTCTTAAGGAAGTTGTATCAGGTACTGAATATAAAGCCAATAAGGACAAGTCCATACCACCCGGAGACGGATGGACAAACTGAAAGGTTCAACGGGACTCTAATATCCATGCTTCGCAAATACGTAGGGGTATCAACAAACGACTGGCACAAGTTTATACCGTTCTTACTATTCGCATATCGAGAAACAGCTCATCCGTGTCTGGGGTTTAGCCCATTCGAGGTACTATACGGACGGTATCCTCGCGGGTTCCTGGACCTAATGCAAGAAGAATGGGAAGATAAGACTGGAGAAGACCCAATAATTGTTGCAGAATACATCCGACAAATGCGCGTGCGATTATCCGAAATCTGCGATTTTGCCACAGAAACAAAAGCAGCTGAAGCAGCAAGAATGAAGCGGTACTACGACCAGGCAACGAAGCCAAGGACCTTGTCCGTCGGTGACCAACTATTCGTATATCGAGAAACAGCTCATCCGTGTCTGGGGTTTAGCCCATTCGAGGTACTATACGGACGGTATCCTCGCGGGTTCCTGGACCTAATGCAAGAAGAATGGGAAGATAAGACTGGAGAAGACCCAATAATTGTTGCAGAATACATCCGACAAATGCGCGTGCGATTATCCGAAATCTGCGATTTTGCCACAGAAACAAAAGCAGCTGAAGCAGCAAGAATGAAGCGGTACTACGACCAGGCAACGAAGCCAAGGACCTTGTCCGTCGGTGACCAAGTGCTACTTCTACTACCAGAAGGAAGCAATAAACTTAACATCCGTTGGCAAGGACCATTCAAGGTGCTACGTACTATTTCTCCAGTCAACTACGAAATAGAGCTTGGAGGCTCTAGGAAAAAGAAAGCAATATATCACATCAACCTCCTAAGGAAGTTTGAAGAGAGAGATGAGAAAGATGGCAATGAAGTTTTTGTCGCGACGGTCGATGAAGAAGAAGAAAATACAGTAGCCATTCAAACCTATGAAAGAGAGGAATACGAAGTGATGCCAGACATAAACCCTGCCTTGCCACAAGAGACGAGGGAAGAAATCCTAAATAGTATCATGGTCCAGAAGGAAGTTCTGTCAACAAGTCAACGTGACACATGAAATTCACACTGGAACCCACCATCCCATAAGAGTCCCACCGTATCGTGTGCCACAGTCTCAGAGGGAAGTGCTGAAACAAGAAATGGAAAAAATGCTACAAGACGGCGTCATTGAACCTTCCAACAGTGAATGGTCGTCCCCGGTCGTTCTCGTGAAAAAGAAGGACGGCGAATGGAGGTTTTGCATTGACTATAGGCAAGTAAATGCCATAACAAAATTCGACGCTTATCCCATGCCACGCATTGACCAAATCCTGGAAAACTTCCGGACCGCCCGGTACTTCTCGATTCTAGACTGCCGAAAAGGATACTGGCAAGTCAAGATGGCAAGTAGTTCGGTCGAGAAAACTGCATTCTCGAATCCATTTGGCCATCACCAATTCCGCGTAATGCCTTTTGGATTGAAAGGAGCGCCCGCCACCTTTCAGCGGATGATCGACGAAGTATTGAGAGAATACCCACATGCTCGAGCATACTTCGATGACATAATCGTTTTCAGTGACACGTTAGCAGAGCACCTGATACACCTGAACGAAGTATTAAAACGTCTTAACAAGGCGAACCTGAAAATCAACATCAGGAAGAGTAGGTTTGGATATACCAAAGTAGAATATTTGGGACACACCGTTGGAGAAGGTACTATCAGTCCAGTACTTAACAAAGTACAAGCAATCCAAGCATTTCAGCGCCCAGAGACAAAGAAAACACTGAGAACCTTCCTTGGGATGACCAATTATTATTCGCGGTTCATCAAGGGGTACGCCGGACTCACAAGGTAACTCAGTTCACTAACCAGGAAAGAAGTACCCGACATTTTACCGTGGGAGCCTAAACACCAAGTCTTGTTCGAAGAACTGAAATGCAGGCTCACATCGTACCCAGTTTTGTCCCCCTGACTTTTCTAAAACATGCTTCTTGCAAACAGACGCCTCTGACCTAGCAATTGGAGCCACGCTGTCCCAGTCCTTCAGTGACGGAGAGGATCCAATTTGTTAGCTGTCGAGGAGACTCCTGGACAGAGAGACTCGATATGCGACGATCGAAAAAGAATGTCTTGCAATAGTTTGGGCCCTATCACGAGTACGCTACTACCTCTATGGACGACACTTTGAGGTAGTGACGGATCACAATCCCCTGGCATGGCTAAACTCTGTGAGAGGCAGTAACCATCGCATCGAAAGATGGGCTCTGTCTCTTCAAGAATACAGTTTCACAATCAGCGCAAGACCAGGGAAATTTAAACGTAAACGCGGACGCGCTCTCGCGCCTCTAGTCAGCAGGTGTTTGCTCTGTATATATGTTAATATTATCCTTTCTTTAGATGTCAGACGATATAGAACTCATCATTTTGGACGACGAAGACATTCAGTTAAACGAGACGTTTGCGAAGCTTGTCAATATCGCCGAGAATCTTAATACTGATGAAGACTTTGAAGACCTTCCAGCACTCGGACCAATCAAAGAGTCAGTCACAATCGAAGAAGCATCCAGCGCCACCGAAGAACTCCAACCAGTCTTACCGACCACGAATCGCGCTACCAAGACCCGACTTCAGTGGAAAACACCCGACCCAAGACCTGGCACTAAGGTACGGATCATATCGATGAAGCCGAAAAGGAAACGTCCAGGGGCAGCTGTACGCAGGAAACAGCGTGAGCACATCATCAAAATGTTTGACTACACTCCTCCTGCTCCCCCTTTACCAACTATAGCGACATCTGGAATGATTTTCATTGATAACGATGGCAAGAGAATAATAGTCCCAGAAGGAAAAAAACTATCCAGCGACATGCTCACCAAGTTCGACATAACTCAAACCTGTCAAGCTCTGCAAACTCCGAGGAAAGGGAGGAATTGTTATGAGCCTAATTTCAACCTCTAATGGCTTACGTGAACACCCTCACTGGCGGACGTGACAAACCGGCTGTCGTCATCGCCCCAAGGGAGTACGCGCCGAATGAATGGAATGAAATACCAGTTGGTGATGTGAAGCTGGAACTCAAAATAGTGGGGAAAGGGACGTATGGGGTGACAACGACGGCCAACCTAACCTTGGTTCTCAACAAAAAGGATAGATTGATCGAAGAGATCAACTCGAAGATAAAACAGGTGTTCCTAAAGCCCCCGAAGGGGGCTGAAAGGACGAGCTCTAATCTTTGATTTTGTATTTTGTTTCTAAATAAATAACAAGTATTTCACACCGAATTGTAGGTGAAAGGATGTTATGTTCGCTCTGATCTTGATCGCCTCCTTCCTCTAACTGTCTGAGCACAAGCCGATAGCCTAGTGCAGAAGTACTCGCCCTGACGGTCGATAGGTCCATAGTTCGATCCCATTGCACAGAACTTTTGGGTTCTCCAGCAACCTGGAAGAATTTTTTAATTTAAACTTTACTCTGGTCTTGATTACCTCCTTCCTCTGTATGTACAAACACATGAGTGCAAGCAAGATTACCTCGTTCCTCTGTATGTACAAACACATGAGTTGCACCCAGTGCAAGAGTACTAGGCTTCAGGACCGATAGGTCCGTGGTTCGATCCCATTACACAGAACTTTTGGGTTGGGCAGCACAAATTCCAGCCTGGAGGCGTTTTGTTTAACACAGAGCCTGCTGGAAATGTTGGAGTACTACCTACTAGCGCTATTGCTGGGATCATAATAGCTTCACCTGTCCCGGTGACAAAAAGGCGACGCAGTCGGGCTGTAGCAGTCTACAACAGTACTGCGAAGAGATATTTGAAGAGATTGAGGAATTGGAGACGGCTAAAGAAGGGCTGCTACCGACTCCACCAGCCCCAGTGCCAGCAGCAGTAGCTGCATCAACCACCCCATCAAATTTTGTGGCGACAACATTAGCTGCTATGAACTACCTTCCAGCAGCATCTAGTAAAGCATGGGCAAGCCCAAGCACCTCAACGAACTTAGGAGGCGGTCAACAGCCTCAGGTAGGCTTGATTAAGCCAGACAGAATAAGGATTGTCGTTAACAATCAGAAGGTGGGGGAAAAGAGGAAAGCTGATGAAGAGCCGGTAAGGAAATACTGCACCGTCCCCTCTCTTAGCCACATAAGCAGCAACAAACACATGCACACACAGAGTGGAAGTTAATCAACATCAACATCAGCATGAACTAGCTCAAACAGCATCTCGAATTTAGGGGGCATGCATTAGACTCAGCTAGCAATCCCAAGGTGGAGACAAGAGAAAGCTATTGGAGGACCTGCCACATCCTTTTAAGAAACATAAAAGGGTAAGGAGATAATATACTACACCCTCACCTCTTTTAAGCACATATTCAGAAACAAACAGATGTACACAGAGAGTAGCACATACAGCTTTTACAGCGCAAGCCACAAAGCTATACAAAACAAGAAAACTTAAGCAGCAGTCTTCATTCTTCATTCCTTCTTCATTTCTTCAAGTATCCTTGCTTGTAGGATAAACACAGCATCCAAAAATGTGCACCCTGCTTCCACTCCAACATAGGTTTCCTTATGGAAAATGGAAGAACCATTTTTCATACAAAGTAGACTCCAAGAATTAGCAACATGATCATGTAGAACTTTTCCCTGCACTCTCTTCAGAGGTGGCAAGACTTGCCTCAGATTCATAGTATATAATGTATGGAAGACGTTGTAACTTGTGAAATCTTTGGAATTGGAGAGTGTTTTTTTCTCCTGATGGCATTTAATAAATAGATGGGGTGGGTTGTGAAGAGCACTTGTCTTGATGCTCTTTACACTGATCATCTTTTGAGAATGCTAGTGCGCAATGTCTACAGTGACTTCTTTGATGATAATTGTCTGATCCAAATAGTCTGTCAAATTGTGTAATAGCTGCATAATGCCCCGTAACCTCCATCATTTTATTGTTAAACTCATCTAATTGAATAGCAAGTTTAATATTATAATATCAGAACCGAATCTGCTTGATCGTCTGATGCAGTCAACAGACTTTTGTGGGTTTGGGCGGTAAACATTAACAGCAATCAGAGTATTGTCCAATTCAAATATCTCCACTCCTACAGCTGGTGTTGGGAAAGGAAATGATACACTCCAGCACAGTTGCATACCAATCCTAGTCTTTATTTTCTCAAGCTCACTGCAAATATTTGCAGCTTATTGATACACTTTTAATACTTCCTTGACACTCCTTTATAAAAGCTACCTCCACAGCTATGCGGAAACAGTCATTTTAGTGTAAGAGATCTTAGGTTTCAAAATACAACGTTTTTTGACTAGGTACTGTGGAATAGGTAGCCAGTACCCTCCAGCAACACCTGAAAATAAAAATTATTTTACTGTTTACGATAATGTTTCCTAGCACTTCCACCTTTCCTCAAGTGTGGTACATTTAGCAAGTTCAAGTTCTTTTATTGTTTAAAAATACATATTGTAAAATACATACATAACGTCCCAAGCAGGGAGACTGGCTCGAAAGCCGAGCGACAAACGGGATAAACGAACAAACCCAGAACAAACGGATCCCATCACACATCTCACTCTATCTCATACCCCCAAAAAATATTTTTTGGGGGTATGAACCATTGGGCAGGCTATATACTAAGGGGATCTCGAAGAATTCGAGATGGCGCCGCCACTCCGTACACCCGATAAATATCAATATCTAAGGAGTGGTTATCACCTGATGACCCCACCAGAGCCATACCACCCCTCCGTACGTCGCATACCACCACACCATATCCAACAATACGTTATTATCTCTGATTTTACCTGCGAGTTAGAATCTACGCAGTACACCTATATCTGCCGAAAATATTTATCTCTATACCACCCCACAGTATACTGTAACCCAGAGCACCTCCATACTGCCCCCCTCCCCCTTCGGCACATTTTGACCACCCCATCATATCCACTCGTACGGTACCATTTTTGATTTTGACTTGTGCATTAAAGTTTCTGCATTACACCGATATCTGCAGACAATATCTATCCTCTACACCACCTATGTAAACCTATAAACTATCCCCCTCTTGGTTTCTGGTGTCCTACATCCAAATCCAGGGCTCACTTGTGTTTTTACACATAAGTTAACAGGCCAAGAGTCTAAGCCCCCCCTCTAACAACGAATTTAAACAACTGTATACAGCGATATATACCCATTTCCGAGAATACTACACCACAAGTGGTAGGCAATCTAGTCAGATTGTATTTACCACCACAGACGGTTTGGGTGTGGCTAGTTTGGTTAGACCGGAGGACTTAGAAGCCTCGCGCAGCGCTCCGCGCTGTGATCCCCCCATTTTATAAATAATTAATTATCCGATAGCTGAACGGCCGGGAGCTACTCATTAAAATTCATTAATAAGTATAGCTTTAATTTTGGTTTTTAATGTTATGAGCGACAGACTCTGATTAAAACAAGATTCATATTTATTCCAGTATTTAATAATAATATTTTATGGGGAAAATCTTGATCGCTCGGAAATAATTAGAGGCATGGGAAGCTTACTTGAAGGACAACGAGTATAATACGGTCGGACTGAAGAAGGGCCTGGAAAAAATGATTTAAAGCAAACTGGTAGCAGATCCTTTAGATAACGGACACGGAAAAGTATACAATGAAAAACTAGAATTTGTCTAACAGGAATGATATTAAAATAACTGTAAAGACTTTTAGTTGGAGATTTACCAGGAAGAGAAACTGGGGAATAAAATAACACCTTGAGGATTCTCATTGCTTTGTTTTGTAACTTCACAATAGGAGAAATGTGAGACTGAAACGTACTCAAATAAATAATCGAACAATAATTAATATACGAATGAACAAGAGAAAAATAAATTGATTCTAAAGCAGAAAAAGGAAGACAAAATTTGAGACGATGCATTACACCTACGTTCCTTCCCAACTTAAGTCTTATGCTAGCGATGTGAGCTTTTCAACTTAAATTCTGGTCAACAACGACTCCAAGATACCGAGTTGTCTGCACTCGATGGATTTTTACTACTTGATCTCCAAATGTGACTTCAACCTCTTGTAACGTTGGAACTGCAGTAGAAGTTCTTGAAAAAAACATAAAATTAGTCTTCGAAGTGTTGACAACCAATTTTTTACAGTGGAACCAGTGAAGCATCTTCCTCAGTGATAGTTGGAGATTTGATCTTAGAGATTGCTGATCTATGTCGCAGGTAGAGCTGTATCATCGGCAAACAGTAAACTGAGATCCATATCAGTCCTATGGCAGGCGAGGCTTAGAGGGAGATCGTTTACATAGATGAGAAATAACAGTGGTCCAAGTATGGACCCCTGAGGAACTCCAACGGCATTTGATAGGTTTTCTTCATCTGAAATGTAGCCATTCGCATCCAGAATTTGTTTTCTGTCCTTTAGGTAAGATTCAATTAGAAGACTCGCTTGTCCTCTAACACCGCAATTATGTAGCTTAGATAGTAGAATTTTGTGAGTCCATTTTTATGTCCATGAATATTGTTGCAGGTAGCAGACCTTTATCCATGGCATCATTCAAGAAAAGCTTTAATATTGCCTGTTCTGTAGAATGTGAAGCCCTGAATCCGAACTGAAATGGGCTGAAAAAATTTGTTTTCTTCAAAAAACTAGTCAACCTGTTATATATACATTTCTCAATAACTTCGCTAAAAGCGGACAAAATTGAAATAGGTCGATAATTAGACGGATCTTGCTTGTTTCCTCCTTTATGTAGGGGAATAACTCGAGCAGTTTTCATCATTTCAGGAAAAGATCCGTGCTTGAATAGGTTGACCAGATGAACTAGCACTTGAGCATAGCAATCAATGGTTTGTTTCAGTAGATACGTTGTGAGCCATCAGTTCCTTCAGAATGTCCGTTCTTCATGATCTTTACCAGATTCTTGAGTTCCCCTTCGGTCACGGGAGAGAGAAATATAGAAGAATCGACGGGCTGTGGTGGAAAGTCGTGAAATCCAGATTCCACATCCAAGCGGTTATTCGAATTACGCCTCTCCAATCCTAGCAAAGTGCTGGTTCATTATCTCTGCTACCTTTTGCTTTCCATTCACTGTACTTGCTTTCCATTCCACTTGTGCCGTTAGGATTTCGTCCAACTTTTCATTGATCAGCTTCTTAAATTGCTCAAACGACGACTGGGTGACTAATGACATTGTAAAATTTCAGCAATAGTCCGCGAAGAATGAATATTATTAGTCCTCCATTATTCGCTTCCGTTTACAAAAATAACAGGTACTTGTAGCAATACAAAGTTCACTCTCATGTACAAATGCCAAGCCCAGGTGTGACTCAAGAGTTCGTTCACCGTCTCGCACCACATCCTGGAAAGCCGCCTGATTCCTGTTACATCCAGGTGTGTTCCAAGGATCATTGTACTGGAGTAATATATAAGCTCCATTACATGACCGCAGACTTCAGTGCGTCTTGCTTATCTGGAGCTGCTGGCTGATTGTTTTCTCTGTTCCGTGTAATTGTTAGTGCCTTCGTGCTCAATGTAAGTTGTCTGTTTACGAGTAACTACGTAACTTCTTTCTTTGGATTCCGTGTTCTTTAACACACCTAATATTCAATAATAAAAGTAGTTTAGTTTCCTAAACGGACTCGTTTCTGACTATCCGGATTAGGGCACGTGACACATGCGGAATAGGTCCTCGGTACGCCTATCAGCCTTCGATTCGGTTCTCCAGATCGACTCGGTCGTTCTCGGGGCGCTACAGTTTTCTTGGTGACAGCGGTTAAAATAATTATTATTAATAATTTTGTTTGCCCAGAGCTATTTTCTTGCTCTTCGATGCGTTAGTGTAGCACGAAGAGACACCAGATTACCTCCGCGATTTAGACGCCGACGCCCATGTTAAGGTCAAGTTCAACTGTTTCTTGTTTTTTTAAAAGGACGAAAGAAAAACCGGTTAATACTGGGAGGCCATTTCGTGCGTATGTGATGAACAAAAGTGAATATTTTTAGCTGCATTCAACTGCGAAGGAAGCCAATGCGGTTAACCACCACAAAGCATAACAGCCGACCAATTTTTTTCTGCACGCGAGTCTCATGCTACATTACCAAGCACTCATCGCATCTTATTCACCGGTATTCAACAAGCTAAGGAAGAATCATGACAGGTGACAAACTAGCATTTACCCACACTCTAAGTCCTCTCGAAGAACTCCCGTACTTAACATCGCCTAAAGACGTAAAAGAGTGGCTAGAACGACTTGAACTCATTAAGGCAGCGTGCACACTAACCGACACCGCGGCTATTGCGATAGCTCGACTTAAGAGTGAAATCGCTGACAGTCAGATCAGCCATGGACGCGAGTAACGCAAAGACTTTCATCGAACTTAAACAAGACTTAAATAATAAGTTCAAGCCCATTAAAGTCTTCGGGAGTTACCTAGCAAGCCTTACGGTGGACCAGGGGGCCATGTCGGTGGCCGAATATGCCGCCAAAATTCGGGCCGAGATAATTGAAAACTCTGCCGCAACAGAGCAGGTTTCGGAGGAAATGTTTTTATAGGCCTTTCTGCAAGGCTTGCGAGATGACATTAAACAGCGGTTGTTGGGCAGAGCCAGGACTCGAGAGGTGTTAGAGGCTCCCAGGTACGCCGGTACAATAATAATCACGGACAAAGGGGTGTCGGCAACGGGAACGGAGCGTCCAACAGATCAAACGGACATTTTAGTGATACAAATTTTAGCATAGGGAAAGCTCAGGGGTTTTATGCACAGACAGCAGCCGCCCCCACCAGACAAGCAAGCAACGCCGGGGGAAACAGTGGGGTTTGTTTCCAATGTTCCAGACCGGGACACTGGAAACGGGATCGCCCCCAAAGACAGGTTCAGCCGCAACGGACAGCTCAGCAGGGACAACATGGGGACCACGGTGGATTTTCAAAGAACGGACGGCGCGAGGTGACGAGGCTAGGACGTTGACGAAGTCGGACTCGAGTGTTTGCCCAATCGACAGTGTCAAGATAAGTCAACCTTTTCTTTGCCCTGTTAAAATAGGTAATAAGTCATTTAAATTTCTTGTGGACTCTGGGAGCCAAGTTAGTCTCATTTCTAGTAGCGTTTTATATATTTTGCCAACCAAGTTCCGATCCCAAGTTTTTAAGACAAAAACTAAACTCAGCGGGGTTAGGGGGACGCCACTTTCGGTTCAAGGAGGGTGTGCGGTCACCGCTGAAGTTGCGGGTATTTTAACCAAGCATGAATTTATTGTTGCACAACTTGCTGCGCAACAAGGGATTTTGGGGATGGAATTTTTAAGGCGGTATCGCGCTATGATTGATTGTGTAAATATGAAATTGACGATATGTGCAGATTCCGACACTGTGAATGCAGTGGTCGTGAGAAAAGCGTTTTGTGTCCCACCGAAAAGCTTTCTAGTTTACAAGGCTAGAATTAAGAATCCGGTAGAGAAGGGCTCGGAGCTCAGCTTCGAGCCAGGGGCAGTTTATCCGAAAATATCCCAGCCAGTATTCTTCACTGCCATGAGGAAGGGTATTTCTGCCGTTTTTTAACCCTAGTGAAACGGAGGCAATCCGGTTCCCACGGAAATTTGTCCTAGGGTATGTGAGCGATTACGACATCGAAGATTCGGAATCCATCACAGTGAATTCAGTTGGTCCCTCCCCGACATTTTAAAACAGAGACCATCATTGACAACATCGATATCCAGGCAGAAGAACCTTGGTAAAGCGAAATCAAGAAAATTTTTGGGAAATACCCAACCCTATTTTCGAAGCATGACTGGGATACGGGTAGGATGGAAGGGTTTGTAAATATCCCCCTAAAGGACGGAGAAAGACCACCTTTCATCAAGCAGTACCCCATACCTTTAAAGCTTCGGGAACCCCTCTACCAGCATTTGAGCAATCTTGAGCAGCATGGAATCAGTTGATAAAGAACAAAAAAGAAGTAGATTCAAATAACATAAAGTCAGAAAACTTGCGAGTTTGCCTTGATTTCCGTAGTTTGAACTCTAAAGTCGACCTAGTGCACAAATACGTGATGCCAGAAATCGAATCTATTTGCAATCACAGAGAGACAAGAAAATTTTCACAGTTTTGGATTTAGCTTGTGCGTTCCATAGCTGCGAGATAGATCCTCAGGATGTTGACAAGTTTAGCATTTAGCGTGTATACCGACAAAGGGGTAGAACGCTACGCGTATAAACGCCTTCCCTACAAGTAAAACTGCAAGAAATTTTTCGCCCGCATAGCACATACTGTCAAAACTACCTTGACGACGTCATCATTAGCTCGCGTAATATGAAAGAATATCTGGTTCATTTGGAGGCCGTGCGTTAAAAGTTAAAATAAAACCAAGCAATATTCATGCAGTTTGCAAGGAAGTGAAATTGTTAGGACACATTTTGAACGGCGATGGAGTTTCCGCAGATCCCAAAAGATGTGACTCGATAAAACGCATTCCCTCCCCGCAATGTCCAACTACAACCAGAAGGTTTCTAGGGGCGGTCAACTTCCTACGAAAATTCCTACCCAGGCTATCTATCATTGCGGCACCCATTTACCAGGTCTTGAAGAAATCCGTGACACCTTTTATTTGGACGGCTGAAGCAGAAACCGCTTTTCAGGAAATCAAACGCGTACTAAACAGCCCAGCGGTCCTTTCTTTTCCCGACCTTTCCAGCGGTAAACCATTTCGAATCCATAGTGATGCCAGCATTTCAGGAATAGGATTTTGCTTGACCCGGTTAGATAGAAACGAGCAGCCTAGGCTCATAGCCTGCGATTCTCGCAGTCTGACCCCCGCGGAATCACGTTATTCGGTTGTTGAACTTGAATTTTTAGCCGCCGTTTGGGCGCTGAAACGTTCTAGACAGTACACTTTTCTAGCACCACAGTAGAATGATTTCCGCCATGGACTCATGGTTTGAGACATCTAGCGACTTTAAGCCTGAACTACATGTTCTCCTGGGTCATGTGATGACACTAGCACCACCTAGAAGCTTGCGGCCACCTAGCATCAGTATCAGCGCCATCTAAAATTGCTAGCACGCTGTAGGACTGCGTTCCTGGTCAACTAATAGTGCTAGCAAACGACCTAGCAGCAGGGGATTGTGATTTTCTGATGTCTGGACAGTTCAGGGTTTGGATTTGCCCACTAGCAGCATCTATCGATCATCAACCTAAAACCTCTCCTGTGACGAGTGCTTTAAGTCACCAATCAGAGCTGTGATACCTAGCAATCATTGGCAAAACCGCACCAAAGGAGTTCTATCTACTTGACTAGATGGTGACACTGGTTGATAAAAGATAGTGATGGTTTAGATTCGCCTTTGAGATTCATTTACATCCCTCAGGTTTCGAACCCGGGTAGGCTATGTAGGACCACTCATACATAGTCCACTTAGCCACCACTATCTAATGCCACCACTATCTAACAATTTTGGGGAAAGAATGGTTTTATTCATCTTTCAAATAACATCAGAATTTTCCACTCAGCTCCGCATCTTCTGGAAGACTGGAGAAAACCCTCTCACATAATTCTTCAATACTCCGAAGAATCTCATCGTCCTCGCGAACTCCCAAAGTGATATTGATGTAGTTACTGACTCCTAGCTTCCCTTTCACATCAACTTTGATTTCAAGTTTGACCCCTGCATTATTATAATCGTAGTCCCTCGCAAACTTCGCCCTCCTCCACTGGGTGCCATCGTGAAGATTCCGAACAAAAATGTTGTTGTAGTAATTGCTGCTGCTAGCACCTTGACCGACGACAGTTCTGGAGAATAGTTGGCTGAATGCTTGTGTTGGTGTTGGATTACTCATCTCTAATCTAGATACAAGAAATTGAACATCGTTACATGTTTCTAGAAAGTTATTCCGCGAAAAGAATGTAAGAAATTCGAGTCGGGGGGGGGGGATACGGACAAGGAAATAGTAATGACGTGTAGGGCTACTTGAGTGGTTGATTGGCTCGAATACCGTGAGGATTGCTGCACTAGTATTATATATTCGTACTCTGTTCGACTGGTATTCAAAGAGTAAAGATAGGAAATGGATGTAGAGTAGAAAATAAATAAAAACAAGAAATTCAGCTTGGGTATGAAACACGACTTCAAGGCATATGAATAGACAATAAAACTGCATAGATAAATAAAACATAGCAGGAACTTACTGGTTTGAAAATTTATGAACTGTGAGACTGAATTGTCTTTACTATTCTTTATTTTTTTTTTTCAGTTGTTTTATATGACTATCGCACATGGTTGACTAGTTACGAAGTTCGATTAAGTCATTATTTCACTCAATAATACGTAAGGAAAAAGCGGACATTATTAGTTCAAGCATTCGTCTGTAAACCATTCATCTGTTATTAAAGAATAAATGGTAGAGAGTGGGTCGTGGTTGATTGACTCGAATACTGTGAGGGGTGGTGTATTTTATTACGCATGTGTACTTTGTTCAGTTGATATTCAAACAGAAAAAGCAGAAAATAAATTCATATGTAGAAATAAAAAATAAAACATAGCAGCACTTGCAAAATACATTTTTACTAGGACTCGACACGACGGTAGCAACTGCAGGAGAGTGAAGTTTGTTTGTGTGTGTGGGGGGGGGCTATGATTATAATTTCTAATAATGGGTTGAACTTGAAATCGAAGTTGAGTACACAAGAAAACTGGATAGGTAAATGAGGTAGGTTATAGCAGAGAATTACTGATTCGAAAATCCATGTACTCTCTAGCTGAATTAGCTGCACTATTATCTTCATTTTACTTTTAATACTTTTATATGAAAATCATGCAAGGTAGAGAGCAAGTCGTGAACTTCTATGGTTGAATGACTCCAGTACTATGAGGGATGGTATACTAATATTACGCATTTGTACTCTAAAAGCAGAAAATAATTAATATACGGATAAGAAAATAGGTTGGCTATCCATCATCAATTTCAATTAGATCAACACAACACTTAGAAGAAGACATTTTGTTCGGAATCAGCATAACGATAGCCAGTGGAGGAGAGCGAAGTCTGCGAGGGGCTAAGATTATAATAATGGAGGAGTTAAACTTGAAATCGAAGTTGTATACACAAGAAAATAACGAAATTATGGCTGAATTATCTGTACTATTATTTTTTTTCCCATACTTCTACATGAAATCGACAAGGTTGACTAGCTATGGATTTTGATCAAGTCATTATTTCGCTCAATAATGTGTAAAAGCCAGTCATTATATGTCATTATTTTAATAAGACTTAATGATAGCTATCATCAACTATTCGTCTTCAGTCAAGTACGACTGGGCTTGGTATAAAGCATAAGCCTAGCTTATAACAAGTCAGTGCTAAGTCACATTTTACCTAAGAGTTGCTTTAGCATCAAATACAGTATGAGCTATCCTCAGGTAAGTCACAGAATTTCATAACTCTAGTGCAGTATGTGCTACGTGGAGAAGCCAGCTTTGTTCATTACAATGATCTTTCACCTTTGACAGTGCAAAACGGATAAGTCGACTAAATTGGTTAGACCTATCCATTTTGTTTTCACAAGTTTCCTTTTCCCAACTTGAGCGGCTCTGAGCCTGAAGAGGACCCTTACGAAGAAGGGGCGAAATATTGCTCTAATAAAAATTTAACTGACGTATCCGTTTTGCACTTTCAAATATGATTCGCAGTAAGCTTGGGCTGAAGGAATATTCACCTTCACCTTATGTTGAAATGAGTTCAGTTCAGGTTATTTAAAAAAAAAAAAATTTAAAAAAAAATTAGCTAGCAAAAAAAAAAATACTTGATATCATATTACTGATATCTATGCAGTCAAACTTTATTTTAAGAATAGTCTTTGAGCTATTTATCTTCTCACGCGTCATTTATTATGCATCTATTTTATTTACGCTATTTAATTTTCTATTCTGTAGCTATTACGAGAAATGAAGGTTGAACAATAATTAAAGTAACAATTCGCAAGTATCAAAAGTCTGCATAAATGGATTCTGAATAGTTGGTATGTTTTAAGGAACAGTAATAAAATTTATTCACCTTTCAGAGCCACCTTCAATGTTATTTTTGCGCATACGCAGACATGTGTGAGCTACATGGTTTTACCGGACATAAGGAGCTCTGTCCGATTCATCTGAAGGATGATGCGTGCGCGCAGAAAAAGAGAGGCCTTTACCGAACGACCCTACAAGGAGGGGAGCGAGCTTGTGCGCTGTGCCACCTAAACGGTAAGATGATAATTTCTACACAAATCTTATTTTACAACAGGACCAGTGTTGCCACTCACTACAGAATTCTGCGATTCGTCATGGTTTTCGATTTCTCCCCACATTCACAGCTGTGAAAGTTTGTCATAGAAAATTATACATATATAAAACATTTGCAAATTCTGCGATTTTTTCAGCATTGTGGGTAATTTTAAGACAGCTCTTGTCGGAAAAGGGTAATTTTAAGACAGCTCTTGTCGGAAAAGGATTTTTTATTTCTTTAGGTATTACTGGACCGTAGAAACCAAGAGTTTTAACATCGTCACAGGTTGCATCAGGGCAGTTCCCTGGTGCCGGCAGCTACTGCATTGCAGAGAGTTCAGAATCCCAATCCAATCTCATTAACCCGAGTGTCCCAGAGTAGCTGCAGTTATTAAAGGTTCCAATCTAATTTTTATTTCTTCTAGGATTCTGTGGCATCCATAAGTTTTCGGCCCGCCAGAAATACTGCTGGGTACACTTGAGCTACAGTTGCCTAGGGGCAATGGTTGGCACACAGTCAGTCTGCAGCGCGTTCGAGAATTATTGCGAGGAGATTGTCGAGGAGTTGGAAGGGGTGGAGCAGTCTAAGGAGGGGCTACTTCCAACTCCAGAGCAAGCTAAATCGACGAAAGCGACGCCTCCGACAGGATCATCGACCACATCCTCCCAAGCATCAACATCAGCTTACCAATCAGCGCCATTGCTTGCGGCACCAACGGCAGGACCGTCTGGCTACCAGCAAACAGGGTCGCTGGTTATGCCACCAACCTCAGGAGCATCAGCGGCAGCTACCAACAATCAGGTAGGGCCGCAAGCAACGCAAGAAAAAATAAGAATCACCATATCCAAGGATCCGAGGCAGGTGGAAAAAAGAAGACTTGACGATGACCTGGCACAGTATTTTAGGAAAAAAAGATAATTTGATCTTGTTTTGAAAATAAAAGGTGACTGTGTTTTAGAGGAAAGGTGAATAGATAATATAAAGATAATTATGAACTCCAGCCCCATACCCCCTCCCCAAGATATTCATGACAGCTCAAGGAAATCCTGAAACATATCCCCCTCTCCCAACACATTCATGACAGCTCAAGGAAATCCTGAAACACAGCAAGGCAAATACACAAATGATATTACTACAATCGACAAGGTTCTTTAAAAAAAAAAAAAAAAAAAAACTTAAGAATAATATTTTTTCAGAGCACTCGCCCTCCAATTTCTGCAGAAGAGTGCAATCTGAACCCTTGCGTCAACAGAAGTGAAGATGCAGCTGATGAAGTCTTGAGTTCAGTCAATCCTGATGGTAATGTATATCAGCCTCTGGGGAGAGCAAGCAGACATACACATTCGTACAGGTTTCTGACGTCAACACTTGAAATGGAGGAGTTTCGTTTTGGTGACCTCGTTAGGCTTACTATAGAAAACATTATGCAACGCATAATGCAACATGTATCACAGAATTCTGGTGCCAAACTTCAGCTTTATGCGGAAATTATATACATCAGTGAACGAACTGGTGAAATAATGATGTTTAATCCATCAACACCTATGACCGAGCTTCCACTATTCGACAATCATCGAGATAAACTTGTATCTCTCATCAATAGAATGCTGCAAGAAATTGAAAACTTTGAGAATAATCTCTCCGGCCTCACCTTTGTATGTACAAAATGTGTTGACCTGAAGTTCACCATACTTAATGTCCCACACTTAAGAAAGAGTGGAACTTCTAAGAAATGTTATAATAAGAAATAAAACGAGTATTTTGTTTTTAGGTGTTGCAGGAGGGTACTGGCTACCTATTCCAAAGTACCTAGTCAAAAAACGGTGTATTCTGAATCCTAAAATCTCCTACGCTCCAAATGACTGCTTTCGCATAGCTGTTGAAATAAGTTTCATAAGTGAGTGTCAAGGGAGCATTAAAGGTGGAAGTGTAAGCTGCAAATACTTGCAGAATGAGCTTCAGAAAATAAAGACTAATCTTGGTATGCAACTGCACTGGCGTGCATCATTCCCTTTTCCAACAACTGCAGTGGGAGTTGAGATATTTGAACTGGACAATCCTTTAATTGCAATCAACATTTATCGCCCAAACCCAGACAAAATTGTTGACTGTATCAGACGTTCAGCTAGGTTTGGTGATGAAATTACCATCTTAAATTTACTATTCATAGATGACTTTGAGAACGAAATGATGGATGTTACAGGGCATTACGCAGCAATTACACAATTTGACCAACTATTTGGATCAGATAATTTTCACCGAAGGAGTCACTGTCGAAACTGTGCTCTACCATTTTCTAAAGATGAGGACTGTACAGATCATCAAAGCAAATGCTCACCACAGCCTACATCACCTATTTATGAAATGCCATCTGGAGAGAAAACCACTCTAAAATTTCAAAGTTTTCACAAGCTGCAACGTCTTCCTTACATTATATATTACGACTTTGAGGCTAGTCTTGCATCCTCTGAGCAAACTGTCGGGAATAATAGTCAAATACTACATAACCATGTTGCCAATTCCTGGAGTCTACTTTGCATGAAAAATGGCTCTTCTATATTCCATAAGGAAACCTATGTTGGACTAGAAGCAGGAATCAGATTCTTGGAAGCTGTGTTTGACCTACAAGCGAGAATACTTGAAGAAATGAAGAAACCGCAAATTCCAATTAATCTTTCATCTACAGGGCATTACGCAGCAATTACACAATTTGACCAACTATTTGGATCAGATAATTTTCACCGAAGGAGTCACTGTCGAAACTGTGCTCTACCATTTTCTAAAGATGAGGACTGTACAGATCATCAAAGCAAATGCTCACCACAGCCTACATCACCTATTTATGAAATGCCATCTGGAGAGAAAACCACTCTAAAATTTCAAAGTTTTCACAAGCTGCAACGTCTTCCTTACATTATATATTACGACTTTGAGGCTAGTCTTGCATCCTCTGAGCAAACTGTCGGGAATAATAGCCAAATACTACATAACCATGTTGCCAATTCCTGGAGTCTACTTTGCATGAAAAATGGCTCTTCTATATTCCATAAGGAAACCTATGTTGGACTAGAAGCAGGAATCAGATTCTTGGAAGCTGTGTTTGACCTACAAGCGAGAATACTTGAAGAAATGAAGAAACCGCAAATTCCAATTAATCTTTCATCTGTACCAAGCAATTACAATGACATTGCTGACTGCTACATTTGCCAACAACCACTGAAAGGTGATGGAGTTCGAGACCATGACCACTTTACAGGTTAGTAATAGCATTATATTTCAACTTACCCCACTTCCAAGACAATCCTTACAGCCATGTTTTTTCTTTCTTTTGCTAGTGGAAGTAAATACTAGAGTGGGATGCATGACTTCGACTTATTGGAGGCTGTAACATTCTACTTCTACTTCTAGTGACTTTAGTAATTGGGAAATTCAACTAGTCTAAACAAACAGAATATTTGCATCTCTACATCTGTACTTCTGTAGGAGAGAGAGAGGAAGACCAGCAGCCAGCAAGGTGCTGACCAAGTTTACATTTATAAGTAGTTCTAGGGACAACGGAAAATGAACTTCTCATGAAACTTCACCAGCCTGGCTTAATGGGCTGAGGTTTAGTTGATTCAAGCTCAATTGTCTTCTAAGTTATATCGGAATTCCATACAGTAGATAGTGACATCATGTAACGTCGTATAGAATTTCGCTATAACTTAGATTAGAACCAGCTGTCAAAACAAAAGGTCGAGAGCAAATCTCAGTCAACAAATCGTCTGTTTGATAGAAAAAAGAATTATACTAGAGTCTTCCGAGTATGAATACTACTAAATTTCCGAACAGTATAAGAAAGCTTCAAGAGTAAAATCTGATACAGCTTCGAATTGACATTTATCTCTTTCTTTCTTTTTTCAGGGCGTTACAGAGGGAAGGCTCATTCCAACTGTAACTTACAGCTGAACTTCAGGAAAGGTTTCAAGATCCCGACCGTTGCACACAATGCTAAAAATTATGATTTGACGATTGTTATGTCAAGTTTCGGTGACTTGATTTCCCAAAAGCTTGCTGCTGGAGTTCCGCTATCGCTGCTACCAGGGCTAAAGAAATCTTTCGTGATTCCGACAACTTTTGAAAAGTATATTGCTGTCCAGCTAGACTATTTGTTCTTTATTGACAGTTACCAGTTCATGTCATCAAGTTTGGATTCTCTGGCAAAGGTTCTTCTAAAGGATAAATCTGATACGTTAAAAACAATAGTCCGTGCATCGCGATCTGAACTGAGTGATGAGCTAGTGGATTTAGTTTTAGTTAAAGCTCCGTATCCGTATGAGTATATAAGAAGTACACAGCAGCTCTTGGAGATGGCCTACCTACCGCCAAAAAGTGCTTTCTATTCCGAGCTAAAAGGCGAGTCAATAACAGATGAGGAATACGAGCGGGCACTGTACATATGGGACAGATTTTCGTTTACCTCTTTTAAGGAGTACCACATTCTATACTTGGAAATAGACGTAGCAATTCTTGCAGCAACGTTTGAATCATTTCGCAATATGTGCATGGCAAGCTACGGTCTGGATTCAGCTTGGTATTACAGCAGTCCACATTACACTTTTGATGCAGCTCTGAGATTTACGAAAGCTAGTATTCAACTCCTGACGGATCCGGAACAGCACAAGTTCATCTCTGATAGTATACGCGGAGGTAAGGAAATTATTTTATTTACACCTTTGAGTTAATTGAAATTAAACTAAGTGTATGCAATCTTCACATAAATAAATGCGTAAGTAATTTATTTTGCACCCGCCATTTTGGAAAACAGAGCATTAAATGTAATCTAGCGAGACTTCTAATTATCTGGAAGCGTGTCTGTACCACCACTGATCACATGACCATAATACATAATATATTTTATAGGTATATGTCAAGCAGTCAGAAGATTTGCGAAAGCGAATAACCCATATCTAGCAGGAGAAAATCAGTGGGATGCTACTTGAGAAGAGTCGTACATCTCCGTCCTTGATTGTAACTCGTTGTACAGCTACAGCATTCTCATAGGTAAAATAATAAGAACATTTAGCAGATAATAAATTACCCGTAACCCAGCTATTTAATATTCCCTTTACCACTAAAATATTATACAATCTATTTTTGTCACCCGTATTTTGCCTTAATTACGCTGGTGAGCTTGCACAACTTGCTCGATAAAATCAATTAAGCTAATTCTTATTATCTTCTAGGAAAATTTCCTGTCCGCAACTTCAGATGGATGAGTCAAGAAGAACTAGATGGTTTAGTAGCAAGACTCCAGGTACTTCCAATGATTCCACAACAGGTTTTACACTGGAGGTCTCGATCTAATATCCATCTGAAATTCATGATCTTCACAACGATTTCCCTATTTTACCAGATCTAAGGAGAGTTAGAAAGGTGGATATATCCACATATATCATCTAGCTGCGGACAGCCCTTAGTTGCTTATTGCCACTTGTGTATAGATGACAACCATTCTCACTTTACCACGCGAAAAGCTTTCCAACCCTTGTTCAGACAGGAAAACCGAATTTCACAGTTTATATACCAAGCTCGCGGTATTTTGCTGTCAGCAACGATAATGGACTGTTTGCCTCCCTAAATGACCGACACCTTACCCAAGCACTGAAATTGCATAATACTATCATAGTTCCAAGTTATTTCCCAATTGTAACTTTGCGGCTTATACGTATGACCATAAATTAGTAAATGTATTGAGCGAGTGAAAAATTTCCAACCTTTAAAGACTTACTGTAGAACAACTTAAAGAAGACAAGATAGTAATTTCAAGCCCTAAGAGTGACTCACTATTTCTTGCCCACCTCCTAATGGCGTCTCCAACCAGAAGCTCAGTTCAACAATCAGAAACTTTGATATTGGAACATTTGTTATTTATTTTTCTCCTCACGGCGACATTTTTCTAAAGATTTTCAGATAAAAGGCAAACTCCACAGTTACACAGAAGAACAGAAAGCTAGATGGAGCTCGGAACTGGATAAATTTAAAGACTTCCACCTGAAACTAGAAGTTTATCTGAACCGATTTGACAATGCTATTAGAACTGGCGAAAAACTGTATAATCTCAAGCAAAGTGTCCAGTATCTGTATCCTCCTTTCTTTCTTAAGCCAAATTCCAAGCCAATGGCCCGTCATGTTAGTTTCGTAAGACGCTAGGCTGTTTAAATAAATAACTGTAAATTTCTTGATTTCCAACTTTGCCAGTTAATGTGAGGGAATGCAGTAAACACCACAATTCTTAGCTCCCTGCGAATTGGTTTCGACAATGTTAGCCCTAGTACTGAAGTTTTAGTATTTCCATCATACGAGGTTTAGCTTTCAACCATGGTTGTACAGCTAAAGAAAATCAACCGCTGGACAGACGAAGTTGCAATCGTCATAAAATCGAAGAGGATGGAAAAATGGATCTACTGGACACGGTCGACAAAGACACGCTTCGCCTGCAAAGGTGAAGATATGATGATTGAATAGCTGTCGACCAACCATCGGTTTCTTCCAAAGGCAATTTCAAGACGAGGAGAGAATATCTACCTCGTAACCAAGCAATGTTCGACTATTGACCAGGCCTCATCAAAAGTATATGTTTTATTATTTATATGTACCCTTCAGCATAAAAGATATACATTGTTTTAAGTTTCATCACGCGTTTACATTTCCTCAGATGTCTATGGAAGAGTCTCTTTCACTGCCGTAAGATCGAATCCTTCTTGCGAATTATTCTTTTTTTCGCCTCCCGTTCCTCGTTACTGTCATAGAGCTGGGCCTTCTTAAGGTATTGACACCTGATCTTTATTGATGAAGGTCCACGGCAAGGTTAAACGACAAGAAAAAGGATTTCAAAATTTTCACTTCTTATGGACTCAATCCATTTTTTCCTTCACTCAACAGTAGATGTGTACAGCATTTTCCAACGTAACTTATTTTTCACGGGAGTTTTTTTCTATTCCTGTATAATATTTTACCTGATACATTTTCAGCTCCCGTATATTATTTTTTTCTTATACATTTTTTTTAGGCCTCAATCATTTTCCCATATCTGGGCGTGTAGCTGTATGGGTTAATAATCACAAAGCGATTGAAGGTGTTGAGAAAATTAACCTAAGCGTGACGTTAGGTGGTTGACTTGAATAGTTAAAGAGTGACTAACGAGATTGGGTTGATTTAAGACTGATGATAAATGTTTTGATTGAAGGTACTGAATCTTGAGAAAAACAATCATACTGTGAAGTTAGGTGATGACTTTTGGTCAAGATTTGCTGATGATAATTGTTTTTCTCCAGCTTGAAGGTTGATATGTAAACCATGTGTGGCGTATATAACGCCCAATAATTTGTTTAGACAATATCAGTCCTAGTACTGCAGTTTTATTCGATACACCATATAAGGTTTAGCTTAGCCATTGTTTTCAAGTTACTGAAAATCAAACGCTGGAGAGACGAGGTTGCTATATCGTAACATCAAAGACGAGGGGAAGGAGGACCTACTGGCTACCCTGGCTCGACCACACCATCCTGTGGTCAGTGGGATCACATCGGTTGACAAGCTTCACCTGTAAAGGTGTGGATATGAACGTGGAAGAGCTGCCGACCAACGATCCGCTTCTTCCCAAAGAACTTTCAAGAAGAGGTGGGAGCGTCTACCTAGTCACGAAGCCATGGACAACTGTTGATTAGACCTTATGTATTGGATTATTTATATGTATCTTCAAAATTAAATCTATATTTTTTTAAGCTTCATTACGCGTTTACGTTTACAAGTGTCTATGGAAGAATCTCTTACACTGCCAATTCTTTTTGCGAATTATTCTTCAACTCTTCTTGCGAATTATTCTTTTCTTCGCCCTGTAATTTACAGCTGAAGTTCAGGAAAGGTTTCAAGATCCCGACTGTTGCACACAATGCTAAAAATTACGGTATGACGATTTTATGTCAAGTTTCGGTGATATGATTTCCCAAAAGCTTGCTGCTGGAGTTCCGCTATCGTTTCTACCAGGGCTAAAGCAGGTTAAAAACAATCTCCTCTTGGAGATGAGCTACCTACCACCAAAAAGTGTTTTGCATCCCGAGCTAAAAGGCGAGTTAGTAACAGACGAGGAACACAAGCGGGCAGTGTATTTCTGCAGCAGATTTTCTTTTACCTCTTTTAAGGAGTACCACATTCTACACTTGGAGATGGACGTAGCAATTCTTGCAGTAACGTTTGAATCATTTCGCAACGTGTGCATGGTAAGCTACGGTCTGGATTCAGCCTGGTATTACAGCAGTCCATATTGTACTTTTGATGCAGCTCTGAGATTTACGAAAGCTAATATTCAACTCATGACGGATCCGGAACAGCACAAGTTCATCTCTGATAGTATACGTGGAGGTAAGGAAATTTTTGTATTTACACGTTTGAGTTAATTGAAATTAAACTAAGTGTATGCAATCTTCAAATAAATAAGTGCGTAAGTAATTTACTTTTCATTCACCATTTTGGAAATCGGAGAATAAATAAAATCTAGCGAGACTTATAATTGTCTGGAAACGTATCAATTCTGTGTTATCACTAATCACTTCACCATAAAACATAATCTATTTTATAGGTATATGTCAAGAAGTCAGAAGATTTGAATTGAACTAAGTGTATGCAATCTTCAAATAAATAAGTGCGTAAGTAATTTACTTTTCATTCACCATTTTGGAAATCGGAGAGTAAATAAAATCTAGCAAAACTTATAATTATCTGGAAACGTATCAATTCTGTGTTATCACTAATCACTTCACCATAAAACATAATCTATTTTATAGGTATATGTCGAGAAGTCAGAAGATTTGCGAAAGCGAACAAAACGAGTCGTGAAGAGTCGTACAACTCCGTCCTTGATTGCAACTCGTTTTTCAGCTACAGCATTATGTCCAGAAGTCAGAAGATTTGCGAAAGCGAACAAAACGAGTCGAGAAGAGTCGTACAACTCCGTCCTTGATTGCAACTCGTTTTACAACTACAGCATTCCCATAGGTAAAATAAGAACACTTAGCAGACAATAAATTATCCGTAACCCAACTATATAACATCCCCATCACCACTAAAATATTATACAATATATTTTTGTCACCCGTATTTTGCCTTTATTACGCTGGTGGGCTTGCATGACTTGCTCCATAAAAATCAATTAGGCCAATTCTTTTTATCTTCTAGGAAAATTTCCTGTTCGCAACTTCAGATGAATGAGTCAAGAAGAAATTTAAGCGTCTCCGTTCTTCTTCTGTTGATGACGACGGAATCTCGGCTCGACATCTAAGAGTAAATTGTCCGCCTCTTGAGCAACATCTTCAATTGCTCTTCCAAATGTGCCTGAGTTCCTCTTGCGTCCCCAATAGTTTTCTTTGCGGAATTGTAACATCAATTATACAAAAAAGGTAAACCCCCATCGGAGTGTACTTCTTATCGTCCCATTACCGTTTCTTGCAGGATTAGCAAAGTCTTCGAGTATGTACTATTCCCCTCGTTTATTAACAATGTTAACTTCGGAGAAAACCAATTGGGTTTCCAAAAAGGTATCGGTTGTCAACATGCCCACCGAATTCTTTCGTCTCTCCTGGTTGAGGCAACCAAAAAAGGCTTGGAACTGCATATTTGCGCTTTGGACCTTTCGAAAGCTTTCGATAGCATTGTACATACCCAAGCCCTTTTTTCGCTTTTTTCACATGGTATAAATATTTCTATTATTTTTTTACTACGTTATTGGTATACAAATTCTTTTCTGCGCACTAAAGTGGATGGAAAGATTTCCGATTTTAGAATCCCTATAAAACGCGGTGTTCGACAGGGTGCGGTTCTCTCACCATCCATTTTTAAAATGTGCATCTCTAACATCCTTTCTTCTTTACCTACTACTTGTATTATTAATTCCGTTAACATCTCTTATATTGCTTATGCCGACGATATTCTGCTTATAAGTCGAAGCAAGACCGGATTGAAGAAGTCAGTTTCTTTTGTTTCTGCTGCGTTCGACCGGATCGGTCTGGCTCTGAACATTAACAAATGCGAATATATATCTTTCAATTCACCTAACCAAGAGCCGCTTGTGCTCCCAACTAAGTCTATCCCCCTTGTCACATCTCTTCGGTGGTTGGGCATTCACATTACTAACAGCCTCAAATCGTTCCGGTCTCAGTCAGTTAATGATGCAAAAAGAAAGATTCAGGTATCATACTCGAAGATCGTTGCTAATCGTGGGAAATACAATAAAAAAGCACTTGGTAAACTTTACAGCAGTTTCACTGATCATTCTGTTTTATTTCTCTCTGGCCTGTCCCCAGTTTTAAAGAAAAAAGATTATCATTCCCTCCGTTCTTGCTATTACCGATATGCAAAATTCCTTCTTTTCAAACCCCCCTGGTACAAAAACCGACATCTGATTTCCCGTTTCAAGCTTCCGGATATATCGTTGAAACTTTCGGCCCTAAGTAAAAAACTTTCAACAACGTCCCATCTCAGGCTCCCCGCACATCACGGCCTGTCCATTCTTCTTTTGTGAATTTTAGTGTTTCTTAGTGTTTTGTTCAGTCTTTTGTTCTTTTTCATTGTTGTACTCCGCAATTCTGTCTTTTCAGCGGGTTATAAAAAAAAAATTTAAATAAATAAAAAAAATAGATGGTTTAGTAGCAAGACTCCAGGACACTTCCAATGATTCCACAAAAGGTTTTACACTGGAAGTCTCGATCTAATATACATCTGAAATTCATGATCTTAATTTGATAAAGTACGAATCGACACGTCAGAGATTTGCTTGGGAAAAATGTTTCTTAAGTACACTCGCTTGGTGGATTGTTCTACGATCAGGGACTTTATGAACAAGGTAAATCATAGTTAGCGCGAGTTAAAAAAAATAACAAGACTTTTGTTTCCAAATTATTTAGCTTTCCAGAGTAAACAGATAGAGTTTCATTATTCCCTTCTTTTCAGACCTATACACACTCTTCGCCTCCGGAGGAGTGAACAGAAAAGCGGAAGAGGAGTCGGGAGGCGTGTACAATAGTGTATTCATGCGTAATTCAGTGGACCTGTCATCATGGCAGCGATTAAAATATCTAAAAAAAAAATGCTGCTATGATGATGAGGACGTGAAGCTGGAGCTGAAGGTAGTGGGTAAAGGGACATCAGTTTTAACTTTCAGAGTCATCTTCACTGCTAACTTACACATACCGACCTACCGTACATCTTCAACATACCGAGCCCTAGTTCATGCCCTGTCGAAAGGAGTGGCCCAAAAACGTCCCACGAGGATGGACGGGACTTAAGTAAGTAAGTAAGTTCACTGCTACGTTTACGCGTACGTAGACGTGTGTGACTTACACGGATTCAACGGGCACAAAGAACTGTGCCCAATTCTTCTCAAGGATGACGTCTGCATCCAGAAAAAGAAAGAGTTGTACCGAACAACCCTACAAGGAGGGGACCGAGCTTGTGCGCTGTGTCACATAAATGGTAAGATGATAACTTCTACACAAATCTTAGTTTACGGAAATTATATACATCAGTGCACAAACTGGTGAAGTAATGATGTTTAATCCATCAGCCCCTACGACCGAGCTTCGACTTTTCGACAATCATCGAGATAAACTCTCACCAATAGAATGCTGCAGGAAATTGAAAACTTTGAGAATAATCTCCCCAGCCTCACTTTTGTACGTAAAAATGTGTTGACCTCAAGTTTACCATACTTAATGTCCCACACTTAAGAAAGAGTGGAACTTCTAAGAAATGTTATAATAAAAGATAAACGAGTGTTTGTTTCCAGGTGTTGCAAGAGGGTACCTAGTCAAAAAACGTTGTATTCTGAATCCTAAAATCTCCTACGCTCCAAACGACTGCTAAAGACTAATCTTGGTTTGCAGCTGCACTTGCGTGCACCATTTTCTTTTCCAACATCTGCTATGGGAGTTGAGATATTTGAACTGGACAATCCTTTAATTTAATTTAATCCTTTAATTACATTCAACATTTATCGCCCAAACCCAGACACGATAGCACAACATGGAGGTGGGCGAGGTTCACGGGATTTTAAGTGTACGATATGAATGTTAACGACGGGAGCATGATTAAATCATTCTGAGTGTTGAGGAGTTGCTTTCAGAATTCGTTTGTCTGATCCAAAATATATAAAACTCTCAGTTCTTATTTTGTGTCCCTTATAATAGATATACAAGGTAAAATTACGCAGGTCATTTGGTTGTGATTTATTTGTAGGAAGAACTTATGATCATTATTGTGTGAGCAAATTTTCGAGAAGGCGAAGGGAAATGGAGCAAGGAAGTGCCTTGCTACTGCTCCGGAAGTGGGGACATCACTAGCAGCACACCACAACCCCGGCCATCCAGTTAATTAGCCAGGACCTTCTCGACTGAAGCTACTAACCAGACACATCGACATCTGCATCTGCAATGTCACAAAAATACGAATAATGCTAATCGAGGATCAGAGACTGACACAGAAAGAAAAGTAAATGACGACCTTGCGCAGTATCTCAGAGAAAAAAATATTTATTTTTACTTAAAAAGAAAAACAGGTGATTGAGTTTTTCCACCAATACTGAACAGGGGTTACAGAAATGATATAAAACTGAGTAGATGTCCTAGCCGTGTTCCCGCTCAACTTATTTTTCACGGGCGTTTTTTAATATTCCCGTATACTATTTTTCCTGATCCTGATACATTTTTCTACTCCTGTATACTACTTTTCCTGATACATTTTTATATTCCCGTATACTATTTTTGGGTTTATAATCACACAGTGATTGAAGGTGTTGAGAAAATTAACCTAACCGTGACGTTAGGTGGTTGACTTGAACAGTTAAAGACTGACTAATGAGATTGGGTTGATTGAAGACTGATGATAAATTGCTTTGATTGATGATAATTGTTTTTTCTCCAGAATGAAGGTTGATATGTAAACCTTGTGTGGCGTATATAACGCCCGATAATTTGTTTAGACAATATCAGTCCTAGTACTGAAGTTTTACACCGTACAACATTCAGTTTAGCCATGGTTTTCAAGTTGATGAAAATCAACTGTTGGAGGGACGAGGTTACTGTAATCGTCTCATCGAAGAGGAGTGGAAGGAGTACCTACTGGCTGCCCTGGTTCGACCATACCATCTAGTGGTCAGTGGGATCCCACCGGTCGGCACGCTTCACCTGCAAAGGTGTCGATATGGACGTGGAAGAGCTGCTGACCAACCATCCGCTCCTTCCTAAGGAGCTTTCAAAACGAGGAGGCACCATATACCTTGTGACCAAATCATGGTCAACAGTTGATTAGACCGTGTATGTTGTATTATTTATAAAATTAAAATATGTATTTTTTAGGTTTAATCATGCGTTTACGTCTAGTCAAGTGTCATATGGAAGAATCTTTTTACAATGCCAACTCTACTTGTGAATTATTCTTCAACTCTTCTTGCGAATTATTCTTTTCTTCGCCTCCGTTCCTTGTTACTGTCATAGAGCTGAACCTTCTTAGGGTATTTCCATCTAATCTTTACCCAAGAAGATTCACGCTTGTCGGAAGAGGGTTAACGATAAGAAAAAAGTTTTCTTTGTCAAAAATTTCACTTCTTATGGTTTCAGTCAATTTTTTCCTCCACGAACCCCTAGTATAGTCTTTCTTTCACCCGAACATCATCATATCATCAAGCTTCATTAAACTTTGTTGCTTTCACCAAAAACCTCTTTACGCTCCTTGTCTATGGTAATCTCCTTTGTTCTGGTTTCCTACAGAATAATTCAGATGTAATTTTTTTTTTTTTTTTACATAAATAAGATTAATAAGACATATGTACGCTATCTTTTGCTGTTACAAGAGCACGTAAGGGAGAGAATGGTACATGGAAAAGATGTGTTACAATTTGCTCACACAAATAATCATTTACAATATGATAATCAGAAAAGACGTTGGCAATTTCCTGAAATTACCAACCATGAAGTCGAAAAGTAAAGAAAAAATAACATAAACAAGAAAACCGGATAGGTAAAGAAACCGTAGCAGAGTTAATGTACTGTCTAGCTGAACTATCTATACTATTATTTTTCCGCTTACTTCTACATGAGATCGACAAGGTTGGCTAGCTACGGATTCTGACCAAGTCATTATTTTGCTCAATAATGTGTAAAAAGCAGCCAGTATATGTCATTAATTTAATACGACTTTTGATAGTACTCGTCAACTATTCGTCTTCAATCAAGTGCGACTGGCTTTAGTATATAGCATAAGCCTAACTTATACCAAGGCAGTGCTAAGTCACATTGAACACAATAATTGTCTTACCATCTAATACAGTCTGAGCTATCCTCAGGTAGCTATGTCGCAGAATTTCATAACTCTAGTGCAGTATGTGCTACGTGGAGAAGCCAGCTTTGTTCATTACAATAATCTTTCACCTTTGACAGTGCAAAACGGATAAGTTGACAAATTTTATTAGAGCTATATTTCACAAGTTTCCTTTTCCCAACTTGAGCGGCTTTGAGCCTGAAGAGGACCCTTGCCAAGAAGGGCCGAAATATTGCTCTAATAAAATTTAGCAGACGTATCCGTTTTGCACTTTCAAATACGATTCGCAGTCAGCTTGGGCTGAAGGAATCTTTACCTTCACCTTATGTTGTTATGAGGTCAGTTCAGGTTAAAAAAAAAAAAAATAAGGTAGGAAATACTTGATACCGAATTACTGATATTGATGCAGCCAAATTTTATTTATGAATAGTCTTTGGGCTACTTATCTTCCAATTAATGATTTACTCATGCGTTATTTATAATGCATCTGTTTTATTTATTTTACTTCCTATTCTGCAGCTATTATGAGAAACGACTGAAAACATTTATTTAACTTTCCTTCATCTTCACTGCTACGTGTGCGCGTGCGTAGACGTGTGTGACTTATACGGACTCAACGCACAAAGAACTGTGCCCAATTCATCTCAAGGATGATGCCTACATCCAGAAAAAGAAAGGGTTGTACCGAACAACCCTACAAAGAGGGGACCAAGCTTGTGCGCTGTGTCACATAAATGGTAAGATGATAACTTCTAAACAAATCTTAGTTTACGATAGGGGCTGTGTTGCCATTCACCACAGAATTCTAATATTTGTCAGAGGTTTTCGATTTCTTCCCAGATTCACAGCTGTGAAAGTTTGTCATAGAAAATATTTGTGTACCAAACATTTGCATATTCTGCGATTTTTGAGCATTGCGGGCAATTTTAAGGCAACACTTGTCGGAAAGGGATTTTTATTTCTTTAGTTATTATTGGACCATCGAAACAGAGTTTTGCACATCGTCACAGGTTCCATCAGAGCAAAGTTCCAACATTGAGCAGACCAGTTCCCCAGTGCCAGCAGCTAGTGCATTGCAGAGAGGTCAGACCAATCCAATCTCATTAACCCAAGTGTCCCAGATTAGCTACAGTTATTAGAGGTTCCAATCGTTTTTTTTTTCTAGGATTCTGTGGTATCCATAAATTCTCGGGACGTCAAAAATATTGCTGGATCCACATAAGTTACAGTTGTCCAGGAGCAATGGTGGGAACGCAGTCAGCTTGCAACGCATTCGAAAACTACTGTGAAGAAATTGTGGAGGAGGTGGAAGAGGTGGAGCAGCCTAAGGTGGGGCTACTTCAAACTCCAGATCAAACTTAATCGGCAAGAGCGACGCCTACCATTCTCCATACTCAAACAGGATCATCGACCACACCCTTTAATCAAGCGTCAACATCAGCATACGGTTACGCCAACAACGGCAGGACCATCAGCTTACCAGCAAACAGGATCACGGATTACGCCACCAACGTCAGGACCATCAGTGTCAGTTGCTAACTATCAGGTAGGGACGCAAGAGAAAATCAGAATAACCATATCAAAGGATCTAAGACAGGCGGAAAAAAGAAGACTGGATGATGACCTGGCCCAGTATTTTAGAAAGACAATTTTTTGTATCTTATTTTGATAATTAAAAGTGATAGTGTTTTAGAGGAAAAACGAACAGATACTACAAAGATAGTTATGAAATGTAGTCCAATACCCCCCCCCCCCTCTCCTCCCAGACATACATGACAGCTCAAAGAATCCTGAAACACAGCGAGACAAATACACAAATGATGTTAGTACAATCCACAAAGTTCTGAAAAAGGAAAAAAAAAGATACAAACTTAAGAATAATATTTTTCAGAGCACTCACCCTCTGATTTCTGCAGAAGATGGCTGTCTGAACCCTTATGGCAACGGAAATGAAGGTGCAGCTGTTGAAGTCTTGGGTTCAGTCAATCCTGATGGTAATGTATATCAGGGTCTGGGGAGACACTTCAAATGGAGGAGTTTCATTTTGGTGACCTTGTTAGCCTTACTCTAAAGTTCTGTGAAAGTGTTTATAAATTATTGATGGATTTTTGGATTTGGCCGTTTTCTGGATGAAAGCTGCACTTTCCCAGGAATAAGTTGGAATTTTGTGGAAGTGTTCAAATTGGGATTAGTTCCTGAAGAGTTTTCGCCGAGTTTGCCTAGAAATGCTCAAAGGAAAGATATCAAGCTCCGTTTTTGGGAGCCGGAATCGGGTCGAAATTCGGGAATTTCTCTCCTCTTGGATAATATATATGTCGGTGGGTAGGAAGTGAATCCAGTTCGAATCTATGACGATTTCAGAATTTTGCGATTCCGGTTCTACCAGCCAGCTAAATCATCTATGAACAATAAGTGGGCTATTCGGCAGTTTTACGTCGGGCCTAAATGCCCCACAGCTTGCTCAAACCAAGGCGCATGTTCTTATCCCAGCTGTGACTGCGACGAAGGGTTTTCAGGAAACGGATGCGAAGCTAGTGCCACCTATCCGTTGGAGGTCGGACGAAATGGATGAGATCAATACAAAACTGGTGTTAGACGAGTTAAGGGAACTTAAGCTATCAGTCAAGGTATTGCAACATGTCCCGTCTCAAGTTGGAAAATTACGGCAGGAATTGGCTGATTTCACAACGGGAATAACGGCAAACATTTCAAAGCTGGAACAATCGTCACTAGAAGTCAAACAAGATGTGTCTGCGTTGAAGAAGGCTCTAGAGGATACCCGCGGTAAACTAGATCGCATGGAGGCTGACCTGAAATCATGCAATATTGTTATGTACAATTTTAGCCCAAAGAATAGAGGTCCTAACCTTCGTTCCGACATATTATGTTGTCTGAATAGCGTCATTCCAGGAATTAATTTGTCGCCTAGTGATATCAAGGACGCATTTCGTCTGAAAACTAGCCTTGGTGTCCCGCCAGTATTAATCAAATTGGCCAGGAAGGATCAGCGCGCCGCGATATTGAGAAGTAACCCACTGCTCAAACGTTTTTCAATCGTTGCGTCACCTGATTATACCGATCTTGAAAAACAGGCAAGGGCTAAACTGAAGCCATTGCTAGAGGATGCGCGAAAAGCTGGTCAAAATGACGCGGTTAGTTTGAGGGGTGCCAAGCTTCATGTTGGAAACCGCGTCTTCGTTTACGATCGGGAGAAGGATTTGGTAGTAGAAAGTGTACCGCGGCAGGAAGGTCGGCATGGATATAACCAAATCTTTGTACACAACGCATCAAGTCAAATTGCTCAGTCAAATTTTACTGGGAATAGATTTGTTCCGGTTGGAAACACGGCTTCCGCGCCCCCTAACTCAATCCCTGTAAATAGTGAAGCTACATTTGTGAACATGGGAAACGCAGCTACCGTTACAAACGCTGTAAATAAAGAAGTTGCCGGTGTGAACAGGGGTAGCGCCCCCCCTAACCCCATTTTGGGCCCTGGTGTGTCCGGAATGCGAAGTCGTAGTGGATCTGAATATTCTGATGCAGCTGAATTGGTAGAAGTAGTGTTTGGAACGCCTTCAGGCCCCGGAGCTTCCAGTGACGGAAACAAAGACAAGAATGTAGTGTACGGGAAAAGAGGAAGAATAGAGAATAGCCCTAGTGACGTGTCTTCCCAGCCGGGTACGAGTTTTGCCCGTGGGGATGAGGGGCCGGCAAACGAGTTAGAGGATCGTTCATATAGAGCAGAAGAGAATCTGTCACGTCAGCTGTTCCAAGGTCAAATAGAAAGGGATACGGAAGACGCGGAAATGAATTTAGTGTTTAAAGGGTAGGAGGTGCAGGGCCGTCGCTTGTTGAAAGTTTCTCATTGGAATGTTCAGGGATATAAAAGGGAGAAAATGGCTGATCTCTTAAGAGTGGAAGATTGGGACATTGTGAGTGTTGTTGAAACGTGGTGCGAAAAGCAAGTTATAATGGAAAATGGTTACGTCACATTGTCGGCTGAAAGGGATATTTCAAAAAATGGTCGTTTGTATGGGGGGGTATGTGTTTTGTTAAAAAAAGATATTTTTAGTTCGATTGTTAGGTTACCAAGCCGGTAAGAAAATATTGTTTGGGTAAGAGTTAAAGTTGGAGATTTGTTTGTTATAGTTGGGAGTGTGTATGTGTCGCCAGAAAGTAGTAGTTATAGTAAGGAGAATACATGGGAGATTTTGATGAAAGAAAAGTATTTATTTAGAGGGAAGTTTTCTCATGATAGTTTTCTTATTTTAGGTGATATGAATGCATATTCAAGTGTATTAACGGAGGAATATGCGAGACCCAACCTTGAGGACCCTTCCAATGTCATTTGTGGTAATGAGGATGAATGGAGTCGTATAAATGAGGTTTTTGGAGTAAGGAAAAGCAAGGACCAGACACGTAAGATAAATGCTTGGGGGAAAAAGTTATTAGAGTTTTGTTGGGAGGGTAATTTGGTTATTTTGAACGGAAGGTTGGGCGAGGATGGGAAGGTGGGAGGTTGGACATGTTTTTCGGGAGAGAGACCAAGTGTTATTGATTATGTTTTAGTTAGTAGGGACCTTTGGCCTTGGTGTAAAAATCTAAGGGTTTTAGATGTCACTGGTTCGGACCATGTTCCCATTGGTCTTTGGATGGAGGCAATATCAACACCAGAAGCATTTAGTACAACAGCCATGAAGAGAGGTAAGCAGCCGCCACCCCCCGGTACTAAGAAGCCTATACAGTATCAACAGTTGGAACAAGATAAGGTGAAAGCAGTGTTAAATAGTGAGGAAATGGAGCTTTCTTTAGAAGAGTGTATACGGTTAATGTCTAATGGTGAAATAGACCGGTCTTTTAGTGAATTGTCAGATAGGTTGTACGAGAATGTAGGAGTATTAGATAGGACAGATAATTTACGGGTGGAAACAAATTTTTTTGATGAGGAGTGTAGGCGAAAAAAAGAGGAAGTGATTGGTTTATTAAAAAAAGTAAAAGACAATAATGGAGGTGAAGTGATTGTAAGATATAGAGTGTTAAGAAAGGAATATAAGAGGTTGATAAAAAGGAAGAAAATAATACATGAGAAGAAAGTTAATGATAAAATTATGCAAGCATATAGTTCAAAAGATAGTAGGGAGTTTTGGGTAGGTATTAGAGGTAGCGTAGGAAATGATAGAAGGATACATCCGCCGGATGCAGAGACATGGCCTAGTTTTCTATTAGAAAAGGAATCGTCATTGATAAAAAAAAACCTGTTTATAATTGTAGGATGGATATTCCTTTAGATCCACAGGTGTGTTTTCCTATGCAGGAACCGGATTATAAGTTGTTAGAAAAGGTAACTCAGGAGGAGGTGTGGGCGAATTTAAAAAAAATGAGGGGAGGTTCTGCACCGGGGATTGATGGAATCCCAACATCAGTGTGGAAATGGGGAAAGGAAAGTTTAATCCCTATTTTGGCGACTATGTTTTCTTGTATAATTGAGAATTCTTGGTGGCCGGAATGTTGGGCCACTTCTATAGTGACGCCATTATTCAAAAAGGGAGACAAGTCGGAGCATGGAAATTATAGGCTAATACATTTAGGAAATGCAATTAGTAAAATATTTTGTAAGGTGGTGAATAGTAGGCTAAGAAAATGGTTTGAAGAGAGGGAATTGTTAGACCCTTTGCAAGCTGGGTTTAGGCCTAATTATAGTACTATGGACCAGATATTTATATTGAATGTATTAGCTCGTAAATATACACGGAAGAAAGGGAGTAAGTTGTATGTAGCTTTTTTAGATTTGAAAGCGGCTTTTGATACTGTCAGTAGGGATTTATTAATTGATTATTTGGGTAAAATAGGGTTGCCTGCTTCATTGATTTCGTTGATCCTCCGAATGTATACTTGTGTTTGTTTGGTGGTGAGAGTTGGTCGGCAGTGGTCAAAGTTATTCAAGTCAAAATTAGGTCTAAAGCAAGGTTGTACGTTGTCACCCACATTGTTCTCGTTATATTTGAATGATATTAATAGTTATATGATGGAGAAACAGGCACCGATGGTTAGTCTAGATATTTTGAAATTGTGCATGTTATTATTTGCAGACGACATAGTGGTGGTGGCGGATAGTAGCAAGAACCTTCAGTCCCTATTAAATTTGGTGGCGGAGTACCTTCAGGTGAAGGAACTGATACTTAACCGGGAAAAAACGGTGGTGATGGTTTTTAGGAGGGAGAGTAAGATAGATATGATGGATACTTTTTGTGTGGATGGAAAGGCATTGGCGGTGAAGGATGAGTTTGTGTATCTGGGTATTAAATTTTCAAGTAATGTTAAGTTTAGTAAACAGATAGGGTACGCAGAATCAAAAGGAAATAGAATAGCGAACCTAGTAGCAAGGAGCCATTTAAAAAATATAAGAAGTGTAGGGTTCCATAAGAAAATTTTTAGGTCTAAAATAGTACCTACGATACATTACGGAAGTGAAATTTGGGGTTATAGGGCAAGTAAGAAAATAGAAAGTATTCAATGTAAGTATTTAAAAAAAGTGATAGGTCTATCTGATAAATTGAATAATATAGTTTTAAGAGGAGATGTAGGTTTAACATGTCTTAGAAATGATAGGTGGGTTAGGATGGTAAAATTTTGGGAAAAAATTATTGAACTCCCTAGGGTACGTCCCCTAAAAGCGGCGTACCTTGAGGCTTTACGGGATGAGCGTCAAGATTCGTGGCCTTCCCAAATAAAGAAAATTTTGGATCATTGTGGCCTATCGGGATCATGGAGTGAAGGACACGGAACACTGACCAGTCTGACCACTGACCACACTGACCATCTGACCAGAATGAGGTCTCAAAAACAGTGAAGCAAGTGCTTTACGACCAAGAACTACAGCAATGGCAAGTGGATAAAGCCCAGGCAGAGTCGTTGATGTTTTACGCCAAGGCCAAAGAGTGTTGGGGGGAGGAAGTTTATTTTAAGGTGGGTCTTTCTCAGGAGGAGCTTGTTTTAGTTATGAGTATGAGAGCTGATTGTTTGCCATTGGGAAAAAGAAGAAAGTATTTAGGTAAGTTTAGGGCTAAGTCTGGTCCTTACTTTTGCCCTATGTGTGGTTGTGAAAATGAAACTTTACAACATTTTTTGGCGGAATGTGTGGAATTGAGTGATTTGAGGGAAGAGCTGTTTGGGGTAAGAGTGGGTGGGATTGAGTGGATTGTGCAGGTAATGAAACAGCTGAGTTTTGGAACGATTAAGTCGATTGGAAGGTTCCTGAGGTTGGGGATGAGACACAGGGAAAATTGTTTAAGTTTATAAGGTACAACGAAATATAGTAGGATGTAGAGTAGTGTACAGATTGATTATTTATATCATTTATTTATTTTTTGTGTTGTATTTTTGCGATGGCCCGTGTTGGCTTTTGGGCAATAAATCTATCTATAAAGGTAAAATCATTATTACCATTACTCAGGATCTGTTCCCCTTACATCGTATACTATTTTTTTTACCGACGTGGTGTCAGCTATACATTTTTTTTTCAAATATTCCTCCTAGATATGGGAATCAAATCATAAGTTTGCTCATGTGATGAAAAAACATTTCAAACTTGTTTTCTCATCACAGGTGATGTAGCAGATGATTTGAATCATATGATAGAACTGAGGCCCTATAAATTCAAGAAGACAGATTTTTTTTTTTGTATCTGTTGATCTAGTTTTGTTCGTGTTTTGATGCCCTCCGCTACTTTTTCGTGCAAGTGTTTGATGTTGTCCTGGATTTCGAAGTACTCGTCGTTTACCTTCTTCCCTTGGTTTATTTCAAGTTTCAGCTGGTATAGAACTCTATAGAGATGGTCCAAATGCTTTTTTTGCATTTCATGTTCATGAACCCGAAAATACAGGACACAATCGCAGGTTCAGATTCTCTAACGTAATTGCCGGCAAAAAGATTAAAGTACGAATCGACACACCAGAGATTTGGTTGGGAAAAAGGCTTCTTAAGTGCACTCGCCTGGTGGAATGTTCCACGATCACAGGGACTTTACGAACGAGGTAAATCATAGTTAGCGCGAGCTTAAAGTGTAAAAAATAACAAGACTTTTGTTTCCCTTATTTAGCTTTCCGGAATAAACAGACAGAGTTTCATTATACCCTTCTTTTCAGACGTATCCACAATCTTTGCCTCCGAAGGAGTGAAGAGAAAAGCGGAAGAGGAGTCGGGAGGCGTGTACAATAGTGTATACATGCGTAATACAGCGGACCTGTCATCATGGCAGCGATTAAAATATCTAAAAATTGCTGCTATGATGATGGGGACGTGTAGCTGGAGCTGAAGGTTGTGGGTAAAGGGACATATGGTGTCACAACTAAGATAAATCTAACACTGATTCTGGGCAGAGACGATCAATTACTGGAGCATATCAACACGAAGATAATGCAGATATTCGTGAAAAACCGGCCAAGGATGCCGAACGGACGAGCTCGAATTAGTATTTGTTTTACTTATGTTTCGTCTTAGATACAAATATAATAATAAGTATTTCACGCCAAAGTGTTGGTGACAGGGTGTTCCTTCCGGATCGTTACCCCAGTAACCTACATTGCAGAACCCCCAAAGCAATCCTAAAGTTAAACGATTCCAGTTTTCCTCTAAAAGAGCAACATGTCAAAGAAATGTAACTCAGCTTCAGCCCTCTGAAAGCCACTCTATATAATCCACAGGATTTGGTCACAAAGGACTGAATCTGTTTCCCACACTGTTCAATCACTGTAAAACGTTTACAAAAACTAACTAAGAAATCAAAGTCTCTATAATCTCGAGCAGAAGTGTCCAGTATCTGTATCCTCCTTTCATTCTCAAGCCAAATTCTGAGCCAATGGCCCATCTGGTTAGTTTCGTAAGATGCTAGGCTGTTAACACAAATAAGTGTTGGAAATTTCTTGATTTCCAACTCTGCTAAGTAATCTGAGGGAATGCAGTAAACATCACAATTCTTAGCTCTAGGATTCTGACTAATAACATCTAGTATTTGCTGGGTGTTCATGTTTCAAGACTTGAAAATGGTTGTCCTTCTGGGTTAATTTTCAAGATGCTGTCGTAGAATCCGATAATTATAAGGGTTTTTTAGGCAGGCAAACCTTCAGAAAAACTTAGATCCACTCGTATCTGGCCTGGCCTCGCTAAGCTGAATGACGGGCTACCAGACAGATCAAATACACATACAGAACGACTATTCAGCCACCTTTCATAACTTATGCTTTCTAGCCCACCCTCGTCTAAAGGCTTTCATGCTCATTTCATAGAGAAGTTTATACTGCTTACTGTCAGTGAACTGAAGAGAACACTGTGGCAAACAATTTACTGACATAGCTCAAGCTACGCAAGCCATTCAAGCTGAAAGAGAACGGATCCTCCAATGTAGATCCCAGATGGCTGCTGGACTTCACCATGAATAAGGCCAATTTTGAAGGTAGGGCAGATGATGGTGTCAAATCAGACTCGCTAAAAGTTAGTGTTCCACTAGGAATATTTCTAACCATTGCAATGCTACGATTTATCTGAAACTTCACACTGTTTTCTCTCCTTAGTCGTTCAATTCCCAGGGCCAAACTGGGTAAAACAGCTACTTTTTTCACCCATATGATACATTCAATGATATGAATTTCAGCGTTTGGCGAATCGGCTGCAAGTTTTCTAAGAACAAAACTTAATGGTGAAGGAGAAAGTCGCAGGTCTATTTTAAGACCAGTTTGATGAAACTGAGGGATTTGAAAAATTTCATAAGATGGTCTTCCAACCAAGTGTAATGTTTCTGTTGTAGCCTTTGACAATGCTGCTGCAAGGGTATTATCATCTTTCAGATAATAGCCTATGTTTGAACCACGAATTACTTTGGCTGTGTGAGGAGTCATAAGTTCGTATGATGCCATGCTAGTATACTGACTTAGATTATTTCCATTGCAAATAATCTGATCATTTATTGCAACCTGGAAATTTTGAAATAGGGATAGCAAAACGCCATTTTCATAACTTAAGTGGTCTTTAGTCACAGCTTGTGTAGCCTACCATCTTCTTTGACAACCTTCACCTTACATTCCAACAGGGAGTTTCGAATGTCAATAAAGCTGAATTCACTTGACATGAGTCTGAACTGAATAGGGGTGTCTCTTGCCATTGGTGAAATAGGATATTGTGGCTCATATTTCGAATCTTTCAGGCTCACATCAACAGGCTAACTGCACTGGTAATAATCAAAGCAATTTATCATCAGTCTTCATTCTAATTAGTCAGTCTTTAACTATTCAAGTCAACCACCTAACGTCACGGTTAGGTTAATTTTCTCAACACCTTCAATCACTGTGTGATTATAAACCCATACAACTACACGCCCAGACGTGGGAAAATGATTGAGGCCTAACAAAAATCTACCAGGAAAAATAATATACGGGAATATAATAATAATATATAGGACTAGAAAAATGTGGTATGAAAAACAGTATACGGGAATATAATAATAAATACGAATAGAAAGATGTGGTGTGAAAAATAGTATAGGGGAATATGAAAATGTGGTGTGAAAAATATTGTGGTTTGGAACATGCTATACACATCTACTCCAGTAAATAAGATCGTCACTGCCCCATAGATTTAACAAATAGTTTCTACGGTGCAGGGTCACCAACAAAAGAATATCCAGGTTCTCCGAACGACTTTTTTTTTTACGACGAGGTAGATGAAATATGTTATGGGGGTTAAAAAAAATCGGGAAAACCCTACGTGGTAGCACCGACATGGACAGACCCAAAACTGTGAACCTTGTGGTTGCATGAAATCAAAGATGAATCTGAGAAATCTTCCAGCGACTCGGTGCGAAAGAGGGGGACAGGAACACTTCAGTTCATAAGAAGAGGGAGCAGAGGCGGTCAGAATGTGGGAAATGCAGATACGGACATCTATATCGTCGGAATCAAAACCGCCAGATATTTACTGTGTAAATGTCAACCTTGCAAATTTGATAGCGATGAAAATTAAACGAAATAAACTATAATAAACGAAACAAAATATACTAGGCTACTGAGAAAATGATATCCCGTGTTTCGTGATATAGTGAGTGTTACTGTTACCCTGTGTCATATGTGTGTATTAACCATTTGCTGTCATGAGGACATAGGATTGTTACGAGCTGGTAAATAAACGATGTGAAAAACGATCTTCTGGTCATAGTGGTTAGATCAAGCCTTCACAACACGAAGTGAGAAGAAGGCTCCAAACAAACTTACCAAGAGTCAATGTAAATCTTGTTGTTGTGTGGTTTATGACAGACCATCGACACCGGAGCACGTTCTGCATTCGTAAACAGTATTATTTTTCGTCAGTGGCCAAACGTGGACCAGGTTCCAACTTCACAATGTACTATAGTGCACAGTCCTTTATAAGGCGAGAACTCGCTTTTGAGCTCCACTGGATAGACAAACATCCAACTACCCATGCCGAAATGCCAGTTGAAGAGAACTCGAAAATTTCCACAGACATGGAAAAAAAGACCGGACAAGTTAACGGCAATGCCTGTACCGAAATGACGAATTCAAAAACCATCAAAGATTGACAAATGCAACGGAGCCTGAACAAAAAAGAAAGATGTGGGACATAAACAGCCCAACCTCTTGAAGACACTAACACGAAGTGACAAGAAGGCTCCAAACAAACCTACCAAGAGTCAATGTAAACCTTGTTGTTGTGTGGTTTGTGACAGACCACCGACACCGGAGCATATTCTGCATTCGCAAACAATATTATTTTTCGTCAGTGGCCAAACGTGGACCAGGTCCCAACTTCAAAATGCACTATAGTGCACAATCCTTAATAAGGCGAGAACTCACTTTTGAGTTCCATTGGATACAGAAACATCCAACTACCCGTGCCGAACTGTCAGTTGAAGAGAACTCGAAAACTTCCACGGACAGGACAAAAAAGACTGGACAAGTTAACGGCAATGCCTGTACCGAAATGACGCATCCAAAAACCATCAAAGACCGACAAATGCAACAGAGCCAAACAATAAAGAAAGATGTGGGAAATACACAGCCAAACCTCTTGAAGACAGTAATTTCTCCGGCCTTGCGTGTCTTTCATGTCTGACGAACTAGTGCACTTCAGCCACAACGGAATTACTTCTTAGTCCTCCGCGTCTCGCAGTCATGGTAAACCGCTGTTCCATAATCCTCGACATAAAGCTAAACAAAACCTACTGACTGAAGTCACGTCACTTTCTCTACCTCACTCAACTAAAACCTAGTAGGCTAACAACAAGAAAATAAAACACCAGCAGCTGAGCGAGACCGGAGATTGAAGGGCGAAGACGCCCGTGGGCTGCGAGACGTGCAGCACATAAAAAACCTTCCAGGCATAGCGTACTCTCAAACCCGGGCATAGACATTATCACCAGAAGGTGGAATTTAGGTATGAAACTCATCCCTGAATGTGAACTGATGAAGGATGATGAAATGTTGTCAAATTGTAACGAGGAATATCGTAGAGTGGTAAAACGTGGAAGATTCGTGGTCGATTGTTCTGAGTTCCTTAACTTTGGTAAAACATTCTAGCCCTCATTAACGCTTTTGGTCTACGACTATAATACGGCTAATTTCTTACATTCAAATTTTCCGAATTCCAACTCAAAGCCAACATGAGTGTAGTTGCTGCTAGTCATATTTGACAGTGCAAAACGGATACTAAAGCTGAATTTTTTTAGAGCTATGTTTCGGCCCATCTTGGCAAGGGTCCTCTTCAGGCTCAAAGCCACTCAAGCTGGAAAAACGAGCTTGTGGAGAACTTGTGTGAACTTCCAGTTTTTCCACAAGTTCGTTTTTCCAACTTGAGCGGCTTTGAGCCTGCAGAGGACCCTCGCCAACAAGGACCGAAATACAGCTCTAATAAAATTCAGCTGACGTCCCGATGAAAAATTTTTTGACTGTGTAGAAGTATGGTAGTTGTACGAAAAAGTTGCATGGAATGGTGTATAGTAGTATGGAGTGTTTGATTAGTGGTATTTATTTTATTTTATTTTACTTAAATTAAGATACGACCAACTAGGGTCAAAAATGACAAAATAAATAACAAACACTGGCATAAATATAAACTGCAAAGAAAATAAAACAAAATTTCAGCACATCAACCTGGAGAGAACCCACAATATAGTAGGCCACCCCACGACAGCCAAATTGGCAAACTCAGCCGCATATGGGAACTCGACATCACCAGAAGAAGAGGATTCTCAGCGTGCAGAATTCGTGTCTGAAGTGATAGAGCAGATGCCCGCCTCACTTCACCGAAAGATGGAAGACCTTCACCAACAAACATACCTGAAGCACTACAATTCCAAGGGAACCCATGCAACCACCTTAGAGAATTGTTGTATAGGACCCGGAAAGCACTCTCACGCTTCAAGGTAAGCTTGTTCACGAGGGAAACGCAATAAAGTTGCGTACAGTACGCTCTGAAAAGAAAAGATTTTACAGAAGCATCACACCTACCAAATCTACGAATTAGCACATTGGCACGGGCACACAAAGACCTGGAGAGGGCTGCAACATGCAATTCATCACTCAGTTTCGGAGTGAAGGTGAAACCGAGGTACTTAAACGAATCAACGAATGTCAGCAACTGACCCGACAGGCGAACTGGTGGAAAGTTCAGACGCGAACCAGGAGGAATAAATGCCATACATACCGTCTTTCGGGTATTGAAGACGATATCATGAGCAACAGCATAATCGTCGCAAATACCCAGCAGCTGATTTAAAGCTGCAACTGTTGGTGCCAAAACCACCAGATCATCAGCGTAGCTGAGATTGTTAATGCACACACCCATAACAAAACAACCAACACCAGCTTTCACCAGGAGTATGTTAAGTTCGTCTACATAAAGGTTATACAAGATCGGTGAAAGAACACCCCCTTGTCTCACACCATTCAGAACCCTGAAAGGTTTGGAGCAGATACCATCCCACTTCACACAAAATCTCTGATTCTTAAACCAACAAGATAAAGTTAGTACAATTCTAGGGTCCACGCCCCGAGTTAAGAGTTTAGTAAGGAGTTTATCATGCTTAACCCTGTCGAAAGCCGCTTTCGCATCAATGAAGCATGCAAACACTGGAGACGAAAAAAGCCAGAAATATTCAATAACAGATTTTACCAAGAACACACAAAAATCGGTAGACAACTTTTTCTTAAATCCAAATTGGTACACAGACGATCGTGTCTGCGGTTCGACAAAATCATAAAGACACTTTTCGAACACCTTTGACACAACCGCTGCCAGAGCAATAGGTCTATAATTACTCAGAGCACACAGATCCGCCACCAGAGATTTTGGAACAGGAATAAGGCAAACCTCAGTTAAGGCATCTGGAACATAAGCATGCGCCAACATACAATTAAAGAGAAGAGTTAGTAAACTGCAAGTGGAAACTCCTGCAAATTTCAAGTGGTTAGCGGTCAGACCGTCAAGACCCCCTGACTTACTACCGGATAACCCAGATATCACTTTGAAAACAGTGTCAAATGGTATCAGCTGCTTATCGGGTGTTGCCAGAAGAGCTTCACTTGCCAGCTCATCAATATGCGACGTGTCCGAAGGAACTGAAGAGAATACACCACTGAAGTGAGTACCCCAAAGCTCCGCTATTGCTGCTGGGCCCTCTGCTTCTCCAACTCGACTCGACGGCTTATGTCGAGACGTCCTATTTACAGAAGATACCTTCTTCCAGAAATCTTTCCACTTGTGCACAGAAAGTGAGGTAGCAAGCGATGTTGCTTTCATCTTCTCAGCATTCTTCTTGCACCATCGCATAGACGACCTAAACTTAGAATTCAGAGATTTTCGGATCAAGTCAAAACTATCACCAGCACAACGCCCTGCTGCAACCCAGACCAGAAAAGCACGCTTAGCCGCAAAATAATGTGACTTTACATACCTAGACCAACCTGGGACTACATCAAAACTGTACCTTTTACCATTCCCAACAAACGGCAGTGTTTCAGACGAGCTGACTATTAGTATTGCTACTAAAGATAAGTACAAACTACACAAACTACTTCTATGGGTAATTTCAGAACAAATACCAGATTTACAAAGACCGTCACCATTCCGGGTTAGTTCTTTTATTCTCTTGTCGACACACTCTCTGTAAGCGGTTAGTTGCTCTTTAGACGCTTTATCCCAATCAACCATCGGAGGAGTAAGAGGTGATGGCAGGGTTGGCGTGTCCCCATTTACGGCCGGTAACATGGCCAGATCAAAAACAACAGGAAAATGATCCGACCCAAATACATCGTAGCTCACCCGCATATTTGTTAACTTAGAATTCAACGAGTGCGAGCAAATTATATGGTCAATCCAAGAAGTTGACCCCAACGCGCTCATATATGTAAACGTGCTAGGATCTAGGCGGTTCACATCCGACACTGTTAAATCGTGACCAGTCATAACTTGGACCAGTTCACGGTAAAATAAAGAGTTCGTGCTTACATTTGCGTTAAAGTCCCCAACAAAACACACATGAGACAGTTCGTCAGAAAGCAACGATACCAGCCTTCCAAGATACATGGAGAATTCTGGCAAATTTTCCGTCGTGCAAACCGGCATGTACACATTTACCAGAAGCAGTGTTTCATCTCCCAGTTTAATGTGCACTGAGTAGTACAGAAGCACTGTAGTAGTATGGAATACTTTGATAAACATGCCTCCGACTGGGTTAATCTTATGTAGTAGTATCCGATAGCATCCAGTTTGCTAGCAGTAGCATGTAGTAGATAGATTCAGATTCAGATTCAGATATTTTTTACTTCACCAAAAAAAGACAACTTCATTATAGAAAAAAACTCAACAACCACATAAAAGACAAAAGTCCTGTGAGTGGCTGTATCTTCTAACCACCTCTTAACCTAAAATTACTCAATAAATACTAACAGAAAAACTAATCTAATATATTTTCAAAAAAAGAAGAAAAAAGACTTAAGAGAGAAAAAAGAAAGAGAAAAAAAGGAAAGAACAGGAAAGAAAATGTTTCCCTCGTCACAACCTGACCACCACCCGCCATCTCACCTCCCCCACCCCACCTCCTCACTCCCCGCCTCCCTACACCCCTTCCAACAACGGCAACAACCCACAAAATTCAACCACCTTTTTCAATTAAAAATTTCTTTAACTTTCTTTTAAACAAAATTAAGTTATCGGCCGCTCTAATACTATCCCTGAGACTATTCCACACTGAAACAGCGATGAATCTAATAGCGAAACCTGACCTCGTTGAGTGTCGGATTTCATGAACCAGATGGTCAACATTTCTGGTAGCATATTCATGGTAAAAGGAATTCTGGGAAAACATATTCCAGAAGTACTCAGGGGACAACTTATTTAAACACTGAAATACAAAAACTGATAGCAACAGTTAATACTGCATGCTACTTTTTCGTACTACTCCATACGACTAATTCTCAGATATTTTTCGTCGTATCCGTTTTGCACTGTCAAATATGATCCGCAGTCAGCTTGTGCTGAAGGAATATTTGCTACTAGCCCCCATGTGATCATAACCATTATCAGCATACGAGAAAACTTCTGCGAACACGCGATAATGATCTCCCGGTCGGACTTTCTGCACACTCATCATCAAGTTGAACAATTTCAACTTTTCCACATGGAAGTGATGATGGTGCTGAAAATCCGGACAGGAATTCCAGTGCGGGAGTTCCCGATCCTGATCATGTGTTCGCACTATAAGATGAGTATTTCAATATTCCTTCAGCCAACAAAAACTGGGAACTTCGATGACGGCTGTGCGTTTTCACTAGCCTTCAATTCAAGAGGGGGTAGACTGAACCCCCTGGAGCGCTGATTACCAAACCTGAGTACAAAAGACCCCTATGAATAGCAGTACTTATTATAATGCTAAGGCAGGGAAAATCTGCCGACTAAAATCTTATCAGGAATTCCACACCGCAACCCGCGGGCCCTCAAAGTGTGTTCGAACCGTAAATGGATAAGTCATCTCGTTGCTAAATTGCTCTCTCGTAAGGGTTTTACATGATCGAAAAATCTCAGACCCGTCAGCATATTTTAAGAACAGCCCTCAATCGCTTTACCTAAGAAGAGTGATTGAGTCGGAAAATGATCTGATTGCTTTTATTGCTAGTGATGATTTCAATGACTTACCATCATGGAAAATCATCTACCGGACGGCATGGCCAAACCGTAGTTATTGTTTGTGTTCTTTTTTGTTTTTGTTGTTTTTTTGTTAGCGTGTAGATATATGGCTTTTGCTGAAATAAAGTGATTCATTCATTCATTCAATCTTTCAAGACCCACGGCAGTTAGACATACCCGATGTTGTATCGAAATCATACTTATTTTAATATTTCAGCTTTACTTAAAAATCGACATCTAATATTAGTGAGGCTCATTCTAGTGGTACACCACAACAAAAACCTAACCAACCTATCATGAAATAGCAATTAAGTTCTAGTTCAAATTGTTCGGAAATTTGCTGCCTAAATTTCTTAGAATTTCTTTCCGACGTTTTTATATTTACGAGAACTTATGTTGAATTTATGAGAACAGCACTTTGTTTTTTAGTAAGTTAAAACTTAAAATTTATGAAAAACATGTAGACGATGAACTTGAAGAATAAATGTGGAGGGATTCGTAAAAGTTGTCCGTCCGCCCGCAAGCACGATAACTCTCAATGGGACTGATATGTTTTGCTGAAACGTGGTGTGAGGCTTTTTTGTGTCAAGGTGACAATTTTCTTGTCCTTTTCCTTTTCCGCCCGCACTTATAGTTCGCCCTGAATGCGACCAGAACCGTAAAATTTGTTAGAAGTAAAAGTCTTACCTAAATGTAGGGTAGGGAGACTTGCTGAATCCGTTTTTGAGCTTCAGTTTTTTGCCGGACAATAACTTTGCACGGAATCCGACCGAGACTGGAAATCTGGAAGAAGTAAGGAAGGAAATGTTCATCAGTTTCGTCAAAGTAGATATGACGTATAGCCTAAGGGTAAACACACATGCTGAATCAATATCTGAGCTTGGTTTTCTCAGATGATTAGCCATTGGCCTTAAGTTGCTGAAAATAAAAATGTTTAAAAGCCTGGCGAAGACAGAATATCTACAATACCCAATTGTCTGGATCAAATATTAAGTTTCTGGGATCCCATCGAAACCTTTGTCTTGTAAGTAGAGACGCCAACGTCAGCTCCAGTGACTGAATAACATCTTGCACGCCGAACTTCTGAGCCAACTTACGATTATGACATAAACATACATTACAAATTTACAGTGATTACAGTAGTACGTTTTAAAACCTTTCATGGTATTTTTCCGCGGAATTTGTTACAGACCAGAATGTGGGGGCGCAAAATGCATAACAAATTCGTCCAACGCCTTTCGGTTATTGCGACTTCGGTTTAGACAAAGACGGCCATACACAATGCGAATCAATCTGGAGATTTCGTGAGTTATGGCCGAGCAAGTCTTGGAAAGCGTATTTTTGGGATCCCAAAACGTCGGTGGAGGGATACATACAGGTCCGTATCCAGGAATTTATTTGGGGGGGGGTTTGCCCTTGGGTCGGACCAAAAAGTACAAAAAAGACATAGATCGGGGATTAAAGCCTGTAAAAAAAAAACGATTATTTTTGCGTGTTTCGGGGGGGGGGGGGGGGGGGTTGAACCCCCTAACCCCCTGGAAATTTTTAAGGAGTCCGGCGAAGGTCGGAATCCTTATTTTTCGACAACTTACGGCCAAACATCAAATCATTTATGCGAAGACCAAAGGTTCCAATGGGATCTCTAATGGATTTTTTTTTATCCAAACAGTTGGGGCTAGTAAATTAATTTTATACCTGGATTCAGCATACCCATTTTTTGTGATCCCATCGAAACCTTTGGTCTTGTAAGTAGAGACGCCAACACCCTATCCAGTGACTGCATTACATCTTGCACGCCGAACTTCTTAGCTAACTTACTGTTACAAATTACTACTATATCGACTATCTCATTGGGTGTAAAAACTCCTGCTAAATTTTCGGTTTCTACCGGATTCTGTGCTAACTACGTTTACGGCAAGAAAACAAATTCCAAAACAAACTCACCATGTCTCCTTACCCTGAATCGAACCTCTCATCAACTTCAGATAAAACTTTTACTTTTTTACTTTTAACAAATTTTCTGGTTTTGGCTATGGCTTTTGGCCTTGTCTTGCGAGAAAGTAATTTTCATATTCGGATTCAGCATATCTCCTTATCTCTAAATCGGCTATCCCATTAGCTTTTAAAAAATTCTATTTTCCAACCTTAGTTCAAAACCCCTCCCTTGCCTCTAAATATAGGGAGCTACGGAGCCCATCCATGAACTTGACCTGCACTTTAACGCAAAGGATCCTCTAACCAAGTTTGTCGAGAATTACTGTGCTATCGTCTGCTATCAGACGGCGGACGGACGGACAAGATTACAGAGGCCCGGTACTGATGTTCTGGTATCCCAAAAAGGTATCGGTGGCTTGCTGATGGCAGTCGGTGGCGTGTGGTGGCAGGCGGTGGCAGGTTGTGGCGTTCCGGGGGCACGCCGGTTTGTACACCGGCGGCGGAGAGCTAGCAACCCCTCGAAGTGACCTGACATTTTGGGATCCCACTACCTACCGCAAGAAAGCGATCCTGAATAGTTTTTTTTTTGTTTGGCTCATAACACTTTATCAGATGGGCACAATATATCGCTCTCTCTTCCATGTTCGACAATCTCTATGGTACCCAAGAATAGCAGGGCGTGGAAAGGCGGCAAAAGTCTATCGACCACAAGACGGAACAACAACACTAATAATCGATGTAAATTATATACAGCCCCAACTGTCTACTGAATTGACTGATGACTTGCTGATCGGTCGCCCAGAACTATATTATTTGCAACCCCAGACAGTGGAAATTCGAGTTGATCCAAAATTATCGGAACCGAGATCGGAACATTCGCATTAAATACAAATTTCTAAATTTTCGACAAGACGTCGTGTTGTCTGCTAGAGTATTTCCGATTATGTGAGCATTCTAAGGCTATACCCAAACTTCAGTGTTTTAAATTATATTTCAAGACACAGTTTTTTGTTGTGTTGTTCACATTAAGAGCGCAAAAAAAGTCTCATACACCAAAGTTTCCGAGTTCATATCTTGAACACACAAATATACCGTTTGCTGATTATTCAGAGATAATTCTTTATGCTTACGAAAGAACTTAGGATTCCCTGCGTCATAGAATCGGGACAAATTAGCAGGAACAAAGGTTTTCGAATAATCAGCCTCAAGGAAGTTAATGCATTGCAGTTCTGTCATGCTTTGTGACACTTTCGAACAAGGAAATATTAAAGTTATCAGGAAACATAGAACTGATTTGATTCAAATTCAGAAACAGCATATTATAAGCGCCTCTTTAACTCGGTCCGTCGACAGGAGGCTAAACGCAAATAAACGCCATAAATCTGTCTTGCATTCGGAATTTCGGGGTGGGTATTTTGTGGATCCGACCGACTGCTTTCCCCTTCTACCAGGCGTTACTGCGGGACGTGGGGACAGGGACTCCCTGTCAGGGAGTCACTGTTTACGCTCGTCTGATATTTTGAACACCGTGTATGTGTACAGGCTTGGAGCATTGGGGAGTTGAAGGGAATCACAAGAATAGAGGGAGTCACTTCCTGCGACTCTCCGTACGGAAAACTACGAGAAACACTGTGAATTTCATATGAAACTTGTCGAAACAAAACTATTTAGGTGACGTAATAAGTCTATAACGGTCGTGGCGGTCCATATTAATTTCACTTTGTATCATTGGGGAGTTGAAGGGAATCACAAGAATAGAGGGAGTCACTTCCTGCGACTCTCCGTACGGAAAACTACGAGAAACACTGTGAATTTCATATGAAACTTGTCGAAACAAAACTATTTAGGTGACGTAATAAGTCTATAACGGTCGTGGCGGTCCATATTAATTTCACTTTTGTATCTTCTTCTTTCTTTTATTTGATTTTAGACCATGTATTTTTAACCAACAAAAACACAGAACCTTCATAAAGTATATGCCTTTTCCTTAAAATCAGTCTTCCCCCATCTTTAAACTCAATATTTGTCTCAGACTTTTTCTTAACAATCCCTAATATCTGTTCAACAAACACGAGCTACGAGCTCATATGTCACTTGTTCCGAGTAGGCTGTACAAGAAAGTAGATGAGAACGTCACAAAATACACCCGCCGTCCAAAAATGGGGTTCGGACATAGAAACAGGATATGTAGTTTCACTCAATTCTGAGCATTTCCGGCATAGCTTCGGATCATCTGGAGCAAATTACTGTTCTAACTTCCAAAGTTCAGCCCAATAAAATCTATTCGTTTGATCCCTAGATGTTTTACACGATTTCCAGTACCCCCTACAACTCCCCCTGCAGTGGCCGAATCTGCTTCGGATCATCTAAAGAATCTTCTCTTATACCACCTATCAAGTTTCCCTCGAATCTGAGCATTTTTGGGAAAATTCAGGTACCCCGCTCCACCGTTGTCGGATCCGGTTCGGACTCCAAAATATGTGATCTAGGGTGTATGGTCTCTCTATTTTCCACGTTTCGTTTAGATTGCTGCATTCATTTGACCCCTATGCGAGCCTCAAAATTTCTGGGACACCCCTCCAACTCCCCCCACTGTGGCCGAATACGACTTGGAAACATAAACGTCGCATCTCTTGCATCCCCTCTTCCCGATCACCAAGCTTGACTGAAATCGGAGCATAGCTTATCTGCAAATTTCCGGTAAGTTTCACTATCTGCAAATTTCCGGTAAGTTTCACTCTAATCGGAACACTCGTTCGCAATTTGCGGAAGTCAGTTTCCGTATTTCCCTTCCCTCACTCCCCCAAAAATGGTCGGATCTAGGATTGGAAGTTTTCCTAGGGCATGTTGTGTCGGGTTCTTAAGTCAACTATGTCGGGTTACTAATAAGCCTGCAAAGTTTCATCGTCTTAGTACGTCTGGAACTATTCTAACTCGCGATTGCCGGAATTCCGGGAAACCCCCTTCAACTCCTTCCACAGAGCCCTGAAAACATCTGGCTCCGTCAACTTCGTATCTAGGCCTAATGCTTGTTCTCTCCAATAAGTTCCATCCCAATCCCTCGACTCTAAGCGTTATGAGCTTCCGCCCCCCCCCAGATGCCCCACAGGTATGGATCCGATCCGGACTTGACACGGAACATCTGTGGCGATAGTTCTTTCCGCTTGCCAAGTTTCCTTCAAATCAGATCACCCGTTCAAAAGTTATGCATGCCACTAGATTCCGGATTCCCCATCCTTCCACCCCCCCCACGATGGTCGGATCTCGGAAACGACTATTCTCGAGTCAATCTGTTCGGATCCCTGATTTAGACCTACCTGCCAAGTTTCATCGTCCTAGCACATCAGGAAGTATACATAACTCGCGGGATCACTAGAAAAGGACCCCCCTCATCTCCCCCACAGTTCCCGGATCCGGTCCGGTTATGTCAATGACGTATCTAGGACTTGGACTTTTTCTTCCGACCAGGTTTCGTCCCAATTCCTCCACTCTAAGCGTTTCCCAAGATTCCCAGTTCCCTCCTCCAACTCCCCCCAGTATCATCGGATCACGTCCGGATTTAAAGCGGGGCGGGGCGTCTGAGACACGAGGTCATCCTAAATATCAAATTTCATCGAGATCCGATCACCCGTTCGTAAGTTAAAAGTACCTCAATTTTTCGGCTTCCCCTCCCTCCACTCCCCTCAGATGGTCAGATTGGGGAAGCGACTATTTCCCATCTAATCTGGTTGGGTCCCTGATATGCCTGCCAAGTTTCATCGTCCTAGCTTATGTGGCAGTGCCCGAACTAGCAAAACCGGGACCGACAGACCGACGGACGACAGAAATTGCGATCGCTATATGGCACTTTACCGAACGGCAAGTGCCACAAAAACCAAAAAACTCCCCAAATCAATTCGCCACCGAATCTGTAAGGGAGTTCCCCATCCATGGGAACTCCCGAGAATACTGTAATAAAAAGAAAGATAATCCATGGGTTAAGAAGAACACAGGGACTCCACTATGGGAGCCCCTGGGTAAGGAAAGAAGCCTTTTTTAGGTTACACCGGAAAGTTGAGTCAGCAAAAAAATTGATTCGAAATATTTGGCCTCTGAAATTTCTAACGGAGTCGGTATCCGAATCCAACTGCAAACTAATCGCCTGCTTGGACAGTTCCAGATCTGCCAACACAACCACGCGATGTTACACTCTTCACCTTATGCTTATATCTCTTTGGCAACGATTATGACAAATGATTCGTCCATTGTCAGGCCTGGTTGATTGCTTATCAAAAGCTTTAGGCTACGTGGGTTACTTCCTACACTAAGTAAACAGGCGTGGTCAATATTCCGTAATGTTTTCAGGAAAAACAGGAAATACTTCAAGGCTCCACGGCTCAAGGAACAAATAACACCAGTCGAGAGGAAAACCCCATGTAGAAAATAAAGATTTAATTCTGAAAATGGGCAATTGCCAGGTCCATATCCAGGAATTTATTTCAAGGAAGGTGGATTTGCCTGCGGGTCAAACTAAAAAGTACAAAAAAGAAATAGATCAGAGGTTAAAACTTACAAATTTTTTTTTTTTTTGTCTTTCGAGGTAGGTCGAAACCCTACCCTTCCCCTCCCTTTCCCCTCTGGATACGGCTATGGTAATCAGGGGCGTCGCAAGTGCATTTTCGGGGGGGGGGGGGGGGGGGGGGGGCAGAGCCAAAACCTTACCGAATCTCTCAAAAATTTGAAAGGATTACGTAGGAAGAGTAACATTAAAGGGCAGCATGAAAGAGGATAAGCCAACTATTAGTCGGCGTTTTGGCCAAGCCCACTTGGAGAATATATTGCCGGGCACGATTGCAGTAACTGCTTATATCTATTCTACCCAAGAGAAATTTTAATGCCGCAGGCGATTTTTTTTTCTTCTGTATGCTAATATTTAACTGCTTCTCTTACAGATTCTATCATTTACCGTGGACTAAATACCGAGACTCTAAGAAGTTCCGGCAGCAGCAGCTACTGTAGTCAAATGAATAGCGCCGCGGCGAGATTTTTAAAGTTAGCTTTTTCCTGACAAATTTAACTATTTCCATCCAGATTTTAGCTTTCGATGTTTCGAAATCCCAATCCTAAAACTGGCTTAAAACCCCAGTCATATACAACAAGAGCTGAAAGCTCATATGGCACTTGCAAGGCTGGGTCAGAGGATGAAAGTAGGAATTCGTCAATTCGTGGGTTTGTTTTGATCATTTGTAAGCAAAACCCTTGAGATAAGAATGATCACGGGTCCTTGGAAATCACGAGACTGTATTGTTTGGCAATGCATTTGGCTTTGCGCACTTTATTGGCGCTAGAAAATCATCTGTAATCAAAACTCTTGAGGCAAAAAAGATGATCACCAGGAGCACGAAAATGTATATTTTACTCAAAAGTATTGTTTGTACTTTAAGGAATTCAGTTGTAAGCAAAACCCTTAAGGCAAAAATGATCATGGGCTCATACGGATAACGAAAATGTATATTTTGCTTAAAAATATTTTTTGTACTTTGTGGTTAGCATTAGTACTTTAAGGGATGGTCGGATCTGGGAACTAACTATTTCTAAGCCACTCATGTCAAGTCTCTAATTTTCAAGCCAAGTTTCATCGTCCTAGCATGTCTGGAAGTACCTTAACTTGCGATCACCGGAATTCCGGACCCCCCTAACTCCCCCACAATGCCCGAATCCGGTCCGGTTCTGTCACTGATCTACATAGGGATTGTGCTTGTTCTTCCCACCAAGTTTCATTCCGATCGCTCCACTCCAAGCATGTCACAAGGTTTCCGGACCCCCCTCCGACCCCCCCCCCCAGCTTCATCGGATCCAGTCCGGACTTGAAATGGGACATCCGAGACATGTGGTCTTTCTACATATCAAGTTTCATTATGATCCGATCACCCGTTCGGAAGTTATACATACCTCAAGATTCCGGATTCCCCCTCCCTCCACTCCCCCTACGATGGTCGGATCGGGAAGCTGACTATTTCCAGGTTAATCTGGTCGCGTCCCTGATTTGCCTGCCAAGTTTCATTGTCCTAGCCCACCTGGAAGTATCTTAACTCCGTATGACCGGAATTCCGGAACCTCCCTCCAACTCCCCCCACAGTGCACGAATCCGGTCCGGTTCTATCAATGACGTACCTAGGGGTTGTTCTTGTTCCTCCCACCAAGTTTCATCCCGATCGCTCCACTCTAAGCGTTCAACATGATTTCCGGTTCCCCCCTCCGACCCCCCCCCCCCCCACATTCATCGGATTCGGTCCGGACTTGATATGGGACATCTGAAGCATGAAGTCTTTCTAAATATCAAGTTTCGTGAAGATCTGATCACCCGTTCGAAAGTTATGCATGCCACTAAATTCCGGATTCCGGCTCCCCTCCCTCCCCCCACGATGTTCGGATCGGGAAAGTGACTATTTCCAACTCAATCAACTGGGGTCCCTGACATGCCTGCCAAGTTTCATCGTCCTAGCCTATGTGGAAGTGCCCGAACTAGCAAAACCCGGACAGACAGACCGACCGACCGACCGACAGACCGACAGAAATTGCGATCGCTATATTGCACTTGGCCGACGGGCAAGTGCCATAAAAAAACCCATACAAAATAGGGAATATTACGAAATGCGCTGCAGACGGAATTTTCTAAACATTTATGATTAGATCTTTTTTTGAGGGATCCAAGACAAAAGTACGGAATATCGATGAAATCATAGATCAGTCTGCGACCAGTGCTTTACTCGACCTCTTCCGAGTTTCGATGTTCGTGGTAACTCCCGAATCCTGGCAATGATACCGAATAAATTAACGAATCCCAGTTGTTATACCGAAAAAGTTTAGACCGATAGCATGTTCGGGATTCTGTATAACTGCCGTATCCCGGTTATTGTACCGAATTGTTTCGGGATCGAAAGACTGCCGAATAATATTCGGATTCGGTATAATTTCGTCGAAACTGGAATAAAAACTACCACTCGTGGTAACTACCGAATCTTGGAAATATATACCGAATAAACTACCAAATCCCGACCATGGATTCTGTGTAACTACCGAATATAAGTACGGAATAGTTCTAGCATCGAAAAATTACCGAGTAATTTCAGTAAGTTCTCTCCCCGAATTCGTGATAACTACCGAATACTGGCTATTATACCGAATCCCGATCATTATATCGAAGATATTTGTACCGATAGCCTATTTTCTATAATTACCGAATCCCCGTAAATATACTGAATAGTTCTACTATCATAAAAATACCGAACACTTTTAGTAAATTTTGGGCCTCCGGCCCAGAATTTTACCGAATCTAAAAAAGAACCCCCCCCCTTTGCGACGCCCCTGCTGATAATTGCCTCCTTGCGATGGGAAATACTACACCTAGGGAACTAGGGAAGGTTTCGATAGGATCCCAAAAATTCAATATTTGATTCAGACAATTAGGTTTTGTCTTCGCCAGATCCAGTCTTCGCCAGACTCCTTAAACATTTTTACTCATAAAATTTAGAAACAGATTAAAGCCAAAAGCTAATCATCTGAGAAAACCAAGTTCAGATATGGATTCAGCATGTGTTTACCCCCATAAATCGTATCTATTTTGACGATACCGATCGAAACGATCCTGCCTTACTTCTGCCAATTTTCCGGCTTCGGTGGAGTTCCGGAACTACTTGTCCGGCGACAAAATAAAGCTAAAAAAATTCAGCGTATCTCCTTACCCCTATATCCAACATCTAATCAACTTAAAATAAAAAACTTAACTTATATTTTCCAGAGATGGGCGAATCCGACCATGAAAGGATTCGAATCCGAATCCGAATCCAGGGCTAGGTGCGAATCCGATTCTGAATCCGAATCCACCAGCTCATGCTGAGGATTCGAATCCGACCTTTAAAAAAATCATATATACGTAGGTTATCGTATAAAAGTCAGTGGTGATAACAATCACTGATGTCTAAGGTAATAGGATAGCGTGACAGATTACTGGTGATGGTTGATGGGTGAAGATCAAAAAGTTGGATTGCCAAAACCCACTGTGAAAAAATTGAGAAACGGGAAATAGAAGGATATAGACTAGAAATTTGAGCGGATTCGAAAGATTGAGTGTTTGGAATCCGAGTCCGAATCCGAATCCAGCCTGACAAGCAGAAGATTCGAATCCGGATTTGAATCCCGCCAAAAGGACGAATCCTGGATTCGAATCCGAATCCGGATTCGCCCATCTCTGATATTTTCCGGTTTCAGCTGGATTCCGGACGAACTCTATGTCCGGCTAAAAAAGGATTGTCATATACGGATTCACCATCTTTTCTCACCCCTAAATCGCACATCTAATCAATACAAATACAACTTTTGCTTTTAACAAATTTTCCGGTTGAGGCCGAAATCCCGGGCGGAGTAGGCTACGTGTCCGGGTAGAAAATGATTTTCACAGAAGTGTTCAACATACCTTCTTACCCCTAAATCGAACATCTAATCACCTTAAAAAAACTTATACTTTTAACAAACTTTCCGGTTTTGGCCGGATTCCGCGTGAACTACTACTTGTCCGGCGAGAAAATGGTTTTCATATCCGTGTTCAGCATGCCTTGTTACCCCTTAATCGATTAGCTGGTTAAAAATATTTTTTTGTCCCTTAATTTTAACCCCCTCTCCCACCCCTAAATGTAATGCTACAGAGCCCATTTACGAACTACGAACACCAAGTTTCATCAAAATATCTCATTCCCTTCGAGAGTTAGCATGGTCACAGTCGGATAGACGGACGGACAGACGGACAACTTTTGCGATGTCATAGGTATCCCTCCACTTACGTTTTGGGATCTCAAATCGGGCGGGATTTGTAATATACCCGTGATCTTCGCCTTAAGCTGCTGATGCGCTAACCGTTTCAGCCTGTCAAAAGTTCTTGAAGCAAGTCCATACGGAGAGTTCAATTAGTCAAAGGAGTTAAAGTAGAAGCATTCTGTCATTTACACAGTCTAGACCCCTCTCTTCCATGCCGTGAACACAAACCAGGGTTCAGTGCGACCGTCGGATCATATAGTGGTGTCATCCGGAAATATCCCAATTGGGCAAACTCTTCCAAACTTTTCTTCCAAATTCCAGACATCCATTTTCGTCGAGACGGATCTGGAAAGTAAGCCCGGCCAAAAACGTCTGTAAGTCCGGGGTGTCTGGATGTCTGGAAGGTGCCACAGAGGCAATCCATTCAAGAGACAGAAGACAGTTATGACTGGGGTGCAAGAGATATTTGGAAGACGATAGGAACACCTATAGGAAATGTTGAAGAATAGCAAAATTAGCTGCCGCCATTATCATGAAAATCTGGAAGGGTTGGCTTGACTATGCGGAAGCCCTGGAAGGTGAAGCATGACTTTAATTCTCCGCTTTACCTTAAATAACAAGACCAAAGTTTTCGATGGGATCCCAAAAATTTAATATCTGACCCAGACAACTAGGTCTTGTCTACGCCAGATCCAGTCTTCGCCAGGCTAATCACCTGATAAAATCAAGTTCAGATATACCTGTATAAGCCATATCTATTTTGACGATACTGATCGAAACTTCCTGCTTTACTTCCGCCAAACTCCCGGTTTTGGCCGAATTCCGAGCGAACTACTTGTCCAGCCAATTAGATAGTTCAGAAACGAATTCAGCGCATCTCCTTATCCCTATAAAGAACATCTAATCAACTTCAAATAAAACTTTAACATAAAAAAAAATCCGGTTTCAACCGGATTCCGGACGAACTATATGTCCGGGTAAAAAATGATTGTCATATACAGATCCAGCGTCTCTTCTTACCCTTAAAACTGTCATCTAATCAACTTCAAATACAAATTTTACTTTTAAAAATTTTTCCGTTTTCGGCCGGATTCCGGGCGAACTACTTGTCCGGCGAGAAAATGGTTTTCACCATCGTGTTCAGCATGTCTTTTTACTCCTAAATCGAACATCTAATTTACTTCAAATACAAATTTTGCTTTTAACAAATTTTCTGGTTTTCGCCGGATTCCGGGCGAACTACTTGTCCGGCGAGAAAATAACTTTCATATTCGGATTCAGCGTGTCTCCTTGCCCCTATACCAACTATCTAAAAAGCTTTCAAAAAATTTGAAACCCCTCCCCCACCCTCAAATATAGGGCTAAAGAGCCCATCTTCGAACTTGACCTGTACTTTGACCCAACCAATCCTCCCGCCAAGTTTCATCAAAATATCTCAATCCCTTCGAGAGTTATCGTGCTCACAGACAGACGGACAGACGGACAATTTTTGCGATGTCATAGGTATCCGTCACTAACGTTTTCGGATCCCAAAAAGAAGGTTACAAATAAATAAAATGTAAGAAATTAGGATCTCTTATTTCTGCCTAAAAGTCTTCACTTTTTCAAGAAGAAAAGGAGCGTACTGGGATCAGGGGCGTCCCGAAGGGGGGGGAGGGGGGGAAGCACCCCCATACATTTTGGGCATTCGGTCGAATTTTCGTCGAAGGCGAAAATTCCGCCGTGATGCCCGTTTCATTAAATCTTTCGTCCCCACATTTCCACATTGGGTAATTTAACGTGTTTAATGCCTCCCATTCCTAATCGAATTTAATAATTCATCCAACTTTTGTTGAGTCCGCATCGATTTCACCGCATTCGGTCCGTCCGTTCGTAAATTTGGTGATTTAACCTTTTTATTTGGTCTCACTCGTTACCGAATTCGGTAATTCACCGGACTTGCATCAAGTCCGTAACGTGTCCGCATTCGGTCAGTCCATTCCATAGTTCGGTGATCAATCAGATTGGTTTGGTTCTGATTCGTGACCGAATTCGGCTATTCACCGGATTTTTGTATAGTCCGTATCTATATTAGTCCGACTTGGCACATTCGGTTGTTTTAGGTGCTTCTAACAAAGGTTTTATTCCATTACGAAATTTGGTTGTTATACCGCTCCCGATCTCTTCCTTGCTTTTTTAGTTAGTTTTTCTGTGTACGGATCATTGTTTGGTTCACCCCAATTACTGAGTTCGGTAATTTAAGCGGCATTTGTTTGGCTCTTGAAATTTACCATTTAACGGTAGCTTCAGCTGGTTGCCATTCATTACTGAACTTCTAATGATTCCAGTACTTCAGGAAGGATTAAGCACGTTTCTTGATGTGAAAACTAGCCTACTTATGTTTGCTGTTCAGAATAAATGTACTTTGTACCTACTTTACCCTGGATGGCCTTTTTTTCGCTGGTTTAATAGGTAGTCTTGGGATCGCAAAAAGGCACTTTGAACATCAGTCGTCTTCACTGTTTAGAAGAAGGGTGCGTCATTTAGTTGGTGTTTAAGGCTTAGAATTTGGGGGGGCTTGAACCACATTAAAGGTTATAATTTGTACGAAAAGTAGTTAGATGTTACCAGAAAAAAAAAAGGATTCAACAAATTTCGCCTGTGGCACTTTAATTTTTCCTGGTTAAAGTAGTTGTCGCTTTGCACCAACGGAGTTTTTTGTCGGCACATTTTCAAGTTCTGTTGGCAAAACTGGACGTCCGCTAAAGGTAACAAGACCAAAGGTTTCGATGAGATCCCAAAAATTTAATATTTGACCAGACAACTACGTCTTCTCTACGCCAGATCCAGTCTTCGCCAGGCTAATCATCTGAGAAAATTAAGTTCAGATATACCTGTATAAGCCATATTTATTTTGACGATGCTGATCGAAACTTCCTGCTTTACTTCTGCCGAATTTCCGTTTTCGGCCGAATTCCGAGCGAGCTACTTGTCCAGCCAAAAAAAGATAGTTCAGAAACGAATTCGGCGCATCTCCTTATCCCCTATAAAGAACGTCTAATCAACTTCAAATAAAACTTTAACTTATTTTACGGTTTCGGACGGATTCCGGGCGAACTACTTGTCCGGCGAGAAAATGGTTTTCACCATCGTGTTCAACATGTCTTCTTACTCCCAAAACGAACATCTAATCAACTTCAAATAAAACTTTTGCTTTTAACAAATTTTCCGGTTTCGGCCGGATTCCGGCCTAACTACTAGTCCGTCGAGAAAATGGTTTTCACCATCGTGTTCAGCATTTCTTCTTACCCCTAAATCGAACATCTAATCAACTTCAAATAAAACTTTTGCTTTGAACAAATTTTCCGGTTTCGGCCGGATTCCGGGCGAACTACTTGTCCGGTCAAAAAATGGTTTTCACCATCGTGTTCGGCATGTCTTCTTACCCCTAAATCGAACATCTAATTAACTTCAAATAAAACTTTTACTTTTAACAAACTTTCCGGTTTTGGCCGGATTCCGGGCGAACTACTTGTCCGGCGAGAAAATGGTTTTCACTATCGTGTTCAGCATGTCTTCTTACCCCATAATCGACTATCACATTAGCTGTTTCAAAATATTTTGTTTGTCCCTTAATTTAAACCACCTCCCCACCCCTAAATGTAGGGCTACAGTGCCCATCTACGAACTCGACCTTACTCTTGACCCAAAGAATCCTCACACCAAGTTTCATCAAAATATCTCATTCCCTTCGAGAGTTATCGTGCTTACAGACAGACGGACGGAGGGACGGACAACTTTTACGACGTCATAGGTATCCGTCACTAACGTTTTGGGATCCCAAAAAGGCTAGTGAGGACTTATCCCTGAAAAAACAGAAGAGGAGAACAAGGAACCTTTTACACTGTAGCTTTTTACAGGCAACTAGCTGCGTTTTTAGAAAGAAGAAAATTTGGTAAAAACCGGATCGCTTTTGTCAATTTACCAGCCCCCCCCCCCCCAATGAAGAAAGGCTCGAGACGCCCCTGACTGGGATAGTCCACGCACTTCGGCCTACTGGATATTTAATAAGCGGGGATATGGACTGAATTGTTGCTATATAGAGCAAATTTGATTTTCTGCTGGTGTGAATAATGTTGGCTGATGTTAGGATTTTACAGGATTTAACCAAAGCTATTTTACAATAAGAATAGGTTCAGTTGTGTTCATAAGGATCATTCCTACTGGCTGGTTATTGCACGCTTTCTCACCCATTATCAGCCAAGGTATCGCCACACGTCAGTTGACCAGAACGTCAGTTCACCCCAGAATTCCATCAGTAGCCCACGCACAAATTTTCGTACTGTTTGCCTAAACGTCAGTTGATCCACCCGTCAGTTGATGCACTTTCAGTTCGTCTAACGTCAGTTCCGATAAACGTCATTCACCCACACCTCAGTTCACCAGAACGTCAGTTCACCCCAGAATTCCATCAGTAGCCCACGCCAAAATTTTCCGACTGTTTGCCTAAACGTCAGTTGATCCACACGTCAGTTGATGCACTTTTAGTTCGCCTAACGTCAGTTCCGATAAAAGTCATTCACCCACACCTCAGTTCACCAGAACGTCAGTTCACCCCAGAATTCCATCAGTAGCCCACGCCCAAATTTTCTCACTGTTTGCCTAAACGTCAGTTCATCCACCGTCAGTTCTCCTGCCGTCAGTTCACACAAGTGTCAGTTGGTATAAGCGTCCGTTGGCATAAGCGTTAGTTCACCCAAATTTTCCGAAAGTTTGCCCACACATTGTTCTAGATCTTTGGCTGTAGTGACGCAATTTGCAGGCGAACTGACGTTAGTGTGGATGAGCTGACTTGTCGACGAACTGACGGATTTCTAAAATAGGCGAACTGACGGTCGTTCAGCTGACAGTAAGCGAGCCGAGATTTGGGCCAACTGACGTGTGGGTGAAATGACGTGTAGAGAACTTACGTGTCGGCGAAATGTCAATTTTTTTTCTAGGCGAACTGACGTAATTTGTGAGGGGTCAGACAACGAGGCCATGCGGGATTGAACCTTGAGACAGCAACAAGAGCTAGAAGCTCATATGGCACTTGTAAGTCTGGGTCAGATGATGAAAGTAGGAATTTACCAATTCGTGAGTTTGTTCTGATTATTTTAAAGGAATACCCTGACAAAAGAATGAACATGGGCCATTGATAAAGACACTTTAAGGGTGCTAGAAAATCATCCGTAAGCAAAACCCTTAAGGTAATACATATATATTTATTTTTGCCCGCTTAGAAAAGGGAAAAAGCAGAGTACATGAAGAAAAAGAAAAGAAACTAAAGAAAATACATGAACGCACTAAACATAATACTAAAACCTTTACTACGAATGGAGTTAGCATATGGTTCGCGCAAGCATTTAAAACTCTTGTTCGAGCACTTGTTAATTCCCAAAGTGGCGAAACATAAAGTACGTAGGGTGCAATTACCGCAGAACAAACCGGTTGACACTGTGCTTAAATTTTATCCGAGTGGCCATAACCGCCGCGCATCACTTTACATGCTTTCTCAAATAACGTTGTCCTCATAGACCGAATATTTGATTTGCAGACGACTCAGAGGTAGGCTACTTAAAGTTTTGATTCATTTAGGCCGAGAAGGTGGGAGACACCATCATTGTCGTTGGGTCGGATTTTTATGAACACACTGTTATCTTTGTTTTCTTAAGAATCCTCACGGTAGCCAACGTTATCCACAAATTACTTGAACACAATTCACTCTACAAAGCAAGGTCGCTATTGCTCATTAACTATTCATTGATCTCCCGTCGGAGGTCAAAAGAGCAACTAAAACCTTCGAGAAGATCGAGTGGCGTGTAAGAGACCATAACACAACTAAGCATATCATATCACCATGTGAACGTTTAGATATGTCGGAAGAGAAAATCATCGGCCAGTTTGACATTTTTTTTTTTTATCTCGGAAGCTGAATATTATTTAGCTAAATTTCAGAATATTGAAGAAACCCCAAGAAATTTCAAGAAATCACTGTAAAGAATTTAGTATAATTTACGGCGTTTGTTTAGTGGATATAGTTTGTATCTATCTTTCTTTGGACTTACGGGAATTAACAAGAAAAAAACAGAAAAAAATACTAAAAGAAATCGATGGTAATAATTACTTTGATTTTTCTACACCTTTTTATGGCATATACCAATCACTTTTCCGTCGGTCTGTCGGTCAGTCCGGAGATCGCGAGTTAGAGTACTTCCAGATGTGCTAGGAGGATGGAAGGACCCGACCGAAGTAACTTGGAAAAAGTCACTTCCCCGATCCGACCGCCGTGGGGTGAAGGGAGGGAGAATCCGGAATATTGACGTATGTCGAACTTTTGTACGGGGAATCGGATCTTAATGAAACTTGATATTTGGAAAGACCTCGTGTCTCAGATGTTAGACGTCAAGCCCGAAACGGAATCGATGACTCTGGGGGGAGTTGGAGGGGGAGGGACCGGAAATCGTGTGACATGTTAATAGATCGGGATGAAACTTGGTGGGAAGAACAAGCACAAGCATCAGATACGTAGTTGACAAGACCGGACAGGATCCGAGCACTGAGGGGGGAGTGGGAGGGAGGGTTCCGGAATTCCGGTGATCCCGAGTTAAGATACTTACACATGTGCTAGGACGATGAAACTTGGCAGGCATATTAGGGACCCGACCAAACTAGCTTGGAAATAGTCACTTCTCAGATCCGAACACGGCGGGGGAGTTGAGGAAGGGGAATCCCGAATATTGACGTATGTCTAACTTTTGAACAGGGAATCGGATCTTCATGAAACTTGATATTTGGAAAGACCTTGTGTCTCAGATGTCAGACGTCAGTCCGAAACGGATCCGATGACTTAAGGGAGAGTAGAAGGGGGGAGGGAACAGGAAGTCGTGTGACATGTTCTAAATGGACGGATCGGGATGAAACTTGAAGAACAAGCAAGTGAACTTCATAGGAAAGAAATACTTGAATCAAAAGAAATAAAAATTTCAAAAAACTACTCTTCTGCGTTCACTTTTCCTTGTACAGGCAAACAGCGTCCTTGCAACACTTTTCTTTATCCCTGCAATAAAAGAAGAAGATAAGTCTGCGGTTCGGATAATGTATTAAAACAGCAATTCGGTCTATGTAATCTGTGTATATCTCACTGAAATTTTCCCTGAAGCATCTGATCTGATCAAAGCTGGTATACTATAGTATATAGTATAGTAATATTCCAGCAAAAACACTGATTGTACGCAGGCAGAAAATAAGGATCAGGCCGCAGGGAGCAAACACAAAAAGCAATAAAACTTTCAACGGGGAAAATACGGTGATGCACCTTCATTTATTAAAGGTTAACTTCGACATCGAGGTCGATATCGGAAAATAACACCGAGACGGCCATTGAAAATAACCTGCCCGAGCCGAAGGCGAGGTTGATATTTTTAAATGGCCATTCCGATATCAAGCGAGATGGAGGTATGTTAACTATTATAACTTTTTCGAACAGGTATTGACAGTTATAATATGCTTTATAACTTTTTTGAACATGTTTTTCTATTCCCACTGACGCAGTAATCCCTAAGATCATGGTCCAACTACACTAGGCTTTTGTCTGTGCAAAATAGGGCACCGAAGTGTCTGTAGACAAGTAGATAAAAAAAAGCTTTTCGGGGCTGCAAAAAAAAAAAGTGAGAACATTTATATAATTTTGGATAACGGTGTTTCAAATCCTCACGGGCGACCGCACAACATTTCGCGAATTTGCGCAAAACAGTAGACTTAGTTCCTCAAATCTGTGCCGTTTTTGAGCCTAGTCTGACCTAGGTCTAAATACATTCCGAATGTGCTTTTAGTATGTTCACACGCGTTTAGTATATTTGATAGCAGGAAGCTTTGCAGAACATCTGGACATCTGGATTGCTTTGTTCTTTCTTAAGAAATTTGAAATCGACCGATAACGTGTGTGTACATCACGTGGTCTTGGAAATGTATTCATCGATCTTTCCTCACTCAAAGACAGAGCGTTAAGTGCTCATTACCTACCTTTTTGGAAAGTAGGATGTTGTTTCAGTTGACAAGCTGTATTTTCAGTGGAAATCTGATTGTGACAAGGTATGAGTATGACCTGAGTAGAGTAGAGTAGAGTAGAGTTTTATTTCTAAAAAGTAGCTTTCACAGCGTAAACGCCGAATTTGACTTCTACGTCAAACATAAATGTACACTCAGTCAATTTGTCAATTCAATAATAATTGCAACACAATTCGTAAAAAAGCCATCAGTCGATACAAAAATTGTCTACCACAATTTATAAGATAGACTCATTCTGCAAAACTTTTTGCCAAAAAATTCTGACACAAAAAAATCACTTCGATAAAATGATTTAAGAATTTTTTTTTCAAATTCGATCAAAGTCAAACTTTAACCGTTACGTCAAAAATAAAGTCACTAAAATACGCTATAAAACAAAATAAAACATATTAAAGGGTCAAATGCTAAAACTAACAATTCAACAAAAATAGTGACTATTTTTACTGGCTGTTGTACAACTCAACAAAACTTGGAACAAAACTCCTTCGGTATCGTTCATGTTTTGTGGGGACTGGGTTTAATTTGGGGACTTTTTGAGCCTTGTCGCGTTGTGGTCTGTTGCGGATGGGTGTGTAGAGTTCGGGGAGGATGGCACGTAATCTGGGTACAGACAGGGTCTTGGTACCGAAATTAAGGCACAGAAGGTTTCTTCTCGCATCCAAGGTGGTGAGCTTGAACTTGCCAAGCAGATAATGGTACGGAAGCTTCCCTTCCCCATTAATGATCCTAAGCGCTCGTTTTTGAATGTTTTCAATCTTATATACGTGCTCAGAAGTAAGCCCGAAATGCCACACTGGACAAGCATAATCCAGTATTGGCCGGATAAACGAACAATACAGTTGGAGGAGATCCTTTGGGGGGCAAGAAAATTTTTTCATAAGTTTTAACAGGGAAACCGAAGGGGAAGCTTGTTTGAGGATGTTTTGAACATGGGCATCCCACTTCATGTCATCTGTAATAGTTACTCCAAGTAATTTAATACGTCTAACGGAGATTTCGGGAGGGATTGGGTCTGTGAAAGTGGGCAATGATTTTAAAAAACTAATTGTCATGATCGATGATTTTTGGGAGTTAACTTTCATCTTTGACAAAGACGCTTGCTGAGTGGCATCCTCAAGTAGAGCCGTAATTGAACTTTTTATATTTCGACGACATACCTCCAGTGCAGACAGGTCGTCCACGTACTTCCAACGATCTGGGTGGTCAGTCAAAAGGGTATTAATCATTATTAAAAATAAAATTGGACCCATTAGAGTTCCTTGGGGGACACCACAAAAAATAGGGAGGGAATCAGAAAAGACGTTTTTGTATTTAAGCACTTGAGATCGATTTGTTAAAAAAGAAGCAACAATTTTGACTAAAAAAGGACTCACTTGGAACTCAATTAACAGTTTATTTACAAGGATATTATGGTCAATTAGGTCGAAAGCTTTCTGGAGATCTATTAATAAAAGATTGCGAAGACTGGTTGTCTAAGAGAGTAAGATGTTCTTCCATTTTTTCAATGCTGAATAACTAGCTTTTGGAGATAAAGGGATAGTAGGATGTTGTTCCAGTTGACAAGCTGTATTTTACAGTTGAAACATGATCATTGTTAAAAGGCATAACCTAGTCTTCTGCTGTTTGGTTGGTTGGTTATGAAAAGTAAGAAGATGTTCTTTCAGTGTATTTTCAGTCTGCATCTGATTATTGTTCGCTGGTTGCTGAAAAAGGAAGTTGTTTTTCAGTAGACCTATTATAGCTGACACTGCAAAACGGATATGCCAGCTACATATTGTTGGAGCCATGTTGCGGCCCTTCTCGGCCAGAATCTTCTTTTAATTTTTAGCTCAATCTGGTAACAGGTTTTGGGGTAAAACAGTTAAAGATTCTTCCTGATGTATCTAATTTGCGAATTCTTCATGACTACTGCTTGGAGTTAAAGCTGGTTGTGTGATTTCATTCTTGATATGGCTGCGGTTTAGCTGTTTTGCCAAGGGGGGCTGAAGTATAGCTCTAGTAAATTGTAGCTGATTTATCCTTTTGTATTTCCACTTGTAGGACAATTTTTTTTTTACGAGCAATGAATCAAGTAACTTAGAATGGCTCTTGTTAAATGGGGAAAGTAGTATTTTGTTTTAACTAAAAAAAGGTAACAAGTTTTTTTTTGGCGTAAGGTGCGCAAAAAAAATATTGACGGATTGTATTTCCTCTTACAATTTTTTTTTTTTTTTTACAAGTGATGACTCAAGTAACTTAGAATGGCTCTGGTTAAATGGAGAAAGTAGTATTTTTGGTAGGTAAAAAATAAATTTACTTTTTTAGTCTAAAAAAAAAAAATTTGGTGTAAGGTGCGCAAAATTTTTTTTTATGGATTTTTTTTACTTCCAGCCATTTTTTTTTTCTTTACAAGCGATGATTCGAGTAACTTAGAATGGCTCTGGTTAAATGGGGAAAGTAGTATTTTTGGTAGGTACGCCAAAAAACATGTGTCCCATGTTTTTAAGGTCAGTTTTCCTTGCTAGGGTACTTTTTATGAAGAAAGAATCCTACTTTTCAGTATTTAAGGAAAATAGCTGGGTGAGGCTCTGCGATATTGTTTCAGCTTCTCTAGAGGATGATACGATATCGTATCAGCTCCTCAAGAGGATGATACGATATCGTATCAGCCTCCACAGAAGTTTTTCAGTCACTTAACCCCATATTCCCCTTTTTATAACAAGACCAAAGGTTTCGATGGGATCCCAAAAATTTAATATTTGACGCAGACAACTACGTCTTGTCTACGCCAGATCCAGTCTTCGCCAGGCTAATCATCTGAGAAAATTGAGTTCAGATATACCTGTACAAGCCATATTTATTTTGACGAAACTGATCGAAACTTCCTACTTTACTTCTGCAAAATTTCCGGTTTCGGCCAAATTCCGTGCGAACTACTTGTCCAGCCAAAAAAGACAGTTCAGAAACGAATTCAGCGCATCTCCTTATCCCTACAAAGAACGTCTCATCAACTTCAAATAAAATAACTTATAAAAAAAAATCCAATTTCAACCGGATTCCGGACGAACTATATGCCCGGGTAAAAAATGATTGTCATATAGAGATTCAGCGTCTCTTCTTACCCTAAATCTATCATCTAATCAACTTTAAATACAAATTTTACTTTTAACAAATTTTCTGGTTTTGGCCAGATTCCGGGCGAACTACTTGACCGGCAAGAAAATGGTTTTCACCATCGTGTTCAGCATGTCTTCTTACCCCTAAATCGAACATCTAATCAACATCAAACAAACTTTTGCTTTTAACAAATTTTCCGGTTTCGGCCGGATTCCGGGCTAACTACTAGTCCGTGGAGAAAATGGTTTTCACCATCGTGCTCAGCATGTCTTCTTACCCCTAAATCGAATATCTAATCAACTTCAAATAAAACTTTTGCTTTTAACAAATTTTCCGGTTTCGGCCGGATTTCGGGCTAACTACTTGTCCGGCCAAAAATGATTTTCACCATCGTGTTTAGCATGTCTTCTTACCCCTAAATCGAACATCTAATTAACATCAAATAAAACTTTTACTTTTAACAAACTTTCCGGTTTTGGCCGGATTCCGGACGAACTACTTGTCCGGCGAGAAAATGGTTTTCACCATCGTGTTCAGCATGTCTTCTTACCCCATAATCGACCACCACATTAGCTGTTTCAAAATATTTTGTTTGCCCCTTATTTTGAACCCCCTCCCCCACCCCTAAATGTAGGACTACAGTGCCCATCTACGAAGTTGACCTTACTCTTGACCCAAAGAATCCTCACAGCAAGTTTCATCAAAATATCTCATTCCCTTCGAGAGTTATCGTGCTGACAGACTTATGGACAACTTTTGCGATGTCATAGGTATCCGTCACTAACGTTTTGGGATCCTCCCTTTTTTACGCTGATTAAGATTGTCATTATATAAATACCTGTTCAACATAGGAAGATATGCATTACGCACCTGTTCGAGAAAAGTTATATGTATATATACATATATATATGGCTAAATAAGTGTTATAGGAAAACATTTTCCAATGTTTGGAAATGTGTCTTATGAAGTTGAAACGGAAAGATTTTGTGGGAATCTGTAGGAATTGTATAATGATTTACTTACCATCTTCTCGAGTGACATTCGGCCTTCTCCTGCAGCAAGGGGCAGTTCAGTTTACTCGTCGCACTGACAATGTGTTGGACCTGGAAAGCGGTCTTCTGGGCTATCACAATGTCAAATTTGTAGTCAGTTGTTTAGTAAATCATCGGTGGACCGGCCTGCAGAAAAAAGAAACATTATGCGTATGCTTGATACAGTTGCACCATTTCAACAAACCTTATGGACGGGGAAGATCAATTTAGGCCTATAATTCCAGGCTTATTACGCCGGCTCAAAATCTAATTTACCATTTTGGGGTAATTTTTGAAAGATTCTTCGAATATATACCAAAGTTACTGCTTTGGATTTTGCCTTTCGTAATCTAGGAATGGAGCGATATCATGTCTCCCCCCCCCCAAGAAAACGGCGCCTCAACGGCTGCGTGCTGCTTCTCTTGCGTCCACGTTTATTTTCTACTGACTTGCTCAAATCCAGGTCCGATGACAAGCGTGATGTTAGACTAAGCTCCGCTATAAATGCTAACAAATACGGATTTAAGTAATGGAAACAGCCTTCAGCTACAACTTATGATGTTTTAAAACTTACTTTCTTGCGCGGGAGTTTTTCGACGTTCGCCTGGATCATTGGCATGCTTTGGCGAAGGCAGAAGTTATGTAGACGAAAAAACATATCCACATCGTCTTCGAAGTGTTTGTTAGCGGCCTTGGTCGTAAGGAAAGTTTTGCAGGCAACTATAAGGAGCTTCACGGATTCCTCCATGTTTTACGTTTGGGAACTCCCCGCGAGTGACTTTAAGGGAGCTAGAGAAAACGTATTTTGTTTTAGAACTTGGCTGTTATGATACGCAATTTATAGGCGCTAGAGATTCATCTGTAAGAAAAATATTGAGACAAAACGATCACAGGCCCTTAGGGATCATTGATATCTACCGTTTGGTAAATTTTTTTTTTTTCATTTTTTCGGTTAAAATGTGCACTTTAAGGGTGATAAAATAAATTTTTAAGCAAAACCCTTGTGGCACAAATGATCATGGGTTGAGATCTATCGTTTGATAAAAAAAAAAGTAGTTTTCGACCTTGCGGTTCAGATTCGCACTTTAAGGGAGCTATAGAACTTCGTTTGTAAGCAAAACCCTTGAGGCAACAATGATAATGGGCTCATGGGGATCATGAAAATGTATAATTTGCTTAAAAGTATTTTTCTAAATTCACGGTCAAAATTGGTACTTTAAGGAATGTCGGATTTGGAAAGTGGCGATTTCTGTGCCAATCTTATCGAATCTCTAATATTTCAGCCCAGTTCCATCGTCCTAGCACATCTGGAAGTACCTTACATCGCGATCACCGGAATTCCGGACCCCCCCCCCCAGACTCCCCCACAGTCGCCGGAGCCAATCCGGTTCTATAAGTGATTTTTCCAGAGCATCTATTTATTTTTCTCACAAAGTTCCATCCCGATCTCCCCAGTCTGAGCCGGTCACGTATTTTCCGCCCCCCCCCGTTGTTGTCGAATCCGGTCCGGACATGACAAAGAACACCAGAGACATGTCCTCTGATCAATTATCAAATTTCAATCAAATCGGATCAACCGTTCCAAAGTTACGCATGACTCAATATTTCGGATTCCCCCTCCCGCTACTCCCCCCACGGCTATCGGATCATGTAAATTTTTATTCATAAGTCAGTTTGATCGGGTCCCTGATTCGCCTCCCAAGTTTCGTCGTGAAAATCCCCAAAACCGACATTACCGGAATTCCGGGAAACTCCCCTCCACCCCCCCCTAGTGTCCGGATCCAGTCCAAATGTATGAACGATTTATCTGGAGCAGATGCTTGTTCTTCCCAGCAAGTTTCACTCCGATCCCTCCATTCTAACCGTTTCTCGAGATTTCCGGTCTCCCCCCCAGCTCCCCCATAGCTGTCGAATCCGGTCCGGACTTCAAATGGGACATCAGAGGTATGCCATTTATTCAGTTATTAAGTTTCATTCCAATCCGATCACCCGTTCGAAAGTTACACACTACTCCAGTTTTACGGATTCCCCAGCCCTCCACCCCCCCCCCCAGGTGGTCGGATTGGGAAACTGATTATTTCCAGGTTAGTCCGGTCGGGTCCCTGATGCGCCTGCCAAGTTTCATCATCCTAGCACATCTGGAAGTACCCCAACTCGAAAAAGTGTGAGAAAAACTACTTAATTTTCAGAATTCCCCGGCCCACCACTCCCCCCCAGATGGTCGGATCGGGAAACTGATTATTTCCAGGTTAGTTTGGTCGGGTCCCTGATTTTCCTGCCAAGTTTCATCGTCCTAACACATCTGGAAGTACCCTAACTCGAACATGTGGGACAAAAAAATTCGGACCGACCGACCGACCGACCGACAGACAGACCGACCGACGGACGGAATTGCGATCGGTATATGGCACTTGAGCCAGAGGCTGCAAGTGCCATAAAAAGTAATACAGACATCCTTATGGCTTGTCATTTATCAAGTTTCATTCGGAGCACATCACACGCTCGAAAAAATGCGTGACAGAAGATTCCGAATTCCCTTTTCCCTCCACTATCCCCTCCCTATGACGGATCAGGGCAGTGACTATTATTACATCGTTGGGCTTAGGAGAGTCGCGCGATTCGTGCTTTCCCGGTTTAGGCCCAATTCCTATGGCCCTAATCAATCAACTCATTATTCCTCGGACGCCAAACCATGACCAGACCCTACGACCAGCCTAACCGTGATATGTTTAGCCCATAATTAGACACATTTCTTTTAATTCATAACCTAGCCTAGACAAAATAAACTTGGAATAACGATACATATAAATACCGTGAAGTATGTCGTTTCACCTCGAACTCCCGGAAATAACTGTACTCCTGGTGGTGATTCATCGCTCGGAGTATGAATCACCCTCGCGGCTTGAGCTTCTTCTGTGGACTACTTGTTTTAGCGGGAAATTCAGTTTAAAATAAATGTGAGAATAATAAAGCGGGTGAGATGGAAGAAATGGAATAAAGTTAGTGAGAGACGTCTCCATAACGAGTAGCGTATATTCCGATTTGTTTCGGGAGGGGCGACAGCTCAGTGAAAATATGCGGCCAAATGCCACCCCCTTTCCGGCCGTAAGGCCGAATTTTTTTTTGGCGATTTTTTAATTTTTTGACCGTTTTTAACACTAAAAACACCTCTAGCCAGACTAAAATTCGATCCAAATGACGATTTTGTTAAAAACGAGGTGCAAACATCACCTTTTAATCTTGTAATCAATCACATTGCGACTCAAAAACTGTTTCTGAGATCTATTACTGAACCGTGCTGTAAATAATTTCGATTTATCTTCTCAATTTGTATTTTGGCGTACGTTTTTACCGTAAAAAACTTCTTTTCCGAGAATTTCGGGTGAGGATCGCCCCTGTCGCCCGTGTTTCGCACACGTTTTTCCCACTAAAAATTCCTTTTTCAAGAATTTCGGGGGGGGGGGGTTATCGCCCCTGTCGCCCCCCCCTAATATACGCTACTGTCCATAACACACCTCCCCCCTTTGGGTAGAGTGGAATCCAGGGCATCAAATTTATCAATAATAGGTAATAAATTTGATGATTAAGTTCAGCATCGGGTAATTTTCCTAACGCCAAATGATTTCAGTTGGGATATCCTGTGGTTCGACTTCCACGTAGGTTACAGAAGGGCGTTACCCCAAGTGATGCAGACTGGGAGCTTCTCAGGTCCTTGGTTTCCAACCCAAGCTCGCAACCGCTACACCTCAAGAGGGCGTTACCTCTCCCAGTAACTCGGAGACGTGCAATCCATCAACTGTATACCACGCAGATATTCTCGGCCCCGGCTCTCATTAGGGTTACAGAAGTGCTTAAAATGAGAAACAGAGACATGTCTGATATCTCTGCACTCCCAGCCATCACAGGACCTTAGTTTATCTGGGGTTTATTTATTTATTTTTGTTTGTGTAATTTTTTTTTTTTTTTTTTTTTTTTTTGATCCGAAAAGCTATACTCTCTATTCCCCAGAATTTGAACAAAATCATCAATCTATCAACTTATTATTTAATCATTTTATAACCGGAAACGACCGAACAAATGGGGGGGGGATAAGTGTATGCCTGGATTTCACTCGCCATCGGTGTAAAGTGATATATGGAGCGTCTTGGAAAAAAAAGTAATAATTCGAATGGAAATAAAGGTCAGAGAAAGTTGTCCACAGAAGAGCTAAAAAATAAACACAAATTAAAAATAATTTGAATTGAATAGAATTCTTAAATTCTTGGAGAGAAATTACTGAGGGAAAACAAACACTGAGGCAAGGGGTGAGCAGGGTTTCAGTAGATCGTGAGCTCACCTTCTCAGGAGAAACACATAAATACACTAAGCACGAAACCAACAAAAAATGCAACTAAACGCTTTAGCGTGGATGGCACATTAATAGTTTACAACAGTCTTTCTGGTTTCGCTTACTTTACGAAGCTGCAAATTTCGAAAGTCATGTTACGGTAAATGATCCGTGTCATTTGACCAGCGGTTCTGCGAAGGAAAGGCGTCCTCGCCTATTACGAAAGTCAACGCTCTGATAGCGGTCTGGCATTCGCCTATATCTGACCGATCTTCTGGCGCCTGGCACTAAGTCACTTTCATTACCATCTGTATGCTCGTGGACAATATCAGAAGATGGATTTCCAGATTGTTCGTTATTCTCCAGTGTGGATCCGGTATCGTTGTGAGTTATTTCACCGGTTATTTCCGTTATGGTCGGTGGCTCACTAGTCACTGGCACATTGCTTAAGTGGTGCGGATTTGGTAGTGGCCTGGGCGGTTCGGGTAAGGAGCCGAAGTCAAAGTCAAATTCAAGGTTGGGGGGCTCGTCAGTGGTAACTGTAGTGCTAGAGCTATACCGCTCGTCCGTTAGGTAGGTCAACTGATAGAAACCGGAGTTGACCTTCTTGTTGACCCGCAACAATGTTCGCTTGCTTCTAAGGTCTGTCGGGATTGGAGTTAGGGGTGTTGGCTTGGAAATCGGCCAAGGACATGTGGTCGGTGTAGTTAGCGGTGGCATATTCTCCATCACGGCAGTAGAAGTGGAAGTTGAAATAGCGGCAGAGGTGGATGGTACTGTTATATCAGGCGTGGTGTGAGCAGGTATGGCTTGGGCCGCAGATGCAAACGTTGCAGGGAGAGTAAGGTAAGCAGTCGCTCGAGAGGATTCAATAGGTGTGACGTCTGATAAGTTGGATACTGAACCGTCGCTAGTACTGCGACTGCGGCTAGACGGCCGACTGATGGTACTGTCAGTCGTCTGCAACGCCACCGCCGTAGATGCGGCTTCTTTTTGGGTGACACCAGGGATGAGATTAAAGTCCACTGTCAGGTCATCCGGGACTGAGACGTTGACATCGTTTGGCTCCTGAAAAATTTTAGAAAGCTCGGGAGGAACGCCCGGCTGGTTACCACATAATTCGCTTGTCGGTAGTGTAGCGCTAGTCTGACTTAAGTGAGAAGGGTTTGTTGGGGGTTGGGGAGGGCGATGATGTAGATCGGGCTCAGAGATCCGGATCTGTCTAGCAGGTGACGATGTGGAAGCCACCGGCACACAAGGTGGTTCAGGTAGGACAGACACGTGCTCGTTTTGACCATGAATGGGCACGTGTGAACTCTCTTTCACGAGCCTCTGTATAATCTCTGGTGTCATCAGAGGTAGGAGTGATCCGACACTTTGGCGAGGCTTAGGCCGCGCGCGAACGGGAGAATCCGTATTTGTATTTGGCTGACAGAAATCGTTTGGCCCAGCTGAAGTATCAGCTGGTTCTGGACCCCAAGGAGACTTTAGCCTAGTTTTGACTAGCCTATTAAAGTGGACGACGTCCAGCTTGGAGCCAGACTTCTGTATCTCATAATTCAAACCGTCGTTCATGCATCTTAGTGCTCTGTAAGGTCCCGCAAACTTTTCCTTACATAACTTAGCACCGAGCCCAGGCGCTGGGGGAACTCTGAGGAAAACCATATCGCCAGGGGCATATGGCGCATAACTGGAAGACTGAGACCTATCGTACCGATCCTTATTCTGCGATTTGCCTAGAGTAATCTTCGAAGCGATCGATTCATGTGCGGCTCTCATTCTCACAAGGATTTCCGACTTATAATCTGACATCGAGTCATATACGGTACGATTCGCGATCATTTGGGACAGGGGGATAACCGGATCCCGTAAATACATGGCGAAATAGGGTGACTCTTTCGTCGTTTCATTATGTGCAGTATTAAGGCAATATAGCACATAAGGGAGGTGATCGTCCCAGTCATCGCGACCAGGAGACACGTACTGCGACAAAACGTCCTTGAGAGTCCTGTGGACCCTTTCAACTTGGCCGTTACATTGTGGATGGTAAGATGACGTAGTTAGGTGACTTACACCCAAGAGACTATGGACATCAGCTAACAGCTGTGCTGTAAAGTTGGTGCCTAAGTCAGTGAGTACACGGCTTGGTACCCCATACTGCAAGAAAATCTTTTCAACCAGAGCACGCGCGATTGTGTCTGCTTTCTGATTCGGCAAGGGCACAGCAAAACACATTTTCGTGAAGTGGCAACACGCTGACAAGATGACCGTATTACCGTTGTGGGACCTTGGTAGGGGACCCACTACATCTAAGGATAACAGCTCCATTGGCCCAAAAGGTTCCGGCAATCTACCTAAAGGAGCCACTAGCGGATGATTCTCAAAACTGGAGGGCTCGTAAAGGCATTTACTGAAGGTGGATCCCAATCACTCAGGGGTCTATGAACATTATTCTCCGGATCCTTCAACCACAAGTTGTCTGTAGTTGGGTCGAACATCAGGCCGGATAGCCTAATGAAAGGTCTACCCAAAAGCGCGGAGTAGCACAGGCGTGGTACTACTAGAAAGTTATCTGTAAAATCCTTACCTAATAGCCTAAATCTTAGGACTACTGCTCCCTGAACCGACAAGGGTCCAGACAGCGTTAACGCTCCCATCGAAACAGTTTGTCGTGACACAATACAGGAAGGCTCTATCTCTTTTAATGCACTCTCACTAATAAGGTTACACTCTGCCCCAGTATCGTAAAGTGCTGATAACTGGAGTGGCCCTAAAACAATACTAACAAAAGAGAGGGCTGAACTATGTCTTAACGTACACACTAAACATGGACTCAACGCGGGTGTATCTAACGTAGGACTCTCGCATTTTCTTGACTCGTCGGAAGGCTTATAATATTTGTGGTCCCCTGTTCCACCCCCGAGAGGCGGTGACCTTCCTGGTTTAAAGGCTGTACGTAACGCGGAATATTTTGTGCTTTATCGGGGCACCACCGTTTGTAGTGACCAAGGCGAAGGCAATATCGGCATACTGGCGGATTACTGCCCTGAAGAGTACGGTCGTCGTAAGTCGGTCGCCGAGGTCGATATCCGCCATTTGAGCCATACTGTTGCGGGTTTGAAGGTCTATATGGAGCGCGATAGGTACTCGTGTTCGGGTTAGTAGGTTGGGCGGAGGGGTTCGTCGTATCTGAAGATCGCAGCGAGTGAACTTTATGATGCCCTTCTTGCATCGCCATATCGTGGAGCTCACGCTTAGCTCTTTGCGTTCGCGCTCTTCGAAGAATTTCGATACATTCCGAAAGCGACAAGGGGTTTGCCTTTTGAAAATCATCATAATATGGGATTGGTAGGCCGCGTACGAACTCGGAAATATACACTCTCATAACCTCGGGTTTTAAAGTATCACTTGCCGAATAACCGTACTTAATATCGACACTCTTTTGAATAAGTTGCCCGTAACTGTCCGGTGACGTCAAATCCGGTGCGTAAATTATGCGTTCTTCTCCCAGCCGTAAGTCGGATTCGCGACCCGCGAAACGTGCCCTTGATGCCAACTCGAAAGCTTCAAATGTGACCTTTGACGAATTTGGTAGCGTTCGGCACCAAGCTACCATAGGTGGCAACAAGCGGCTCTGCAGTATAAGCAGCTGCTCTTGCCATGACACAATATCCGCAAAATTAAACTTTGCTTTTGCTTGCTCCAGCCAAGAAACTGGATCTGACTCACCATCAAACATTGGGATCTCTTTGGATACCTCTAAGCGGAGTCGAACTCGGGTTAAATGATCATCAGCCGATACCTGTGGCTGGAAAACGGGTGCGGGATAGTGTGGTGGGGATGGTCTTCGTGGGGGGACAGGAGGAGGGGGACGTGGTGAAACTTGGGGATGCTGAGTCGGAAGTGACCGAGCTGGTTGAGAGTTAAAGTTATGCACACCACCACTAGGCTGGGTATTCCAGTCGAAAGTCTGGGCTTGTTGGTACTGGGGAGGGTAAAATCTGGTAGGGTCAAAGCTGGCGACTCTGGGCATGGATACAAAGGCAGAAGGCCTATTCGAGGTCGGAGCTGGGATGTCAATCAGGGGGGTCGGGTTAGATAAAGGGGATATCCGATTGTCACAAAAGGGTTGATTCCAGTAATTACTGGAAAATACACCACCAGCGGCACCTTGTGACGACCAAGGGTTTCTGAAATTAAACGCCGTATTCGGTCTGAAATCAGGGGCTGCAGGCGGATCTGGCGCCGGTGGCCCAAATAACACATTAATCATTCCAGCGTGTGCCATGCCGTTACCATCCAACAATGTCATAGAGGAAGCAGCCCTGGAAGTTTCACTTCCAGAAACACTCCTCGAAAAATCATAGAGAACCGATGCGTCTTGTATATCCACCGGACTATATACGAATGGATTGGAGGGCCGAACACTCCAAATCGGGAGGAAAGGGTTATTCGGGTTCATCTCACACGGAAAAAAAATAACACTGCGTACAAATACCAAAACACTAATAAATAAGGATTTGGTTCTCAAATCCAAATGATGCGAATAGGTCAGACTGGTCTCACCTCCGGCCACAGCTCAACGTACACGAGGAATAATATTTGTTACATAAACTTAAAGAAAAAGAAGGGAAAAAAATGTATTGACTAATCCATTTCATCTTATACCCAAATAAAGAAAAAAAAAAGGCATAGGTCAATTTTCTATAATAATTCACGGGGGGGGGGGGGGGGGGTATGGAATTCTCTTAAATATTACTTAAGGGGAACTTTATTTTCTAAATTACTACTATTGGGAGAAAAGACCTACACGACACAAAGGCAAATAACTACCCAACTGACTACAGTTCTACTAGTCTAGATCTACTGTACTTGTACTCGCCAACACTAGGCCTACACTATCAAGGGATACTCCTAAGGAGGGGAAGGGAAACAAGTGCGCTTCAACGTGATATTAATTCAGGGACAGTGACATGGGGAGAGGGGGCTTCATTCACTTCTTCATACTAATACTGGCGCGCCATTCATACCAAGGGGAGGGGAGATACAATCGGATGTTGAAGGCGACTAGGGATAAAAAGGGGGGCTACACGGGCTAATGAGACAACTACTATTCTACTAAAACAATTTATCTAACCGCTACCAAAATCCTATGCTACTCACAACAACAAAAACAAAATACTAAATACGAGGCCTTTTATCCTCTTAACTGTTACATTTTTCTCCCAGTAATATAAATTATAATCACAATTAACAAGGTACCGGTTGTTCATTAACGTTTTCAAAATTAACCTATCATAAACAAGAAGTACCGACCCAAGACGCAACGTTCCGTCAAATATCGCGCGCCATCTACATTCCCTACGCAGAACCAGCGAAAATCGTCCTGAGCAAACGCCCACCAGCGCCGCGCATTCCCAGAACTGATAATTACTATGCGACTGACTACGACAATACAAGCGCCTATCCTCGGGGCATGGAATAGCCACGGCTACTGATCTAACGATGCGGAATGCAGACAACGAATGCAATCAAGAGAAATTTTGCAGAGAATATTTTAATTATTCAAGAGAGATAATTAAGCAAAAATAAGACTGGGAATTGGGGGAGAATTAGGGAATATATGAGGTGTAGACAGGACATGAATATCATGGCAACAGAGCTCTCAAAATCCTAGAAAATAAATAAATAGAGAATAGGGGGAAATTATGCCTGAAAAGGGGTAGGAAAAGGGTAATTAAACTTGGGAAAAGGGCACATCTGACACCATTATTACATCGTTGGGCTTAGGAGAGTCGCGCGATTCGTGCTTTCCCGGTTTAGGCCCAATTCCTATGGCCCTAATCAATCAACTCATTATTCCTCGGACGCCAAACCATGACCAGACCCTACGACCAGCCTAACCGTGATATGTTTAGCCCATAATTAGACACATTTCTTTTAATTCAGGCTAAAGTGGAAAGATCTGAGACACTTGTCCTTTCCGACTTTCAGTGTCATTCAGTTTCATCGTCCCAGCCCATCTGAAGGCACCATAATCCGAGAACAGTGGAACGACCAACCGAAAAGTGATCGGTATACGGCACTTGAGCGGAGCTGCAAGTGACATAAAAACAAGAAATGTGAACGAAAGGCAGTATTCTTCACCGAAAATATCACACAAGCCTCTATCATAATACCTCTACACAAATAATCTAATAGAACCTCCATCTTTGCTCCCATGGATCGACTACTGATACCTCGACAATTTCTGAGCGGGGCTAGAGGTAACTGCTCTAGGTTTGAACTAATATCCGTCTGCTTCCGTCTTCGCCGTTGCTCATAGTAGAAGAAGACTTGCGGGAGGCACGTTGACCTAGACCCCGGCGCCGCGCCGAATACTAAAATCAGCTGCGTCGCCGGAAAAAGTATCGGCGTTCGGCGGCGCGCCAGCGCCGCCGAAAATTTTTCGGCGGCGGCGCCGCCGATACGAAATCGGCGCCGCCGCCGGCGGAGGTCGGCGTTTCCGAAAATAAATGCGACCAATATAGAAAAACACTAAAAAATGGTAAATTTTGGTCGTGTTAGAATACTGGTTCTTCCGGAACGCGCAGCTTCACTTACGAACGAATAGCCACACCATAAGTGCCATCTCTAAGTACGTAAGCCCGAGAAGGTGTACGTAAGCCCGAGAAAGTCTGAAGAAGTGTGTTATTTTTGCTAATAAAATTTCTTTGTAACTAGCTAGATCCTGAGGTTATCATCTTCCTCAGCATGGCTCATCAGATCAGAGCTGAATCACAATAATAAAAATTTCGTTTATTATGGCGAGCTTGCGAAAATGCGAAGACCACTCTTCAGTTCTTTTGCTGAAAGAAATCTCACCGGTTCCCAGCGCGGCTGCTTGGTACCGTACGCGTGCAGTACTTGAAGATGGCACTGTCCTTGCCATCTTGGGAATTGCAGTGCTTTATCCCTACTGTATGTTCTCAAATCCCTAAAACCCGAACTCGGAAGTAAAAAAAAAAAAGCTATACGCCGATAAAGCTGTCGGCGGCGTAGTCACGCCGACACCGCGGCGGCGTGTTCGGCGCGCCACTGGATTTTCGGCGGCGGCGCCGCCGGGGTCAAATCGGCGGCGTCGCGGTCGTTTTCGGCGCGGCGCCGGGGTCTACGTTGACCCGCCCAGAAGCGCTTCCATAGGGAACCTATCGGTTTTGACTTTGAACGTCTCCTCCACGTGGCTTCACAGCTATAAAGCTATTTGCAGACAGAGGCGAGGAAACTTGATGTATTGCGTAGCTCTTTACCTCCGCTTGTTTGCGTCGGGCAGGGCATGTGGAATTTTTTTACTCTGCCTGGTCATATTACAGAGATCTATCATTGTGTTGCGAGAGCAACACTTTTATTTTGTCCCTTTTTTTTTTCTATGCCGCCAATTTTCAGCTTATTCCTGGAAACTGGTAAGGGTCTAACCTGTGCGGTTTTTGCGGATAGTGTGGAGCACAGGCCGTATTGATGAATATGACATTACATTTTGGAAAGCTCCGTAGAGCTCTTGCCTGGGGCCAAAAAGGATGGTTTTGCTTGTCCTCGAGCCAGAGCCTATGGTGTGCGAAGTGAAGTGGAGTTGTATAGCCTTTGTCAGAGAGGAGTATCTGAAGTTGTGCAGCCAAGCTTTCGTTTCATCAAACCATGTTTCTGCTTTCGAGTGGAAAGCTCCGTTCTAGCAGGCAAGCAGGCAGGCACCAGTTTCAAATTGAAGATGGACTAAAACCTATAAGTGCTAAGTATGTGCGGCAGTTCCCCGGCCCCATAGTCAATATACCTTCTTTGAGTGATAATAGAAAAATTTACAGAACAAAATAGTGGCATTTTCCCACTCGTCCGAAAGTGCTGCCATCTATTGTTTCTACACATTTCTGTTTGTAATTTCAGCTGAGTTTATTATTCGGTTTTTCGCACCTCCGATTGCGGTAGAGAAATGGTATCAAATGTGCCTCTTAAACTTTAAAAGTTCTCTCACTGCTAAAGAAATTAGAGTTTATCCTCTGCTCCTTTCTAAGTGGTGTCGTTAGAAAGTCACAGTTTGTATGTGAGTTTGCCAAGACAGCTAGAATTTTTTTTTCGACGCCACTCGATAGCCCTTGATGAGGTGATCAAAGTATATGCTATCCATTTATTGTACAAAAATTCCTTCATGAGATACACCAGTTTGAAAGTTTCAAGGGGTTGACAACTTCAGTAGTAAGGTACAAACTGAAACCGCAAATAGGCCGATACCAACTGTGAGACAGGTAGGGGACTTGTAAGCAACAGTCGGCAGTTGGCTCATAATCATCTTCGGCAATGAGGGGTTTGGAACTTTTGCTAGTTTGTGTACCTATTATTTGTTTCCGGTGTATTTGATGGTAAGAACAATTTGGTTCAAAATTGTAAGACATGTAGGGGACTTGTAAGTACAAATCGGCTGTTAGGCTACAGTCATCTTCAGCGATGAGGGGTTTGCAACTTTTTCTAATTGGTGTACCCATTATTTGCTTCCGGTGAACTTGATGTCTATCACGGGAGAGGGGCTTGTAAGTAAGAATCGGTTCACGGGGGGCTAGAAATTGGTGCACATTGTCTTCGATTTCTTTAGATCTGACGGTAAGAAAGTTCGTATCGATGGTCTATCACTGTAGCCTAGAATTACGTGTTTACGCAACGGATACAAACGACAATGTAAAACAATGAGGTAGCCTAGTTTTGCAATAATTAATAGTGTCATCTATGGTATTTTGATCCCGAAAAGTTACGGATAGCTTTATAACACCAACTAGATAATATAAGATGTTGTTCCAAGTTTTCACCCGTCACGATGTCTACGATTGAAAAGGATAAAGTTCCACTGGCTGCAAAGTCAATTTAGTCCCTTCTTCCAATATTCGTTTGTTGTTGTTTTTTCATCGCTGAGGAATAGCCTGTGACCATGTGATAACTGATTTAACCGATAGCGAAGAAACAAAATCAAAGTGTTGCTCTCGCAACACTTTCGTCGGCGAAGCCGGACAAAGGTTGCCGCAACACACTAGTATTATTTGGTCTTGGTTGAACACATTACTTCCCCCAAGGTCAATCCGGACTTGAGCCTGTAACCGGTCGGTACATCACAGGGCTCCCACAAGTAATCTGGATCGCACTCAATATCCATCATTCAATAATTATGGAACAGTGCCGACTGATGATTTATCAAGCTTAGGACCCCGACTAACATACAGCTAGAATATTCATCCCTACTCATCAATTGCTGAAATGTCTATAAATAGATTGTTTGAATTTAACATCTTCTGAAACCGAGAGCTATAAATAGATTTTTCGAGTTTCCCCAAACAGATCGGGAAATAGCTAACTATAAATAGATTTGCCGAGTTTACGCAAACAGATCCGGCAATAGTAAGCTAAAAATAGAACATCAGGTTTGTCCAAACCTGTTTCGAAATTTGAATAAACAAGTTTCGACAAGTTCAAGTGATGTCTCAATCAAAGGGGAAGAGAGTCGACCAATCAGAAGGTGAATTATAAATAGATTTGCCGAGTTTACGCAAACTCGTTTCGCCGAGTATAAAATCTTCTTGGGAGCAAATATGTCATCATTCAGAAATGGAAACACAACGTACCGAAGACATTATCGACAGTTTAGTGGAGGAGTGGTACCCTCCACCAAAAACACCGAGGATACAAGAAACAAGGGCGAACGAGGACACGGATGTTATATGGCTGGGGGGTTTCCCAGTCGAAATATTTCCAGTCACACCACCACCAGCACCACCAGCTGAATCAACACTCGTCACACCACCGCCTTAGCAACATGTGTCATCGTTCGATTCTACATACCATCCTGATCAGTATGGTGCGGGATCGACCATCCAACAGTCAGAACAAGATCTTTCTGCGGCTGGTCCATCCCAGCCTTCAACATTACCCCCCTTTCGTTTGCAAGAACAAGCCTTTAGGGGGTGCTTGCAATCTTACAATTTGGAGTCCTCGGAAGCACTGGAGGGTCCAGTAGACGACTTCTTCAAAAGAGTTAGAAGCGGAATTGCTGACCTGCTTTTGGCCGTCCAATCGGAGAGACAGTTTACGTTGCGTGTGCAATGCGTGGTTGACGCTACATTTGTACGCGGGAACGACCCTCCACGCCAGGTACCTACAGTTAGCTATTTAGAGACCTTTTATTTAAAATCCAATGTGCAAGAGATCATAGAGCGTTGGTTTGCCAAAATTCAAAAGTCAGTCAATTACAGATTCATATAGCACGATGTAAAATAGAGTTTCCATTGCCAATCGGTAAATTTGGTCCTCCAGTGACCAAAGCACTGGTCGGGAAAAGAGCAGTGGTGCAACTACAGTTTGATAAAAAAAAGACCGATGTTTTCTGTATTCACTGCTTTGTGCTGGTCATCAGCTATTGCGCAAGGAAGCAAGAAAAGAACAATTACTAGACCAACAGGGATTAAATGTATGTAATGGTCAGGCTTGAATTTTTCCTGACTTTTAACTGCTTTAAGAACAAATGGCCGATTCACTTGAAAGATATTGCTCGCTGGGAGGAAGAAAACCAGTGTGTAGGGGTTTGTGTTTTTTTTTTAAGATGAAGCCGAACGCAAAATATTTCCTATTCGTGTCCCGTCGATTCGTCACGTCCAGTATTATGTATTTTTATTGTATACGGAACTTGAAAATCATTACGCTAATTTTTTTAGTCAAGGCAGCTAAGAGCAAGGCAGCTAATAAATTCAAGGCAGCTAAACGCTGCCTTGACATTATTTACGATAACTTCTTTGAAATTAAACTGTCCCCCACCGATTTTCAAAAATAAAACTCCAAACAATGCTGGATCTGTGAAAAAGTAATCGTGTTGGATCCAGCATCAGTAGGCCAACAGAAAGTTCTGGATCACTGCCATTTGACACGTGGGCCCAATTTCTAAGGGGTTGCACACTCAAAATGTAATTTATCCTTAAAACAGAAACGGTTTATCCCTGTGGGCTTTCATAATCTGAGCTACGATATAAAGTATATTTGTGAGGCTATCAGCAAACTTCACTTGGAAGGCTTTTCTTTTAAATATAACATTATAGCCAAAAGTTCCGAAAAATATCTGGCGGTGAAAATGACGTGGGAAGAACCGAAAATAACCGACCAAGACGCTATTCGATACAGTTTTTCGATTCACTCGCGTTTCTTCCAAAAAGCCTAGACAACTTGATCCAAATGCAAAAGAGTGACGACCCAAAGAGCTTTCATATTTTAAGGCAGAAGTTTGAAAATCAAAACGAGTACGATTTGCTGACTCAAAAAGGAATTTTTCCTTACGCCTATATGGATTCACTGGATAAATTCAACGAAACACGGCTACCTCCCATAGATCATTTCTATAATGATTATCAGTTGGCGCAAACTATTTTGTCCACGTTCCACTGTACACATTTATGGGATTATTGCCGTGTCTATCTTAGTTCGGATGTGTCAGCATTAGGGGATGTGTTTTCGACGTTTGCAAATAATGTGATGTCTTTGTACAGTTTGGAAGTGAATTGTTATGTTTCCACGCCAGGGCTATCGTCCGATCTGATGCTTAAAATGGCCCGCCATACCGTTCGACTGGGGACGTCACAAGAGATATATAATTTCTTAGAACGTAGTGTAGTGGGTGGGTTGACTTTTCATTCGGATAGGCATGTCCTATGTAACCAGGACGAGCCAACAAACACTAGCTTCGGTGCGTGCTTTGACAAGAATGGACTTTATAGTCAATGCTTGAGTCAATTTAAGATGCCCGTGTCCGATATGAATTTATTGAACCTAGGGATTACCCTGATTTTTTTTCGATCGAAGATAATGGGCCCTATGGATACATGATTCAAGTGAATGGGAAAATTCCAGTGAAATATCACGATAAATACCGACAGTTTCCTTTCCCTGTAGCTAAAACGCTTTTGTTTAAACCACCATTTTGTGGTGGATAAGATTGTCAAATGCCTTCGATTCAAACAAGAATTTTTCATGACCCCTTACATCACTCATTTTCAAGAGAAGCGTGCTCAAACAATTTCCAAAACTAAATCCGAATTATTCAAATCAATGAATAATGTTATTTTTGTCGATCACTGATGAATGTGAGAAAATACAAAAATTGTTCGTTAACTGGTGATTAAAAGACTGTATCTCGTTTGCCCAAAGAATCAAATTTGTCATCCTTTACAATCATCAACGAAAAAACAGCTTTATTTTTCAAAAAAAAAAACGCCACGTCACGCTTAATGGTCATGTCACAGCGGGCACAGCAATTCTGTCCATCTCAAGAATGATAATGGGAGAAGCTTTTTGGGACCAACTCGTTCCTTTTTATGCTGATCCAGAACGGTTACTGGAAAATCCGACTTGGATCAAACTCTGCATGGTCGACACATATTCATTATTTTGTGTGTTTTATACAAAAAATATCGTAGCTGATCTGCTCGCCAGCTCTACGACCTTTTATTGATATTTCAAATTTCGATGGGCCAGAATATGAACAGTTACGCAAAAGTAACGTCAAAAATGAACCGGGCGCATGATAAACGAATTAGGAAATGATTGGTTTGTAGAGTTAATCATTACATCACCGAAATCCTATGTAGCAGTGACGTACAAGGACCAGTTGAAATATGGCGCCAAAGGCACACCAAGACATTTGGTGAAAAAATATTTAACGGTAGAAAAATATAGAAATTCAGTGCTTAAAGGTGAATTAGTCAAAACAAAATTTCGTGCGATTCGTTCCAAACGTTTAAAGGTGAATTAGTCAAAACAAAATTTCGTGCGATTCGTTCCAAACGTTTAAAATTGTACACGGTAGATCAGCTCCGATTGAGTATTTCTGGAATTTCAGACAAGACGTATCTTCGATTGGACGGGATCCAGACTATCACGCTCGGACACTATTCGATCGAAGAAATCCGTCAAGAAGAGGTGAAAGAAGTATACAATGTGAGTGTATAGCGTGTTTTTGTGTTATCCTTGTAAATAAAAGAGTGTAATATAACAAGAGACAACCGTTTAATCCATTCTTAATCGTTCCGTAGCTTTGAGAGAAGCATGATGTTCCAGCTAGAAACCCCATTTCGAAAAGGACACCTTTTTGTTAATGTCACTTATAATTTCACAATTGGTCGGTAGAATGTTAATTATGAATACGATTTCACAACTAGTCGGTGCAATGTTCAGGCTTGTTGACTTAACTGTGACTACAATTTCGCAAGTCGTCTATCGACAAATCTTATGCTAGGCGAGCATCAGGTTACAGCAGATGTCAACATGCATGCATAATTTGTTACCCATTAACGGCTTTCTTAGAACATATTAAGAGATGACAACAGCACAAGGGGTTTCTCAAATCTGATTCAGGGTGTTTATCCATGTTTATGACAAGAACGAAATGACCTTCTTAAGTGAATTTCAGGGTAAATGGAAGGAGGAGAGTAACAACAAGCGTGTAAGCCTATGGTTCCTTAGGTAAACAGTAGAATACATTGAGAATTCGGCATTGTCAAGAAATGGCATTTTAGAATCAGTCAGTTTAGACAACTCAACAGAAAAATGTGATTTAAGAGAAAGAAAATGCTCAGTGAAATGAGAATTGCAGAATACAGAGATAAGTGGAATCTGGGTCCGATAATGGCATGGATCCATTACAGAATCCGGTTCAAATTCTTTTTAGGCATGGCCTCAAGTACATGTTGAAACTCATACAAATTGTGTCTCGGGATGAAGGAGATTATGAAAATATAGTAGTCATGGATCTGCCTCAAGTCTAGGACGGAAACGGTTATTTCAAGGTTCCAGTATGAATGGGACATAGATTATGAAGAGGTGCGCCTTCGGTATACGCCAATAAATGAAATTTGGGAGTGAGCGATGCTGCAGGTTTGAAATTCCAAGCTCCCGTATATGGGATCTTTTCTTAGATATAGGAGTGATAGTCACTCCTAGATTTGTAGACAGTAAAAAACAGCATCGTCTCGCTGCAGGAATAATTAATCGTTGGGTCTTTAATTTTTTTTGGAAGATCTACAGCATGGTGATATTTCGTGGGTGGGATACTTTCACAGTGAATCTCCCGCACTTTGCCAGTTGTGTGAGGACATCTTACAAGCATGGGGTGATTTCTGCTCTAGGAAACATAAATCTAAACTGTTCTGGAGGAAACACATACGGAACAAATCTTCCTTGCAAGATGATCGACTTGGCCTATTTCTATGGCGAATAGCGTGGAAAATATGCCGAGTTTTCGATCCAAATTAAAAGGACGCTCTCAGCATTCTTCAGTCATTCCGGTGCATTCGTTTCCAGTTTGGAAATCGACTATTCACCCAACATGGAAACCCATCGAGAATTGCTCGATATGTTTGCATAGGGGAGGCCAGACATTATCAGATGCTTAATGTCGATCATGTTAAAACAAATCAAGATCTTATTGATTTTTCAGTTCTTGATAGTTTACCACATCGGAATGAGTAATCTGTGGAATAGAACTCAGTGCTGTAATACAGCTGAATAGATCGTTTCTGTTTAAAATATTTATATGTAAGCAGATCCAGTCCGTTATTTTATCCTTGTTAGTTTCCAAGACGAGTAAAGTGATAGAGCTAATTAGGGGTGTTGTAATTAGGCCAAAAATTATTTCTTTTCTTTAGGATCAATCTGTCGCTTGTCTAATAATACAAGATTCCACTCGTCTTCGTCCCGTCCTTCCTTTCAAAGGATTTTATTATGAATGTTCCACTGTGAAAGCAGTTTTACTGTCATCGGATCGATCGTGCAGCAAAAACGGTTGCCGTGTCAAAAATTAAATATCAAGACTAATTTTTTTCCATACAGTGGTGTTTAAAAGTATTTTCCCCGATTAAGGTATTTTGTGTTGGTAGGAGCTTTAGTTATTTAGACAGGTTTGTTCTTCCCCAACGATGACGCTGAAAATTGACCGTTTGACGAGAACCCTTGCCAAGAGGGCCGAAAGATCGCTACCAAAGCATCGTATTTTCCATTTTATGCATAATTTGAATAGAGAAAAGGGTTTTAGAAACTAATGCAATTATCACACAGTGTTTACGGTAAGATCTTGGCTATGGACAGCATTTTCTTTTTATCCTTCTTTCCTGAAACACAATTAGTAAATCCAAAAGCATTTGTTGATTCTCACTAACTTTTGTTCTAATTATAAAAAAGAAAAGCTCCCGTCTTTCTCGAAGCTACCCATTTTTGTTGATCGAAACAAGTTTAGGTCAGGTGTCGCAGTTCATGAGTGGGGATTAACGGTTGGTAATTGCAGGAGTATGGTAGTAGACTGAGTTAGGACCAATCAGCCGATGTTCTGATGATGAAATTCTCACCACAGTTTCTCTTTTAGATGCCCCGACGCATAACACCATCAGTCATTCATATGGATTTAGAAGCAGAAGGAGAAGAAGATCGACGACGTTCCTCAACGTTTGGCATAACTGAACTTGTGCCTGCAGGACTGTCGAGAGGACCGTCAACTACAGCAGCAGACCGTCGACTACAGCAGTTGGTCCGACGACTACGGCAGCAGGTCCGTCCATATTAGTTGCAGGATCGTCCATATCAGCAACAGGACCGTCAGCGGCTGACCCCGCCGGTCGAGAATGAAAACTAGACCAACTAAACGAAGTCACCAAAGGAGCCTCCCTGTTGAGGTTGCATCCCTGGTCGGTCAAAACTGGAGGGTCCTCTCATGGTCCAGAGCAGACACTGCCTTTGGAAGGGCCCTCCGTCTGGTTTTAGTGGATGACAAGGATGAAAAGTGTAGCAAATATTTGGGAGAAAAATACACCGAGGCGGTCGTTTTCGATGCCTGTATTGGGTCGAAGCTGAACGTCCGTCTCGAAGGCGGGCGAAGGGTTATTTCCTAAGAGTAACCTTCAAAGTAAGTTACCCTAAACTGTATTTTTACCTCTTATACGTTTCGAAAGAGAATAATAGTAATTTCGTTTTTCTTAATTAAAAACGTTTAGAAAGGGATAAATAATTTCGTTATTTATTAATTTCAAAATGTATTAGTGGAACTATTTTTGAAAATATATGTGTACACCCAACATTGTGAGGTCAGTTCAAGTTTGGACGTGTATCGCATTTCAACTGCCGCTCGGCTTTGGATCGTCGGTCCGAGTTCATCGGCAAGACTGAGCTTTATTTCAAAATCTTGCAATATATGTCAAAACTGTTAGATCCGGTACCAAGAAATGTACTGATTGCCCAAAAACCATGACAGCCAACCTACGATTGCATACAAAAAATCTGCCCCACTGCTCGTTTCGTACAAGGTCTGAATGTCTTTGATTCAATTCGACCGAAAACGCATTTCATAGCTGACGACTTGGCAGATGAAATTGATCGGTTTCAGCAGGAGTTGATTAATCGTTCTGCGTCCAGCAGAACATACTAGTGCTTTTTCCAGCCTATTGGTGTGAGGCCCCGTGGCGTAGGTGGTAAAGCGTGGGACTCGCAATCACAGGATCAACGGTTCGATCCCATCACACGCCAGCCTTTTGGAACGATAAAATGATGTACATACCATGACAACGAGTAACCATCCCCTGAGACCCATCCAATTCCGAAATTTAATTGCCTCGACACTTCAAAATCTTACCCATGCTGCAAGTGAAAGGTTCAACGAATCTCTGAAAAGAAATTCGAATGCAAATCCCAAAATGACTTCAAATCCAAGATTTCAAATATCTTCATATTTCAACTCGAGACGTTCAAACGTCTCACGATTTCAAGCTAAGAAATTCAAAACGTCTTAAGATGCTGAAGTTCAAGATTTCAAACGTGTTACGATGTTGAAATTCAAGATTTTAAACGTAATAAGTTGCTGGCCCCATGGGTATAATAGGTCTTTCTTTACTACTCCCAAATATTGAGAATTCGATTGTCTATGTTTATAAAGCTTGGCAACCAACATATGACAATTAAAAAAAAAATCCTTTTATTCGTTTTTTACACATGCTGCAAGTGAAAGGTTCAACGAATCTTTGAAAAGAAATTAAAATGCAAATCCCAAGATGACTTCAAATCCAAGATTTCAAATATCTTCAGTTTTCAACTCGAGACGTTCAAACGTCTCACGATTTCAAGCTAAGAAATTCAAAACGTCTTAAGATGCTGAAGTTCAAGATTTCAAACGTGTTACGATGTTGAAATTCAAGATTATAAGCGTCATAAGATGCTGGCCCCATGGGTATAATAGGTCTTTCTTCACTACTCCCAAATATTGAGAATTCGATTGTCTATGTTTGTAAAGCTTGGCAACCAGCATATGACAATTAAAAAAAAAATCCTTTTATTCGTTTTGTCAATGGCTTAGATGGTGATATCTGCATTAAATTGAGATCGATGAATTGAAAACGATAGCTGCATTATATGCAGATGCGATAGTGAGCTATGCTTAAATTTGAGACAAGATAATGTCGACCTATGAGACGATCTCCGTACGCGAATGAAAGAATATCAACATTCAATAACAAAGCTATCGAAGTAAAAAAAGGGCATCGGAACCGGCGCTATCTCAGGCAGAAAGGAAAAGGCATACTAAGTTTTTTGGTTCTTGTTGTTGCTTCTCTACTATTCATTGATTACAAGTAATCAGAACAAAGATGGCTATACCATACAAACTAATCCCTTATGAAGTTGAACTAGCGCCGGAAAAAAGGAATGAAAACAATATTGCCTCACTGCTGTCGGACGATTGAATCGCGGATGACTTAAAGCTAACGTTGGTGCACAACGCCGTACGTCGGCTTGAGAAAACGAGACAGAATACTTAACCCCCAACTTTGAATGATGGAGTGGTAGGGTCTCAGCTTACAAGCAAAAGCGATGCTGTGCCTCCTTCAACCGACGAAGAAAACAGATGCCCAGGATTTAATTAGTAACTTACCCGCTTCCTATCAAAACAAAGCAAAGCTTGTACTGGAATTTTTAGTTCGGCAAGCTGAGGTCTAGAGTGATTTTCAATCGAGTAATTTGGACATTTCCGGTATAAAATAAAACATAATTGCTTTAATTAGCGACCATTGTAGTTCAAGGAAAATACTAAATGCTGTTGATCACACATTCACAGCCTATCTAGGAAGATCAGCTTTCCACTTTCTATGATAGCTAATAAAATGTGGTTAAGTGTATTTCACGATCAAAACAGCTTAGCTTCAGCTCCGTGCTCTCCCCTTCCCAGTCTATGAGTGACCATACAAATTATGACAGCATTTCAGCTTCCACATCAAACAAAAGCCGATCATCATACAAGAAGTACACTTCACCTCACATGATTTTTCTCAGAAAACCATGGATAGCAATAGACTGAGAGAAGCTTATAGCAATGTAGGAGGTGCAGGGAGCCTTTCTGCTCCTCATAGGCTTGCCAAAGAAGCTGGTACTATCCTAAAAGAAGCGAGAAATTTTATGAAAGGACAGGAAAGCTACACTTTACATAGGCAAAGATATCTTAGGGCTAAAAATATCGCAAAACTTTCACTTATCGTCTGAACGATTTTGCCCAAAATGATTTAGCAGTTTTAAATGATGTGCAAGGTGAAAGAAATAGTGGCTATCGTTATATTGTAGTTGTTATCTTTGTGTTTTCGCGTTATGTGTTGGCTAGAGCTATAAGCCCAAGAAATTGAGAGTTTCGAAAGTAATCTGTCTGGCTTAACTTTTCCGAAACTATATGTACTGATCTAAAATTTCTTTTTCTTTATGTCCCTTCTGCTAGAAAAACTAGTACGATAAGTTGAAAATAAAATGTTGTTTCTTAATTCTGTTTTCTTTTCCAGCTCTTTCAGGAAGCCTGTGGCTTCCAACCCCTGATTACCTAAGCAGAAAGAATTGTATAATTAATCTTCGTAAGTCATATACCCCAAATTACCGTTTTCGCGTGGCAGTGGAACTAGCCCTGATAAACGAGATAAAGTGGGATATTAACACAAGAATGATCAGGGCTCGTTACATAAAAACTGAGCTAAAAGAAATTGAGAAAACAAGGGTTCTGTCATTATTTTTGCCAGACGGTTTCCCTTATCCCACAACAGCTGTCGGTATAGAAATTTTTGAGGTGACTAATCCCTTCTTTGCTGTAAATATATACAGACCTAGTAAAAATACGAGTCCTTGACTGCGTGCGAATATCGCCTTAAAGTGGCAAAGACATTATTATCTTAAGTTTAATGTATATTGGCTCCGAAGTCGGCGGCTTCCATAGTGGACACTATTGCTGCATTTCGAGGCTGGGAAGGGTTTTCGGTGCTGATAATTATCACAATAGAGATTATTGCAAAATGTGCTGTCTACCTTTTGCTAGTGAACAGGCATTTCAGAAGCATGAGACAACGTGCCGCATTCCTAATTCATTCCCAGTATTTGAGATGCCGGACACGGATGATGCTGTTTTAGAGTTCAAAAACTATCTTCCTCTACAGCGCTTACCATATATCGTTTCCTACGATTTTGAGTCTGGCCTCTCCTCACAAAACGAAGACATTGGTACAGGTACACACACATTCCCAACTCTTACAGTTTGCTTTGTATAAGAATTGTAGCGAAATCTATCACAAGGAAACCTATGTAGAAGAGAGTGCTGGCTTGCATTTTCTCGAGACCGTCTTCAAACTTGAGAACGAAACTGTAAATATTGTGATTATTAGCCAGCTGTTCCTGTGATACAAGAGAGCACAGCTAGTAACTATAATGAGATCGAGGATTGTCAAATATGCCTTAAACCTTTAAATGGTGACTTTGTGCTAGATCACGGTCAGATAACTGGACTTTTCCGTTTCAAAAGCCATGGTATGTGCAATCTCCACTTAAATTTTAATCGAAAATTTAGGATTCCCTGCGTCGCCCATAACAGAAAAAACTTTGATTTGGTAATTGTTCTTCGGAGTTTCGGGGAATTGATTACGAAACTGTTGCGCGACAGAACTCCGAGAACTAAGTTACCAGGACAAAAGCAGTGCTTTGTCGTCCCAACCATTTTTGAGAAATAACTAGCCATGCAAGTCGACAGCTTATTTTCATTGTGTTCTTCATAGTTTCTATCATCTTCACTCGATAGCCTTACGCAAGTAGCAGTGGGTGATCTTGAAACCGCAACCCTTCTGACATCTATTGCCCGTGCTTCTTTACCGCATTTGAATCAAGAACAGAAAGGGCTAGTGTTGATGAAAGCACCCTATCCATACGAGTGGGTCACTAGTGTCGATTTTCTGTTGGATTGCGAAAATAAGTTTCCACCTAAGTCCGCCTTTGAGTCACAACTTCGAGGAGGGGGGATCTCAGAGGAAGAATACGAGAAACGAGTCTACATTTGGGAAAAGTTCGGCTTCAAATCCTTCATCGAGTTCCACAAACTATATCTTGAGCTCGATGTGGCTCTTCTCGCAGGCGTATTTACCTGCATGAAAAGCTATGGCCTCGATTGTTCTTGGTACTTCAGTCTTCCACAATATTCCTTGGACGCTGCCCTCCGTTACACTCGTGCCAATTTATGTGCAATTTTGTTTCGAACGCCATAAGAGGAGGTAAGTTTAGAAGCCAGTTTACCAGAATTATCTTAATTTTTCATTATAAAACTGCGACCTTTTAGGTTGAGTTAAAATACTGAACAATCCTATATCTATTTTGTTTTCAGAAACCTAGGTAAAATTCAGGTGTGAGAATTAAACGACTGAGATTGCCTTTTTATTATTGTGAACAGACCGTAGCATTTTCTAACACAGATTATCATTCCTAGGAATATGCCAGTCGAACCAAAAGCTAACAGTTCGTTTTTTGGCTGAAGATAACCAGTGGAATGACAAAGAAGAACCTTCCTATATTGCTATTTATGATGCAAATACACTGTCTTATTTTTCCATGATGACAGGTAAATATAATTTATATTACAGTTTTCGTAATTAACTGGAAGGTTTCTACCCACTACTAGACACAAAATAACAGGATCATCATCATTTCAGGAGGTCCCATACACGTTCTTTGTTGAATGCAATGTTATTACTATAATTTTTTATCTTTTAGGACGATTTCCTGTTGGCAACTACAGATGGTTGACAACTGAGTAAGCTCACGACCTTGAGTGGACTATCTAGACCATACCACATGATTCCGACATAGGCTATGTGCTGGAAGTTTCACTCCACCACCCTTAAGAGCTTCATGATCTTCACAACGACCTCCTCTTCCAAGTTTTCGGTCCCACTCCAAGGACTGAAAAGTCCGTTCAGATGAGATATCCGTCTATTTGAGACAACATGGTCAAGTACCTGACGTTAAGAAGCTTCTTCTGACGTTGGAAGATAAGGACATGTACACGATCCACTACCGTCATCTCCAAGCGGCTCTTCGGATGGGATTAGAACAAAGGCAGTTCATCGGGTGTTATCCTACAAGCAGGAGGCGTGGTTGGGGCCCTACATTGACTTCGACATAAAGATGCGGCAGAAAGTCACCACTGCATTTGTAAAGTATTTTTACAAGCTGCTCAGCAACGCTTAATAAGGCAAGCAGCTTTATTTTCGTGTTTATAATTACCAACATCGTTCAACTTTTGGTCAGCATTGGCAGACTGGTGGATTTTACGTCAAACTAACGGATGTTGTAGGAGACTAAGGCTTAAAATTACACCAGTAATACACCATATTTTAGGATCATGGTCTTGCAACACTGCTTTCAGCGTAGAATTCAAATTTGTCTCAAACATGTCTTGATTTATTTTAGAGGTTTGTAATCTAGTTTTAGCTCATTTTTTACCCAACTTGGTCATATCTTAATTTAAATAAAAATAAAATAAATAAAGACACATTTTTTACACGAAAAACAATGGAGCGGAAAGAAAACAGAAGAAAAGTCAAAATTTTCGTTTCGAGACTATCTTATAGAGCGTCAAAAATTGACCCCTGTTTGATCAGTTTTCACGAAATTGCTCTAAATGTTGCTATAGCTCAGTTTTCACCAAAGAAGATAGTCCAAGATAAACCAATTGGATAGCAGATTGAAAGCACAAAGCCACATTAGTCAGCAGTCAGCTATCGATCATTTGATTGCTAGTTCGGGTTAGTATATAGTACTCCGATCGGTTGAACTGCAGTCATTCAGGCTCCCAAGTATTTTCGAGTGTGAAATATTAGGATTGCATTGTTCAAACGAAATTGAAAGCTTTACTCTTAGTTATGACACACCTTTAAATGCTCCGTGTTTTATTCTTTTTCTCCACCTATGGTATTTTAATTTGGTAGGGCATTCACTTTCTCAGGAAAAAAGTTAAAAATAAATGGTTGTGCTCCATGAACATAAACGCAGACCGGCCCATAAACGCACATTCAGGCAAATTGAGCTTAGTTTTCCCTCCCAAACTCTTCTCCTCGGCTTCTTTGAGGTGAAGGTGCTTCCAGATAATTGCTTTTTCCACTATACGAGTCTGCGCGAGTATAATAATAAAATTGTTGTCACCAACTATCCAGACTCTGTCGTCCTAACATCTTATACTATTTTCGCTGAATTAGTGTATACTTTTTTTTCAAATATTCCTCTTGGATATGGGTTTCAGATCAAAAGTTTACATTTGTGATGAGAAAAGAGGTAGAACGTGTTGGCTCATAACAAGTGACGTAGCAGATACTTTGAATCCCATCATTCAGCTCAAACCCTACAAATTTAAAACAGCAGATTTTGTTGATCTGGGTTATTTCACACTACAAAATGCTGAGACCGCTAGTATCAAAGTATATTTATATTTCGAAAAATTTTAAAACATGTAAATGTAGAGTGTATGCAGCTAAGGGGGGTTTCAAAGTCACCCATCAAACTTGCCTCCCCAAAACGGATGGGAGTGCTAATTGACACATCAGGAACCTGGCTAGGCAAACATCTGTCTAAATATACACGGCTGATACACTATCCTACTCTGAGAAGTTATATGAATGAGGTAAAGTATAAATATATGACAACGAACGAAATGTTACAACCACGAACGGCTTATTTACAATACTTTACACTAACACGTATAACTTATTCGGCTCTCCTTTTTATACTTATCCACCTTATTCACAAAGAGTCGAATCTGGAGTACAATAGCATATTCGTCAAAAACCAAGCGGAGGTATCAGAGTGGAAACGTCTGCAATACAAAAAGGCGTATAACTATTCTGAGGGGGGTGTTTCGGTAGAGGTAAAGGTTATGGAGAAAGGAAAATTTTGAGATAACGACTCTGAATAATAGAACAATGTCAGTGGACAAAAACGACGAACTGATTAAAAACATAAATACCATTGTAACAAAATAGTTTACTAACCCTCCTGAAGATTCAGAATTCTCTACTTCGAGTTAATTATATGTTTTTAAGCTGTGTGTTTATTTTGTTTTGTTTCATCGTTTTTCATTAAAAAAAAATTCGTCCCTATTGTATTACAATTGTTGCATATCAACTGCAATCCATAGCAGTTAATACAATGCACCAGACGTCATCCTAGCTCTGGTCATGTAGGGCAATTGAAGACTTACGAAAAGGTGAAAGAACACTTTCACTTTTTGGGTATAAAACTGCGTGTAGAGCAGTTCGTTTAGAACTGCATGGTTAGCATGCAAATCAAACCACAGCTTTTTACGGCTAGAACGCCGTTAGAACGTCAGATACGAGGGTTCGGCCCTTGGCAGTTACTTCACCTGGACAGTCTGGGACCATTACCCCAGAACTCCAGAAGTGAGTACAAGTATCTGCAGATTTTATGTGATTCTTATTCTTTGTTGATGGTTGCTTTCCCAACCAGAACACTCCAAGCTGACGAGATAGCCAGAGGCATCGTTCAGGAGCTTACGATTTTTGGTCCTTCTTTGCAGATAATTAGCGACAGGCATCAAAGTTTGATATCAGTTTTGCTGAAAAATATCTGCGAACTTTTGTCGATTAAGCGAACAATGAGTAGTCCCAGGATTAAGCAAACAATGAGTAGTCCCAGAAATCCGAAGTCGAAATCACTAGTGGAAATATCGGTTCGAAAGCTTAAAACATATCTCAAATGTTTCATTTCGGAGAGCCCATACGCATGGGTACACAACAGTCAAGTCACTTGCAGTTTAGGTTTAAGCGCTTCTGAGCTCATGTTAGGCAGGAGAGTACGAACCCGTTTAATTCATGTCACAGACAAACCCGGTCGGAGTTTTGAAAATCCTCTTGATTTTTATCATCAGATAGCCAATAGCATAAACGACGCGTCGCGGCTAATCGGGGAGAAATATAGGAAAAACCATTATCGACAGAAAGGGTACTTTGATCGAAAAACCAACGAGAGTTGAGGTCCGGGAAACAGTTTACTTACCATTCGAACCTGCTTAGGAAGGGTTTAAAGAACAGTTGCGCAAAGGCGCTATCCCAGCTTATCACGATATTTCAGGATTTTTGCAGCTCGAAAAAAATGAAACAACTAGCTTAGTTGCACAACGAACATTTTCGAGCACTAATTCGCAAAGTACTAGCAGCCGTAGGACGGAGAATACGATTCGATCAGCTAAGACGAACACGACCCCCACCCACTTAGCTTTTCTGATCAGGAACCAGATAGGCGAAATGAGGGGCCAGACGCTCCGGATAGTAACCAACAACCGACAAGCAGCAGAGAAGAGCAAACACCGCAAAACGTCTCTTTAAACCCGATCTCACAACTGAGAGATGTCGTTAGGACGAGACTGGGACAACAAGTGGAGCCAGTCCGAAGGCTAAACTTATGAATTTTTTTTTCGATTTTCAGCGATTATCTACCTGATGCTCCTAGGCATGTTCTCCAGTCAGGAAACGACCAGCGACCAAAGTTTCGTTAGGAAAGGCCGTAAATTTGTCAGCCTTGGCACGATGAAACCAATAGTCGGAGAATGGAGCATCGCAATGGTTTTGGACTTGGGGAAAATTTTCACCACTCTGAGCAACTGAAACACCAGGTGACTGAAACGTTTAATTCTTCTGAATACTTGAAACTCGTGCGCTACGAGGTTTCAAACGTTATCGTGGACCAGGGGATGGTGGACCAACTATCGTGGACCAGGACTCCGCGCGTCCGTAGGACAACGGAACGGAATTTCACCGCACTTACCGGAAATATATACGGAATTTTAAGCGGTATTTAGAGAAAGGGTAGAGTCAAAGAGCACTTTCTAAGCGACAGATCGAACAGATTAGGGAAGAACTAAACATTTTCTCGTACATCCAAGATAATGTTCCAATAAGAGTAGAAAGGGGTTTCATCACGGATTCGATTGGAAGTATTCTAAAAAGCGTAACAGGAGTAGCAACACAGTCTGATGTTCGATTACTGCAGGAAAAACTGTTGTCTTTGTCAAGAAACGTCGAAGATCTCGACCACTTCAGACGCTAAAACGGGTTGTCGTGTCTTTCAAAAATTCCTTACAATCGGTCGTTTTAGATGCAAATGCGGAACTTTCGACGAATTTAGCGATTAAGGTGTCGGTTCTTGACCAGCACGTGACATATATCCGGAGCGAACTAGTCATGTACAACAATTAGGTTCAGTCATTGTTGCATAACCTAATCTTATTAGTAAACGTGGAACGGAATATCCTTCTAGCAACGTGCCATCTACCACTGGTAGAACGGACACAGGTTCAGTTTAATTTGTTCAGAACCAGCAGATTCCGAGCTCGGGTATCACAGAATTCAGATTTTTTTTAATGAAGACAAGGTCAGAGTCAGAGTTTTTTGCTATATCCGGAGATTATCGTTCATGGATGGAATTCGAGAGGCCAGAACTGGAACGCGGAGCCATCGTACTACCAAAATTTATTAGTTCCCTTTCGACTGAGATAGTTTCGTGCAATGCAGCTATTTTTTTTTGAAATACCGGAAAGGCCGGAAAACTCTGCTCGCAGGAATTAAATAAATTGGAGTTGTCACTTTTGAGCGTTTCTATGATACGCAAATAGCAGTCTCTGGCAGTGGCGTGCCCAGAGACGAATAGCGTTGACGCAAGAGCCCAAACTAAATCTTACACTTTAACAGCGGGGATATATTTGTCGACAATTAGCGTGATTTTGTCGGGAATAACATTAGTTGGTTTCGCAACTGCATTATGCATATTTTCTGTATACAAAAATTAAAATAATAAAGTCTTTAATTTTTGGGTAGTCAAATGAAAACAAACATGAGAATTGTGAAGTGAAGGAGGTATTACCGCAGAAATCTGCGCCACCTATTAACGCGTATAGCAAGGCCCAGGCTCTATTGAGAGACGCTAAGTAGTCTATGATACTGTAGAGAAATTGATTTCTTTTAGGTGTACTTTATGTCGTTCACCGGATGGTTTACTCACTCGCCTGCTGTGCCGTGCCGAGCTGAGTCTGAACTGTCCGTTTAGAACGTCTTGAACCACAACGGAATCCAAACAGGCAATGGGAATTTAGTTTACGTTTTTGAAAATTTTGTAATGTGCAAGGTTTGTTGACTTAGGTGTCCGGATTTCGTCGTGGAAGATACGTTCGGAAAATTCCAAGGGATGGAATTTCTTCAAGAGGAAGGAAGATGTAACAACCAGGTTTTCCATGATTGGGCATAGAATAAATAATTACTTAGCTCAATAACCAAGAAAAACAAAACTATCATGGAAAATGGAATTAAAGGAACTATCACACGGCCATCTGAAAATAGAAACGTGGTCTTGGGCTTCCGCAGGTATCCAGGACGTGAATAAGCATGACATTCACGATTGGGAAATTGGGAATGCATATGTGTATATACTAGATGAAGTTCCAGGGAAATCAGTGCGCCTTGATTTTCTGGAACTGTTCGTTGTTCTTTTTTCGTTTCGCTCGTTCTGTTGTGCACTTCGTTTCGTGTAGTGCTATTTCGACTGATCTGTAAGTTGATTATTCATAACCATACATTTGACTAAACGAAATACGAGAGGGTTCACTCTGAATCCCTCCTTTTCAGAAATAAATAATAGCTTTCTTTCTTACTTGTTTGATTGTTGTATCAGGGAACTTACGTCTGGTGAACTCAAGTCACCGGGGCCAAGGGTAATTGTGGCTCGCTATCAAGCCTCAAAAGTAACACCTGCGATCGATAAGAAGATCCGGGGTGTTACACTGTTAATACAAAAATGAAAGCTCCCACTGTTTGCGAATCTATGAGTCTATTCTGATCATCTCTGACAGAAGATGCACTCGATCAGTCAATATGAAAGAGATAAGCAACGCATTAACCCAGAATTCCTTTAGGGTATTACGTAAATAACTCTCATTTTCAAGGGTGAGAAAGTGATCGTGGCAAGGGATGTTTAACTCTAGCTAATAGTAAAAAATGCCTTATTTTGATTAGAAAACTAAGGAAAAAGAAGTTCCTTAGGTCGCGTTTTTGGAAAGACGGTTCCAAAATATTGTGAAACTGTCGCGCTAAAAGATATCTCTACGATCAAAATATTGTTTGTTAAAACATATTTTATTACCTCTCACTTGCTAAAATATCATGAACGTATCGCCACCAAAATGGAACTCAAATGTGTAATTTCAAGCAACCAAAGTTACAAGTTTTGCCTTCCGTTTCCCTTAGTGAAAAATCGTACATACGAATAAGAAGTGAACACACTTTTAGCAACATCGAATCGAGCTTCAGCCATCTGGTAGCGATTTTATTTCCGAAGGTGTATTTATTTCCGATGGTATTTCAAGTAACAAAAGTTACAAGTTTTGCCTTCCGCAGTGAAAAATCGTACGTACGATATTTTGAATTTATTTGTTCATTTCCCGTTACTTAAAGCATTGTAAACGAAAGCAGGCTGAGAAATAAAAGTCTCTTCATACTAAACTCACAAAACGAGGATGGTAGGCTAGATGGAAACATCCGCTAGATATATGAGATTTTCTTACTTGTACATGCAACATTAATTTACAGCTCTTGTAAAGTGCGACAGAACAGGTTTGAGTCAACACAAATTTGAACTTCAGCATCAAGCACTTTCAAACTTTGTACTCGAGTATCGGTATCAAGAACCTAACAACATATGCAATCACGTAGTTTTTTATTTTAAGTCATAACTAGTACATCAAGTATTCCACGTTTCAAGCACTGCACAAGAAGTTAACATTTTTTTTGCAACTTTAAATCAAGCTTCACCATCTGGTACCGATTTTATTTCCGAAGGTGTATTGTGCTTTACAGTCTGCCCGATTTTCATCAGTTTCTTTCTGAAATTTCTAGTTATTAAATCAATGATACCAAAAGAAGCATTTATCTTTGCAAGACTTCCACGATCTATGCAGTACGTACTTGGGCCAATATTTGAGAATTTATCGATACCAATGGCTTTAAGAATTTAAGTCATTTTACCAAATTGTTAAGCATCTCATGAAAGTTAAACACAAGCAATAAAAGTACTAAGATATTGTACATAACAATACTTGAGGTACAAGTACTTGGGAGCACTTCCCAACTCTGGATAAGAAGAAGTCATAATCTTTCATTTGTACTTTAAGTCGACCGAATTTGGGCAAAACTAATAACAGGTAAGGATCGAGCCAGGACAATAGTCTCTTAGTATTCTTTTAGCTTTAAGTTTTCTAAGCAAGCAATTGTTTGCCAAAAGTTTATTTTTATTATTCTGATGAACATGTTTCCCAGAATTTAGTGAACATTTTACAGTAAAGTGGAGCAGGTCTTTTTATTTATTTAAATTATTGTTGTTTGGCGTTATTAAGGATAGCAAGTTAGAACAGATCCTGTTCAATTTTTTCTAAACCGTTCTCGAAATGGTTCAAGCCTGATCCGAGAGTTGAGTCACCAGCTGGAGTCGGGTTGTTTGGAACGACAACTTTGCTACCAATTATAGTTGAACTACTTACATTACTGACAACGAGAGGGGCTACACACTGTAAGCTACAATAAGGAATGCAGCATCGCAAACTACCACAGCGTCTGAAGATCTCTAACGCCGTTTGGACAACTGCGTGCAAGATTGACACTGGACCCTTCGACAAGACTGTAGCTAAGCTATACAACCAGGTTGTGAAATTAAACAATATCTCTATAAATGACAACATCAAATTCTTCGATAACGATATCCCGATCACTAAAGAAGAAAGAAATGACAGCATAGATATAATCAAAACTACAATTAGGGACAGATTACGGAAGATATTTTATATTTAAAAGAGATACTGAAGGGCTTATAAAAGAACTGATTCACTTTTTAGTGAATTCAGACAGTCCGTATCGTAAGAAACGGACTTCATTGCTTTTTGAATGGGTGGGCAAAGCTTTAACATTCCTTTTCGGTGTCGCCACTAGATCAAAAGTCAATTCTATCGCTGATCAACTAGGTAATATGACGAACAAATTAAAAAATTGCAGTAAATCAACTGTCTCCAAGCTTTGATCACTCATGACATTGACTGAACTTCAAAAAAGATTTGTGCTGACTCTTGGCAGATTTTGAGATTAGCCGGATTGTAAATAGCTCTACGTTTAATAAAATCAGAGCCAAAATATTGGTTGATTCAGGTGAGTCGTGTTGTTTAATGCGACCAGAAGTCTTCGGAAACGGCATGTCCGACCCGCACGGCGGGGAAGTATTCTACGAAAAAACAACCAAGGCCAGAAATGGCAAACAGGCGGCTCCACCGGTAAACCCTACCATGTCGGTCTCTTCCGCCAAACGCAAGGGCCCGACGAAAAAACTACATCAGCAGGCACCGACCTTATTATCGATAAAACGTAAAATCGTAAGAAACTGGCTTTTTTGCTTTCTGAGTGGTTGGGCAAAGCCTTTACATTCCTTTTTGGTGTCGCCACTCATCAGCTAGGTAATATGACGAACAATGTAAAACAATTACAGTAAATCAACTGTCTCTAAGCTTTGATCATTCATGATGATCTGAACTTCAAAAGAGATAGGTGCTGACTTTTGTCGGGATTAGCCGATCGTTTAGTAATGTCAGAGCCAAAATGTTGGTTGATTCAGGTCCATCGTGTTGTTTAATGAGACCAGAAGTCTTCGAAAAACATCAAGTCCGACCCGTAACGCGGGGTCGAAGAAAAATTCTATAAGCGAGTTTTCATCCAAATATGAAGATAAATTCAAACTTCAAGACAAGTTCTATCAGCGAGTATTCATCCAAATATGAAAGGTAAAAGGCTCATCAGCCGCCTATTCTAATATCTAAGCCCAAGTCCAGGATTCCAAGTTTGTTCAGTTTGTTAGATTCGAAGCTCCCTACATTATTTCAGTCCGTATCGGAAAGTGACCCTAGATTGGCTATCGACATGCCGCCAGCGCTCGAAGGGAGACGAGATGTGGGATCAATAAAGCATATTCCACAGATTGGCGCTTCTTTAGACCTATGTAAAGAAAGGACCTCGATAGTAATGAGTTGAGAATAAGCCAGACGGATATGCCGTGCTAATTGCTGATATCTTGGTGGACTTTTTCGCAGCTTCTGCACAGACCGCATCGACTGAAGATATCAGAAAAACAATAACAAGAATGGCAGACTTATAGCGGTAGTGAGATATTGGGCGTACGTGGGTAGCGCGGAGGCGGTGTATGGGGAACTTTACCTTCAGTGGCAGAGATATAATATACAACACAGGTTGATTTATAAAGTAATGTTAATTCTACTTTAAGCGGCGTCGCAATACGTCCATTGTTAAAAGTTCTAAGTGTACATTGAACCTACTCTTCAGTTGCACTTCAACTCTACAAACTGGAACCGCACTGATACTCAAATCTGACGAATGCAAATCACTTACAGTAAACTGAGTATTTGTTTAGGACAATCGAGCGTACTAGGAAGACGGAAGAATGGCAGGAGAGAAACGGAAAGATAAAGCGATGCTATCGCAGATGATGAGTGAAATTTGGAAAAGTCAAGGGAGGATCAAAATGCAGAATGAAACCATTCAAGAATTTTGAGCCAAGGAAACATCTTATGAGGCGACCTTGAAGGATAAGATTAAGAAGGTTGTTCAGAGCCGCTTCATAACCAAGGGCATAGGTCAGCAGCGTGGTAGACAGCATAATGTTAATAATCAAAGAGCCTGTTATTTAAATGAACTGTCTGATGAATTTCTTGATTAGCCAATTAATTGTAAATAGCTTCACGTTCAATAATGTCAGAGCCAAAACATTGGTTGATTCAAGTGGTTACTGAGGGGTTACTATAGGTTACTGATACCAGAAGTTTTTGAAAAATTTGAACTTGCTAAAAACGGAAAGTCTATCCCGTAACGCGGAGAAGTATAAGGAGCTTTTGTCGTGAGTAAACAGACGGAGATTAGGATAGCGTGAAAAGCGCTGAAAAAAGATAGATAACAAAACAAACCTGAACTACTAGAACCAAGTTTACCTAGTGATATTCGAGGAAAAAGCATATATTCGAAGTTGACAACCAACAAACCGAAGATGAGAGAAGCAAAACGAACGAGAAGAAACATTTCTCAAGGACTATATTCACAAAATCCAATTTTTCCGATTGATAGAAAGATCGAAGATAGCTCAAGACAGATAGAAAAAATTACAAAACGAACTAGTTGCTGATCAGTGGGCCATTTGGGGAGGGGGGCGATCCCCCCTGAATTTTCGAGGGTTCCAATTTTAACCCCGTAGTTCTTTATTTATTCGTTCTCGTTCTAATTTGTTTTTACCGTATTTGTTTTGTGAATTTAAATTTCAGCAAATTTAAGATACTCGAAAATTATTGCATTCAAAGAAAGTCACCGGTTTTTGCTGTTCATCCTACTTAATTTATAATTTATATGGATTAATTTATATAGAATATACAGTGAATTCGGCATTGTCAAGAAATGGCATTTTAAAGATCAGTCACTTTAGACAAACCAACAGAGAACAGTGATTTAAGAGAAAGAAAATGCTCAGTGAGATGATAAATGGAAGAATACAGAGATAAGTGGAATCTGGGTCAGATGATGGCATGGACTTTACCATTAAAGAGTCCAGTTCTAATTCTTTTTAGGCATGGCCTCAAGTACAGGTTGAAACTCAAACAAATTTTGTCTCGGGGTGAAGTAGATTATGAAAATATAGTAGTCATGGATCCGCCTAAAGATCAGTCACTTTAGACAAACCAACAGAGAACAGTGATTTAAGAGAAAGAAAATGCTCAGTGAGATGATAAATGGAAGAATACAGAGATAAGTGGAATCTGGGTCAGATGATGGCATGGAATTTACCATTAAAGAGTCCAGTTCTAATTCTTTTTAGGCATGGCCTCAAGTACAGGTTGAAACTCAAACAAATTTTGTCTCGGGGTGAAGTAGATTATGAAAATATAGTAGTCATGGATCCGCCTCAAATTCATTTGATCAAGTCAAGGACGGAAACGTTTATTTCCAGGTTTTAGTAAGAATGGGCCTTAAATTATAAGGTGTGATTTCAGTATGCGCCACTAAATGAAATTCGGGAAAAAGACCGATGCTGAGGTTTTGAAATTCCAAGCTCTCGTATATGGGATCTTTTTTTAGTCGAGCGTGAAAAGGGGTTGTATAATCAACCTTCTGATTTCAAAGAACGTCGGATTAAACTACGCCCCGTGAGAAGTCTGCGTGGTACAAATATCGGGGTGAAAGTGACTCCTCAATTTGTAGACAGTAAAAAACAGCGTCGTCTCGCAGCAGGAATAATTAATCGCTGGGTCTTTCAATTTTTTTTTGAAGATTAACAGCGTAGTGACATTTCGTGGGTGGGATGTTTTCACAGTGATCTCCGGCACTTTGCCAGTTGTGCTAGGACATTTTGCAAGCATGGGGTCATTTCTGCTCTAGGAAACATAAATCTAAGATACAGTCCTGGAGAAAACATGCAAGGAATGAAACAAATCTTCCTTGCAACATGATTGACTTGGCCTATTTCTATGGCAAGCAGCGTGGAGAATATGCCGAGTTTTCGATCCATGTCAGTCATTCCGGTGCATTTGTTTCCAATTTGGAAATTGGTTTTTCGAGGGTCCCAATTTTAACTCCGTAGTTCTTTATTTATTCGTCCTTGTTCTAATTTGTTTTTACCGTATCTGTTTTGTGAATTTAGATTTCAGCAAATTCAAGATACTCGAAAATTTTTGCATTCCAAGAAAGTCACCGGTTTTTGCTGTTCTCCCTATTTAATTTATAATTTATAAGAATTAATTTATATAGAACATACAGTTAGGATTCGGCATTGTCAAGAAATGGCATTTTAAGAATCAGTCAGTTTAGACAACCCAACAGAGAACAGTGATTTAAGAGAAAGAAAATGCCCAGTGAGATGACAATAGCAGAATACAGAGATAAGTGGAATCTGGGTCAGATGATGGCATTGGCTTTACCATTACAGAATCCAGTTCTAATTCTTTTTAGGCATGCCCTCAAGTACAAATCGAAACTCAAACAAATTGTGTCTCGGGATGAAGGAGATTATGGAAATATAGTAGTCATGGATCTGCCTCAAATTCATTTGATCAAGTCAAGGACGGAAACGGTTATTTTCCGGTTTTAGTAAGAATGGGTCTTAAATTATAAAAAGGTGTGATTTCAGTATGCGCCACTAAATGAAATTCGGGAAAAAGAGCGATGCTGTGGTTTTGAAATTCCAAGTTCTCGTATATGGGATCTTTTTTTAGTCGAGCGTGAAAAGGGGTTGTATAATCAACCTTTTTGATTTCAAAGAACGTCGGATTACACTACGCCCCGTGAGAAGTCTGCGTAGTACAAATATCGGGGTGACAGTGACTCCTCAATTTGTAGACAGTAAAAAACAGCGTCGTCTCGCAGCAGGAATAATTAATCGCTGGGTCTTTCAAATTTTTTTTGAAGATTAACAGCGTAGTGACATTTCGTGGGTGGGATGTCTTCACAGCGATCTCCGGCACTTTGCCAGTTGTGCTAGGACATTTTGCAAGCATGGGGTCATTTCTGCTCTAGGAAACATAAATCTAAGATACAGTCCTGGAGAAAACATGCAAGGAATGAAACAAATCTTCCTTGCAACATGATTGACTTGGCCTATTTCTATGGCAAGCAGCGTGGAGAATATGCCGAGTTTTCGATCCAAGTCAGTCATTCCGGTGCATTTGTTTCCAATTTGGAAATTGGTTTTTCGAGGGTCCCAATTTTAACTCCGTAGTTCTTTATTTAATCGTCCTTGTTCTAATTTGATTTTACCGTATCTGTTTTGTGAATTTAGATTTCAGCAAATTCAAGATACTCGAACATTTTTGCATTCCAAGAAAGTCACCGGTTTTTGCTGTTCTCCCTATTTAATTTATAATTTACAAGAATTAATTTATATAGAATATACAGTTAGGATTCGGCATTGTCAAGAAATGGCATTTTAAGAATCAGTCAGTTTAGACAACCCAACAGAGAACAGTGATTTAAGAGAAAGAAAATGCCCAGTGAGGTGACAATAGCAGAATACAGAGATAAGTGGAATCTGGGTCAGATGATGGCATTGGCTTTACCATTACAGAATCCAGTTCTAATTCTTTTTAGGCATGGCCTCAAGTACAAATCGAAACTCAAACAAATTGCGTCTCGGGATGAAGGAGATTATGGAAATATAGTAGCCATGGATCTGCCTCAAATTCATTTGATCAAGTCAAGGACGGAAACGGTTATTTCCAGATTTTAGTAAGAATGGGCCTTAAATTATAAAAAGGTGTGATTTCAGTATGCGCCACTACGTCGTCTCGCAGCAGGAATAATTAATCGCTGGGTCTTCCAATTTTTTTTTGAAGATTAACAGCGTAGTGACATTTCGTGGGTGGGATGGTTTCACAGTGATCTCCCGCACTTTGCCAGTTGTGCTAGAACATTTTGGAAGCAAGGGGTCATTTCTGCTCTAGGAAATATAAATCTAAGATACAGTTCTGGAGAAAACATGCAAGGAATGAAACAAATCTTCCTTGCAACACGATCAACTTGGCCTATTTCTATGGCGAGCAGCGTGGAGAATATGCCGAGTTTTCGATCCAAATCAGTCATTCCGGTGCATTTGTTTCCAATTTGGAAATCAACCATTAACCCGACATCGAGTTCATCAAGAATTGCTCGATATGTTTGCACAGGGGAGGCCAGACATTATAAGACACTTGATGTCGATCATGTTAGAAGAAATCAAGATCTTATGGATTTTTCAGTTCTTGATAGTTTGACACCTCGGTATGAGTAATCTTTCGTATAGAACTTAGTGCTGTAATTTCGCAAACCCTTGATTTCCAGGAAAAAAATAATTCACTTCTTCTGTGTTCAAGAAAGAGTGGCCAACATGAGTACTGGAGATTCAAGATAACACGATTTTTTCAAAATTGTACTTCACAAAGACTTAATACTGATACGACACTGTTTCATATAAACTGTCACATAACCCAAATAATTCAAATTTATTTTATTTATTTATTTATTTGTGACCCGCTTTTTGATAACAGCGGAGTATGAGTAAATACACAAAGGAAAATACACATATTAAAACACTAAACAAGACAATGTAAATAAACATGACTACATTCTTTTCATATAATTAACAGCAGACTAAATAGACCTACAGAATTTTACACAATGACAAGCACATTAAACGGGTTCAGGATTGAAAAACTGGCCAATAATTTCATGGGCTGACAAGGCAGGATGTTTGTGGAGGGTAAGTAAATTTGAATGTGAACGAAGGAGTGTATTGATACTATCCTGGACATTAAAATTCGAAACCAATTTACGATTACGGAAGGATTTTGGAAGATACATCAGAAGTTTACAGTACTTAAAGAAACAGCTTCTCAAATTTTTTACATCTTTTTTCCTTAAGATATGGTAAATTCCGGAACAGTTGTAAATATATGGGCCGCAAAAAGCACTATACAACCTTCCGAGCGCCTTGCGTGAATATTTTCCTCTATTTGGGACCAAACGCCCGTAACCAAATCTAATGGAATTTGATACACTTTTTAGAATAGAGGAGCAAGTTAAAGATAATGTGGATTTGAAGGTAATTCCGAGCCATTTCAGCGACTCGGACGATAAAATAGAAAAAGAACCAATTGCAACAGAGGGGCGCTCAGAGGCTGTTGTACGACCGAAACAAAGATATTCACATTTTGACAGATTTATCTCAAGTCCAATGTCCGAAAGTTTGTTTGCTAAAATTTAAAGGGTCTTGCACGATAGTCTTCCATTTGACTAGATGATTTAAGGTGCGTTTTATTGGATGTAGTTTCGTTGTAGTTTCACTGTATTTTGACATACTTTTGTTTCAATTATGAAAGTACAGCATGTCTACCGTTTCATTTGTCCATTCCACATACTGTATTTTAATAACTAAACAAAAGTACGTCAAACTGCAGTGAAACTACACCAAAACTACATCCAATAAAACGCACCTTTAGTTAATTCCACTAGAAGTCTACTGGGCAGTTGATCAAAGCTCGTCACATTGCTATCGGAATATGTGATTGTACATAATGAAATAGTCCTACCCGTGGAACTCATTTTAGGGAACATCAGCTTTATTACACTCCCACTTGCTTTCAACTTCTCAATGGCCAACTCAGAGACGAAATAATGCATACTTTCTGCACATGCATTCCGTGCATTTCCGCACATGCATTCCGTTCGAGATGATTACTTCACAGTCTGGGCAGAAGTAGCAGCCTTTCGGAGCACAAATTTCGACGGTGTTGAAACAACTTCAAATCGATGGTCAATCGAAGTGGAATGAGTGGAATGAATTGTCTGATATTGACATTATTCAGACGACCCACAACATGCTGGACAGAAGTAGTTGCTTCAGTAAGCTTTTCATCTAATTCTCCGTCTTGGAAATAATAAAATATTGCTTCCTCTCGTCAGTTTGGTCAAATAACGTCTCATCAGCGTGTAAGAGGCAAAGGCTGTATAAGGGTGGATATTGTTCCCTGAACCGACAAGGGTTTCATTAATGAGGAGCTGCGTAGTCTGAAATAACGAATTCATGACACCTCCATCGTCGTAAGATACATGATCTGTAGCGATAACAGATTCTCTGTCGGCAGATTTGACCACCTTTAGTTTGATATCGAGCAAAGAATCACGAAAATCCATAAAATACTGGAAAACGGACGAAATCCACAGGTTCAAACACGAAGTTCCAGTTGGTTCTCACTCCGAACTGTACGATTATATTATTTTGTCACAGGGAGAATTGCATGTGTAAAAAGTTTATGTTTTTACGAAATCGTTGTTGATTATATTATTTTGTCACAGGGAGAATCGCATGTGTAAAAAGTTTATGTTTTTACGAAATCGTTGTTGACTGTGTGAATATTTACAGAATGGCAAAAACTTACAAATCGTTGAGTGTCAGATGCTTGAATGTCAATGCTCCATGTACAAATCAGTGTTGGTTTAGTCATTTGATTACAGTATGTACACAAATCATGAATGTTGTGCAAAAAAATGGTTTTCTTTTTAATGAACCAGCAGACGAAGATGAATACACTGACCTTCTGTCGTGTTTTAATTTACCATCTTGTCAACATAGATATTAAGCAATAGAAAAAGCAATTGTAAATGTTTTGATCAGTACTAAAACAACTGTGTCAAGTCAACCATTATTAGTAAATTTAGCTCGTCGTGAGTACGGACGAGCCTAAATTTATCTTTCGAGAACTAACACATCGTGAACATGACTAAGAGAGGATGTATGTATTCCGAAGGCGAAAATTAAAGAGGGGACCTTTGAAATTGTCTATATTTTTATTCTTCGTCCTTTTATCACTTCAACTCTTGATTTAACATACAAAAAATCCCTTTTCCTTAAAGCCGCATTTTCAATCACTTTCACGGCTGGGCCACGCACTTAGACTACAGCGACGTGATGCCCATGTACGTGCTGCAAATGTTGCAGGGCTCTTTTATGACGTCTCAGTTCTTGATCCTCAGCGAAATATGCGAGAACAGTAGAATCTGCATGATCGACGAGATGGTAGCCCAGGAAATGCGGAAAGTCGTCACCTGGTATCGCGGGCTATCTTCTGTTGACCGGTCACTGATAGGTTACCTCAGATTGAGATACGGGGAAGACAGGACCGCCGCGGTATCAATAAGGCAAGTTCCCCTTAGTACATTCATCGCAGTAGGCCTGAGAAAGAGAGTCCAGCCGTCCCATGAGCAATATCAAGCTACCGCTAACTTGGATCAATCCATTAAGGACAGAGGGGAGAGTATCATTAACGCTGTCATTGCGGCAGAGAAACTGATGACTAAGACTCAGGAAGACCAGCTGCTCTTCCTCGGATATAAGGCTGAGGACACAACCCCAATTTTGAAATTATTCCAGAAGGACGTATCGGACAAAGAAAATCTTAGGAGGAGAAACGCCATGGAGGACGCCTCTGGAGGCGTTTAGCAGGACCTCCCCACTCCACAAGATCCGGCCGGCCCACCACCAATGGATCCAACCAGCCTCCACCTAGCTCCAACACAACCAACCCACGACAAAATTGTACAGTGACTTTGTTTTATTATAAAAAACAAGTCTTTATGACGGAACTAAAGATATGAGAAGATCAAGAAACGGGTACTTTGGAATTTTTTCTTTATAGCTATAGTTGCAAAGTCATGTCGTCCACAGAGTTGCCTCCTTTTGCAGAGAAAGACGGCAATGTAGTGATTTCGCCTGAGCGAACTGAAGCTCTGATCAATAAGCTGGAGGACTTGGTCGGAGACAGTGTGAACCCCAAAGTCCCATGTCCAGAGGATCTCGCTAATGGGGATACCGACGAGGGGAACCAGAGCTCCGATCTTGTGGGGGACAACAATCAGCCCCAAGAATCCCATTTCTGACACCATATGTGACGACCCAGTGTCACCGTAAGACGGTAACGCCACTGGATTCACTGCGAGGACTCTAACCTAGCTGGCGTACTAGACGCCGTCCCGTTAGAGACTCCAAAAACACAGGTCAAAGCCTGCAAACCTTACAGAGTAAGGGGTGATGAAAAATAAGACCTTTATTGGCTCTAATCAATCACACCATACATAATGTTTCTCACACACTTTATACTCACATCAAATAACTCTTCAGAAAGACCGACGGAACAGTCTCCTTAACATCAACAATCTATTATTCATAATAACTATTGTCTGGTTAACTTTTCTAATATAATTTACGTTCCTTATTTTTATGCATAATCTAAATATTGTTTAAAGTTAACCGTTTAATAATTATTCTTTACTTTCTACATTTTCCACTATTTTAAGAATACAGTCACGGCTTATTGTACTTCTGAATAAGTCCGTGACAGCACTCCTCACAGCCAATCACGTGCGGTTCCGCTAGACCGTGCGGAAATCGCACGCTCGGACGAAGGCCGCCAGAATCCAGATCCCAACGCGGTCGGCCGGACACTACCGTATTCCGCATATTCGCGCGCGGTCGGCCGGACATAGCCGTATTCCGGATCCCAACGGCGGGTCAGGTACAGGGGAATCCGTCTTCCACAATACACCCATAATCTAAAAGTGTTAGATGAGCTTGAAGAGCGTTTTCTATCCAGCTGCCAGTGCCACACGATGCCTTAACTCAAAATGTAGGAATTTCATGGACTCGAATTTAGTTCCTGTGATCGCGACATACTTCGATGAGGCGGGAGTCGATATCGTGCTTATGTGTCGCAGCTTCCACAGGCAGCGGCAAACGCTTTAGATATTTTCGAAAGCCTCGGAGGATTGAAATAAGCTTATGCTGAGGTTCTTAAGGTCGTGAGGGTAGTCCTCAAACTCCCGCTCACAACGTGCTCAAATGAACGTTTTTTCTCTGTGTTGGCGTTTGTGAAGGACTACCTCCGGACAACGGGAAAACGACCGACTTTCGCATTTGCTGCTTATGTTCTCTGAAAAGGCTGCAGTGAAGGAGCTGAAGGACTTCGCAAAAATGAAGCACAGGAGGTAAGTGAAGGAGCTCAATTTTGAAAAGCTTGTCGACGACTTCGCAAAAATGAAGCGAAGGAGGTATCCATTGCTGAAGTAACTGTACGTTAATTTAAGTTTTTGATTTATGCAGTAAACGTTCCATCTTGGTACTGTTTTTGGTCCCTAAATAAGCTGCAAAAGGCCAGCCTGGAGTTATTACGGTACCTAAAGGTATGTTCGAAAACTACTTATAATTACCCCAAAAAAGATAATTAAATTTTAGTCTGGATGGGGGCCAAAAGTTGATACGGTTTTCTGAAATGGCGCCACTGTTGCTGATATAGCCAACACAAACTATCATTATTAAAACGAATTCTATCAGTGATTATACTACAAATATGGAAGAAAAGGCAAAAATATAAACAAAAGATAAAGCGATGAGTGAAATTCGAAAAAGTTGTTCAAATATTGAATGAAATCATCCTCAAAGAGAGACGATCAAAATGCAGAATGAAACCATTCAAGAGTTCGGAGCCAACGAAACATCTTATGAGGCGACAACAGCTCACTTGAAGAATAAGATTAAAAAGGTTGCTCGGAGGTTGATGAGGAACGTTACAAAATGGAAACCGAAAGCAAGGACGTTGTAATTCATGACCTTAAACGAGTATGAGAAAGTATAATGTCTGTGTTGTGGTGTAAGGGTTGGTTGTGATAGCGTCGCTAAGTGTAATTATCTAATAGTGATCTGGGATCAAGAACACAATGATTGGTTTTAGTCTGGAAACCGGTCATTGTGTTCTTGTTCCCAGATCAATATTAGATAATTTTGAATTATGGCTAGTGCTCTATATTTGAATCCAATAACCAAAACAAGTGTTGAGAGTGTGACGTCGTTTAGCTTATTGCCAAGTGTGGTTGGAAGGTGGTTACAAGTACACAAGTTCAGAGGTTGGTCAGATGTTATCCATGCCCGAGGAGTGCGCTAATTTAATGATGGCTAAGGCACTTAATGTTCCATTGAATTTTTCATTCGATACTCCGGTTTTTACCATTGCGCGTGGTATCCACCGCAGAGAAGAATATGTAACACGAAAGGTGAAAAGAGGACGATTTGTGGTGAAATAGATCGTACTATCTCATTGTGTTGGGAATCCAAGGTTCAGGTCTCTCTTATGCATAATGAGGGAAAGTGGAATATTAAGGGTGATTACGACTTAGTGCGAGATACTGTCGAGCCTGGAGTGCATTCTGGGACTAAGATGACCGTGACTGGTTCCATATTTAGTGTGGATGCTCACTTGAGTTTAGTAATAGCTGCTATCTGGATGCTATCAGTAGTAAAGGTTATGACGTAAGGCACATGGCACTACAAGTAGTGTTGTTATTATATCCCCCTCCCGAAGTTATTTCAGTTCGTATGGGACAGTGACCCGAGATTGACAGGCACCGGCAATTTTTGGTGAGATAGATCGTACTATCTCATTATGTAAGGAATCCAATGTTCAGGTCTCTCTCACGCATAATGAGGGAAACTGGAATATTAACGGTGATTACGACTTGAGATACTGTCGAGCCTCGATTGCATACTGGAACTAATATGACCGTAACTGGTTCAACATTTGGTGTGGATACTTACTCACTGAAATTTAGTAATCGCTGCTATTTGGATACTATCACTAGTCAAGGTTATGGCGTAAGGCACATGGCACTGAATGGCCAAATCGAATTGGTGTGTACGATGAAGGCAGCGATATTTACAGTGGCATAAGGATGGTCGAAGAGGATTTCTCTTTATACTCATCTAGTCGCGAAGATGTGAAGGCCTAGCCGAGTCTACAATCGTTCTACGGAGTACAGCAACTATCGATGTTTCTTCGTTGACTCCCAGTTAGCTAATAATACAAAAATGGAATACATTAAATGAAATGGAATGCGCAATCAGCTCAGTGATCTGTTGAATGGCTAGGGGTCTGCGGCTGCGAGGCGTTGATGACTCCGTCACAACTTGATAAAAATGGAAAGTCCGACCCGTAACGCAGGGAAGTATAAGAACCTTTTATCGTGGGACAATTGAAAGATCAGGTGCGAAGATTATACGGAGGTTAGAATAGCATGAAAAGTGCTGCGAAAGATAAGCCGATACACAAACCTAAACCAATAGAACCCAAGTGAGAGGAAAACCGCATACATTCGATGTTGACAACCAACAAACTGAAGATGATAGAAGCCAAGCGAACGATGAGAAACATTTCTCAAGGACTACATCCGCAAAATCCAACTTGCCCGATGATGGTGCGCATGATAGAAAAATGATAAAACGAACCAGTTGCTGATTTGGCCAATATATCTGCAACACTAACTATCATAATTAATACACATTCTATCAGTGGTATCTATCCAAACATGAAAGGCCAAAGGCTCGTCAGTCGCCTATTCTAAAAATGTGATATCTAAGCCCGAGTCTAGGAGTCCAAGTTTGTTCAAGAGTGTTAGATTCGAAGCTCCCTACATTATTTTAGTGCATATCGGAAAGTGACCCTAGATTGGCTATCGACATGCCACAAGCGCTCATAGGGAGACGAGATGTGGGATCAATAAAGCATATTCCACACATTAGCGCTTCTTTTGATTTATGAATGAATTTTGAGAGTAGTCGATGGTAAACTGTTTAATAATGTCAAAGCTAAAACACTGGGTTGATTCAGGTGCGTCGTATTGTTTAGCGAGACCAGATGGCTTCGAAAAATTTAAACTTGATGAAGAACGGGAAGTCCGACCCGTAACGCAGGGAAGAATAAGAACCTTTTATCGTGAGAGAACAGAAAGATCAGGTGCGAAGATTAAACGGATAGGATGAAAAGTGCTGGAAAAGATAAACCGATACACAATCCTAAACCACTAGAGCCAAGATTCGAAGAACCAAGATTCGAAGCTCCCTACATTATTTCAACGTCATTTGGGTTATTCTAGCTTTCCAGGGCCCAAAGCCACCCATGCAAATACTGTATTTTTGGTCTTACCTACCCTTTGACTTGAAGCCCCTATGTTTCGGCGAAATGATACTTCTGAAAAATATGGAATCGGCACCATAGGTACAAGTATAAGAGCGACAAACTTATCACGCGATTTTTTTAAATCAAACTTATAGATGAATAAGACATGAGGGTAGGTGGATCGAGACTAGTACACTTGCAATAGCTTACCTCACTGATAACTAGCCCCCCTACCAGTCATGCAAAAATCCCGGCACTTTCAGAACAACGCCACCCTCGATTTCAAATGTTCGTAATGATGATGATGATGACTGAATTAAAGACCCCTCTTGACTGGCCCTTCTTAACAAAAAGTAGCAAGAGTGCCAACGTTGAAATACCAGAATATGAATTATCTTCTGGAAGGATTGAAATCACAGTAAGCGAACAAGGACAATCTTTGCCTGGAGATTTTGAAATAGTGAAGTCTTTGAAGGAGTTATTGAAATCAGGTAGATTTGAGTTTGATGTTAGCAAAACAAGGGACAGAATGATTGTATATCTACAAGATGAGGAATGTGTCACAGTTGTACTTAACATGGATGCTGTCGCTGGTGTTAAGGTCCACGGAAGTGAAAAACAGAGACTAAGCAGAGGTATCATTAAAGGAGTGCCTCTGACCATGACAGAGGAAGAAAGATTGGACTGCATACAGTCTCCAGTTTCTGTTAAGGAAGTTCACAGACAAAAGTGGTACAACAGGGAAACTAAGAAATTGTCAGAGATTTTTGCTGTTATGGTGGTGTCTGAAGGTAACTGTTTACCCCCAAATGTGTGGTTCTGTGGAAGAAAACTGGAGGTCTACATGTACAACAGGAGAGTCCTGCAGTGCCATAAATGCCAAAAGTATGGACATAAAAAGGATGATTGTCAGGCCAAAGTTCATGTGTGCCTGAGATGCTCAGGAAAGCATTCATCTGATCAGTGCCCATTGAAGAACGATGATACAGGGGCAAGGTTAAAATCCTACCTGTGCGCTAATTGTAAAGGCAACTGTCATTACCGGAACGGATCAGCAACCTGTGTAACCTTGTTGAAGAACTAGAACTAGCTCAGCTAAATGCGGACCAAAAAAAAGAAGTGTGTTTGCTGAATCAGATGGCAGAGGCACAACAGAATGATCCTTAAGGTTTTATCTTGGAACTCGCGATCAGTAATGAAGGAGAAAAAAGATTTAGTGAATAATTTCTGTCTGAAAAACTGCACTGATGTGTTTTGTCTTCAAGAAACCTGGCTCCAGCCTTATGTAATATGAATTTCCGAGGGTATACTATTTTACGTAAAGACAGATATGATGCTGTGAGAGGTGGTGTGTTAATTGGAGTCAGCAAGAAGTACCATTTCACTGAATTAGACATTGTATTGGAAGAGAGTATTCAGTCTGGGATTGAAATAGCTGGATTAAGATGCATTTCATAGATGGAAAAATAATTAACATAATAAATGTTTACAATTCAAGTGGAAGTAATAAAGAATTGGGTCCAATTATAAATGACCTATTTGAAGAGATCAGATACAAAAAGGAGAAGAGATTATTGTAACTGTCGACCTCAATGCACACAGCAAGGTGTGGTGCAACTGTGATACTATAAATGCCACCGGGAAAAGCATTGAGGGACTTAATTGATCTCACATTCGCAAGCCCAAAACTGACAACAACGGCTGTGGTTGTAAGTTTGGATGAAACCTCCTTATATAGTGATCATTTCCCCATATTAATCACTGTTGACGATGTTCGAACAATGGACTGTGACCCAGAGACAGCCACTAAGTTTCAAATTAAAAAAGCGAATTGGGTTGAGTTTCGAAAGTATCTGGAGCAATTGGACATTGACAAAATTGTGGAGGGTCAAGTAACAGTAGACAGTAAAATTAAGGCGTTCCAACATAGTATTATCGAAGCTGCAAAGGCAACCATTCCTCGGAAATCAAAACGGCAAGGACAAAAGAGTACAAGTGTTTGGTGGAATAGTGACTGTGATGAAGCCAAAAAAGAGTTTGGCAGAAGGAAGAATACATATAAAAGATCTTCATCTCTACAGAATTATATAGAAGTAAAAAGGTCGTATGCTAGATTCAAGAGAACAGTTTACGAAGCTAAAAGACTTGGTCAGTGTTTATTGAAAATCTGGACTTCAGGCAACCCTCAAGCAGAGTGTATGGTTTTATTAAGAGAATGCTAAGCAAGCCTCCACCCAAGAGATCTAACCCCCCAATAATTTTTACAGAAACCAAGTGAGACATGCAGAGAAGCACCTGAGTTCTGCGATATGTTACAGTAGGCAGAGGTTTGTAAAAGAATTGTCCTAAGACTATGATTTTGTTATCTAGAGTTATACACTCCGACGAGAATTGGAGTATTGCAGGCTCTTTGGTGAGGTCCACCTAAGAGATGACCCGTTGCTGGATCTCTTCGTGGCCACTTACTCTGTGTCCAACGATGTTAAGACTACGGGTGGCAGCGGAAATAGAAGCTACTCTTCTTGGAGTGACCGACACTCTGAGTGCCATCTGCAAGGAGCCCGAAGTGTTCATACACCTCAAAACTCTTGACTGAACGAAAATCACTGAAGCTATTCAAAGGCTCGTATGGTGAGAGAAACTCCGCGATAGTACCATGGACGGTTACAGTGAGGCATTGCAAGGGTGCACATACGTGATGGAAGGTGAGACCATTTTTGTTCATAAAACACCCCATGTGACTCTTATGAGAACGTATGGTTCTTGCCGCAAATAGTAGTAACCATGTGGACTGATGTGGCTGCTCGACATCTAGCAGTGACGGTGGCCACGTGTGTGAGTGACCACATTCGACTGTACTAAAGCAACATGAGTGATTTATGGAGAACATTTGAAGGCTGCGTCATACATGCCCGGTGCGCGTATGGACAGACAGCCTTCGACTTGTTTAAAACGTGGGAGACCCTTGTCACGGGACTCGTCCTGTCTCTTCATGACCCGTTAGCTCGGGATGACCGTCTGCAAGAGACGCTCGAATCACTGCGGGACCGCTTCGTAGACTCGAATTTGCTAACCGTCATGATGCAGTTGTTACGAGAAGACGGGAACCCGGAACTGCTGCTTGAATTTGCGGGGTTGGAAAGATAATGGGCAACCCTATCGTGGAACCTTTCCAAACGACGAGGGAACGAGTGTTGGAGCAGAAAAACGTCAATCTGCAAAATTGTGCCTAAGTCACAGCTCAATGTAGAAGAGATTTTATAGTGATATTACGTGAAAAAGTCGAGATGGCCCATTCTATACCTGCATTCGGACGCGCCCCCCCTGCCCTTGTAGACCACTACCACCAGGGTGAACTGCCGCCGGACAATCTCCCGATACAGGGTTGGCTGAAGTTCAACTTCGGGAAGACCTTTGATCTAGACTTCTCTCTAGATATAACAGACATCTTGGCGGATAAGGCCGTCTTCCCTCAAAGGTCCAACTGGGCTTTCATGTACGATCGCGACGCCTTTCGCATATACCACAAGAAGCCTAAGCCCCCTATACCGGATTTCTCCACCGAACTTTTGCTCAAAATACTAAGTGACCCAGACTTTGACCCATGCAGGAAAATGGTACAGACAGGGAAGATCTGATCATTTTCTTTGTTCTGAAGGAAAGGGAGCTGTCTGTGGGCAAAGGCAGACCCTTTGCGAAGCAGAACCCTAACATACGAACTCTACAGGTCATTTTAGAGAAAACACTGAAAACCTCGATTGTGAATTTCCTCCCCTATCAATCGATGACTATGTCGGAGACAAAGAAAGAGAGATACCTTCGATCCTTGGCGGAGAGTATGAGCAACGACAGGGTTCCCAGCCATTTCATACTACTGTATGACTACGAGGGGTTCAACAACGCGCAGAGACCTTAGCATAACGACGGGATCAACCGGGATATAGATGTTCGAGTCTGCACACCGAATTTTTCAAAATTCCGTGCACTTGATGCATGACGCTTACACACCGCCCGACTATGATCCCGCCAACTTAGAGCCACTTTCCAGCGACCTGGCTTTCTACTCGAACCGAGCAGGAAATGAAGGGTTGAGGCAGACTCAATGGACGATGGCCGCAGGCGCGGCAATTCGAGTCAGCGACGATATAGGAAAACACAAAGCTAATCTTCTGGGGTCAGGGGATAATCAGCTGTCAGATGTAAGCACCCCTCTCAAACACCGAGGGAGTATAGAAGCAGCCAGGACTTATAGCCTGCGATACAAGGCGGAGAAGATCGCGTTTATAGGATCTTTGGGGTTCAAACTGAAGGCACCCGAAACGTGGCTATCGTCGACTGTTTTGGTCTATAACAAGGAGTTCTACTAAAAAGGCATCAAAATACCCGAACACATAAAGAAGTCTATGAGTCTAACACCCGACTGCAACACAGAGATAGATCTTATGGACAATATCACCGGAAGCATATTCGCGTCCGGCGAGTCCGTGGCGCAAAAGTCCCCATCGCCCACACCGGCTATGGTTCTGTCTTCCCTCTGCTTCCATCATGTCCTTGCTCGTGAGACGAAAATAAGGCACAACCTGACGGTGCATGAAAAAGTCATCATGTTGCTTTGGACAAAGAGCCTGAATGGATTTCCAGTCTCCAACCCTCTGAACTTCTTTGTCCGAGGAAACCCTGATCAAGTTGCAGATTCCCTAGCCAGTCTGAAGTATCTGTGTTGTCTAGACGAGAGATATCGGTCGCCTGTTGGGGATTCTGAGGCAAAGCTACAACAGATAGGATCCGCTCGTGGCGTTGATCAAGGACCCTGGTTTCTAAGCTACGCCAATCGATCCACTGCACCTCACTTCATAGGCACTAACTTGATGAGGACCTTCAAGTCGATCGCATTGAACAGGTTCATCCGAGCCACGATAGACCTAGCAGATGACAATGCGGGGGTTCTGCTAGGGCGACTTCAAGAAATGAGACCTTTCTACCCTCGACTGGCGCACGAGATCTATTCCAACGTGGGTGTCGCATAGGCCATCTCGCAGAGGTTCACAAAAACCACCTCAGTGATGAAAGCTACGAAGCTTGGAGAAGATAGCGAGGATATATTTTGGAACGCGTACAGGCAATGGGGAGGAAACATAAGGAAAGAGCTGACGCTTACGTACTTAAGAAACGTATCAGACGAGAAGAGAACGAAAACCAAGCAGCTTATGACTTCATGTACGACCGTTGGATCTATTGACCAGCGATTTTTTCTACTTCAGAGTGAGAGTCGCCTCGGTTTTAAACGATCGGCACTGGTTCAAAAAGGGCCATACAGAATGTATTTCGGTCAAGCGACCCGCGAAAGAAAGGTCAGGACTATTGAAGATACAGCAGCATATGTCAACATGCATGCATTATTGGTACCCATTAACGGGTTTCTTAGAACATAAGAGTTGACAACAGCACAAGGGGTTTCTCAAACCTGATTTAGGGTGTTCATCCATGTCTATGGCAAGAATGAAATAACCTTGTCAAGTGAACTTCAGGGTAAATGGAAGGAAGAGAGTATCAAAAAGTGGATAACCCTATGTCCGTTATGTATATAGTAGAATATACAGTTAGAATTCGGCATTGTCCAGAAATATCATTTTAAGAATCAGTCAGCTTAGACAATCCAACGAAGAACAGTGATAGAAAAAGAGAATGGCCAGTGAGATGAGTAGCTGAATACAGAGGTAAGTGGAATTCGGGTCAGTTGATGGCATGGACTTTACCATTACAGAATCCTGCTCAAATTCTTTAAAGGCATGGCAACAAGTACAGGTTGAAACTTAAACAAATTGTGTATCGGGATAAGGGAGATTATGAAAATATAATAGTCATGGATCTGCCTCAAATTCATTTGATCAAATCGAGGACGGAAACGGTTATTTCTAGGTTCCAGTATGAATGGGCTATAGATATGAAGAGATGCGCCTTCGGTATGCACCAATAAATGAAATTAGGAAAAAAGAGTGATGCTGTAGGTTTGAAATTCCGAGCTCCCGTATATGGGATCTGTTCTTAGTCGAGCGTGAGAAAGGACTGTATATTCAGCCTTTTGATTTCAAAGAACGTCGGGTTACACTACGCCCCGTAAGAAATCTGCGCACTATAAATATAGGAGTGATCGTCACTCTAGATTTGTACACAGTATAAGACAGCATCGTCTCGCTGCAGCAATTAATAATCGCTGGGTCTTTCAATTTTTTTGAGAAGATTTACAGCATGGTGATATTTCGTGGGTGGGATATTTTCATAGGGAATCTCCCGCACTTTGCCAGTTGTGCGAGGACATCTTGCAAGCATGGGGTCATTTCTGCTCTAGGAAACAGACATCTAAACTGTTCTGGAACAGCCACGAGTCCAACGTAAAGACCTTTCCCTTGTTAGACCAACTCGAGAGGTCTTCGAAGAAGTGTTTGAGGATGGTTGTTTTGCACAGTTCGCAGATTTCAAAACAGCGGGCATTTGGAAGGACCCAAATTCTCTCCGGCTGTTTTGGAGAAGCGAAGAGGAGCACCGGTTTAAAAGAGGAGTGAGGGCAGGGTCCCAAGGACCACTCTATCAGTCCGTGATCCTGCCTCATGGTGAATATCATGTAAATACAGTGCGTAGTTCCGTGTGCGTCAACATGGATGTAGACTATAAGAGACTAGTCCTACCGAACAGGTCACGCCTTCACAACTCTCGAAGAATCAACACGACCACAGAGAGACAACCCCCATCGTGCAATCACTGAAGCCGAGCTATGTAGACCCAGTTATTGTATGGCTAGTGCCAGTCCATCTGCACCGGAGTATGGCTCGGATGGGTTGTCGGCGAAACGTCCCCAATCGAAACGTCTCCAAAACAAAATGTTCCCATGGCAAAACATCCCCATGGCGAAACGTCCCCTGCTAAACTGGACTAATAACCAAAATACGACAGTATTTTTCGAGGGTACATCAAGGTTTACATCAGACCCAGCTTTCTTTCAAACACAGTTCGTCAGTGCAGTTCGTACGCAAATGTGGAGCCCGGGAGTTCCTCCAAGCTCCAATATACCCCGCGAAAAGTAAAATTTCGAAAAACGATAAGGCTTCAGGAGAGAAAATTACAAAGCTATAAAGTCCGTATACGCACTCTATAGGGTGAGCTTAAGCAGAGAACATTAGCTTGTAAAAGCAAAGCAGAAAGAGATGCTCTGCAGTTAGCTGAAAAGTGTCTGACAGGCATTGCTTTAGTGTTGTTTAAGATCAATCTCCGCAGAACAAAAAGCAGAACAGAAAAAAAAGACAACAGCTTTAACATTGTATTTTCTCACCCCACATGTTTATAAAAGATCCGACAAGCGAACATTTTCAAAATACCTGCCCATCAGGACACTACAGAGTTCCTTGTCACAGATACAGTTGCTAGAAGGGTTCAATGAAAGTGTGTTTTTGCTGTTGCAGCAAAAAAGTGCAGAAAATGGCTGAAGACCAAAAATTCTGTTCTTTAGCTATTGACGATATGTCCATCAAACCCGGGTTGGATTACATTAGAGATAAAGACGTCGTAGTAGGAAAGGGTGAAGATGGCTTAGTAAAGTATGCCACGGTTTTGATGCTTCAGAGCATAAAAAACAACTGGAAGCAACCAGTGCCATATTTTTTTCTCCGCCAATGGACTAAAAGGTGCGACGCTGAAAGCCCAGGTTTTAGAATGCATAGATAGGTGCAAGGCGTCGGGCTTTATTGTGAAAGCCATTATTTCTGAGCAAGGCGGAAATTTCCGAGGTTTGAAAAAAGACCTTGGAGTATCTCGGCAAAAACCACACTTTCTCAGGTCTGACGAGAAAATATATTTCATTTCTGACCCCCCCCCCCATCTTCTGAAAAGCATCCGTAACAATCTGATGAGATATGACGTCAAATTTGGAAGATGGAGGGCTTCCTGTGACGATTTTTTACGGCTTTACGTTTTAGAGGAGAAATTTAAGATCAAAACCGCGCCCAAGCTGTGCAAGCGACACGCTTATCCGTCAAACCTAGAGAAGATGAAGGTTAAAACTGCAGCACAAATTTTGAGCCACTCCGCGTCTGCTGGACTCAACTACTACGTCAGCAAAGTCGACTACCACCGAAGGCAGTAGGAACGGCAGAGTTCGTGTCGTTTTTCGACAATCTTTTCGACTGTGTCAACTCCCTGGGCAGTCGCAGCAAAAAAATGCTTAGACGCCCGCACAGTACAGAGAGCAAGTCGTACAAGTTCCTTCAGAATTCCATAAAAGTCTTGTCGAGTTTGAGTTTTGTTGAACCCAAAACCGAGAAATGAATGGACTCGAGAATACACTGTGTGAAGGGTTGGCTGCTATCAGTTTCCGCCATCTTAGAACTGGTCAAAGAACTAACGACGACGCGCGGGTTTAAATATGTATGCAGTCGGCGACTCAACCAGGACGGACTGGAGCAATTCTACGGAACTCTGAGGCGTTCGGGAGGGTTATGTGACAAACCTACTACGCGAGACTTTTCGAACTTGTACAAGCTGAAATTAAGATTTCTTAAACTTTAGACAAGGGCATAAATGCATGTTTACAGTATCAACGTAATCCTTTTTATCAGGCACCTTATCTTATACCTAGAAGTTTAATCCTTCCTCAAGAATCAAAATCTTACGTGAACTTGCTGTCTGTAAGAGCTTTTCCACCCCTGTGAAAGAGAGCGGCAACTGTGAAAGTGTAGAGATTGAGTCACCGCTGTTCACAGAACTCTTTGAGAAAACAAGAAAATGTCGAAATTCTGCCGACTCTCGGACGCCTTCCTATTGCTGCTCGGCAAAGTGACGACGATGACGGGCCGTTTGAGGAAGTCGAGATGGAAGATGTTGAGGAAGGCAACTTTGCATATGTTGTCGGCTTTGTCTTGAAAAAATTGCTGCTCTGGCACAGCTGTGCAGAATGCGAGCAGCAATTTAGTCAGTCAGAGGAGAGTCGGTTCGACCCGGCGTACGATTTACTGCGAATGAAAGCGTACGAAAACTCGTCGAGAGACTTCTCTGGGTTAACGGTTCCATCTCTGCCATTGATACAGTTCTGCAAGGAACTGGAAAAAAATCGCTGTTGCCGAGTTTGATGCCTGCTGTTGGGTACCTGGTCTTGTTGGCAGAGCTTATCTGCTTGCGATGGAGATAGATTTCCAGCATGGATGCCAAAACTTTCCGAAGGAGAAGATAGTTAGTATTTTTTCGTACTTCAGAAACGTATCAGACGAGAAGAGACCAAAATCAAGCAGCTTATGACTTCATGTACGACCGTTGGATCTATTGACCAGCGATTTTTTCTACTTCAGAGTGAGAGTCGCCTCGGTTTTAAACGATCGGCACTGGTTCAAAAAGGGCCATACAGAATGTATTTCGGTCGAGCGACCCGCGAAAGAAAGGTCAGGACTATTCAAGATACAGCAGCAGATGTCAACATGCATGCATTATTGGTACCCATTAACGGGTTTCTTAGAACATAAGAGTTGACAACAGCACAAGGAGTTTCTCAAACCTGATTTAGGGTGTTCATCCATGTCTATGGCAAGAATGAAATAACCTTGTCAAGTGAACTTCAGGGTAAATGGAAGGAAGAGAGTATCAAAAAGTGGATAACCCTATGTCCGTTATGTATATAGTAGAATATACAGTTAGAATTCGTCATTGTCCAGAAATATCATTTTAAGAATCAGTCAGCTTAGACAATCCAACGAAGAACAATGATAGAAAAAGAGAATGGCTAGTGAGATGAGAGTAGCTGAATACAGAGGTAAGTGGAATTCGGGTCAGTTGATGGCATGGACTTTATTTTACCATTACAGAATCCTGCTCAAATTCTTTTAAGGCATGGCCTCAAGTACAGGTTGAAACTTAAACAAATTATGTCTCGGGATAAGGGAGATTATGAAAATATAATAGTCATGGATCTGCCTCAAATTCATTTGATGAAATCGAGGACGGAAACGGTTATTTCTAGGTTCCAGTATGAATGGGCTATGGATATGAAGAGATGCGCCTTCGGTATGCACCAATAAATTAAATTTGGAAAAAAGAGTGATGCTGTAGGTTTGAAATTCCGAGCTCCCGTATATGGGGTCTGTTCTTAGTCGAGCGTGAGAAAGGACTGTATATTCAGGACTGTATATTCAGCCTTTTGATTTCAAAGAACGTCGGGTTACACTAGGCCCCGTAAGAAATCTGGGCACTATAAATATAGGAGTGATCGTCACTCTAGATTTGTACACAGTATAAGACAGCATCGTCTCGCTGCAGCAATTAATAATCGCTGGGTCTTTCAATTTTTTTGAGAAGATTTACAGCATGGTGATATTTCGTGGGTGGGATATTTTCATAGGGAATCTCCCGCACTTTGCCAGTTGTGCGAGGACATCTTGCAAGCATGGGGTCATTTCTGCTCTAGGAAACAGACATCTAAACTGTTCTGGAACAGCCACGAGTCCAACGTAAAGACCTTTCCCTTGTTAGACCAACTCGAGAGGTCTTCGAAGAAGTGTTTGAGGATGGTTGTTTTGAACAGTTCGCAGGTTTCAAAACGGCGGGCATTTGGAAGGACCCAAATTCTCGCCGGCTGTTTTGGAGAAGCGAAGAGGAGCACCGGTTTAAAAGAGGAGTGAGGGCAGGGTCCCAAGGACCACTCTATCAGTCCGTGATCCTGCCTCATGGTGAATATCATATAAATACAGTGCGTAGTTCCGTGTACGTCAACATGGATGTAGACTATTTGGACATAGAAGACACTTTGTTTAAAATGCTTATATTCACCAGGTGGGACAGGATCAGATCACGGCTAGGGTTCAAGTGCCCTCCTCCTTTCAAAATTCCGAACTGTCTGGATGTGGATGAACAGACGGAGAGCGGGATGAGCTATTTGTGTCCCCAGTGCAAAACAGTGATGCACCGTGTTCGTACCGCGTTAAATGATATGGTTTTCGTGTACCGATGAAAATCAGGAAGGGTGTTTACCGATTTAATGTCTCATTTCGGTGAACCTTCCTTCCGCCAGATTTACTTTAAAATTGAGCAGGCGATCACGGCTATTTTGACGGACGCGGAAAAATCTCCGTCAATAGAGCCGATGATCAGGGGACTTTTCCGTCGTGAATATGGGAAGCAAGGACAGCATATGTTTCGTAAAACTGCTCCTGCTTCTTGTATTCCCCTTCCGCCTGCTCAGGGCTTTCCGTGATGATATATCAGTTTTACGACACTGTAAAAAATTTATTCTTTTGTAAAATAAAAACGTAGTTTCTTTATCATATATTGTATATCTTGCTGACGGTCTTCGGAACAAAAGGCGTAACTGTGCCAAAAATAACATACTGTTATCCTATCCACCTGATGGTGTTTACATTTTACAGCTAGACAATCAATACAGGATGCCGGATTCCAGATCCCCGCGCGCTCGGATGGATGCGGCCGGATTCGGGATCCCCTTGCGCGGCCGGCCGGATTCCGAAGATGCGCATCCGGGTGTGTGCGACCTGGGGGGAGGGGGGCTGACTGACGGTGTCAGGTATAGGGAAACCCATCTTCTACAATACGCCTATAGTCTATTTACAGCTCGATCCCTAGAGGCGATGAGAGGAAATCTCAATATCCATTACCAACGACTTTATCTCTGTATTCGGGCTCTTGTCGTCTACTCGAGAACTGACTGATTTGCAGCTACTGGGGTACTTCAGGAAGCATCTGGACCACAGATCTATCGGAGCTGAATTCCGGAGAAGGGGAGAACCCACACGCCCCAATACCGGAGCCCACGTACAATGTTCCCGCCACCCTCTGGCAGAGCCAACACGCTATCTTATCGTGGGAGCTGAGGACAATCGTAGTGGAAAGCGACTGCATTGCACTTCGCTTCACGAGCGCCCTGGCACATAACCGACAACAGAAGATTAGTGTGATCATGGCGCAGAACTTGGAGTTCAAGTATCTAGTGGCTCTGACTTGAGCATACTTGCCGGAAACCACTCGGGTGGTGTTGAGCAACTCCGACTTGAATTCAAGCCAAAGCTCTGCTCGACTGCCATATTGTGCAACAGCTGGGACTCGCTGTGATCGGAGACGTCCTAATCACTGCCGATCACGGTCTGGCCAGAGAGTTGAGGGGCTTTATCGACCCCAGAATGGATTGCGCTGCGTTGAGGAATCCTGCTACGTACGGTATCATTTTCATGCGGGCACTCGGCTCCATCGATAGTTCTTCCAACAGGAAGTACACGCTCGTTGTCCCCAATCACCCATTCGACCAATTTATGGTTGGGGCCAGGATGTTGTTGAGGTTCTACGGCGAGTGGATGCCAAACACCAAGAAACTCGGAGAATTTATCGAGACGTTGAGCGGCAGGGAGAATCTAAACGTATCTGCCGATGCAGTCTACTTGACTTTCGCACCTGAGCTCTTGGGCTGGCTCCCCGTGTCCAACGTATGCCTGGACCACGATGTGGTCAAAAGCAAATTAACGCCGGAGCCGAAATTCCAACCCCTTGCCTTTGACGGGTATAGTTTCATGGATCCGTCAGTAGCTGAGCCCTTCGACCGGAGTCGGAGTGAACTCAACTCGTTGCAGTGGAAAGCAAACATGTCAGAGGGTCTCCCAGTTCGTGAATCGCCCTCGCGCGGAAGTGCTCCTGACAACGAGCACACGCACACGGCTAGGCCCCTAAAGCTGGCCACCACGGCTCTGAACAAGTATCTTGAGGCCATCATGTGGGATACATGGTCGGGATTCAACGGCATGATCAAGGTGACCTGGTTGCTCTTGCCAATGGCGCAGGAGGCGTGGCTTCCCTATTGCAAACCATGTGGCCTTAACACGCAGTCACTTTGACAACCCCTGCTCTGCTCAACGGTCCAATGGCACACAGGATAATAGATTTAAGGTGGGTGTGTGATGGTGATCTGACCAAGGCGCAAACTTTGTACGTCCTAAACAGCGTGGTCAGGTTGATAGGAGTCCTTACCATGGACGCTCAGTTCCTAGGAGAAGCGGGTGAGATCCAGATAAGCACCCCTCTCAGCATGTTTGTAAACTCGAGAGCTGGATCCAACGCCCTCGTGGTGAGCAGGACTTGCATAGGGAAGACCAAAACGAGGGTTCCGTGGCCCATGCTCAACGCCAAATTTAGGTTTTGCAGACTGATGAAGCCCATCTCCTCGACGCCGCAAGATGAGAATGAGTGCTTCATTCTTTGCTATCATCCCTACACCATCGAGCCAGTCTCGCTAGACTCGCTAAGCCTGGAATCAGTTGAAACGAATGAGTTAGTTCTTAAGAAAGCCAGGGAAGAAAGAAGGGCTGCTGATCACATGATTATGAGGAGAGTGCTATGGCCGCACAGGAAATGGGGGCAGCCCCTGCCACAAGACACCTCCATCGACAACGTTGAAGAGATCTACCACCAGTGCAGCAAGTGGCTCCGCGATAAGATGTGTGCTGTTTTTTACATCTGCTCCAATTCTGAGCCTGGTGCAACCAGTCTCTCGTCTAATATTTTATTCACAGCAATGCTTATCTTGTGAAACGAATCTCAAAAGAGCAGATGACCCATTTACACCGGAGTTCCAGAAAGAAATCGAGGAGTTCAATCCGTATGCCCAAACATCTGTAATGCATCAGATGATTTACAAAGTAATTAAATGAAACGAGCTTGGTTGACATGGAACTGAATAACTCTACGACATTAAACAACTACTCATTGAGTGTATCCTGACGCACGAACAAATAAGAGCATCTCATTATTACACAAAACTTTGTCGGACGAATCCTACCTGACTAAACAGCGACTCCTCCAAGCCAATAATCGACAAGACTGGACAGATCAGTGAAGAGAACAGTAGATGTAGGCCGCTGTTGCTTAGCAAGTAGGGCCTGGGCAGCAAGGTTCAGTAAACCAGTGACCAAGTCAACAGGCCACTCACCAGCCTTGGGATCGGGTGTCGCTAGCTTCAAGATGTCATGTCGATTTCCTTGGTAGATGGTCTGAAAGTACAGGAGTAGCTGTATTGAAAAATATATGGCCTATTTCTTTAAAGAAAGAAGCAATAAGTAATAAAGTGTTGGCTAGAGTGCAAATTTGTAAGAATTCGTGTTTTCTATAGGAGTTATTTGGTTGAAATTATTTTACAACGGGAAGAATAAAGACCCCCAAAGATGTGTGTTCTATGTTTTTCATAGTAGCCAAGCACTGGAGCCACAGCCACTACGGGTTGGTTACGATTTAGCCGGAGCCGAATAGCTGACCCAACACTGTCATATCATTCATTCCGTGTTAAGCTGTATTATCAGCTGTATAACGTAGAAGGATTAGTCATTATATCGTCAAAGAGTATTTTAATCGTAAGCACAAAGAAGATCATAATTATATATACATAAGTAAACGTTCGAGATAGTCAAGTTGCGGTTTTAAAGGTTCAGGTATGAAAAATAAAATTGTTCCTGAAAAAGCGTAAACCGTGTTTCGTGATATTCTGAGGTGACGTGCGTCATGTTTGTGTATTGGCCATCGTTGGTGTAAGTCGGTTAATAAACTAACATCCGAATAGACTGGATGTACATATTAGGCCTAAACCGTGGTTACATGTAATCCAAAGGTGAACCTAAGGATTCTGTTAAGCCGTCGCGACCTTCGTTGTTCTATTGACAAAAAGGGGCCGAGTAACATCTCATTCAAAATCAAAGTGAGCAGGGGGACACGGTAGGACTTGGAGATGGAAGATATTGAAAATTTGTCCAAGGGGGCCAAGCCATTTTGTTGAAACATAAACGTTCGAGGTGGTAGAGATTTCGTTATAACGTCCAGGTATTATTCTGTGTTCCGATATTTTGATTGTGACGGTGTTAATTCATTGTTGCCATGTATACTTTATTCAGTCGGTCAATAAACTGACCTCCGAAGAGACTAGTCCTACCGAACAGGTCACGCCTTCACAACTCTTGAAGAATCAACACGACCACAGAGAGACAACCCCCATCGTGCCATCACTGAAGCCGAGCTATGTAGACCCAGTTATTGTATGGCTAGTGCCAGGCCATCTGCACCGGAGTATGGCTCGGATGGGTTGTCGGCGAAACGTCCCCAATCGAAACGTCTCCAAAACAAAATGTTCCCATAGCAAAACGTCCCCATGGCAAAACGTCCCCATGGCGAAACGTCCCCTGCTAAACTGGACTAATAACCAAAATACGACAGTATTTTTCGAGGGTACATCAAGGTTTACATCAGACCCAGCTTTCTTTCAAACACAGTTCGTCAGTGCAGTTCGTACGCAAATGTGGAGCCCGGGAGTTCCTCCAAGCTCCAATATACCCCGCGAAAAGTAAAATTTCGAAAAACGATAAGGCTTCAGGAGAGAAAATTACAAAGCTATAAAGTCCGTATACGCACTCTATAGGGTGAGCTTAAGCAGAGAACATTAGCTTGTAAAAGCAAAGCAGAAAGAGATGCTCTGCAGTTAGCTGAAAAGTGTCTGACAGGCATTGCTTTAGTGTTGTTTAAGATCAATCTCCGCAGAACCAAGGGCAAAAGAAATTTTGCCACAGAAAAAAAGACAACAGCTTTAACATTGTATTTTCTCACCCCACATGTTTATAAAAAGATCCAACAAGCGAACATTTTCAAAATACCTGCCATCAGGACACTACAGAGTTCCTTGTCACAGATACAGTTGCTAGAAGGGTTCAATGAAAGTGTGTTTTTGCTGTTGCAGCAAAAAAGTGCAGAAAATGGCTGAAGACGAAAAATTCTGTTCTTTAGCTATTGACAATATGTCCATCAAACCCGGGTTGGATTACATTAGAGATAGAGACGTCGTAGTAGGAAAGGGTGAAGATGGCTTAGTAAAGTATGCCACGGTTTTGATGCTTCGAGCATAAAAAACAACTGGAAGCAACCAGTCCCATGTTTTTTTCTCCGCCAATGGACCAAAAGGTGCGACGCTGAAAGCCCAGGTTTTAGAATGCATAGATAGGTGCAAGGCGTCGGGCTTTATCGTGAAAGCGATTATTTCTGATCAAGGCGGAAATTTCCGAGGTTTGAAGAAAGACCTTGGAGTATCTCGGGAAAAACCAAATTTTCTCAGGTCTGACGAGAAAATATATTTCATTTTTAACCTTCCCCCCATCTTAAAGCATCCGTAACCGCCAATGGACCAAAAAGGTGCGACGCTGAAAGCCCAGGTTTTAGAATGCATAGATAGGTGCAAGGCGTCGGGCTTTATCGTGAAAGCCATTATTTCTGATCAAGGCGGAAATTTCCGAGGTTTGAAGAAAGACCTTGGAGTATCTCGGGAAAAACCAAATTTTCTCAGGTCTGACGAGAAAATATATTTCATTTTTAACCTTCCCCCCATCTTCTGAAAAGCATCCGTAACCGCCAATGGACCAAAAAGGTGCGACGCTGAAAGCCCAGGTTTTAGAATGCATAGATAGGTGCAAGGTGTCGGGCTTTATCGTGAAAGCCATTATTTCTGATCAAGGCGGAAATTTCCGAGGTTTGAAGAAAGACCTTGGAGTATCTCGGGAAAAACCACATTTTCTCAGGTCTGACGAGAAAATATATTTCATTTTTACCCCCCCCCCCCCCCCATCTACTGAAAAGCATCCGTAACAATCTGATGAGATATGACGTCAAATTTGGAAGATAGAGGGCTTCCTGGGACGATTTTTTATGAAGGTTAAAACTGCAGCACAAATTTTGAGCCACTCCGCGTCTGCTGGACTCAACTACTACGTCAGCAAAGGTCGACTACCTCCGAAGGCAGTAGGAACGGCAGAGTTCGTGTCGTTTTTTGACAATCTTTTCGACTGTGTCAACTCCCTGGGCAGTCGCAGCAAAAAAATGCTTAGACGCCCGCACAGTACAGACAGCAAGTCGTACAAGTTCCTTCAGAATTCCATGAAAGTCTTGTCGAGTTTGAGTTTTGTTGAACCCAAAACCGAGAAATGCATGGACTCGAGAATACACTGTGTGAAGGGTTGGCTGCTCTCAGTTTCCGCCATCTTAGAACTGGTCAAAGAACTAACGACGCGCGGGTTTAAATATGTATGCAGTCGGCGACTCAACCAGGACGGACTGGAGCAATTCTACGGAACTCTGAGGCCTTCGGGAGGGTTATGTGACAAACCTACTACGCGAGACTTTTCGAACTTGTGTACAAACTTGCTGTCTGTAAGAGCTTTTCCACCCCTGTGAAAGAGAGCGGCAACTGTGAAAGTGTAGAGATTGAGTTGCCGCTGTTCACAGAACTCTTTGAGAAAACAAGAGAAAAATTGTCGAAATTCTGCCGACTCTCGGACGCCTTCCTATTGCTGCTCGGCAAAGTGACGACGATGACGGGCCGTTTGAGGAAGTCGAGATGGAAGATCTTGAGGAAGGCAACTTTGCATATGTTGTCGGCTTTGTCTTGAAAAAATTGCTGCTCTGGCACAGCTATGCAGAATGCGAGCAGCAATTTAGTCAGTCAGAGGAGAGTCGCTTCGACCCGGCGTACGATTTCCTGCGAATGAAAGCGTACGAAAACTCGTCGAGAGACTTCTCGGGGTTAACGGTTCCATCTCTGCCATTGATACAGTTCTGCAAGGAACTGGAAAAAATAGCTGTTGCCGAGTTTGATGCCTGCTGTTGGGTACCTGGTCTTGTTGGCAGAGCTTGGCTGCTTGCGATGGAGACAGATTTCCAGCATGGATGCCAAAACTTTCCGAAGGAGAAGATAGTTAAGTATTTTTTTTAGAATGCGCTACCATTACATGGTTCGGTTTGCCAACCAGCAGATGAACCAAAACCCAGTAACTGGGAAGCATTAAAGGACACCTCCGGAAACATTCCTTTCTATCTTCTAATTGGCGCGCTAAGGAGAATTACGATTTCCGCGGATATGTCTGTGGAAGTGACTTTCGTGGTCTCTTAAAAAGTGGTTATCTTGTTTTTAGGTGTCCTTTAACGAAAATTTGTCCTGATCTCGGACTGGATCTTTTTAGTACACGAATAAGTATAAGTTGCCTTCCTCTATATTGTCCGTCTCTTTGCCGTAGTAGTAAGTTTGTTTGCCACGAGCAGTTCATTCGATGTATTTGCAGCCAAATCGAAGATGTTTTAGTTCTGCCAATAATTTTACTTAGTTCAGTAGTCCTGTTCTGTTTGGTTGTCATCATTCGTTCTACTTTGCCATTTTTCCGAATCGCAGTGCATTCACGTATTCAGTGTATTTGATCTATTGTGTTTGATTAGAAGAATTGATAAGACGAATAAAAGCGAAGTCGAATTATTATTTACTCGTACACACTGCTCACAACCCAAAATTAGGCTACAGAAAGGTAAATTATAACATTCGGTGGAAAATTTAGAACTTGAGTAGTCCTATAGTCGTCCTCTACTCGGTTGTTGTACAAGGTCCCTTATGCCTGTCTAACATGCCTTAGGACTGCTTCATGGTCTATACGAAATCAGCCAGTGCGTAACATTTTTTTCTTGTCGTAGCTCAGTTAGAATAGTTTAGCTCTTTCGTCATATGGACTCCTAAGTTTCGAAAAGTATATGACCTTTTTGCGATGACCGATAATATTGTCACAGACTTTATGAAGAAAGCAGCGTCTCGACTTGTAAACTATCTAGCGATTCCTGGCTGATCCCAAATTAATCTAAAAGTTATCAGAAAGGGTTCTGAATATTATATTCCGGAATATATTCCTAGAAAATTATTATATATAGGAATATTACTATATCGAATAATAGTACCGCTACGCATTTCTCATAGGTAAGTATTATGACGGGTATTTGAGTCGATTACCATAAAATGGCTGGACAGTTCGGATGACAGTCCCACAAAATACAACAAAAACCATGCTTTATAATACATTTTGTCGCATTTATTCCTTTCGCATTCCTTCGCAATAAATGTGAGACCTCCACTGCTTTCTTCTGATAACATTACGCACCCACGGTGGTCACAACAGAAATTTCTGTTTTCACTCCCGGAATAGAGCCAAGATCTTTCCGCGCTGATTGGCTCTGGGAGAAATAAATATGTGTGTTGAAATCCTTCTATGGGCAAGATACGACTCCGCGCAACTGGTCGAACTGGTGTCTATATAGATAGGCTGTGCTTTCAAAGCGGATTAACTGAAGACCACAGCATGGGAATAAGAACAGCTTCCAATGTGCTATGAAAAGTGCACTAATGTGAGGACTGGATTGAGCGCTAAGAAATCTGCCAGACAGCTTCAATTACTCCTGTCGAACTGTCAGTCAGTGCTTCCACTCGGAGCACTCTCACAATAAGTAGGCTCCTCTTAAAAATATTATTTAGTAAGTATAAATTTTTACTGAACCTGTCAGAAATTTTCCAGGCAATGCTGAAACTATGCGCCACAGGCCACACTGCCAAAATAAGCGGAAGTGGAAGCACTGCTGCCAGTGGAGCGAACTCGAGAGCTGACATAAGTGGCGCTTTTGATCGCCGATCAAATTTGCCCGGTAGACGAAGCGAGTTTGCCGATTCGTGCATAACAAATAGCCGTTGGCGATCGCCGATGTTTCTGGGTGCGCAAAAACGAGTTTCTCACTTTTGAAAATACCGCCTAATCCTCAAACGAAATCCATACGTCAACGGCTATCGGCGAGTCCTCGGCCGATGGGCACTAATTTAGGCGATGCACGTTAGCCGGTCAGAGCGAAAACAGAAAATAAGATAAACAGCTACGGCAATCGGCTTCCGGCGAACGTCGAAAACACCAAAAAATCAAACGGTTACGCTATCGGCGATCAAAAACGCCACTATAGACAGACACTGGACAACGCAACGACAAAGCATGTACAGGAACGGCTCAAAGAAAAACCATCGAAGACGGACGCATGTGAAACAGCCCAAATAATTACGAACCATGTGCGGCAACCTCTCAAAGACGCAAATATGCCCGGCCTTAAGTTTCTTCCATACTTCAGATGCACTGAAGAAAAGTGCTAACGAGTTTTCAGGCTCAGCGTCTCGTAATCGTGATCGACTTCAGTCTTCTAATCCCCAAGTTTGAAGAAAACTAACTAATCACAACACATCGTTCTCAACTCAACTAGACAGTCGACTGAACAAAGACATTTTCGCTCTTTGACGAAGACCTAGTAACAACACGTACACAATCACCAACAAACAGATCGAGACTGGAGATAAAGTGCTCCGTCTGGAGGGGTACACCGAGCCCACAAATAACCTAGCAAAGACATTACTATCAGAAGGTGGTGTTTAGATCAACAGACTCTTCCCTCAATGTCAACTAATGCGGGATGGTGAAATCAGGAGTACGGTTAACCGTGGTAACGCTGCGGATAGACGATCAGGTCTTTTGCTCGGATTTTTTACACCTACATCAACTCAGCAAATCAAAGTCGAGATTTGTTCAAACTGTATGATCGAAGTAGGGCCGTATCCAGGGGGGTGTAGGGGGTCCATACATACGAAAATAATCGTTTTTTATAGGCTTTAACCTCTGCTCTACGTCTTTTTTGTACTTTTTGGTCCCCCCCGCCGCCCCCCCCCCCCCGAAATAAATTCCTGGATATGGTCATGGATCGAAGTGTGGAAAATTTCTCTGGGAAATCCTTATCGTGTATTCGCAGCATAAACGAGGAAAACAGTATTTTTAGGAGACAAGATTTCAGATGACAAGAACTCTTCTTCTAAATATAATTTCGAGCAAGAAAGATAAAACAAATGAGAGATTCATAATATTTGGGAGGATGAAGAGTTTACAGACGATAAAACTAAGAAATTTGCGATTTTTCATGCATAAACAAGAGGTTTTTCAACTCTCGTAACACAAACATCCATCAGCAACATTTTCTATCTACTTTATTCAAAAAAAATCCGACTATCCTGTAGCCTACATACGAATCCTGTATATTCCAGTCCAGACTCACAATTCGGTTTAGTTATATTAGCCCCTCAATCATCATCACCATCATTAACGTCTAAAAAAAAGCTCTGATCTATTTACCTTCAGCATAAAGCTGCAAACTTTCCTGACCATGGGAGTTTTGCAATACCCTTCAATTTAAAACGCGAATCTACCGTACCATCTGTGCGTAATGTATGCTGATAATGAGACGAGGAGGACAAACAGAGCTTGGAGTTTAGTAGCAAATGAAGTGTGTTTTTTTTACAACAGCTACAAATCTTAACTTGATACAATAACCAAATGCCGGCGCGACGCCTCTGCAGATACGCAGCTACAATCCTGGTTTCTTTTACTCGAGTTCGAGGCTAAGTATTATATTTCACTGTACGTAGATTGTGGCATTTAGCAAAACTACAGTAGCTTGTTTCTTTATCCTTAGATCGCAACTAAGCTAAAAAGATACTAGCTATTTGAGATAAATGTCTCGATCTTTTACGGAAATATTTTGTTATTTTTATTATTTTTCTATGTTATTGTACAACTGTACAAAAAGATGGATTAGTCATGTAAAAAGTAAAAAAGAAGAAACTATGAATGGCAAAACAAGTACAATTTAAAAATCCAGTCCCACCGCTGTTTGTGTGTATGTAAATATGTTCACTTGTTCTCCCAGAGTTTTCAGTCTGTAATTGTTGATCTTCTTCTCTATGAAACTGTAACGTTTCCCTTTGGTTTTGTTTTTTTTCTCTTTTCTTATCCGTCCCTTTTCGTTCTGAAGTGACGGGTGATAAATAAATAAACAAATAAAAAACAGAATTTATGGTACCAACAGAAGAAAATGTGGACAGGTAGATTCCATAGAGTCATAGGTATCCCATCCCGTCACTGAAGCCACGAGACCTCAAAAAGTAAGAAGCAAACTATCAGCGCAAAGGGCCTCTGAATCGTTGTTTTTGTTTGGCTAAATTTGAGAAATTGGCAATATATCAGAAAAGAGCACACGTCGCTCTCTCCTTCTTAATTGTTTTGCAATCTCTACGGCAGCCACGAGAGGCAGGGGTGTGGAAAGGTGGTGAAATTCTCAGAAGAGGGAGGTTTCTGGCGCAATATTACTGCAGTGTTTACAAGCAGAGGAGAACGGAACTCAAATCCGTCATGTTGCCAGATTGGCGGATTTTACGCCATACAGGCGGATTTTGTCGGACACTGGCGTAAATTTTTTTCCAACTGGCGTGTGGCGTAAAACGTTGCTATTTTTATTTTAACAGGCGTACTTTTTGGCGTGAAGTAAAAAATTGACTAATCTTAAGAAAAACCGACTGTTTTTATTTCATTTTAATCGTCGCTACCTAAGGCCGAACATTTTTGGGGGTTCTCTGTTATCCCAAAAATTGTGTCATTGAATTTTTGGGAGGTGTAATTTTTACTGGCGTCTTTTTGGCGTATTTTTCAAAGACCGCGGCTTATTTCTTTGACAAAAATCTGGCAACACTGGCGAGACGGGCACATGATAATATTTGCACAGAGACTGAGAGGGAAACAAAAGCGTAAGCTCTCCAATGTGGAGGGTGGGAGAATCATATTAACCCAAGTTAATTTCGGCCTTCCTGTAATAACTTAACACAATTTCCGTAATTACATCACACTTGAGCTTTTACAATCTTTCTGGTTTCAATTTGTCTATGTCTTCGCTCCACTGGTACTGTCGCTTTGTTCCAGATACTCTAGTTCAACCTGAATCTATTTTTTCCTCAACCTGAACCAATCATGAATTGCCTGACTGTGTTCTTTTTTTTCTTACATCTTGCTCGATATCTTTTCCAGCTTCAGAGAAAAATTTCAAGCCTTTTCTAAGACTTTAGACTCGTCAGGCCGACAACTGAGCTCTCCGCAAATTGGCCATCTTTTTAGTTTCAGTTTTGCTACTTGGGTCAATCAGGAAAATCTTGACTTTCAATTCATTTGCTACATCTCGCCCGGAAACGCTAATGATATAGAAGCTGTGACCTCGCCCGAGGACTCCTTTTGAGGGTACCAGTGTTTTTGCTTGTCCCAGGGACTCACTCCCCCACAGGGAAGGCTCCGATTATCAATACTATCATCAAGGGTGACTCCCTTTCAGATTCGGTGTGGAGTCGACTTTGGGAGTTGCTGGTGTGGTTCGTTTTTGAAAGAAAAAAAAACAGACGATGGCGAAATGCGTTGGGTACCCAATACGGCCGTACAAAATTGTGAAGTAAATAGACCGAAAAACGGTCACGAGAAATACAGACTGCCCTGCTACAAGACACAAGAATATAGTCGTTAATAGCTGTTTTCGCTGTTTTCTCTCTGTTTTATATTTTTCCCGTTTTTGTCAAAACACCGAACACGCTGTTACTCATTTTCCCGTTTTTGGGATCCCAAAACGTAAGTGGAGGGATACCTATGACATCGCAAAAGTTGTCCGTCTGTCCGTCCGTCCGTCTGTCCGTCTGTCCGTCCGTCTGTCTGTCTGTAAGCACGATAACTCTCGAAGGCAGTGAGATATTTTGATGAAACTTGGTGTGGGGATTCTTTGGGTCAAGAGTAAGGTCGAGTTCGTAGATGGGCCCTGTAGCTTTACATTTAGGGGTGGGGGAGGGGGTTTAAATTAAGGGGCAAGCACTTTTTTTTAAACAACTAATGTGATAGTCGATTATGGGGTAAGAAGACACGAATTATGGGGTAAGAAGACACGCTGAACACGAATATGATAACCATTTTCTCGCCCGACAAGTACTTCGTCCGAAATCCGGCCAAAACCGGAAAGTTTGTTAAAAGTAGAAGTCTTATTTGAAGTTGATTTGATGTTCGATATAGGGGTAAGAAGGCATGCTGAACAAGAATATGAAAACCGTTTTCTCGCCGGACAAGTAGTTCGTCCGGAATCCGGTCAGAACCGGAAAGTTTGTTAAAAGTAGAAGTCTTATTTGAAGTTGACTAGATGTTCGAGATAGGGGTAAGAAGGCATGCTGAACACGAATATGATCGTTATTTTTCGCCAGACAAGTAGTTCGCCTGGAATCCGGCCGAAACCGGAAAGTTTGTTAAAAGTAAAAGTTTTATTTGAAGTTGATTCGATGTTCGATATAGGGGTAAGAAAAGATGCCGAATCCGTATATGACAATCATTTTTTTGCCGGACAAGTAGTTCGTCCGGAATCCGGCCAAAACCGGAAAGTTTGTTAAAAGTAGAAGTTTTATTTGAAGTTGATTAGATGTTTGTTTCATCGGTAAGAAGACATGCTGAATCCTTATATGAAAAGCATTTTCTACTCGGACAAGTATTTAGGTCGGAATCCGACTGAAACTGGAAAATTTTTGAAAGCAAAAGTTGTGTTTTTGGGATCCCAAAACGTTAGTGACGGATACCTATGACATCGCAAAAGTTGTCCGTCTGTCCGTCCGTCCGTCCGTCCGTCCGTCCGTCCGTCCGTCCGTCCGTCCGTCCGTCCGTCCGTCCGTCTGTCTGTCTGTAAGCACGATAACTCTCGAAGGGAATGAGATATTTTGATGAAACTTGGTGTGAGTATTCTTTGGGTCAAGAGTAAGGTCAAGTTCGTAGATGGGCACTGTAGCTCTACATTTAGGGGTGGGGGAGGGGGTTTAAATTAAGGGACAAACAAAGTGTTTTGAAACAGCTAATGTGATAGTCGATTATGGGGTAAGAAGACATGCTGATCACGATAATGAAAACCATTTTCTCGCCGGACAAGTAGTTCGCCCGGAATCCGGCCAAAACCGGAAAGTTTGTTAAATGTAAAAGTTTTATTTGAAGTTAATTAGATGTTCGATCTAGGGGTAAGAAGACATGCTGAACACGATAGTGAAAACCATTTTTTGACCGGACAAGTAGTTAGTCCGGAATCCGGCCGAAACCGGAAAATTTGTTCACAGCAAAAGTTTTATTTGAAGTTGATTAGATGTTCGATTTAGGGGTAAGAAGACATGCTGAACACGATGGTGCAAACCATTTTCTCGACGGACTAGTAGTTAGCCCGGAATCCGGCCGAAACCGGAAAATTTGTTAAAAGCAAAAGTTTTATTTGAAGTTGATTAGATGTTCGATTTAGGGGTAAGAAAACATGCTGAACACGACGGTGAAAACCATTTTCTCGCCGGACAAGTAGTTCGCCCGGAATCCGGCCGAAACCGGAAAATTTGTTAAAAGTAAAATTTGTATTTGAAGTTGATTAGATGATAGATTTAAGGGTAAGAAGAGACGCTGAATCTGTCTATGACAATCATTTTTTATCCGGACATATAGTTCGTCCGGAATCCGGTTGAAACCGGATTTTTTTTAGAAGTTGAAGTTTTATTTGAAGTTGATTAGACGTTCTTTATAGGGATAAGGCGATGCGCTGAATTCGTTTCTGAACTATCTTTTTTTGGCTGGACAAGTAGTTCGCTCGGAATTCGGCCGAAAACGGAAATTCGGCAGAAGTAAAGCAGGAAGTTTCGATCAGTATCGTCAAAATAAATATGGCTTATACAGGTATATCTGAACTTAATTTTCTCAGATGATTAGCCTGGCGAAGACTGGATCTGGCGTAGTCAAGACGTAGTTGTCTGGGTCAAATATAAAATTTTTGGGATCCCATCGAAACCTTTGGTCTTGTTGTAGTTGATTAGATGTCCGATTTGGGGGCAAGAACAGATGCGGAATTCGTATATGACAATTTTTTTTTGCCGGATATATAGTTCGTTTGGAATCCGGCTGAAACCGGGAACTTTTGGATGGTCTAAATAAATGCTTCGTTTCTAGTCGTGAATATTGTAGCCAAATAGCGTTTCTGGTTTTATCGGATGCATTTCCAGACCTTCATTTGGTCTGTTGGGTCGTTGGGTCACTGGATCTCGCGAAAACAAAACCTATTTGTCTGGATCAAATATTCAATTTTTGGGATCCCATCGGAACCTTTGGTCTTGTCGTACGCTGTTCCGTGTTCTGTGTTCCGCTGGCTGTTTCGTAAAACACGGAACTTGCTTTCTTAGCATGTTTTATTACTGTTCAGATAGAAAATTGCAGAGAGATTCGCAGATAGAAAAAAAAATTGCAGAAGTTCAGAGGATAAGATGGACCCTAAAGTATGGTCGGTTTGGAATTTAATTTGCAATTTAACAGATTTCCCGCCTAAGACATGCTCGGGAACCTAAATTTGCGTTTTCGTCAGAACAGCGGCAAAACACGGAACAGCGTAAGCAAATATACCGTTTTTTGGGATCCCAAAACGTAGGTGGAGGGATACCTATGACATCGCAAAAGTTGTCCGTCTGTCCGTCCGTCTGTCTGTCTGTCTGTCTGTAAGCACGATAACTCTCGAAGGCAGTGAGATATTTTGATGAAACTTGGTGTGGGGATTCTTTGGGTCAAGAGTAAGGTCGAGTTCGTAGATGGGCCCTGTAGCTTTACATTTAGGGGTGGGGGAGGGAGTTTAAATTAAGGGGCAAGCAAAATTTTTTTAAACAGCTAATGTGATAGTTGATTATGGGGTAAGAAGACACGCTGAACACGACACGAACAAGTAGTTCGTCCGGAATCCAGCCAAAACCGGAAAGTTTGTAAAAAGTAGTAGTTCTTATTTGAAGTTGATTAGATGTTCGATATAGGGGTAAGAAGACATGCTGAACAAGAATATGAAAACCGTTTTCTCGCCGGACAAGTAGTTCGTCCGGAATCCGGCCAGAACCGGAAAGTTTGTTAAAAGTAGAAGTCTTATTTGAAGTTGACTAGATGTTCGATATAGGGGTAAGAAGGCATGCTGAACACGAATATGAAAGTTATTTTTCACCAGACAAGTAGTTGGCCTGGAATCCGGCCGAAACCGGAAAGCTTGTTAAAAGTAAAAGTTTTATTTGAAGTTGATTAGATGTTCGATCTAGGGGTAAGAAGAGATGCTGAATCCGTATATGACAATAATTTTTTTTGCCGGACAAGTAGTTCGTCCGGAATCCGGCCAAAACCGGAAAGTTTGTTAAAAGTAGAAGTTTTATTTGAAGTTGATTAGATGTTCGTTTCAGGGGTAAGAAGACATGCTGAATCCTTATATGAAAAGCATTTTCTACTCGGACAAGTGTTTAGGTCGGAATCCGGCTGAAACTGGAAAATTTTTGAAAGCAAAAGTTGTGTTATATTTGTAGTTGATTAGATGTCCGATTTGGGGGCAAGAACAGATGCTGAATTCGTATATGACAATTTTTTTTTGCCGGATATATAGTTCGTCTGGAATCCGGCTGAAACCGGGAACTTTTGGATGGTCTAACTAAATGCTTCGTTTCTAGTCGTGAATATTGTAGCCAAATAGCCTTTCTGGTTTTATCGGATGCACTTCCGGACCTTAACACTTGATCTCGCAAAGACAAAACCTATTTGTCTGGATCAAATATTCAATTTTTGGGATCCCATCGGAACCTTTGGTCTTGTTATTCAAAACAGACAACTGTGAACACAGAACACGGAACTGGAACCAGAGACAAAAAACGCAACTAACGTGTCCAGCCTGGTTGACTTTGAGCGGAACACGGGTGGGGCTATGAAGAAAGACCAGTGGATATGAATCTACACCTGAGGAGCTAGCTTTGCAACCTGATCTCTATAAATCGTACCCGAAAAAAATCAGTCACAGCTTAGTCATTTTCAACAGCGGACACGAGTGTCTAATCTACCGATCTGTCGATCAGAATAGCTGCTACGGAAAGCGAACTAGCGGCTACAAAAGACGCCATCAAAAACGCGATGTGGCTTAAAGTCAACGGATTAAATCAGGAGCAAATTTTGTGATCCAGAAACGATTATAGATGAAATCTATTAAGGTCGGGCTTCACTACCCAGACGCCCCAGAATCTGGGGTCCGGATTATGTGAAGACGGTTCCAAACAGAAATCAAATCAATTGTCTCTTCAACAGTCCACTTTTGGGCATTTTTCAGTACTTCTGTCGTTTTCTTAGATTTTACCACCTCAGCACAATAATTTCTCCAACTTGTATGAAAACTACTTTCAAATTCCCGCTTCTTTTCACCCAGAATCCGGGAATCTGGTAGATTTTTCTACCAGATTCCCGGACGCGTCCGGGGTAGGTTCAGACAGTTTCAGACCTGTCTTCACTACCCATACCGGTATCGAAGAAAACGGAACCCAGAATCCGGGCGAAAAATCTTGGTAGTGAAGCCCGACCTTTACACTATTATATTGGAGTTTCAGAACCAAGAAAATAGACTTGCTAGGATTGAGTTCAACTCGACAATCTTGAACAGGAATCGAAGCTCGATTCTCTTCTTTTCACGGGCGTCGAGCAGAGCCCAGACCGACTGTGAAAAATGCAGCCCTAGGAATTATGTAGCCAACAATAAACTGGGCCTGACTGCGACGAACCAAGACGAAGGGGGGAAACCCACGAGTCGATCCCCAACCAGCATCAGATGAAACAACAGAACGAATTCACAAGTTACGAACTGGGCCCGTTCCAGTTGCCACTGAACCGGAAGGGTGGGGGGGGGGATCGGAACCCCCTCAAATACACCTAAACCGGTATGTCCATAAGTGTGCCGGATTCAAATTTGATACGTCTCACGGTTCGCGACCTCAACTCATGGGCAATGGCCCAGTTGCCTCTGAAGCGCTTGGGTGTGTGTGGAGGGGGGCTCCACAAAACACGGCGAAAACCGAAAACTGAAAACCGGGTATACAGCGGTCGCAAGAGTGAACATATTAAGACAAAATTGAAACATTGTACTTGCTCCTGTTTGGCTAATGTTATTCTCAATCAATTGTTTACGAGTCAAATTACGGCTTACTCTTCTTAATTAGCGCCCTGTGTTTTTTCGTGGAAGGTGTGAAACAGGAAAACTTTATGAAAAATGCAATGTTTTTTTTATGTTTTTACGTTTTGTTTTCATTTCCAAAAACAATTGTTTTCATTTATTTTTAAAAGGCTAGCTTCTACCTTTCAGTCTCACGTGACGTTTCCATAAGGAAAAGAAAATACCTACTTAAAGGCTCCATGACTCAAGACAAAACAAAACCGAATGGAGAAGAAAGGACGCCTAAGACTTAGGCTAAACCGTCACCTTTGCCTCATTCAAATCCGCTATCTTCCGTAGTCCACCATCACAGAGAGACAAGATTTCAGGCATCAAACATTCTAGTCCTCAATGGGAACCCATTTCGATGAATACAGAAAACAAAGCAGAAAGAAGACATCCAAAATTTTAGCAGCCATCAATTGTTTACATGTTTATCTCCATAAACCATAAACATGTGATTGCTAATTATTCACAAATGATTTTTAATGCTTATTTTCACGAACAAAGTACCTACCTACGTATGGTGGGAATTTAGGAATTGCCAGATTACTTATTCATTCGAAATGAGCGACAACCGATGAGCAAGCGCGTTATTCCGGGACCCACTACTGTAACACCTCATCACGCCGGTGATAAGACCGTTTTACGGTCGAAAGTGGGGAGAAAATACGCTGAAAACGTTAAATAGTCATCCATCTACGCCATTTTGAAACATAACTTTGAAAAAGTCACAGACCACAGTCACGGACTTTCGTTTTCCCATGAGTGATGATGGTGGTAACTATTCTTTGATTTCTTGTTCCAAGTGTAACCAGGATGAAACGTAAAGAGTGGGAAAGAACCAAATTACGAACCAAATTACGTACAGATGTGACTGAATATACCCGGCATTAGCGACTCAGCAATTAACAACTAAAGTAGGTGAATGTACTCGCGGTTATGTTATAATGTGCTTCGGTGGAAGGAAAAGTTACTGGTCGCAGGAATTAGAGAATAAAGCTGCTTATAAGCAAAAAAAGTCCAGAGAATCCGTAAAGGAAATCCTGACAGTCTTCCTGCACGATAAAGTTTGTCCCGACAGCGGTGTCACCGCGATGGTACTGCACCATGACCAGCATGATAGTGGGCACCACGATGTATCCCGATGAAAAATTCTTTGACTGTGTAGTAGTATGGTAGTTGTACGAAAAAGTTGTATGTAATGGTATGGAGTAGTATGGAGTAGTTAAATTGGTGATATGTAGTAATATGGGATTCTTTGATAAACATGCCTCCGACTGGGTTAATCTTATGTAGTATTATCCGATAGCATCCAGTTTGCTAGTAGTAGCATGTAGTAGCAACAGTTACTACTGCATGCTACTTTTCGTATTACTCCATACGACTAATTCTGGGATATTTTTCATCGGGACATGGTAGAAGAAGTGATCTACCACCAACGCGGATGTCTTCAGTAGCGGTAAGTAGTGTCGTAAGGGTCGGATAAATCTGTTGATTATGACACAGATGTTGATACACAGGTTCCGTACTCGGGACGTCCATCCTGAACCTGAAACCGACGTCGAGGTGGAAAAAGGGATGGCTTTTTTTTGGAATTGCAGGTAAGAAGTGATTTAACACTTACGATTTCTCCCACGGCGTTTGTTGGGCTTGCAATCAACCCAGTAACAACCTCCAGGATGACCTTAAAAGGAAATAATTAGATATTAGACATCGCGAATCGTGATTAGTGCTACGTGCTCCAGCGCTATGTCACGAGTCGCACCACTTCAAAATTCTGCAACTTTGCTAATACAAGCACGTACAGAACTGGCGCTATCAGGCATATTCACCGATTTCACCCGAAAGTGAAGTATTCTGTAGCTTTGCTAATACGAGCACGTACAGAACTGGCACTATCAGGCATATTTACGATTTCACCCGAAAGTGAAAGTGGCACTATGTAACCCGTGGCTTCGCCTGTCTTTGCCCGTTTGGGTTAAAATGTACGAGAAAGAAGGCTGCGGCTAATCTGTGACCTTGTACCACTTGATTTTAATTTTGTTTGTTTGTTTATGGCTTCTGGCCGGAGTAAAAGTCTTGAACTAAATTGAATTGCACTGAAAGGGATTTCAGCCGTTTCTACTACCAAGAACCGATAAGAGCCGTTGCAACAAATAAGCCTAGTAGAACCTTCGTCTAGCCGCTGCCTATTTGAGAGGAAAAGAGCGTAGTAACCTTGTGACGTCACAATGGTATGGAACCAAATATCTGTTTACTGCAAAATTATTGTCTGTCTACTGCAATGAGCCGTGAGTAGAGGTAACGAACTGTGATATTCCGAGTACCTCGTAGCTCCTACCTCCGCTCGTTTGCATCGAGAATCGTCAATATATTGGTCGACTCCGCACGGTTGTAATACAGGGAGTAGGAGACAGAGGTTCTAATTCTTATTTGTTCTTGGTGATCGCGAATGTTAGGAACATCGAAGGGTACAGCGAAAGCCTTATTCGGCAAGATTCCAGGCTATTTTTAATCGTATAAACAGTTAAAGTTTAACTGAAAAGCCAACTTATTTGTGTGTCATTTAATTGGATACACTGAATTATTTCGATTCTGCAAAGGGATTTTTTTATTTTCCACTATCTGCTCTAGTTATGAGGCTCAGAATATCTCCGGCCGTCCTCACAGCGTAAATTCTACTATGACGCGGGAAATTTTAATCTCAAAACAAATGCGGCTTTTCAGTGGGCAGTGGTGAAATTGGTGAAGATTGCTTAGTGTCTGAACAAAAAAAAAATTATAAATGTTTCTCGTAATGTATACAACAAAAATACACGCGCATAGAGGCACCACAAATCACACGAAAATTTCACTATTTGAAAATCGATTATTCGCGAATAGCGGAACAAAGAAGTAACTCATTTTCAGGGGGTCTTCAAGCCAGTCTAAGTGAATAAGTGATGGGTAGCTAGATTGTCCTATCCTAGCCCTTTTCGGTTAAACTTTAAAATTTTTGCTCAATCACGAAGGGAGTTAACAGGGATACGACAAGCGTTTCCATTTCTAAGAAGTCCATCAGCACAAGCAGACTGCGAATTATTCACGGTTCTTTCCATTCCGGGTTCACAGCCCCCAAAAGTACCGAGCAGAGCCTCAGTTCTTCTAGACCTTTGACACCCTATGGTATAAACAAACGTTGGATGACCCTCAAAGTAAATCTTGAAGCTTATCATCACTCGCACCATAGTGAGCAAACGCGTAACTCATCTTTCCGAGAGTATTCTAAGCAAGTATCAGGAAACAGCATTCTAAACAAAACTTTGAGGATGCAGTTTTTTTTCCTTTCAACCAGCAGTCGGAGCTGCCCGCTGTCCAGTTGTCCGTCAATTTTACTCAAAAAATGTGTGTACAGCGAGTCACCATCCACCCGCTTCTAAAAAATATTTTACCAGCACTGTCAGAGGTTTGATAACATTTTGAACACTAGGATCACCATCTTTTTGTGAAATATTATTCGAAATCAGTAAAGAATACGCTGTGACCCCTTTCAGTGCTATATTTTCGGGAAACATTACACTTTAACCGATTTAACGCTTATTTCTTCCGGAATGATACCAGAAGCTTAGCATGGGGACGCACTTTCTAGTGTTCTTCTAACCACGCTTCATTCCGACAGTGTGGTCTCGAGTTATGCTCATGCCTGCTCTAGTTGTTGTTCCTAAAACTTTTTGCTGATCACTGGGGCCGCTGATTTCTATGTGGTTAACCTATGTTAACAGGTTAGCCTATCTATTTAGCAGGCTATTATAATAACGCTTGTTTATTCAGCCAAAAGGCCATACAAGATTTTACACGTTTCACTTCAGAAATAAACCATTACACCTCTATAAACTACTACGCTAAACTTTCACTTCTAAGACTAAATCCTTCGGTCACACATTTGCATATATCTACGATACACTTGGGGTTCGTAGATTTCAGGATACGGGGAAGCGATACCAACCCTCCCCCCCAAAAAAAATTACTCAGGTGGTCCGCGCCTGCATATCGTAGCAGAGAATGATGGAATGGGACCTCGTCCCGTTGTGTTGCCAGTCATAGCTAGCAGGGTTGCCAATAGCTCGACTCATTAAAGTGTCACAATTCCTGACAAAAAGGTGCTTTTTGTTTGACACCTCGAAATCTTTTTGCGCATTCCGCTGCGCAATGCAAAAAATTCGAATAATTGGTAGTTATTCTGAATTTGTAAGAACATTTTTCCAAACATTTCTTAATTGTTAGATCACAGTTTTGTAACCAAATTTAATGGGAAATGAGCTTTACAAGGCTTTGCAAACTATTTTTGTGTGCTCCATTAAAGTAAAGTACAAATTTTTGGGGGCGGTAATCCATAACTGTAGTAAAGTAACCTAAGAAGTGTCGACTGTATGAAAAGGTGTAATTTTCAAAGAAAAAGTGTCAGAGTTTCACCCAGAGGCAAAAAGTGTCGAAAAGCACCAAAAGTGTCACACTTGGCAACCTGCAACCCTGATAGCTAGACGAACAGTAGCCTATGTTGATGTACTACCGAGACTTAAGCTAGATTTCGGATGTTTTTTGTTTATTCCGTATCACGTTTTTGTCTTGCCGATTTTTCTTTATAATTTACTAGTGCTTTGCAGTTCAGTCGGTCGAGAGAATTCAATTCAATTCAATTCAATAATTCTATTCCGGTGACAAAGACCATTATCCGACCCTGACGACACTTACCGCTCCGAAACTGAAGACGTCCGCTTTGGCAGTAATCTCTCCCCTAATCGCTTCTTCTGCCATATACATTGTGGTGCCAACTATCTTGCTAGTCATAGGGTGCAGCACCATCGCGGTGACGCCGCTGGCACCGTCGCGTACCAATCCGAAATCGCCAATCTGAAGACGAATAAAACAGAGAGTTTAGTATCCCAAAAAAGCTAACATTATAAAGCATACCTCGCACTATTTACTGTTTCGGTTCCAAAATTCAAAACTATTTGAATACTGTTAAACTAGGCTCAGGGACCCGACCGGACTAACCTGGAAATAATCAGTTTCAAATCCGACAACCTGGGGGGGGGGGAATGGAGGGCTGGGGAATCCGCGAAAAATGGAGTAGTGTGTAAGTTTCGAACGGGTGATCGGATTGCAACGAAACTTAATAACTGAATAAATGGCATTCCTCTAATGTCCCACTTGAAGTCTGGACCGGTTATGGGGGAGTTGGGGGGGAGACCGGAAATCTCGAGAAACGGGTAGAATGGAGGGATCGGAGTGAAACTTGCTGGGAAGAACAAGCATCTGCTCCAGATAAATCTTTTATACATTTGGACCGGATCCGGACACTGGAGGGAGGGGGTGGAGGGGAGTTTCCCCGAATTCCGGTAATGGCGGTTTTTGGGATTTTCACGACGAAACTTGGGAGGCGTATCAGGGACCCGATCAAACTGACTTATAAATAAAAATTTACATGATCAGAGAACATGTCTCTGGTGATCTTTGTCATGTCCGGACCGGATCGACAACAATGGGGGGGGGACCGGAAAATACGTGACCGGCTCAGACTGGGGAGATCAGGATGGAACTTCGTGGGAATAATAAAGAGATGCTCTGGATAAATCACTTACAGAACCGGATTGGCTCCGGCGACTGTATGGGAGTTTGAGGGGGGGGGGGGTCCGGAATTCCGGTGATCGCGATTTAAGGTACTTCCAGATGAAACTGGGCTGGAATATTAGAGATTCCACAAGATTGGCTCAGAAATCGCCACTTTCCAAATCCAACATTCCTTAAAGCAGTGGTTCCCAACCTTTTCCGTACCGCGTACCCCTAATCAAGGTTCGAAAATGTTGCGTACCCCCTTTTCCAGAACGTTAAAAAGACGATATTTATTATCATAAATGATAAGGCATACATGAGTAGAAATTTATACAAAATCAATGAGACACTTAAGGCCGCTTTTTAGCTAAAATTTTATGAAATCTCGGCTCTACGTCATTTACGGCAATATTTGTTTCACAGTCAGCCTGTTTCTGTGTATGGTTTTCATGTCCTCCGTTATTTCATCAAACTGCATCGCAAACGTTTTCGTTAGCTTAATTCGTAGCCTGAATGACAATAATTATCACTTGTTATGTCATTGGTTCTTCTTGAAACAATATTGTTAGACACAGGAACAGATTTGACGGCAGTAGGCTAGCTGTATTCAGGGGCGTCACGCACTTGTTGGCAACACCTCTTCCCCAAACAGAAACGAGTCGGCGCGAAGCGCCGCGATTTTTCGTAAAAACAGTTATTTTTTTTTGAAAAACAGTCTATAAAAATACCTTGCCCCTCAAAATGTTTAGGCTAGTGATGCCTCTGCTGGTAATATTAGGCTTTCGGCAGTCAAAAGTGAGTTTGGCGAGATTTTGAAGTTACGAATTAAAACGATTTTGGTTCCTTCGCGTACCCCTTGCAAGGGTCTCGCGTACCCCTTGGGGTACGCGTACCCCCTGTTGGGAACCACTGCCTTAAAGTACCAATCTTGACAGAAAATTTATAAAAATACTTTTAAGCAATTATACATTTCATGATCCCCATGAGCCCATTATCATTTCTGCCTCAAGGGTTTTGTTTACAAATGAACTTTTAGCTCCCTTAAACTGCGCATCTGAACGCAAGGGCGAAAACTACTTTTTTTTTATTTATCAAACGATACATCTCAACCCATGATCATTTGTGCCACAAGGGTTTTGCTTAAAAATTAATTTTATCACCCTTAAAGGACACCTGAACGATCCTACCATACTTTCATGAACCCCTCAGATCGTCATTCACAGTACCGGTACAGAGAAGAAGAATTTTTTCGCTCCGTGATTTCGGCGCTATCCACTCTTGAAGTTCTAAGTCTCCCTATGGCGATTCGTTACGACCTCCCAAGACAAATTTAGCGCCAATATTTAAACTGTCATTATCGCATGGATAAACGTACGTTGATAACGCATGGATGGATAAACAGCGCATGGATGGATAAACGCATGGACTGTTACGGCGTGGACTGTTACAACATGAACTGTTACGCATGGACTGTTACAACTGTTACAACTGTTACGGCGAGCGTTACGGTCAAGACAAGTCGGAAAGAAGGCTGAAAATTATAGCACGGTGAAACTTCATCCGATTTTAGTCCGGTTTTCGAGAGATAAATGGTAAGCAGTATGTAAAAGTGGCAATTTAGGGTGTTAGACTTCATTCAGATGACCTTTAAAGTGCACATTTTAACCGAAAAGTGAAAAAAAAATACTTTTTACCAAACGGTATATATCAATGATCACTAAGGGCCTGTGATCGTTTTCTCTAGCTCCCTTAAAGTGCGCATCTGAACCGCAAAGGTAACCTTAAAAGTACTTTTGATCAAACACTACATCTCAACCCATGCAAGTGCCATATGAGCTTACAGCTCTTGTTTTAGCCGGGGGGGGGGGGGGGGTTCTCGCCTGAGCCCGACTGTTTTAAACCTTTTCCTAGGCCCATTGACTTGTAGCAAAAACTAGAAATATTCAGATAACTGGTCTTACGCATCACTACAGCTTGATATGCGAACACTCGTCGGGAGCCAATTTCCGTACGGGATATAGATGTTGTCTCAAGATTTTCCGATTACAGTAACTCTTAAAATCTTATAGCTCATACAAACGTCAGTATACCCAAATTTGGAAGACAAAAATACATTTTTTCATGAAAAGTGTTTACAGAGGCGATCGGCAAGCGAGCCACCACGTGTTTGTAATTAACTCGCGTGTCTAGGGAAAACATTAGTTGTTTGGTAAACAATCGGTGGGCGTAGTGACGGATTTTGCAGGCGAACTGACATTTGAATCAACTGACGTTTGTATCAACTGACGGTAGGCGAAGTGACGTGTGGATGAACTGACGTGTGAATAAACTGACGGATTTCTGAAATGGGCGAACAACTGACGGGGAGCAAAATGATGTGTGGGCGAACTGAAGCGAGCAGGAACTGGCGTTTGGATGAAAAGACGTAATGGACAACTGACTTGTGTGCGAACTGACGTTTGGAGGTAGTGCCAGCGACCCTCCCCCCCCCCCCTCGGATTTTGTTCTCTTTCTGGGTGAATCCCAGGCCCAAGGATCTTAAAACCCTCAGGTTTCTTTTGTGTTTTTTTTCTCGTTCAACCTACTCAGGTTGTTTCTCTCTTTTTTATGTTTTGGTTTCTTCACATACCTTCGCTGAGAAATGTTCGTCTAACAAAACATTTGCCGACTTGATGTCACGGTGTATCAGTGGCCTCTCAGAAAACGTGTGCAGATATTTTATTCCACTGCACACCTCCTTTAGTATTCGCACTCGGGTCTTCCAGGGGATGGGAGGTGTGCGGTCCTGGAAATAAACGAAAGGGTGAGTGTTGTGGCTCAATTTACTGTCATTTCCAACAAAGATGGAAACACTTAAGGCGTATTCTCGCCGTTCCCCAAGGACTCCACTTGAGGAGCTGTCCCCGCGTTTTTGTTTGTCCGGGAAAAAGGACTCCCTTTCAGATTCGGGGGGGGGGGAATCAATTTTTGCTGGTGTTGGTGCAATGTAAAATCAGGATAAACAAAACCAAATATAAAACTGATCTCGATGAATTTCGTCAACTGCATTTGTTTCGAACAAAATCCATTTTGGAAGCATTCCCCGTGTTCTCGCTGTTTTCCGTAGGCGAAGTCCGCGTGGAGTGACTCCCTCTACTCTCACCGTTCCCTTCGATACCCTGAGAAGTCCTTGGGGAACGGCGAGAAAACGCCTTTATGCTATCTAGGCACTGGTTAGAGTATTCCCGGTAGATGGGGTCGTACCGTCTTCGTCACTACGTAACAATAGTCGTTTCTAAGCAACTTTACCATCTTGTTGAGACAAAGAGACTTTTGTAAATCACTTCTATTCTATTTGGAGAAAGAGCAGTGTGTCTGAGCCAGTGTTGCCACGCAACCAAAATTAAGAGATTTTTTTTGTAACAGATTCTAATAGAATTTAGAAGCTAACGCGGTGCTCCAACAGAAAGGTGAGATCAACATGACAGGAGTAATAAAACTCATTCCCAAAAAGGGGGACCTAGAAAATTTAAATAACTGGAGGCCCGTAACGCTAACTCAATGCGACTACAGGCTTCTCTCTAAAGTGCTATCAAACCTACTAAAGGAAGTACTGCCAACTATTCTTAGCAGAAACCAGAGAGGAGGAGTCGACAAAAGAAAAACATCGGACATACTTAACTGCATACGTGATCTACTTCTATATCTACAAAAGAAGAAAGGGAAAAAGGGCCTTCAAATGAGGTTATCAGCTTTCGACGTAAGTAAAGCTTTTGACAGAATCAGGAGGGCCCTGCTGTTCATAGTCATGAATTTCTACGGTTTTGACCATAAATTCACAGAGTGGATACAGATTTTGTACACGAATCCGATTCTGGTCATAGAAATTTCGGGAGCTATCTCTGAAACATTTACAGCAGCTACGGGACTACGGCAAGGATGCCCCCTAAGTCTATTGCTCTTCGAGTTATATTTCGATCCTCTCCTAAAATATCTTGAAAAAGAACTGAAGGGAATTCAACTGGTAGACGAAACGTTAAAAGTTAAAGGTTTTGTTGACGACTTAAGCACCTTCACCATAGACGATAGTGACCATCAGAATGCCATTCTAGGTGCTGAAAAATACTGCAAAATTTTCAAGTTGAACATGAACAAGGACAAATGTGAAGTTCTGCTTTTAACAGAGGACGAACACAATTTTGAAGCATCAGGGTTACATGGACTACGAATAACACAAGAAATTAGGATACTTGGTGTATGGTTTTCGAAAACATGGCAGAAGACGGAAGCGCAAAACTGGCAGAAAGTCACAGCAAATCTGATTGCATCAGTACAGTATGGACAAAATCGGAAACTGACAGTTCTCCAAAAAGCTCAGTACATAAACCAATACTGTCTTCCGCTCGTATGGTATTTCTGTAACATATCACAAATGTCGAAAACAACAAAGAAGAAAATTGAAAAGATATTATATGGTTTTCTATGGCAAGGTAAGTACCCACCAAAACTTAAGATGAGTGACTCGTACCTACGCAAAGAAGAAGGCGGTCTACAAGTGACACACCTTGAATCCAAAGCTGAAGAGATGTTTGTAAGAGCGCTAGCAGAAGGAGCCATGGACAGAGAAAGGTCAGTGCTAATGTCATGGAGACTCGATTCAAGGATTTGTCCTCAGCAACTTAAGAAAGGTTTTGCAAAGATGAAAGAAATGGAAGAAAAGGGGTTCATCAATTTCCAAACAAAAACCATAGCAAAAGAAGAACTAAAAAGATATTTTAAAGAAACCCTGGATTTATCAGAGATGAAAATCGTAACTGACGGCCAAACCACAAGTGAAGAGCTTGCTATTACAGCACGTTTACTACACTCATCTATGCTGAAGCCTACAGTCAAAGAACACATGCTATATCAGATCCATAACATTATCCCCACTGAAGAAAGAAAGCATAGAATATGTCCTACACCGACGCAAGGGAAATGCACACTTTGCGGCGAAATTGAAACGATAAGACATCTTGTGATAGAATGCAAGGCAAAGGAAAAAACAGTGGGAGAGTTAGAGATTCTTTTAAGAAAGATAAACGGATATAGCAAAGAATGGAAGATCGACACAGAAATTTTTTATAAGAATATTGTCAAAGGTAAGATAACACCTGAGAATAGGACGACAGTTTTTTTAATAGGAACATTTTGTTATTATAGTTGGAAAGGAAAAGGTAAAGAGGACAGCCAAGGGAAAGTAATGATGATGGTTAGGACAGAGTGGGAGAGATTTAAACAAATTAAGGTGAGAGGAGACGAGTAGAAATATAGTTATGAGGACAATGTGATTTGGAAAACGGAAGGGAGATGGAAAAGTATGATTTATTAAATTATTTAGCTTTTATGTTGTACATAAAATGGAAATTAGTGCAGACAAACGACGTTGATTGGTGTTGAAGAAGTAGGTAAATATTCTTGTGGTATGTTTTTGTAAGGGTTTTTTTATTTACTGGAAAGTTTTTGGTTTTTGTAATTTTTGAAATTCCCAACAACGCAAGGCCCAGTGAATGTGAGTTAATACGTTGTCGTCATATTTTTTTTTTTTTTTTTATGATGTAATTTATGCATTTATGTGTTATGAATTGTAAATTGTATATTTTATAGTTGATAATTTTTAAGTGATATTGTTATATTGTTTTAAGGATGGGAAGAGCCCCTTGCAGTCGTGGGTATTTCGTTTTTTTTGTTTTTTTTTCCCAATCTTTCCAGTAAATTAGTTTTTGTTTTTAAAACATGTGAAGAAATTTTAAGAAGTTTTTTGGAGTAGCTTTTTAAAAAAACAAAAACAAAAAAAAACGTAGATATTATTGGTTGTGGTTGAGTAGTTAGTAAACTTTGATGCTAGAAATATATTTTATGATTATAATATAGAGGTTGGATTGAATGTTGCGGGGATGGTTTTGGATGGAATGGTTTTGTAGTTATATTTTGTCGGAAAGATGTATTTTTCGTTTAATTTTTTTTTTTTTTTTTAGAAACAGTTTGGTTGAGAGAAAAAAAATTTGTATGTGTAATTGTTAAGGTTTAAAGGACATAAACAAGAAATAATATTAAAAAAAAAGAGCATTAGGGGGGAAGAATTGTAAATGTAATTTGGGTTTTTATTCTCAAAAGCTAAGTGACGTAAATAGTTTAAAAGTGGGTAAAAATAGATCAAAATTAACGTCACTGAGGGATGGAGGAGTAGCCACAAAAAGTACGAAACATTATTTCCTCTTGTTCTTGTTTAAATAATATAAAAATAAGTTAAATTAGAAAAGATGCTACGGGTTTAAAAAAAAAAAAAAAAAAAAAAATAAGCTCAAATCAACATTGACTACGTACTACTTTCCAAGTTTCCAACAATACAGTTTTTTCAACAAAACAATTTAATTTTGAGTACACACTTCTCATCTGCAGAGAAAGCAACGAAAATATATCGGACAGTAGGCTTGGTCATCAAGAGCAGAGACGTCACAAATAGGGGGTGCCCTCTCCTTTATGTTGTCGGCCAATCGGCTGCGCTCGGGCGATATCAGCCTATCATGCTACCCGCGGGCCAAATTTTTCCGCTATCACCCTCAGCAAGGGCGATAATATATAATAACACCAGCACACCATGCACTCCCATGATATCAGTCCTATCCTTCCCAGGGCCAACATTTTCTGGTATTGCCCTGATGTTACAAGAGCCAGCCGTGCGGTAAAAACTGAGCCGGGCGGTAAAAACTGAGCCGGGCGGTAAAGATTGAGCCGGGCGGTAAAGATTGAGCCGGGCGGTAAAGATTGAGCCGGGCGGTAAAGATTGAGCCGGGCGGTAAAGATTGAGCCGGGCGGTAAAGATTGAGCCGGGCGGTAAAAAATGAGCCGATCTCCAAAAAAATTTATAAAAGACATCACTTTCAGGAGAAAAAACAAAAAAAAAACACTAATTGGGCAGCAATTAAGTTGCAGTCTAGGCCACATTGCAGTAGTGATAGCCAACACAAAAAGCGCCATGCAAAAGTACCAAGTGGATTGATATGACAAAGTCAGGATGAGTGCTAACAACCAAGAACCATTAGCCTAGGTAAACAGCCATGCCTCACCTATAGATTTTGGAAATTCTCATCTCGGAGCAAATCTGGCTTAGCTCGTGTGAAAAGATCCGACCAGAATTTTGTCCAACGTTGCGTACGGTCGGCATGCCGGCAGTGCTTTTCAAATATTACGCGAGGCATTACAGTGTTGTAATAATTATCATAATAATTATCACCCTTGCTTGTCTTCGGGCGATAGCGGAAAATTTGGCCCGCGGGTAGCATGATAGGCTGATATCACCCTCGCTGTCACTCGGGCGATATCAGCCTATCATGCTACCCGCGGGCCAAATTTTCCGCTATCACCCTAACCTCCTGGGACCCTACGTCCACCCCAGTGGACATTTTATATATGAATTTTTTAAGCAGTATTGTAGCTGCGCTGCGTCGAAACTAACGCCACCATTCGATTCCGCTTGACTGGAATGCCATCTGTGATTTTTTTCAAGAGTCTGTGATACACCAGCGCTGAGAAATAGAGAACCAAAAATAGCCAAAAATCAGGGGCAGAGCAGAAAGCAAAGTGGGGAAGTTTAAAAATTATATAAAAAATATAAAACAAGGAGGTAAAATAATGGAAAAATTCAGGACAAGAAGGAAGGTTCTGTTAGATATATTGGCTTAAGAAACAAATTGACAGTTGCCTTACACCCTCTTCTGTGCCTTTTATAACATTCGTGTCCACCCGGGTGGACAACCGGTCCCAACCAAGTAAAAACTGGGTAGGCTTCAGCTACTGGAAATTTGGTAGACAAAAACTTTGTGCTTCCCAGCTCGGCTGGGTAGATGCTAGGCTTGTAGATTTATTCAAGGGCACACGACTTAAAGTACCGAGTTGAGAGCACATGGATTTGGCGCTGGAAGTATACTTCGTCTCACTGAGACGCTGTTTCCAGGGTCAAATATTTACTTCGATACCTTTTTCACGTCGATCAACTTTCTTGGTTTTCTGATTGGAAAAAAGCTGGACGACTGTGGAACGACTTGAAGAATCCGATTGGAATGAGAACTACCCCCCCCCCCCTAAAGCAGATAACGCTTCTGTACTAAATATTAGAGAGGATCAGAAAATCGCAGTCACATAGTGGTACGAGAATGAACCTGTACTGCTAGCGTCCGACTGTAAATGGGTAAGACAAAAAAAGAACCCAAAGACGCTGGGATAAGAACCAGCAGACTTTATCGAAACTAAGTGCCCAAGAAGTGTAGCCGGAAACAGTTGCTTCATGGTGGGGTCAGGGTGGGGTTGGCATGAGTGACAGAATGGCCTCGTCTGACAAATTTACAGCCAGATCCCAGAAATTGGCGGTAGCCTTCATTTGGCAAACAGCTTCATCGATTCTGCCGTTTCCAGTGGTATCCTTGAACTGCGTATGCCTGTCCACAACAAGTTTACAGAGGTGATGAAGCAACTGATTCACTTTCACTTCCCCGTAGCTAAATACCCAGAGTCCTGAGAAGCCTCAGGCTGGAAAAGGGTAGCCGGAGGATCTCAATGGCAGGACGAAAAGCGAGCAGGAGTATCTCCCCTAACCGAAGAGGTTTCGAGGTCCACTCCCCGAGTCCGCTTGAACAGGCATTCACATGCCTGAGTATGAGAATTTGAAAGATGAAGCCAAGTGCCGACATTCGGGCTGGGAGGGGGGGGGGGAGTATTCAAACGCAAAGTTTTTTTAGGCCGTTTTGGAGACAGAAAGTGTTTCAGGTCGTTTCATTCATGAGCTTGAACCTCTTTTCATCGTTTTGCACTGAATTGACAAATTTGAAATAAATGTCCTTTGCTGAAAGCATTGTTACTTTTTCAAGGATTGGGACCCAACGTCCTCCTCAGTGGACATTCAATAGGGGGGAGTGGGTAGAAGGGGGATTTTTTTGGAGGCTAGTTTCGAAATCTACGCATTTTTCTGATCAAAATTGGAAGTTTCCATGTGTATGTGTCAGCTGGTTTAGACTCGGGTCTCAGGAGGCTAAGCAAGGGCGATAATATATAGTAATGCTACTTACTTTACACTCTAGTCGGTCCTCCAGCGACCCGTTGACCATCAGAGGGTAGACCAGGCAGTGTTCTTCGAACGAAAATGGACCTTTCTTTTGATCCTCAAGGGATGGAGTACAGTATCCCAGCAAGTTCAAGAGATGGGGATGGTTGAATCTGAGAAAACAAATAGACACAATCAATAATTATTCCAAAGTCGATCATGCTTTCCTCTGATAGTCTACCCGGTATGAGAAATGATTTATCGGGACTTCTATGGCCTTTCCAACCGTTTCCGGAATAAAGGAACCAATATTCAGCAGTCCCCCATCTTCCAAAGAAAGATCCGGATACTACAAAACGGACACATCCGCTGAATTCTATTAGAGTTATATTTCAGCCTTTCTTGTCAAGGGTCCTCTTCAGGCTTAAACCGCTGAAGTTCGAAAATGAACAAAAAAAAAATCTGTCAAATATGATTGGCAGTCAGCTTGGGCTGAAGGAATATTTAACATCCGGAAAGTTTTCTATCGTGACGTGTTACTTCGAGCTAGTTGTAACAGTAACATTGTCTTGGGACGAAAAGCCACGAGCTCTTCCTACCCAACTTTCCGACTCACACGAGGTCCAACTGTAGATGCCAAATGTGAAATCAACGGACCGTTACCTGAAGTCCTTTGTTCCCTATTCTAAAAAGTATTTTAATGGTTATGAATTCCGCACTTAAGTTGCATTATTTTTTAGTTTTGTTTGATGCGGTATTTCAATTTGAATTGTAGCATCTGTGACTCTGCTCGTGATTGTGTTACCAGTGTTACTATGTATGACTATTCACCACTATTTTTGTAAAAAGTTAAGAAAAAGTTAAGACTCCCCTGTTCTTTCCTCCGAACGCTAAATAAACTCGTGTGTTCCCTACTGTGATTCAAAAAACTATTATCGAGAATTACGATGGAGAAGTTTTAGCATTGTAATCTTCTTGTGTATTTTTTTTTGTATTCAAAAAGTGAAGAATCCTCTGGAAACTGTGAACAGATAAAATACAAAACTTCCATAAAAAGGCTGAAAACATTCTTGTCCATCACAACCTTTTTCTTTTTTTCAATAAAAAGCGCCCTGATAGTTTATTTATTTTGATTTTTGTATTTTCATTTGTACTGTACTGTACATTTAGTAGGTTAATTTCTTTTTAACGGTCAGTTGTTTGTCTGTGTACTATCTGTATAAGTGTGAGTGAGTTCGATTGACATGTTGTTCTCCTTTTTTATATATTACTCTTCAGTTTTGAAGGATCCAAATAAATAATAATAATAAAAAGGTTGCTATACTGCTATTCTGTTGAATATCTGGGATTCCTTCATTAAACCTATTCCAATTCCTAGACAGCATGTCAATCCATCAGAGTGGGTAGATCGGACCCGATTCTGTTGTATCCGGTCAGGAAGAAAGGATCCGAATAACAAAGAATAATAACATAATATAAGACACAGTAACATAGATAACATAACGATCGCTTGGCTAACCTCTTTACTTGGTCGCTGAAGACGTCTGTGGGATTTTAAATATGCCGTGCCGATATCGAGATACGACGTGAGCTACGGACTGAGAATTCGATAGACCTGTGACCACAAGATGGATATGGGCAATACTTGTAATGGCCCTAGCTTGATTTTGTATTAAACACATCTTATCTTCAACGGAATATGCTTATTACCTAGACATGGCATCCACTTCCTCCATAAATTTCTTTTCCAGATCCGTCACCATCTTGTTCTTCGTATAGCGCTTAACGGCGATTCGAATCAGTTGCGAGTTGGTTACTCCCAAAGCTCTAGAAAAGAAAATAGGCTATGTAAAATTAGGCAACTCGTGCTAACTTCTCATCCTCACTTGTACAGGACTCATAGGTCAAAACGGAATGCGCTACAAGGAACAGTACTGCCAGAAGGAAGGATGGCAACCAAATTTGTTAAAAGCAGCTTTTCATGTTATATATCAGTTTGACAGTGCAAAACGGATACGTCAGCTAAATTTTATTCGAGCTATATTTAGGCCCTTCTTGGCAAGGGTCCTCTTCAGGCTCAAAACCGCTCAAGTTGGAAAACGAACCTGTGGAAAAAATTGTAACCAGTCGCTGTTTTCTCACCGGTCAATCCTGCTTTGCATCATTAGAAATACAAGCAGAGTTTCTACATCGGCAAAACTACGCCTGAGTTTGAAGGTAAACAGAAAATACTGGTTGATGCTTCAACTTCTTTTTTTTCTTCTTTTTTTTTTTTGTATAGGATATTCAGTTAGTTGATGCTGTTTGTTAATTAATCAATACAGGATATTTCCCTGCCCTAGCCAAGCACTCCTTTTGTGCTTTCCTGGCAGGAGTGTTAATGATGTATTTTTTTTGTGTTTAAATATAGTCAAATGAAACTGAAACAAATGAAACTGAACTTTCACGAACTCCATTCGGAGAAAAAATTCTGGCAATGATCCATGCGATTGCCTCAAGAGGCTTGAGGTGAGTTCGCAGAGGCATGCCCTTCCCCTAGATTTTTGAGGGGCACATTAACTTAGGTTTTAATGCTGTTTTTTTTTTACCCTAAATAGCTTTCAAAAGGCAAAATGCATCACAATGACGTTACTTCGAGGTCTATTCAAAATTACTTCAAGCTTACGCCAACAAGATTATTTAAGTCTCAGTAAAAACAAATCTTGGCTCAAAATTTATCTTTGTCCCTTCCCTCCCTCCCCCTCCCCAAGGTACAATGCAACTCTTGATTACCTATGACTACTATTTATAATTCTACCTTGCGGCATTTCGGCGTAACAGAGTTATTTTGAGATCTTCGTCCGGTTGGTATGCCACTTTTCCCACATAGACTACTCCATAGCCTCCAGCTCCTAGAAATCTTCCTCCCTCCGAAGCCTCTTTGTCATCGAAATCATTGGTGGTGTTCTTCAAGTAGTCATAGTCCAGCTCGATGGGCGCTAAAAAATGGAAAAATGCCTACAAAATTCAGCCTAATGGTCCATTCTCCCACAAACCCCTGATTTTTGGATACCATTTGCCAAACGCTGGGTATATCTAGGGGCCTTATACGCCTAATGCTGGATACCCTATGCCAAACGCTGGATACCTGCTGGTACCTCAACCCTGACCTACCCAGTCATACACAAATACTCAAATTTTGGGCACGGCCGGTGCCCCAGCGTCAGGACATGTCCCAACGTATGGGCATATGCTCATACGTTAGGGCACCAGGCCCTGCAGCAAGGGTATGGAATCGCACACAAATTTGCTGAATTGAGAATCTCAACCGGAAATTTGCTTTCTAAAAAGATTTGTATGGGGGTATCATTCCCAGGGAATGGTGCCCCAACGCATGAGCACCACGCCCATACATTGGGGCCTGCCCAGGCATTAGAGCACCATGCCAAAAAATTTAGGACTTGTGTATGACTGGACCTACCCAAATGTAGAGGAATACTGATTGGTTGATTTCTGAGTTCTCAAATCATCAATGGCCCTATTTTTACCTCTTCTTGTCAATAAAAAAGAAATGTTGTCGCAAAATTAGTAAAAAAAAAGTCGTCCAAACTGTCTTGGCTCTATAATTTTTTTTATTTTTTTTTACGACAAGCCTCCTTTCCTACAAACGACGATAAAGATCCTGCGAATCACAGCTGAGTTTTCGACGGATAAACCCACTTATACCTCACTGTTTAAAGTGAACAGGCGCTCTATGGCGTCATTTTGCAATATTCGCCTTCTTCCGTGGGGGTATTTGAAAATAAACTGAACTGAATTGAAAGCGACCATAGTTTCAGACGGAACTTATGCGCTGGAGATATCAACCACCCTAGGCAAGGAAAGACATCCAATGCAAAGTCAACATGCTGCTCCAAGGAAATGTTTGCTCTTTGGCCTAGCCAGCAGAGCAAAATAACACTTAAGGGCAGCGCCGAGACTCGACAAAACTGACACACACTCGAACAGCAGCGATACTAGCACAACTAGCGATAGAGAACGCTGCTATTGAAACGCATTAGCTGCGTTATTTGCCGTCATCCAGTTAACCGACCTACAAGATTTCCCACTATAAGTCGTTTTCTTCGGTTAACCGACCTAAGTTTTTATAAGCTGTTTTTTTTTGCTCCGTTTGTCGGTCGGTTAACCGACCTTTGGACTGAGGCGGGAGCTTCGTCCAACCGACCTAACGCTCTTGTCACGGGAAGACGCCATTTTTTCTTATAAGCCGTTTTTTAGAGCTCAGTCCGGAGCATAAAATTATACAGCCTCCATTGTTTCCTTGGTGTGTGCAGACCGCACCTTTGCTTTACTAGAAATTTCTAAACCCGCAAGTTTGTCTCGCTTTAAATGGCGCAAGCGTAGTTGACGGCACTACGAGTATGGCCCGTTTGCAAAGCATGGGAAGCCTATAGGTCTTGGCGCTACTCCCTATTGTTATTTTGCTCTGCTATCCAGCGTAAGACAACACTGTCAGAAGTTTAATAACATTCAATACATGTTGGCTCATCCTTGTATTTAACGTTATGAGAATATATCTGTTCTAACCCTCTGGAATGTTACCTTCTCGCGAATTACATGTTTAAAAAGGTCACACCTTCCTCGCCGCACTCAGTCAACGAACCATGTGAAGTTTTCTGAGGGCGTGTTCCACCCTCAACAATAGGAACTATTACAATAATAATAATGCAAAAACAATAAGGCCACAAAGCCTCTACAAAGTTCTCTTGAAACATTTAGGGTCATACATTTCATATAGTTACTATTTTCGTTCCAACTCCGTGAGAAGTTGACCGTTTTGACCGTTCCAGCCTTCTGGAAAGAGTAACTAACAGTAACGATTTGTTACCACGCTCGGGAGATTAGTAAGCGTGGTAACTATAGGCGTATTCGCCGTTCCCCGAGGACTCCTCGGGGAATCGAAGGGAACGGCGAGAATACAGGGACTCAGTCCACGCGGACTCCGCGTACAGAAAACAGCGAGAACACGGGGAATGCTTCCAAAACGGATTTTCTTCTTAAAACAAATATGCAGTTGACAAAATTAGTCTGGATCTCCTTTATTTTTGGTTTTGTTTATTCTGATTATTTTTAATTAATTTTACATTGCACCAACACCAGCAAAACTTGATTCCCCTCCGAATCTGAAAGGCAGTCCTTTTTGATGATGGCGATGATAATCGGAGCATTCCCCGTCCGTGGGGACTCGCAAGAATACGGGGACTGAGTCCCCGGGTCAAACAAAAACGCGGGGACTCCTCAAGTGGAGTCCTCGGGGAACGGCGAGAATACGCCTTATGATCTCTGTGACGTGATTGGCCCGATAGTTTGCCGAAAATAGACAAATGCGTTCCAACCTTGACGCAAAAAGCCAGGAAACGTGACTAGTAACTACGATAAGTAAGAACACACTCTGTATTAGCCCCAACTATGAAATCATTTCTTTGTTTTTCATAACATGCTGCATGGAATTAGATCATTCATTCAGAATAGAAATTTGGAACTGAAACAACACTTAAAGAGGTCATAACAGAAATACCCTCGGCGTCTAACAAAACATATGATATGACACAAATATGTGCAACCATTTGTAATCTGCTATCAAACTTGAAACAGCGCGGTAAAAAATAATAAAATAAATCAGTTCGGTACAGTAATTCAAGAGCTTCGCTGTGTCGGGTTGAATAGTCGAACAAACCTTACCTCTTATCACCGTTTTCTCAATTTCTTCTACAAGAGCGGAGGCGACCGGTCGACACCTTTTCTCCCCTAGACACTGCCTGGAGAGGGCGAATATTCTTTCCACTACGACGGTGGGCCAATCACCGGCTTTCTTATCGAGGAGGTCGGAAATCAGGTCACCGTCATCGAACTGACTGAACTAAAAGAATAAACGACGGATAAGGAAACGCTCGTGGAGGAAGACTGGTTGATATTGAATTGTTGGTTGGGAAGGATGATGAGAACCAGAGGTAAGAGCTTTAACTTAGAAAGATTTCTGGTACAAAAATTTGTTTTTACTGTGTTTATTAGTATCTAAATTAAATTAAATCAAATTTTATTTATAACCGTCTAGGTAAAGACGGAGTATGATAAAAAAGAAAAAAAGAAAAAAAGAAAGAAATACAACAACAACAACCAAAGTTATTAATATTCACTAAACCGGAACATCTTGGAGCTCCATGGGTGGTGACAATTTCCGTTTGATGGATCTCAGGACAGCCAATTTACCATTTACCTTTTTCTGCGTTCGATGTCATGGTCTCTAAATATGTAGTTAGACCGCTAGCAATAGGCTACAGTAGAGGTATATTATTTGAACTCGTCTCTATCTGTTTCACTACTTGTTTATAAAACAGTAAAATGGAAAGGAAAAATGACAAACTTGATATCAGCTAATAGCCAACTATTTCAGGCTTATCCTGGCACAAACTTTGAGTGTCATTCAATCAAATTTCCTTATATTTTTAATTTATAACTGTGCTTCTTCGTCTACTTGAGGCGTCTGTTGGTTCAACCCACAATCTTCTTGGCTTAAGGTGCGTTCCTACTCGCAAAGTATTCAAACTGTGGTAGGACACCCAGGCGGCTGTTGAGTCACTATCAGCAAAATATTCAAAAAGTGATAAAAAGGTGAATGGAAAAAACATTTTTGGCAAGTACTTTATAGTAAAAATGCCTGATTTGGTTTTTAGGTTTTTCTTCGGCAACCGTTCACTGCAAGGCGACGTGCACATAAGCATACCTGTACTGTATTACTGTGGTTGAACTATTATAAATTTGTACGTTGTCTCTGCAACTTGTTTTTGCGAAGTAAGAATCGTAAGAGCCTTATTTTAAGCACTATATTTTAGAAGTAGTGAACTGAAAGACAAAAATGCTCCTCAGCCGGGATAAAAGTCCCTAGTCATGGTAAAAGTCCCTTGTATAAAGTGCCATCTGTATATTACTACATTTATTAATTCATGTTTGGACCGATTACTTCAAAATCAAAAAACACGTTAGTACGTGTGGTAAAATAAGAGGTGACACATAAAAGAAGTGAGACTTTAATGAGGTACTCTATTGCAGAGATTCCATTTAGCACCGTTCTTTTAAAGCACACTTCGCACTATTTACTCAAACTATTCGAATACTGTACTCTGCTTCTAACAAACTTTCCACGGCTTTGGCTGTTTTAAACCTTTTCCCAGGTCCTTTGACTACTAGCAAAAACAAGTCAAAATGCAGATAACTGGATACCCATCAGTAGCAGATACGTGAACAATCATCGGGAGCATAATGAGCACGATAAATACTGAATCGCGGCAAGTGCAAAGATTAGTGAGGTGGGCTATCGTTGGTGGGCTTAGAACGTAATATATATCGGGCTTAAGAATTAATGAATGCAGCTACGAAAGAAGGTTGGATTGGCATTATAGACACGACGGGTCCTTTAAGGGATATGTGTACGCCTTTTTGAATACATGAGTTACGAATAGCCTATTATGGGCTCTTGCTGATACTTGCAATATTCGGCTTATATCGGACTCTCCTTAAAGATGATATATAAACTTTCAGTTTACCTTTCCAAAGTGATCGCGACCCCACAACTCAAGTACGACTGCCTTTTTCTTTATTGTTGCTGTTTCGGTTCGAGAGAAAAACCGCGCAGAAACCTAACGTCCATCCCTCAGAGGATGCGTCGGCAATTAGAAAAGATAAAAATATGCTATGTAAATGCTAACTTTTTTCACGATTACAGTTATTGTTTCTACTCTTTCTTTTTTTATTTTAAAGAAAATTGGATTAGTTAGCTTGTTTTTTACGGAATTTTCTTTTCCCTCTCCCCGCTTCCAAGCGGACTAGTTTCTGTTAGCCTCACCATCAGCACTTGGATCAGACATGGTAAAATAGATCCACAGGTTACAAGTGGAAAACCTGCCATTTGCGTCCCGGGTAATTGAGGTTTTACATATGTCTCAGCAGCTGAAAGTAAAAGTCACCCATTACCCTATGGACCCGGCTTTTTACTATGTCTACACAAGTGTTGAGCCTGAGGAAATAGGGGACTGTTACTCAACTTGGAGCGCTGAACTGTAATAAGGCCAATTTATTGATAAAACTGAAACCTGGCGTGTCTCTTTGGATTTTCTTGTTGTTTACTTGTCTTTTTCGTGTGTTGGAAGAACCAGAAAGGCTGTAGGGATGGTAAGCACTGTATCTCTTGCAGAAATAGCATTTTTATATTTCTGCTTTAATCTAACGAAATATAGACCGAACTCACCAACGGTTTCCTATTTTCGTCAATAGATGGGAGCCCAGTCAGAGTTTCAAGCATGACCTAAAAGAACAAAATCAAAATAATTATATTCAGTATCTTCGATGGACAGTACGGAGCTGGAGTTTGGTCCCTAACTAAGAACTGCGGACTAGGTAAAAGAAAACGAGGATAGTCCACAAATGAAGTGGGCATTCGCCCAGTCCCAAACAGCACTAACAGCTTAAAACGTCACACCTGCACTATTCACATTTGTCACCCATTATTATCCAATCCATTCCCAATCTCGCGATTTTTGTCTGCCTAATCAGTGACGCGTAGTCTAAATTTGGGGGGGGGGGGCTCCTTGGAAATTATCTCCCACAACTTTGCACGTCGACGGCTAGATGACCGCTAGATAGGAATGACTATAAAAGCCGGGCTCCACCTTCCAGATTCCCAGACGTCCGGGGCTTCCGCATAGTCAAGCCAACCCTTCCAGATTTTCATGATAACGATGAGAGATAAATTTTCCGTTCTTCAACATTTCCTAGATGTCCCCTTTAATACCTCTTGCATCCCAATCACAACTGTCAATCATTTTCCCTTTTCTTCCTTCATTTGCATATTTGTTGTTTCTGTCGAACGGGTTGCCCTATGCCGCCTTCCAGACATTCGGAATCGGGGGTGTCCAGCACCCCGGACTTCCAGACGTTTTTGGCCTGGCTTCACCTTCCAGGTCCGTCTCGACGAAATGGCTGTCTGGGATCCGGAAGAAAAATCTGGAAGGTGAAGCCTAGCTTCAACTATCTTACATCACACATACTTGGCCTGCACCGGAGAAACTCAAGAAATCTGCACCGAGAAAACTCAAGAAAGCTTAGTTATAACGATCTCTCAAGACAAATTACTTTGAACCGCTGTCGCGGCACCCCCATAAAGAGCGGGGTCCATCGGCAGGTACCTGCCCTTCATATTTGGTAAAGGCAAGGTTTACCTTAAAGATTTTTCTTCCGGATTCCAGACAGCCGTTTTCGTCGAGACGGATAAGGAAGGTGAAGCCAAGCCAAAAGCATCCGGAAATCCGGGGTGTTGGACACCCCAGATTCCGGATGCCTGGAAGATGCCATAGAGGCAACCCGTAAGAGACATAACAAATATGCAAATATAGGAAGAAAAGGGAACGTGATTGCCAGTTGTGACTGGGATGTAAGAGATATTTGAAGTGCAAAGGGGACATTTGTTGAAGAATAGCAAAATCAGCTATCATAATTATCATGGAAATCTGGAAGGGTTGGCTTCACAATGAATCTGGGATTTTGAAGGTGACGCCTGGCTTTAATCCGGCATTGCAATCTAATATACGCACTTTCGCATCTGGGTTACGATAGCAACTAGGCTTGATATGAATATTTACACAGTCGAACAGTCGAAATCTTATCGGACTTTATGTGGACGCAGCTCTACTGACTGACCAGAGCCAGGCGGTCGAGTGCGGCTTAAAAATCAGCTACTGTGAAGCTGAACTTCACTGGACCACGACTAGAGATATGACAGCAGAACTGAGAAACTAACTTCGCACAGAAGTTATTGTTTACTTATGTCTTCTGTGGGAGGAGGCAATTCTGTGTCGCTCAGAGCAAAGTAACACTAGGAAGCTAGCGCCAAGATCTGTACTTTCCATGCTTCGCAAACGGGCTATACTCATAGCGCCGCCCACTACGCTTGCATCATTTAAGGCGAGACAAACTAGCCGGTCTAGAATTTCTAGTAAAGAGACAAACTAGCCAGCCTAAAATTTATAGTAAAGCTAAGATGCACACATCGAGGAAACAGGGGAGGTTGTTATCTTTTTCTTTTTCTGTGTTTTATAATATGAAGTTACTGGAGCCTGCGCTGGTGCACGACTGACTGAGTTTCAGTAGGGACGTTCTCACCGCTAGTGGTGATATAGTGTCGCTGCTATTCGAGTGAGTGTCAATTTTTCCAAGCCTCGGCGCTACTCCTAGTGTTATTTTGCTCTGATGCGGTCTGCACACATCGAGGAAACAGGGGAGGTTGTATCTTTTTCTGTTGCTATGTTTAGAATATGAAGTTACTGGAGCCTGCGCTGATGCAAGACTGATTGACTTTCAGTAGGGACGTTCTCATCACTAGTGGTGATAGTGTCGCTGCTATTCGATTGAGTGTCAATTTTTTCAAGCCTCGGCGCTACTCCTAGTGTTATTTTGCTCTGATGCGGTCTGCACACATCGAGGAAACAGGGGAGGTTGTATCTTTTTCTGTTGCTATGTTTAGAATATGAAGTTACTGGAGCCTGCGCTGGTGCACGACTGATTGACTTTCAGTAGGGACGTTCTCATCGCTAGTGGTGCTAGTGTCGCTGCTATTCGAGTGAGCGCTACTCCAACCTGTTATATTGCTGTGGTCTCGCTTCAGAAGAATCATCAATAGCTGCGTTCTTTGTCACGGAAGTTCTCACCGGTGGTCTCCGGTTATTCTTATAAGCCGTTTTTGCACACACTAGCTGTGACTACTCACCAGTCTTATAACATTTTTGAACTAACCGGTGTCCGGTTTGACCTCTTCGGTATGGACTAAACAGAACCTGCTCGGGAGCCCGGCTTTACCGAGAAGTTAGCAACTTTTCGTCAAAATTTGAGGAATTCACGGTTTCGCCCAAAACCCAGAATTTAGGCCGTTTTTGAACTAACCGGTGTCCGGTTTTACCTCTTCGTATGGACTAAACAGAACCTGCTCGGGAGCCCGGCTTTACCGAGAAGTTAGCAACTTTTCGTCAAATTTGACGGGAATTCACGGTTTCGCCCAAAACCGAGAATTTAGGCCGTTTTTGCACTCACCGGTGACTGAACCAAACAGCGCGTTGCAAGAGAAGAACCGGACACTGGTAACAAAACACCAGAGACAACCCGGAGTGCAACGAACGCAGCTAATGGCAGAAGGATGTCACCTTCGAGTGTTCCTCTCTATAGGCCTAGCCAACTATGTACTGATTTTGTGCAAAAATAAAACGAACTTGAACTTGAACCACCGATGATCGGATTCAGAGGCGGAGCAACCAGGGTCATCAGTCATAACATCCGTTAGCAGCAGAAGAGGAGAGGTGGAGCCAGTACAAATAACGCTTCACATGGAAATTTTTAAAAGCACAACTCTTACTAGAAATGATCTTTCCATGATGAAATGGCTCAGCAATATCTTTTTTCGAAAACAACATTATTTTCCATGTGAAATTAGCGGTTTTCTTGTCAGCGCTTGTCGACTCTAGCCTTCCTGCTCTCTGACGCGGCTGCTGGACGCATAATGTTTGAAAACTGAATGCGCCGTGGTTAAAAAGTTGATGGCGTATCATGTCTTCCAAAATGAAAAATAACATTTTGAAGCTTCTTCTGTAATTATGTGTTAATACAGAACATGTCCGAAAGATCCGAAACGAACGAAAATGCTGAATTAGTTCAGATTTAATGCAGCATTTTGCTTTCGGACTTAAATTTCTGCTCAGTTGCTGCAGCATTAAGCTAGGTGCCCACAGAACGCGAATTTTTTCCGCTCGCGACGTCAAATTCGCCCAGGAGAACGCGAATTCGTGTTCTGTGGGCACTTAGACTTAATTCAGCATAAAATTCATCGGAAAATTCAGCAAAGATGCTAAATTTTATGCTGAATTTTCAAGAAGAAACTGGGGAGCACGGCGATTCTCCTAGCATCTCCTATAGTAATTTACTTTCTAGAACAAATTGCGACACAAAATTCTCGTAATGCAAATTTAGGTCGAATTCTCGTCTGAGCGGCGACAAACTTTACGGAGCATATTTTGCGAAAAACTTTACTAACTTTAGCTTATTCTCTTTTCTTCTTCTTGACTTAAATTTTGGTACTCCAGAAGTTTTAGAGAAGAAATAAAGGTAACAGCCTTCGGACAAAAACAACTAAAGCATTGTTCAAATAGATGTAATCGCTATACGCGATGTTTACGTCTTAATACACACGCCCGTTCAAATAGGCAACCCGAGAGGTCCTCATGAATGCGACGTTCGGTGTTGCAACGTTGATACAATTTTTCGAGCTCTAAAAAGATCAGAAAAGGTTCTTAGTACTACTTGAAGTACACAGGAGTCTTAGTTGACGCCCATTATATTGTAAAAAAGCTATTCAGTTATCGGATAGACAGCATTGGACCTCGAACTAGCAATAAGCAGTCGTAACAAAACAAAAACGTGTTCTTTCGAAGAAAAGTTGTTTCTTTAGCTTTCAACAAATATAACTTTCGTGCTTCCTTTGGCAACCCTGACGACGCTGCTCCTCTCCTCGGCCCGCTGGCGGAACCAACCAAGCGATCTGATTGGCCATGCATAACGGAAAATAGGACCGAGCTCTATTCTCCTTATTCGCCTTATTACAGCGCGCTCCGAAGAAAAGAGGAATCTGTTATACAGCTTATACGCCGTATTACACCTTACTACACCTATTTGAACAATGCATAAAGATATGCAGCATTAAATGCAGCATCTATGGCACTAAAAGCTTTCGGATACGTTCATAGTTGTCGGTGGACCTTGAAACTTTTGGCGACGTTTGCATTGCGTGTCTAAAACTCGGATAGGTGCAAAAAGCGCTAAAAAGTCGCAGGTAAAAAACGAAACCATGACGAAAGGCGGGGATTCCAGAATCTTATAATTCCACAAGAGAGCCAGTGATAAACAAAAACATTTATGTTTCAAAAGTTGCGTTTTTGCTGATACCATGGTATCTGATATACGGTCTAAAGTCGTTTTTGCAGTTACGTGGTATCTGATACCACGGTCAAAAGGCGTTTTTGCAGTTTTCGTGGTATCTCGCCAGTTACCGTGGTAACAGATATTCAGATATCACGGTCCGATCGTGGTATCTGGTCGTGGTATCTGGAAAGTCATCTCACTTTCATCAAATTTTGTCAAATTAGTGAGAAGGAAGTTCAGCACTTAGTGATGTAACTGGATATCAGTTTTTCTTTCGCGATGACTTCGAAAAGTGCAATTTCGGTAATAGTCGTTTTTGTAGTGGACCATATATCAGATACCACGGTGACTGCAAACACGACTAATTGCAGGTCCAGTTACCGTGGTAACAGATATCATGGTATCCGCAAAAACGCAACTAAAGGCTGATAAGAAAATCCGGCTGTCCCCCCCATTCCTACGTAACCATGTCCACCACTATTTTGTAACAAATAATATGGAATTAAACGATTTATTATTATCATTTACTTCTATTTTAAGCTATTATTTTTGCCTAGTTTCAAACAGGTGGCGCAGGCTATTCCATCTTGAAATACTTACCACTCCAAAGCTGTAAATATCCCATGAGGGTTCGACAACTCCCCTGAAGGCCTCATTCGGCATGTAAACATTAGTTCCAGCTGGTATTGCAGTCATCACAACGGTCCTGCTGAAACCGGAGTCGCCATCTCTTAGCAAGCCGAAGTCCGAAATCTAGAAAATAAAATAAATAATAAAAATAATAACGTTTATTTCCTGAAAAGCTCATATAATTACTCGCTAGCATCGGATCGTCACACAATTATTAACACGGCTAAAACTTGATAATCACTTCTCAATAATTGCCTTAAAATATTTATATGTATGTACAGTTAATAACGAATATATCACAGTTCAGAATTAAAATAGTTTACGAAATATGGTACAAATGACGAAAGACAGGTCAGTAGAGTGGATGTCGGGGCGAACAATTCTGGTGCAGTTTCGGGTTGCAGCGTGAAGCCTATATAATAAGCAAATAGCAGTTTATTTGTAATTATCGCGAGCGCCTCAACTCCACAAATAAGACCAAAGGTTTCGATGGTATCCCAAACACTGAATATTTATTTGACTTCCTGGCCCAGATGATCGGGTCGTGTAGATTTCCGGTTTTCGCCAGACCTCTTTAACATGTAACTCTTTATCCATAATCAACCGCCTGAAGATCTAAAAAAATTATACCGTTTCTGATTTTTTTTTTTTTTTTTTACAAATTACGGCCAAAGAACTAATCAGATGAGAAGGCCAAGTTCAGGTAGATACTTCGACCAAATTCCTTTGCTGTATTCCTGGCGAACTGCATGCAGAGCAAAAGAGCTGGTGACACTGAGAGGCGAACCAAGAACCTTTCGATCTAAATTTCCGGGTTTTGGCAAATTTCGGCAGAATTACTTGTCTGACTAGAAACTACAGTTCAGAAATGGATTCACTGAGTCTTGTTACCCCCAGTACCCCCCCGCACTCCCAGTCTGCAATTTCGAACCTTGAGCCTTTTCATGGTGTTCTCCAACGTTTTTCCTTTTTGGTTTCTTTTTGTTTCTAGTTCATTACTCCACTTTTTCTTGTTTGTTGTAGTGGGTTAACAATAAATTATTATTATTATTGGTACGATGAACCTCTAATCGAATTGGGAATGAACTTATATTATTACGAAATTTCGGTTCGGCCGGATTCCAGATGAATTTCTTTTCCAGCGAGAAAATTAGTTTCAGATCTGGATCCAGAATGTCTCAGTGGTTCTGATCTGAATATTCTAACAAAAACTATTATTGACAAATATAATAAACTTCGTAATAACTGTAATAAAAAAAAACTTTATACAATAAAATATAATAAACTGCTATAGACATTCAATTATTCACATGTTTAGTCACGCGCGGTTTTTATCAGTCGCGTTTTTTGTCCCTCACAGATTTGACAGTGGCGGCTTTCACTGTGTCATGTCATGGTATTCGCGCTTTCGCGTTTCTAACATGACAAGGTTTCTGCTTTCGCGGTATTCCCGACGAAAATTATCTCAAAATAGTAGTATGAAGTTGTAGGAAAAAGAAGCATGCAGTACCAACTGATGCAACTACATGCTTCTCTGGATGCTATTATAGCAAGAAAGGATGCTACTGGCACTACTTCTTAAGATTGGCCCAGTCTGAGGCACATCAAACGATAGTATTCTGTAGTCTGTACTAATACATATCAACAAGAACAAATAATCTGACAAAACCTCCGTCTCCTTATCTCTGTAATATGACTATGCGGAGTCGAATATTTCCGCATTCCTTGTCCGCTACGAACGAGCGGAGGTTACTAGCTTCGTGCCACATTAGGCTACGTTCCGTTACCTCTATCAATAGCTAAATCGCTGTGAAACCGCCGGTGAGGAAAGGTAGCTGTCAAAGCTGATTGGTTCTATGGACGCGCTCCAAAGCGGGTCAGTGCGCGAAGTACGCCTCCTGCCAGCCTCGTGCACTATTTTTTCTGCGATAATCAACGGCGAAGACGGAAGATGAGTAAACGGATATCAACATTAGTTCAAAGCTAAAGTAAATACCCTAGGTCCGCTCAGTTTTGTCGGGGTATTCATAGTCGCTGCATGGGACTAAAGACGGAAGTTCTATCAGGTTATTTGTTCTTGATATCAGTACATGCAACTTTTTCGTACAACTATCATACAACTACACAGGCCACAGATTTTTCATCGGGTTGCTCGTCACCGCTGTGTGTTCAGTCGTTATTTGCCTAATACCTACTGATTTTACGATATTGCCCGGAGAATTTTCTTGCAAGACCTCATCAACGACCGAACTGCTACCATTTTCCATTTATCCCCCCAATACCCACCACCACTCTCGCTTCAACCACCAGCAATATTCGGTTTCATGACATTAAAACCCTTTAGTATGTTTTTTTGGTAAAGCAAAATACTAAACCCTTTTTTGTAAAGCAAAATACTAAACTATTTTTTATAAAGCAAAAAACTAACCTTGGCATTCATGTTCTCGTCCAATAATATATTCGCCGGCTTGATATCTCGGTGTACTAAAACAAATCCTTGTGGCGTCTTCTGTGTGTGAAGATACTCCAAACCCTTCGCTACATCGAGCAGAATGTCAACTCGAACTTCCCACGGTATCGGAACCTCAGTTTCCTAGGAACATAAGTTACGTTAGTCCCCACTCCGAACACAAACTGAAAAGAATTCTACGCTTAGTCACAACCACTAGCACAGTGCATAGAAAGAAAAATAAACACAAACAAAAAATACTTAACGAAAAACAATAAATTTACTGAAAGTAATAGAAGCATTGAACAGAAGGCGAATTCTTTGGTAAAGGCTGGATGTTTGTTTGTTTACCAGCGTAGCTTTCTACGACTGGAAGGCGGTATCTGTAACGTCCGTCTATTCGAGCTGGATCGGTTTTCCAATCGGTAGCAGATTAATTAAAGTTGTATTTTCACAGGTTCATTTTCCAGCTTGAGCTTGAAGAGGACCCTTGCCAAGAAGTTTCAAAATATAGCTCTAATAAAATGTGAGAGGGTGACAATTGTTGCGCAAGTGTGAATGAAACGCGGGTAGTACACGGTTGGATGGTGTTACAAGATGTTTTAATTTTTTTGCTGCCAACTACAAAATTTGTAGCCCGTGTAGTTGTATGGTAGTTGTGCGAAAAAGTGCGTTTATTGATATGAAGTAGTACAGAATACTTCAATTTAATGTGCCTCACACTGGGCTATCTTAAGCACTAGTATTCAGTAGCATCCCGCCTAGCTCCAGTAGCATCCATAGTGTTGCTATAGTAGCATGTAGTAGCATCAGTTGGTACTGCATGCTACTTTTTCGTACAACTTCATACTACTATTTTGAGATGATTCTTCGTCGGGTGGGTCCAAAACAGAGAGCTTCACCACGATATGACTTTGTGATTTGCCATCACCATACCTTTGCTTAGGATCTTATTTGCGGGTTGTTGTTGATTTTTTGCATGTAGGCTACTCTTTCGCAAATGGCCAAATTTACTGTGCGGAACGAGTCAAAATACTGTATTGACAAAGATGCTAAAATACTGGTCAACGAATTCCAAAAAAAAAAAAGCTTTCAATAACAACCGAAGAAGGCAACCCGAATAATCTTAAAAGTACATGCGACACATTAATTTCCATCAATATTTGTCAATTTTATATATTGTAATTTCTATCTAGCCTATAGTGGTTATGACTTGATGAAAGACCAATTTTATTAACGACAACAACAAAAACTGCTTTTGTCACAAATGAATTGAACAACTTCCCACCAAGGGCGTTCATTACTGAATTCCAATTCAAATTCTTCGGAAGAAAAACCATCAATCCATCAATCTTTATTCTTCAAAAACATGCCGGTGTTAACAAAAAAGCGAATATTTGTTCTCTCGTCAAACATAACTATTTCAAATATTCATTAATTACACACACAAACAAATTGCAAACAAATTAAAGCGCTAAACTTCAAGAATTAACACAAAGAAAGGAAAAGGATTTTACTTAAAATTTCGCGTTGAAAAAACTCACAAAGGAGGGGACAAAACTTGTTTCGTAACGCGCGTGAATGGGTTGGGTCGGATGATTGGATCTTAGGAACTGGTTGCGCTGCCATTCTCTGTGGCCTTCTATGGTCGGGAATGCGGGGAGGGGGAAGTATGTGACGATGGGTGGGGTCGGTATAACAGGTTGGCCCCCATCCACTAGCTCTCGCAATGGCTCTCCACTGTGTTAGTACACTGCTTTTTATGCGCGATATTCACTATAACATTGCCAACAAACGTTTTTGTTTTTTTTATCCATAACTACAAACTACAGTATTTACTTTAATCTATACTGGAAATTTCAGTGTAAACAAAAAAACTTCTAATCCGCCCATATACCATATTTATTTTATTTTTTACGTTTTCTAAACAATTAACTTTGATTTTCATGGGTCATTTCTAACTCCTTTTAATTTTCCCTTGTTCTTTAAAACCAATACTACTTATATTTCAATTATAGCAGCGAAAACGCAGGCTTTCCAATCAGGGGTACGGACTATACACATTTGCGTGTATAGTCCGTACCCCCCACTGAACCAATCCCAAATGACACGGCGGGCGAAGCTTAATTGTGGAAAGACGGTCCACGGGAATATCAGGTTCGGCTTTAGAACAAAACCACGAAAACACCTCTGAAAGGAAAACCCAAAATATGCCAACTGGTTTCCGCTCTTATTAGAAGGAAAATGAGGGAATGGTATCTGGTTTCCGTTCCACTTTCAAAACAGCAGTTTTCCGAAATGAAAGAAGACCTACCTTGCATCTCAATCTAGCTTCCAGTGACCCACCAATCATCAGCGGATAAACGAGGTTCCCATACTCCCGATCGATGCTGTACCCAAGCAGCGAAATAATGTTAGGGTGTTCAAGCCTAAATAAAAAAAGGCTCTGATTGACCTGTCCATGTACGAACCCTTCGACCCCTCCCCCTACCGAGCTTCGTCTCGATCAACCGTTCCGCCCAACTCCTTCGTTGCCAACAGTTGAGCATTTATGTAGCGTTCAACTAGATTTCCGTCATCTCCCCCCCCCCCCCCTGCAACTCCCCCACGGTGGCCGAACAAGGCCCGTTGTAATTAACATATCCACAGCGTACAGTTATCCTTCCCACCAAATATCATCCCGATCCCCCACCCAATCGGCACTTCGTTGTATGACAGGATCGTGACTCCCCTCCCTCCCCCACAACCTCCATGGATGGGTAATCCGGTAAAACGACAATTTCGAAGTGAATCCGGTTCTAGCCTACCTGGAAGGACCCAGTATTCATCAGCGTAAAGACCCGCCGACCGAAGGTAACAGCGAGGTCTATGGCACGTGCTCGGAAGAAAATTATTCCCGATTATCGTGGTGGGGGGGGGGGAGCTTCATACCTTCTTAATCCTTTGACTTCAGTATCAAACATCTTGCTCGACTGTTCATCACTTGGTCCTAGTTTTAGCCTCTTAACAGCAACACGGGTTAGGTTGTCTTCCAACCGGTAGGGCTGGTACCTGAAAGGAAAGAACCAAAATAAGCAGTAATACTAAATACCAGTATATAGCCTTATAAGCAGTAAAGCCTTTCAAAAAATTTCAGAAATTTGTTATCGCTACACTGAATGTCAGCCAGGTGACTCTTTAAACTGATATAGTTCCTGCTTTTGTAAGGTGAAACGGCAACGGCCCATTATTATTGACTGAAACTTTAACTTCTTAGTATCTTTCTTAAACATTCCTTTTTTTTCCGCGTAGTATCTTTTCCGTTCTTCCTGTCCAATATAATTTGGCCAGGTGACTACACTTCCACTTTCCCTCGGTGACGTCAACGGTCCTAACATCTAGTATTTCAAATAATTTTTTCAATGACCGACCTATGTATTTAGCGTCACCTACTTTTAAATTTTCGATATTCTTTCTTGTTTCCTCTTTACCCTTATTTCTCATTTTACCATTTTCATCACATCTTTAAAACATTAAAATTTTCTTTACACTTTCCTTCCTTTTTTTCAAAAAAAAAAAAAGAATCATATAACATTTACCTTAATAGTTTATCACCCTGGTTTCACCTTTACTTTTCATCAAGGAAAAGCATTCAAAAAGATTATTGTAACATGAAACGAATCGAGTTTATTGCGTAGGCTACTTTATCAGTTCGTCTAACAGTTTTTGTGTAGTTTATACTTGGGTGTTACTTGTCGCTGACCACTTTCTGTATTTTATTTCGTTGAAAGCTTTTATATTGACCTACTTTTGCTAGCTATTTTAGTTATTTTTACCAATAAATACGATATTTGAATTAGATGAGGATATCATTTGGTCTAGAAATGTCAGCACTATGACATAGCTAATGAGATCATGACGAAGGAATCTATATGCCAAACCCGGTGATCAGCGGTTTTGAAAATGGTTAAGGCTCGAACTCGGGCATCAACACTTTCAGTCATGCACTCTTGTTCCAACTGCATCTGTTTGCATTTTCGACGAAAACCCTGTTTTCTTATGGTTTAACCGAAAAGGGCTAGGATAGGACAATCTAGTTACCCATCACTGATACACTTAAATTGGCTTGAAGACCCGCTGAAAATGAGTTACTTCGTTGTTCCGCTATTCACGAATAATCGATTTTGCAAATAGTGGAATTTTCGTATGATTTGTGGTGCCTCTATGCGCTTGTATTTTTGTTGTAGCCTATGTCTTACGAGAAAGATTTATGATTTTTTTGTTTATTCAGCTATACTAAGCAATCTTCACCAATCTCACCACTGCCCACTGAAAAGCTGCGTTTGTGTTGAGATTAAAATTTCCCGCGTCCTAGTAGAATTTACGTTGTGGGGACGGCCGCTAATATTCTGAACGTCATAACTAGAGCAGATAGTGGAAAATATAAAAAAAAATCATTTTGCAGAATCCAAATAATTCGGTGTATTCAATTAGATGACACAAAATTAGATCGGCTTTTCAGTTAAACTTTAAAGCCCGGAGACCCGAATTTCACATGTTACAATGTAACCCGCCAACGACAGCTCACTGATTTTCACACTTGCCGCCTTTCACTATTTTTCATCATGCTCTCGACGAGTGTTCGGGTACTATACTTTTGATGCGTAAAGCCGGCTATCTGAATTTTGCCGTGTCCTTGCTAGAAGTCAATGGGCCTGGAAAAGGCTTATAGCACCCAAAACCGTGTGTAGTTTGTCAAAAGCACAGTCTAGTTTTACAGAATTAAACTAGTTTTGGATATTGGAACATAAACAGTAAATAGTATACGTTAAATTTATATCTTTACGTTAAATGAATCTAGGTTATTATTCCTCCCTTTACAGCTGGCCTGACAAATTTCATTGCGGTTTCGTGTTCCGACACTGTAGCCTTTCAACTTACCTCAAACTCCGTATCCTCAATTTGTGAAGGAGGTCGTCATCTACACGATCCGGAATGATTCCAACGAAAACTTGTCCGGTGGATGAATTCCCGTGGATTTTTCGGCCTCCGCATTCCACAGGTCTTTCATCGTAATTATTTGTAATCCTCTGCAGGATATCCGGTCTCAAATCCAGTGGCGTATTAGTATCTACAAAGACGAAATACTAAACTATACTGGATTCCATTTGACAAGGGCAGTAGAGGTATATTATATATTTGGTTATATATTCCATATATTCGGTGGTTCTGCACGGATTACTTAGCTGATTTTTTTGATTTTTTTTTGTTCGGTGACATCTCGGCCCTCCTTGACACGGTTCCTCTTGAAGCCGTAAGAAAAATCTGGACTTGCAATATATCAATGTTGGTAATATAGCAATGTTGATGAACCTGGCAAATGGATAAAATTGCAATTGATTTTAAAAAGGCATTTGACCTTGTTGACCATAAAATTCTTTTAGAAAAAATGGCTGAAAAAAATATACCCAATTTTATCGTCAAAATCATCAAGAGCTTCTTGACAAACAGAGAGCAAACTGTAAAGTATAAAGGCCATTTGTCTACTTCTTTACCAGTTTTTCGTGGAGTTCCACAAGGAACTGTGATCGGTCCGCTCTGCTTCCTCCTCATGATAAATGAAATTGCTGCTAGGCTGGAGGACAGATGGAAATACGTTGACGATTTGTCCCTAGCGGAAGTTGTATCTGAGGATTTGAAAAGCAACGCTGCCGGTTTCATCGACCAGATTACCTCAGAGGCGACTGAACTAAATATGATCGTGAATAAAGATAAGTGCTCTGTTACGACTTTTTCTTTTCTTCGGAAAACTCGGCCGTCTTTCGAACCTCCTATCGACCCTGGGCTCATCAGTGATAAATCAACGCTACTAGGTGTAGTGATCTCTTCTGACCTTTCATGGCATGAAAATACTAAGACAGTTGTAAAGAAAGCTAACAGCGCAATTCAAATGCTAAAAACACTGAAAAAGTTTCGGGTTCCTAAGGACAAGCTAAAGCTAATGTTTTGCTCTTTCATTCGACCCTCAGTCGAATATGCTTGTCCGGTTTGGCACTTTGCTCTTACCCAAGGTGAAACTGATGAAATAGAGCAAGTTCAGAAGAGATCGCTCCAAATTATCTATGGCGGTTCCCCCCTACCATACTCTTTTTACCTCAAAGAATTTAAAATTGAATCCCTTTCTTCCCGCCGCGAAAAACTATGCCGCAACTTCGGCCCTTTCTCCAGCACCCCATGTACCGCTCATTCCTTCCCCCACCCTTTGTTCCTGAAAGATCTCGTCCCCCCCCCCCCCCGAGAAGTGGCTGAGAAGGTTCCCAAACTGACCCCAATCTACTGTAACACTATGCGTTACAGTAGAAGCTTTGTGCCGAGCTTCGTAAAGGAATATAATGATGTTTAGCATGTTTCTGCTTTGTTGACAATTTATGTTTGACAACTTTATTTATGACTAAAAACATCGTATTTGGGCTCTGCCCACGAGAGATATGTTTTGTTTTATTATTAAATGAAATGAAAAAAAAATGAAATGAAAGTAATGTTGTCGTAATTTCTATGCTAGTTTATTTTCCTCTTATTATGTTGTTTTTCTTCTTTTTTTTCCTACTCCGTCTATGCCTTGTGCTTTCTGATGGGTGAAAAATAAAAGTATTAATTATCATAATTCACGATGTTTTACTACGGCCTAAACAGGACAGAATCCTTGCCAAGAAGTGTAGAAATTTCGCCGAAAAAAAATCTCAGCACCCATTCAACACACCAAACAGCATTCAGTCAGATTTTATCCAGACAAAGTCATCTTGTAGGCTACCGGAGGAATACTTGATACTTTTCTTTTGGCATCCATGAGTGTCATATGTATCCATGGGCCTAATCGTCCTTGCTGCTAGTTTTATGGACTTTGACGATCTAACCACTGACGTAGAAGCAGCTTAGCAGTCTATCGCACATCCTAAGCAAGCTTGCTACATTGCCAGAAAACAAGTTTAAATCAATGCCAACTTCGCCGAAACCTGAAACGAACTTACGAACCAACTCAATGGGAAATGAGATAAGCAACAAGACCAAAGATTTCGATGGGATCCCAAAGGTCAATATTTATTGGGCTTCTTCGGTCTTGTAGACTTTCTGTCTTCGCCAGGTTCCGCAAACGTGTTGTTTGTTCCAAGGTTAGAATACGACCAGAATACCAATGCTAGTTGAAAAACCCACATAATATTATAATCAAAGTTATTTTCGATTCAGTTTTATAGTGATGGGAATAAACTGACAGTGATACAGAGTGAAAGTGGATTAGGGCTAATGGACTGATCCTCTGAAAAAGTTTAAGAACACATAGATTGAGCTTCAAGTAAAAGCTGCGAGAAAAGCTGTAGCCTAAAGACTTCAGAATTAACTTCAATTCTATCGAATTCTCTCATCGCCGGATTCCTGTACGAATTCCATTTCCGATGAGAAAACAAAGTTAAGATATGGATCCAGCATGTATTTTTGTATCTTTAATGCTATTTTGTGGCTGAAAAACTTTTACTTATACCGATTACCATTTTTTGCAGGATTTCGGGCGAACCGCTTATCCGTCAAGGATATCAAAGTAAAAGAATGGATTCTGCATGTCTCCTTACCCCTAGGACGAATGTCTTGACTCCGGAAAAAAAAATTCTTCAGACAAATTTCCGATTTTGGTCGGATTCCGGGCGAACTATGCTAGTCCGGAAAAAGAATATGGTTCAAGATGGATTCAACGGTAACAACGGTAACTTGTCCGGTAAAAAAAAAAATAGGTTTCAGATATGGATTTAGCTTGTCTTTTTACCCCTAGATCGACTACTTACCCTTAAATGTTCTCGAGAAGCGCAAGACCTGTAATGTGATGAGGAAGGTTCATATTTGATAAGATAAGGTAGAATTTTATTGCAAAGGAAATAGCACTAGAGTTAAAGAAAGTGCCAAACATGCCAGTGGCATAAAAAAATGGTTCTTATAGTTAACATGATGATCTTTATAAACAAATACTAAAATACTAGCATAAGGCATTAATAACTGAACAAAAACAAACAAATGCACACAGAAATAACGATTATTTTATCACCGAGAATATTCGGACAAGGAAGCCTATACACATAAAAAAAAGTTGAGCTTTGAATTGGAAGACAGGAGACGTAATAATTGTGTTACAAAGAAAGACTGCAGACTGCTGAACCGAGAGAATGTTTACTGCTTAAGACTAAGCTTCAAGACTCAAATTGTTGCCGTGAAAAAACATTGTGTCCAAGGAGGCCCGGGATTGGCTGCTGGAGACGAGTCTCCGCCTTAAGGGGGGAAGTATCTTTGGCCCCGCCCTGGGGGGGAGCTATTTGATCAAATGTCCCATGATTCTAATCCTAAATGCTTAGGATAGAAGATGGTTATAAGGCGAAAAGAAAACTTACGGGCGAGGACGCCATCTACTTCTTCTTCTTCCTGGAGAATCCTCAGCACGGCATCCTGCACGTCCTTCTTCAGGTCAGGTGACTTAGGGGCAAAAGCTTCAAGATTCATCATGGCGTTCATGATTTCAATCTCTGGTGCATCTCCTTCAGCTTCTCCTAAAGCAAAAGAACTTCACCTAGTAATTGACGCATATGGCATGTCAAGGGTATATGTGACCTACCCTCCTTCACATCACAACCCTCATGTGGGGGAACAGAATCTGAAACCAGTTGTATGCGTAACTCCCAAACGATTCGGACGAAACGTGACACACAACTAAACTGGATCCGGTCACTGTCCCGGAAATTTCGTCATAGTGGTTAATACTGAACGGAGAGCGGGGTAAACTTGCTACGTAGAAAGATCATGAAATAACAGAAAAGTTTGGACCGAAACCGGCAACCCGGAAAATTGCTCTATATAGGTCCAGACCAGAATCAATCGTTCAAAGTGGAGAGATTCAAAGTGGTCAGCGAAGGGAGGCTGGAAATCTAATTTTCGGTGCTCTGAAAGGACAAAATTTGGAGATACAGAAATGCGGTCTAGCTGGAAGGTGTGTTAGTTTCTAAAGATAAATTAGTCAAACGCACTAGGAATTCACAGCTCTTGCCACACCATGCCTGCATGCAACAATTAGACTGTCTACGTTCTGAGATTGCGGAATCCTGTTTCTAGCTTTCAAACTCAGACGAACTGTTTCACTATCAAGAACGTACTATCAAGAACAAATAATCTGACAGAACCTCCGTCTCTCTACCTCTGCAATATGACTATGCGGATTCGAATATTTCCCCATACCCTGTCCGCTCCGAACGGGAGGAGGTTAGTAGCTTCGCGCAACATCGCATTTCGTTACCTCTACAAATAGCTAAATCGCTGTGATACCGCCGTGAGTCAAAGCACAGCGGGTCAGCGCGCGGAGTACGCCTCCTGCACTATTTTTTCTGCGATGAGCAACGGCGAAGACGGAAGATGAGTAAACGGGTATCAACAAGCTAGAATAAATACCTCTAGGTCCTCTCAGTTTTGTCGGGGTATTCATAGTCGCTGCATGAGACTAGAGACAGAAGTTCTATCTGATTATTTGTTCTTGGTACTGTGTTATTACCCATACCGCAGTGTTTAATAGATCTTCGTATTTTCTACCTCAACGTAATCATTTTGATCTTTCTTGCCAACCTTTTTGAGTCAGTTTATTACCCATTGATGCGAGCTACATGTTTGGTTTCTACGAGAAAAAGAGTTTAAAACAAATACTGATTCCATTCCAGATAGCTTGGCCAAATGACTTAGCTTTATCCATCTACTGACAGCACAGCCGTTTACCCCCACACCTAGTAAGCACCCGATGAGAAAAGAATATTCGCGACAAACCGATTAGTGGAAGCAGTTAATGGCATAGACTCCTCGCAGCGATACATCTGTGAGGAAGAATTCGACGAAAATTCCCTGAAGGTACAACTATAGCTGAACAAGATTCAGACAAGCTATTTTACATACTCTCTCTATACCCTAATTAGTTCACTCATACTAATACCAATATTTCCAATTCGATTAAAGGAAATAAAACGAAATTTTTCCAAGTAGTGTGAGGTTACAACCTTAGCTGAAAAAGATTCAAGCAAGCTCTCTTCTGATTGGGTCACTCAAACCAAGCTTTTCAATTTGATCGAAGGAATACGAAATATCTTCCAGTAGCCTAGGCTAGTAATATCCTCCAGTACACCAGTGCCGAGATCATGGTAGGACTAACAAGGCACCATTTCAATAAGTCGCGAAAGACTACAGGAAAAACAATATTGTCTGTCAACAAGAACAAATAATCTGACAGAACCTCCGTATGGAGTAATATGACTATGCGGAGTCGAATATTTTCCAATACCCTGTCTGCTACGAACGAGCGGAGGTTAGTAGCTTCGCGCCACATCACGTTTCGTTACCTTTACAAATAGCTAAATAGCTAAATCGCTAAATCGAAGCAGCCGGTGAGGAAAAGTAGGAGTCAAAGCTGATTGGTTTTAAGGACGAGCTCCAGAGCGGGTTAGCGCGCGGAGTACGCCTGCACTATTTTTTTTACGATAAGCAACGGCGAAGACGGAAGATGAGTAAACGGGTAATTAACATCAGCTCAAAGCTAGAGTAAATACCACAAGGTCCGCTCAGTTTTGTCGGGGTATCCATAGTCGCTGCATGTGACTAAAGACAGAAGTTCTATCAGATTTTTATTCCTGGTGTCAACTTACTTTTCAATAATTCTTCATTGACATAAGCCGACGCTCTCCGCATATCAAAAGCTGTCAATAAGGCAAGAAGATCTTTGACTGTGGGTCTCTTCCTCCCACTTGTTCCCCACTCCCCGATCAACAGCTGGAATCCAGGAACACCGCGTCGACAGCTTTCTTCTTCTATCAGCCTAACAGAATGACACAATTAGATAGTCTGACGGGTATCAAGGGCCCATGATGTGATGTTCATAGCTTTGCGTGGGGCGTTCGACTTGCACAACTTCACGGTCATTCTTTTCCCCCCGATGGGCCTCATCGTTTTCCCCTAAGCGATGGGCAGGTGGTTGGCCTTGCACATACAGAAGACTGTATTCTAACGGAACAAAAAACATGGCCTCTAACGCCATACCGAACACCAGATGAAAGTCACAAAAAATAAAAGAGGAAAAACATGAACGTCAAAACATATAGTTTTAAACAACTAATGAGCAACTTACTCCGATTGCTTGCAAGTATCATAGGCCCTACCCCCTCCACCAACATCCATCCCACACACCACCACCATCACCGGAGATTATTTTTCTTTCTATTGGTAACATAAGACGTTGGAACACCGGTAAGAGTGTTAGTAGTCTAGTTATAAGGTCATTAATTACTGAGTTTTCAATCATTGATTCCTAGAATTCAGTTGTGTAGGACTACAAATTATTGAATGTATGTAAATGTATTTTACATTTATTATACTTTTTTGTAATGACCAAAAACAAATTGTCTGGAGTCCGCTTATGTTTTAGGATAAATTATTGATTGACTGAACACCTACTGACACAAATGACGAACAGAACTGGTGAAATCACCACTCTTCATCACAACTTTTTGTTGTACCCACCTGTATTTTTCTAATTTCTCCAGTTACCTGCCTATTTGCGTCATAGAAAACAAGACCAAAAGTTTTGACTGGATCCCAAAAACGTAATATTTATTGGGTTTTTTATCCAAACAATCAGGGCTTTTACAGATCTGATATACGACTAATCAGCCGTTTGAAAATAAACATAAATGATACCGTAGTTGTGTTCTATTGAAAAATGACGGCCAAACGGCTGAACTTCAGACAAAACTGTTACTGTTAGCAAATTTTCTGGTTTTGGCCGGATTCCGGGCGAACTATTTGCCCGGCGAGAATAATTATCATACACGGATTCAGGATGTCTCTCTACCCCTACAACAAACCTGATCAACTTTAGAAATAACTTTTAATTTCAAGAAATTTTCCGATTTGGGCCGGATTCCGGGCGAACTGTAGGCTATGTCCGGAGAAAAAATAATTCGCGTGAACGGATTTAGCAGGTCTCCGTACCCCTTCCGGTTTCAAATTCCGGTTTCAGCCGGATTCCGGGCGAACTGTAAGTCCGAAATGAAAATACGGATTCAGCATGTCTAATTTACCCCTGTATACCTCTAACTTATTACCCTGTATTACCTCTAACTTCAAGCAAAACCTTTCCTTATAACACATTTTCCGGTTTTGGCCGGATCCCCGGCGAACTATTTGTCGGGTGAGAAAATAATTTTCATATACGAACTCGGAACGTCTGCTCAAACCCTATATCGACTATCTCATCAGCTTCTAAAAAATACTTTGTTGGCCCCTTAATTTGAACCCCATCCCTAAATATAGAGCTGCGGAGCCCATCTAAGAATTTGACCTATCATTTGACCCAAAGAATCCTCACACCAAATTTGAACAAAATATATCATTCCCTTCGAGAGTAATCGTGCTTACAGACTGACGGACATTTTTTACGAAGTCACAGGCACCTATCCCTCCACTTACGTTTTGGAATCCCAAAAATGGAAACTTTTGAAAAGACGTTTACTAGGATACTGGCGATGAGATGCATAGGATACCGACATGTTTTTTTGGCACATTTTTGTACAAGGATTAGCTCAAACCTAACCAATAGGAATACGTCTGAGGAAATCCAATCGGCACAGTTTCGCCTCAATAGTTTATGTCGGGCAGGAAGCCCCGACAAAAGTCTACAGACATTATTTTCGCTAACAGCCTACATCTGAGTGAACCGAGTTCACCTCTCTGCTCAGTGCTGTATTGATTTTTAGTAGTAGGCCTATTGATACATTAAAAGAATTCAAACTTGATACCTTGCCAAGATGGGCTAAAATATCGCTGCCAAAGAATCGCAGCTATTCGTTTGTACCTTTTTTTACGGATTTGCTAAACAAAGCCGAGTGATATTTTCCGTTTTTTGTGTTAGTTGTTATTTAGCTTAGTGAAGCAACGCAAATTAGCTGTTAGCTATGATGTTGTATAAATAAACCTATCTCTCTCTCTCTCTCTCTCTCTCTAACTATCCATTTTTAGCCATTGTTTGAATTTATGTTCCACAGTCAGCTTTGGTTAAAAGTATTGACAAACTTAGCCCTTAGCTCACTCGGCTGACTTCAAAATATACCTAACCCTAGTTCGATAAGAGAGAAAGACAAACGACTAGACTAAAAGCGCAACCCGATACTACTTACCGAATATGCTCAGCCCTGTACTTTCTTCGTCCTGTCACCAGGTTCTCTTCCGTCACTGGCATAAACTCTGGAATGCTTGCCATTAACGTCTTCCATTCTTGCTGAATTCCTGTCAGGCCTTTATAGCTGTAGACCCCTTCCTTGTCCAATAGCTTTGATAAGGTCTGCTTTGCAGAATCAGGCAGGTGTCTAATTTCTGTTTCTTCATTCACCTCATTTTCTCCCATCTTTTAAATTCAGTAACAACGGGAACACCTAAAAGATATAGGCCCATTATGGCTAGGTGACTACCACGCAATGTAAAAAAAAAAATGAAGAAATAGAAGGCAGAAAGACGTAATCTGGGAGAATACTGGCATTACATGAAAATGTAACACATTATTATAATTTATTTTATTCCTTCAAAACTAGAGAGTGATGTATAAAACTTTAAACAAAACTGAATTGAGGCAAAGAAAGCAACTCAAAAATCGTGGACACAAATTTCTTGAATGTCCTTCCTGGGTTAAAAAAAAAAACGACATCCAGAACTGCCCCAGCAACGTCCGAACCTGCCCCCAGTCTGGGGCAGGTCCGGACAAAAGTAGCTAATACGAAAATAAGGTTTGCAAATAAAATGTTACAGGCAGTAGCGTATATTAGGGGGGGGGGCGACAGGGGCGATCGCCCCCTCCCGAAATTCTTGAAAAAGGGATTTTTAGTGGGAAAAACGTGTGCGAAACACGGGCAACAGGGACGATCCTCACCCGAAATTCTCGGAAAAGAAGTTTTTTACGGTAAAAACGTACGCTAAAATACAAACTGAGAAGATCAATCCAAATTATTTACAGCACGGTTCAGTAATAGATCTCAGAAACAGTTTTTGAGTCGTAGTGTGAATGATTACAAGATTAAAAGGTGTTGTTTGCACCTCGTTTTTAACAAAATCGTCATTTGGATCAAATTTTAGTCTGGATAGAGGTGTTTTTAGTGTTAAAACGGTCGAAAAATGAGAAAATCGCCAAAAAAAATTCGGCCTTCTGGCCGGAAAGGGGGTGGCATTTGGCAGCATATTTTCACTGAGCCGTCGCCCCTCCCGAAACAAATCGGAATATACGCTACTGGTTACAGGTAACAAGATTTTACAAAGTAACAATTATAACAGCTAAGACATGATTCTAGACAGTTGGAAAAACAAGGAATCAACAGACCCTAAAACGGTATCTTGGTATGCACAAAAGCAAAAACGTAACCAACCTGCCCCCCTTTCCCCTACCTTTTTCAACACTTTTCAGATAGCCTACAGCAAGTACAAGCTCAGGTAAGAATGAGGAGGAACTGTCTGAAAACAAATATATGCTCAACTAGAAATATTGAAGCAAAGTTTATTTCTTTAGTATGTAAACCATTCGTTAGCTTCAACCTAGTATGTTTGTCATATTTTTTAAGTCCTTTAAAGCCAGATAGATTTTTCTAAAGGCGACTTCTCTTAAAATTTGAAATCTTGTCTGAGGTTGGGTACCTCTCCTGTTGAAAGGTTGGGACGAGACTCAAACAAAATTTGGCAGATTGGAACAGAAATAAAATCACCAGAAAATATTTGGGTCCTTTAATTTACCTTGTTGTAGTAACTAATGTTCTGGCAATGCTGCTTGGACATTGCTATCTCAGGGAGACAATGTAGAATATAGAGAAATTTTATCACTTTCTTTTGGGATACTGTTCACCCTTTTCTAAAGTTTCTACAGGATCACCCACTATTAGCGTCTGTTCTTAATTCCGTACATGTGCGGTACGTAATTTGAAAACACCTGGTAACTGATGATGATGCAGAAAATGTTGCTGTTGAGGTATAAAAAATGGCTGACCCCAGATGAAAACCAGCCAATCAGGTTCAAGACTTTTGAAGTAGCCAATGGGATAAGAGTGTTTTGAACAAGGAATCAGAATTTTCAGTAAGAAGATCTGCCATGACGGAAATATATCTCAGCTGAAGTACTGGAGCTGTTATTGTATGTTTACTAATCTGGGAATAGTATTAAGATAGGTCAGAAGGAAAAAATATTGGTAAAAAAGAAGAAAAGTACAGGAGGGGTATCAAACCTCAGACAAGATTTCAAATTTCCAGAGAAGGCTTTCCTTCAGAATAATCCATCTGGCTTAAAAAGGAACCAAGAAATATGCCAAAAACACTAGACTGAAGCTAATTGAATGGTTTACATATTGGATACATAAATATTGCTTCAATACTTCTAGTAAAACATATTTTTATTTTCAAACAAGATTGCTTCATTCCAACCTGACCTGACCTCCCAGAAAACAAAGAGTTAGCAAGGTCAACAGGCAGAAAACAGCTTTTAAAACAGCTACTAAATGGACAAAAGGTACAGAATTTAGTATATTTTTGGACACATGACTTAGAAGAAAGTGATATTTTGCCTATTGATTGCCAGGATAACTTCTATCTTTCATTTCAACATTTTAGCGGGCCACCGTCGAGGAACGAGGTTGGATACCCCTCCTGTAGATCTTTCTTTCAAGATATTTGTATCATTTCTTGGACAACTATGAAGTATCACAGGAACATTCAATGTTTTACAATGATATTAACTAGATGGAAAAAGTGATGGAAATACCAAGTGATCCTATATTGTGCAATTGTGAAATAGACAATCATTGTATGTTGGACAATATAGGCTACCTCTGAATTATTTTAATGCATGGAAATGGCACTCAGCCCTGCGATCCCTCTAAAATACACCAAACGAAGCTTAATCGTCCTTGGTTGCTTGTGAAACTCTTCATAAGCAGGGGCGTAATTTGCTATACAGGAGTGTTGCATGAAGCTGCCCGTCCCATGGTGCCGCCCACCCCCTAGAAAAGCCACTAAAAGAAGAAATCTTAGAAACCGTAATTTATTAACTCATTTAGATGTTTGTTTATTACTATTTGGCTTGTTTTGAGCCAGATTTGACTCCAATTGGCCATGGTACATGAACCTGCCACCCTGGATCACGAAGCTGCCACCCCAGAAAAATCATGCAAATTCAAAGAAAATAGCAAATTTTGTTATTTGCAATAGGTCAAGGAACCTCTCTGACCAAACAGCAGGCCTCTAGCATTCGTAATGTAGCAAAATACAAATTTTAGCAAAGTGGGCGGCTTCCAGGCGGCTTCATGATCACTTGGGTGCCTGTGATCGTTCATGTTTGCCAGCTTAGCCTTGAACAATTACGAGTAAATTGAGTTACCAGCAGCAAGTGAAGGTTTTGAGCTTCGTTTCAAGATGCTCCACTGAATTTTATTTCAATTTTTACTATGTTTCCAGAGGCAGAAGTCATTTCCCCAAAATAGGAGTTTAGAGTGGCGGCTTCATGCAGCACTCCTGTAGGGCAGGGGGGGCAACTGCCCCCCCAGACCCCAGTTTGCCCCCCCCCAGCTTGATGTTTGCCCATTCGTTCCTTGAGGCATTTGACCTAATTTCATCGCTTCCTGACCCTGTGTCGTTTTCGCCTTGGTCGATTAGTAAAATATCTCTTTGTTTCTTTGTTTTTATTACGTATTTCTTCTTGAACTGTGGGAAAATCGGCTCCAACTTTGCCCCCCCCCAGGATTTTGACGAAATAACGCCCCTGTTCATAAGACACAAGTCAATAGTACCGTCACATCAGCATCACATTTCTAGGCATTTTCAAATTCAGCGCAAGGCAAGGTTGCCAAGAAGAGAAGAACGGGAATAAACTTACTAGATTTGACGGTAAGCCTCCTACTAAACTAACAAAACGAGTGTTCTGGCCTGGTTCTGGCTGCACTTCTGGTTTTCACAGGCGGGCCTGGCTTCACCTTCCAGATTGCCAGATGTCTGGGCCTTTTGCATAGTCAAGATAAACTTTCCAAATTTTCATGATAAAGATGGTTGCTTATTTTGAGCGTATTCTCGCGGTTCCCCGAGGAGTCAGAGGACTCCTCGGGGAATCAAAGGGAATAGCGAGAATAGGGGGAGTCACTCCACACGGACTCTGCATGCAGAAAACAACGAGAACACGGGAAATCTGCGGGAAATGCTTCCAAAATGGATTTTGTTCGAAACAAAAATACAGTTGACGAAATAAATCTGGATCCACCTTACTTTTTGTTTTGTTTACTCTGATTGTTTTGAATTAATTTTACATTGCACCAGCACCAGCAAAAATTGATTCCCCTCCGAATCTGAAAGGGAATCTTTTTTGATGATGGTTGATGATAATCGGAGCATTCCCCGGGGAGTGAGTCCCTGGGATAAACAAAAACGCGGGGACTCCTGAAGTGGAGTCCTCGGGGTAAGGCGAGAATACGCTTTTTGCCATTCTTCAACATTTCCTAGATGTTTCCTTCGTATTTCGGATATCTCTTGCATCCCAACCACAACTGTCAATCACTTTCCCGTTTCTTCCAGCATTTGCACATTAATACGTCTCTCGAACGAATTGCCTCTATGGCATCTTCCAGACATTCGGAATCTGGAGTTTCCAACACCCCGGACTTCCAGGCGTGTTTGGCCTGGCTTTGCCTTCCAAATCCGTCTCGACAAAAAGGGCTGTCTAGAATCCGGAAGGATCTGGAAGGTGAAGCCTGGGTCTCACCGTTCCTCCTGGAGCTCCTTGGGTAGGGGCGTCCCGAGCCTTTCTTCATTTGGGGCAAGGGGGGGCGCACGGTTGTAAGTTTTGGATTTCGGGGCTTGGGCAACATGAAAAGCTAGATTTTGTTGGGGGGTAGTCATCGCCTGTTGGCCCAAAAGAGTCATCACCTACTTCGAAAATTTCGCCTGCGGCTCTCATTTTTATTCCGTCTGGTATACAGTCTCTGGAAACTGCTGCGGGTCGGGCTATTGTGGAAGGACATTCCTGTTATTACGAGCGATGCTATTACTAGCTTTACTGGGTTTTTTTTAATTCGTACATTTTCCTGCATTTTTTGCTGTTTCTTGGCTATTGTTTCTAACTGGTATGACCCTTCAGCCTTGCGGGACGTCGTATATTTTGAGGTAGTCTCCTCCCACGCCCTTGAAACCGCCCCTAAGCTCGGAGATATGACTAGGCTTCTTCAGTTATCAACACTTGCACGTATCACGAGTGTTATTATAATATATGCGACGAAAAGCTGAAATGGGCGGCAGGGTGTCGCCCCCTCCCGAGTTTTGGCTACCGACCCCCATGATCATGACCTTTACGTCACGTAAATACTTTGTTTCCGGAAAATGTTCACGTGGGGGCATTCCTCGTTTTCCGTAAAGGGGAACGGATTCCCTTTATCCTCGTGGTTGCCTTCTACTCCCCGAGGAGTCCACGGGGAACGCGAAAGTACACCTTGACACACCAACTCTCCTACGAGCAGCGGATGCCTCTAGCATCAACGGGGCACAGGGATTGTGTTTTTAGTAGGATCTACACCATTTCTGACTGTATTTTTACTATATAAATCTGCAATAAGAACGAAACAGGAATTCAACAAGCTATTACTTTTCTCCTGTGATGTAGTCCTGAATGCCACCTTTCTGGGGCTCGACGTAGACGCTTCTGTCTTCGACTTTTTCGAAATTACTAAACTTAATAATTCTGGGCTCGCCAATGCCCATCTTGGCCGACATAAGCACAGTAAGAGGGAGATCTGGATGCTTGTCCTCGGGATCAACTCGTTTCCTAATTTCCGGACTCGTAGTACTTTTGTAGAAAATGTATCCGACGATATTCCAAGCGGTAAACATGTATACGAGCGAGAGATATCTATTGGCGTTTCCAGCTTTTCCGGTTTCAACGGGTTTCATATTCTGCCGGACCCAAAGGTTCACCTTTCGCAGTGGCTTCCACATTTTCTAAAAGAAAGAGAAAGCTTAAAGGACCTGTGAGCGACTACACGTCACCTCAGACCAAAAACTATGAGACGTCCTTCTCTGAGCATGAACGTTTAATAGCTCACATTGGTGGCAGCGGTGGGCTTGCATTTCTATGTTTTTCCATCTCCAGTTCCGGTGTACGTGGTCTACTAACCTATAAAATCTGCCTCTTTACAATACCCTTGTGAATCACTTTATTTGAAATTTTCGCTTTTCGTCGCTAACCGAGATTTTGCTAAACGACAACTTTTTCCAGACGATAACTTTTGTTTGTCTTAGAAGCCAGTGAAAATGCGGCCCTAGAACAAATTCTCTGATTTCTCAGCAGTATTACCACACGTTTTGAATTTTTCGTCTGAAAAACCATATTTTCGCGCAAAGGGCGGCCAGAGTCGACAAGCGCAAAACGAGGCAAGTATGAGTATTTGTTAAAAACAAGTTTCTGGATCATTTTTATCGTGAAAAGACCATTTCTAGCAAGAGCTGTGCTTTCCAAATCCTCATTGCCTACTGAAGACAACAGGTTTTCGATTCAAATCACTAACGATAAGAAAAGTCACTGTTTGTCCTTTCTTTAACATCTTTTTTTCTGGTCATATTCTTAAGTTTTGGGCTATGACTCCTCTCAGTGACGTTAATATATTTAAAGGTCTCCTCTCGCCTATTCTGCCTTCCATAATATATCTAGTTCCCTTACTGAATTATAAGCTTCTGAAATCCCTGTCTTCCGCCAATTTTTTTTGTTTTACCTACGACTTTTTCGCGACTTTTCGCCCGAGCCGATTTCTGTCAGTCACGCGACTGAAGCGCTAACAAGAAAATTGCTGATTTCGTGGGGAAAGTGATGGCATTATCGGAAAAAGACATTTCTGAGCCATTCCATCGTGAAGAGATCATTTCTAGTAAGATATGTGCTTTAACCAATTAACGTCACCTACTTTTTTCCACAAGTTCACTTTGCAGCTTTAGCCTGAAGGGGACCCTTGCCCAACAGGGTCGAAATTCAGGTGACATATCCGTTTTGCACTGTCAAATATGATTTGCAGTCAGCTTGGGCTGAAGGAATGTTTATCACCTACTCTTTCCAGCAAATTAATTTTTGTTTAAATCTCTTGATGAAAACCTTTTAAGTTTTTGTAAAATTAAAAATCATTTCTGTTCTTCAATTTTGTCTTCCGAATTCTCACTCACACATTTAAATCTACTCAACGGAACTAGACAACGCACTTCCACCTCCATCACTCAACCGGCGAATCTACAGGATGTTCACCCAACCTTATTCGCCGGCCAGTGCGATTTAAGGTAATTTAAGGTAAGGTGAAGTAAAAATGTTAACGTTAGTCCACACAATCTTTTATTTTTCTTAACCCTAAGCAGGGCCGTCCGAGGGGAAAGCCAAAAAAACAAGAAAATCAGGTAAAAATCAGGTACCGATTCGGTTAATGGTACCAGGTTCGCCCCCCCCCCCAACGAAGAAAGGCTCGAGACACCCCTGACCCTAAGCAGTAAATACGGTCTCAGTTCTTATCAACATTTGGTATATTCGGATGATACTGATCGTAGCCTACTCTTTGTCTCTCAGCCACTGCGAACGAAGAAAAAAGTCCGTGATCGTGTTACATAGAGCGGGTGCTTACCCGACAGCTTGTAACTATTTGTGCCGCATGTCGCCAAATGGCAGAGCATAGCAGAGACGTTTCGGTAAAGCATTGTTCAAATAAATGTTATAACCTGAGACCCTACGTCCATCCCCGTTGACATTTTCTTTATGAATTTTTCAAGCAGCATATTAGCTGATCTGTGTCAAAACTAACGCCACCATTCGATTCCGCTTGACTGGAATGCCATCAAACAAAAATAGCTAAAAATCAGAGGAAGAGCAGAAAGCAAAGTGGGGGTTCCAGTGAAGTTATTACAAGTTACGATGACAAGAGGAGGGGCGATCGTCGTATTGTGGTAGTTATCACGCTCTCTGGAACGCAAATAATAACAACGCGTACATACGTCATCACTCTTACGGGAGTTCCTGCAGAACCGATAGTTATTATCACTTATGATGCTCGCGACCATCATAAGTAAGTCGTAACGATCGTAACAGTCTTGGAACGAAAATAATAAGTGGGAGGAGCCAATTTACTTATTACGACGGGCTCTGGAACGGCAATAATAACAAGAATAGTAACGATCTTAACTAATATTACGTCGCTGGAACGCTACCACAGTTCAATGGGCGGATCACACAATCATGATGCCACATTACCACCCCCTACAAAGTTACATCAGAAATCAGCAGATTCCTAGATAACTTATTTTCGCTAATACATCGTTACGGCGTTTTTTTGTTGACTGCCATACTCCCATCTACTGGCTTCGACAAATATAAGCGGATTTTCCTTTTTTTTTATCTATTCGGTGTTACTATATACTCCGGAATATTTGTATTGTTGGCAAATATTCATATTAACGGTTTTAACTGAGAATTTCTTGTAAGCTCTGGAATCAGCTGCAAGTAGGTCGGTTACAGCCCAATTCATACAGAGAGCGAATTTACGCCAGGCGTTGAAAAAAGGCTTCGGCTCCGAGCCGAAAAAATTCGCAACGCCAGGCAAATAATTTGACGGCCTCTGTGTGAATTCCGCTTTATAGTTGTACACTTTGGGCAGTTTTGTAACTTCACAAAACTTCATCAGATAACACTAGAGCAACCTGCCAGCTACAGAGACGGTTTATTATAGCAGCCATGGCAGCTGCATCGCTCAGCTCTACAAATTAGTGATTTTCGTATATGGCCGAGAGTTTTTGAATTTCCGCGCCTTGCAATACCATGCTCGGAAATCGTCTCCGCCAACACGCTGAAGAGTCAATTGACAAACGATTACAAGAAAACGGCTTATTTTTGAAGCGCTATCTAATGGAAGTTAGAAATGTGTATGTGTGAAGCATTTATAAAAATTAAAGCACAATTAGTGCCCATTGTGCTTTAAGAAATTAAATACAAAATAGAAAACAAGGAGATGAAATAATGGAAAAATTCAGGACAAGAGAGGAGGGTCTGTTAAGTATATTGACGTAAGAAACAAATTGGTAATTGCCTAACAGCATCTTCTGTGCCTTTTATAACATTTATGTCATGGTAAAATGGTCCGCATAAAGAGAACTTTAAATATTATTTAAAATATATTTTATATGATTGTTACAGATTTTTTTTTGTTTCGAGGATGAATTTGGTAATAGAATAATTTGAATGATGAGAATAATAAAGGTGGAAAGATAATAATGTTAAAACTGTATAATATGATTGAAATGTATAGATAGTGGAAAGAGTAAATATTGATATTGAATTTAGTTTTGTTAATTTAATTTTATAAATAAAGATAGGACGGAAGTGTAAAGATTAGAAATAACTGAAGGAAAAAAAATAATTATGAAATTAAAAAATAAACGTAGAGATAGAGGAAAGTGTAGGTGACGCTAAATAGATGGGCCGGCCATGTGATTAGGTTAAAAAAAAAAAGAAACAAAAAATAAGTTGATAAGACCGTTGGCGTCACCGAGGGCAAGTGGAAGCGTAGTCACCTGGCCAATTCATACTGGACTGGAAGAAAAGAAAAGATATTACGAGGCTTAAAAAAAATAACATTTATGTCCACCCGGGTGGACAACCGGTCCCAACCAATTAATAAGGTGTATTACGGCGTATAAGGTGTATTATAGGCGAATAGACCCGCGTTCTATTCTCGCTTATGCAGAGTCAATCAGATCGCTTGGTTGGTTCCGCCAGCGGGCCGGGGAAAGGAGCAGCGTCGCAGGGTTGCCACTGGAAGCACTAAAGTCCTACTTTGTTGGAAGCTGAAGAAACAATTTTTCTACAAATAACATATTTTCTTCTGTTACGACTGTTTATTACTAGTTCGAGGACCAATGCTGTCCATCCGTTAATTTAGTAGCTTTTCACAATATAATGGGCGTCTAACTGTACTCGTGTGTTTCAAGTGGTACTAAGAACACTTTAATAATCTTCAGAAGCTCGAAAAACTGTATCAGTGTGGCAACACTGAACGCTGCATTGATAAGAACCTTTTCACGACCTATTTGAACAGGGTTGTGTATTAAGACGTAAACATCGGGTATAGCGCTATTCAGCTTATTATACCTATTTAAACAATGCTTGGTAGTGGCAGCCCTCATTCGGGAATTTCACTTAGCAACTGGACTAAAAGTACCAGATTTGCTCCCGCCCATTGCCGGGCCTTAGGTGGGGTGGGGCCATAAAGAGTTGATGGTGCTTATTATTTGTATGAATAAAATTGAACTGAACTGAATCTTGTACTCCGCAACTTCTATAGTTCCCACAGATTTTCTTTCCGAAAAGCAAAACGAAAATTCGCGCGCGCGAGAATTCACGGAAAGGGATTCCGGATATTCAACTTTCAAAGATCAATTTCCACTCAAGTCGTGGATTCGCTTTCCAGAATCATTCGCTTCCCTTTCCGAAACTAGCGGAGCACCAATGCCACTCCGACAAATGAAGCGAGCTTTACTCGTAGTTGCAAAAACAGCCGGCGCATCAAATTCCAGATCGCCCTTATGATAAGTATGCGATTAGTAGAGTGGTTTCCCGAGTTCCAGGACACTTGTAAAACATACAGATTCCCGGTAAGCCACGACTTAGCAACCGGTATGAATAGTAGAACTACGTCGTTGAAATTTTCAAGGCTTCATCAGATCAAGAATAAAATAAGAGTAGAACTATTTATGTACAACTGTCCACCGCACATACATCTACCGACACTTTTTTGTCCATACTACTGGTTAATTTACGACCTCGTATATATGCGTAGCGTAGACGAAGAAGCTCACTCACATACTTATATTCGCGGTTAGACTGTCAATCAGCAAAATTTGTCCAAGTAGCCTATGTTTCTACTGAGCTGTACCTAAGAGTGCGGTCCCTTTACTTTGTTCTTGATCAGACGAAACGAGCACAATCGTGTTAGCGACGGTATAATTTTATTTCTAAAACTATAACAATCATCTCTTGAACTTTTTCGTTGTCGCGTTGGTAACGATTTTAGGCGATGTTTTTCCCTTCTTCCCAAAAGAGGGCAGCACTGGAACAGGACTATCCTTGACCTTTAAAACTCCATTCCTTGGCCTCTTCGACGGATCGTGGGGAGTCCCTGGGCTGGTCTTGACTGCGTGCATGTACTCCAAAGGATCTTGAGCGATATTCTTCTGAAGCACGAACTTCACTTTCGAACTTTTTGCCAAAATCGGTGCGGGAAGGGTCTTCGTTTTAGTGGCAGCTTTAAGGGTGGTCTTTCCAGTATATTTCTTGTTGGGAATTACGATTTCGATTTCTCCCTCTTTTAAACTAGTGTCCCATGCCCCAACACCGGATTTAGGGGATGGAGCCTGAGCTGGGGATTTTTTGATGGACTTGGCTTCGGAAGGCGTAGGGGTTGGAACGGGCTCTTGTGGTTTTGGCGTAGGCACTGGATTGACCTCGACAGTTGTACTCTGTGCCACAGGTGCTACAGGTTTGGCTTCAGCCTTTTCAGCTATCTCACTGGGGGTAGCCTCCGCGGTAGCTGGGGTTGCCTCTGTGGTTTTGGCAATTTTTGGCTTTTTTCCTGGTTTCACTTTCGGCTCCTTTTTCGGCTTCGTTTTCAACAACGCATATGGCGTTCCTTCAAGCAATTCCTCAACCGGTTCTTCCTTTTTCTTCATCAATTTTCCGGCTTTTTCTGCTCTTATCCTTGCGTCGACACGCATTTTCTGCAAAGTCTTCACTCCTGGAACCCATGGTCCTGCTCCTTCCTTCTTCGTCTTTTTTATAGCAGAAATGACCTGGTTAGTGTCAAGCGAGGTGTCGTCATCAAAATCAAATTCAATCTTTCGCTTTTGGGTCTTGTTTCTATGGGGGCTGAGGTTGACTGAGATCGCTGGACCATCTATGGGCGCGTTCCGGTTTTGCGTCGGCCTTGGCTGGCGTGGTTTGGTTGCAAGTTCGGTGTCGTTGGTGGGTGGAAGGGCTTTAGGAGGGGTTGGTCCTTCTTCGGGTTGGGCTACTGTCGTCGGAGCTGGAATCATGTCGCTCTCTACAACTTGAGCTCTGGTCTTCTTTTTCTGCCTTTTCGAAAGCTTTGCAGAGTGAGTCACTTCCTCGGTCTGAGTTATTTGAGACTCCTGTGCCTCTTCGGGGTCTTTAACTTCAGCTGCTTGAGCTTTGGCTTTCTTCTGCTTCTTCGTCTTCGAAGGCTCTGGAGTTTCCGATGATTCTTCAACCTCGAAGCCACTTGATGTCTTTGCCTTTTTATTTGCTGGGCCGTCGTGATGATCCTCTCCATTCATAAGTGCTTTCTTCGCTAGTTTCTCTTCAAGCGCAGCCTTTCTTCTATCCCTTCTCAACTGATTATTGCTGATGGGTGCTGGTGCAGCTTCCTCTACAGCAACTACCGTTTTGTTCTTCTTTGCCATCAACCTCTCTTTCCGAACCTTTTTTCGTTCTTCCAATTCTGCTGATTTGATCGCTTCCTCTTCCTCTAAAAAGCGCTCAGCTGCCTGGTTAACGTCTTCATAAGTCAAGTCATCTGGGATGTCAGGAACCTTAGGGTCGAGAGGGTAGACTCCAGCAGCTACGTCTTTGAAGTTTTCAACCAGTTTGTACATGAACTTCCTGCTGGCAGGTCTGACACCACTTGAACCGGCTTTTTCAAGGAGAGAAGAGGCAATCTTGCCATAGTCAGGTCTCAACTGTGGTAGCTCAATATGAACCTTCCCAGCTCGAGGATCTTTTGGTTGGTCTTCCGAATCAGCTGCTTCAATATGTTCGGAAATTTCCTTCAGCTCTGCAACGTCAACTCCAAGTTTGTGGGCGATAGCAACATCACTTTGGTTGATAAGGTGATGGAAGACATACTTCTTCACGTTGTCACGCAGGCGAGGGTCGGATCCAAATGCTAGGTATTCAATGAAGATCTGCACGAAGGGCATGATTGCCTCGTGTTCCAAACCCTCACCACCAACTTTCGCTACCTCTTCCATCAGGATGTCTGTATACTGCACCTGCATGGACAAAGGGACCCTAACAGCCGTTACGTTCTTATTCGCATTGATCACTTCCTCACTGAGAATTGACGTCAACAACTGGACAGCACCGTCCGACCAATTATTGTTCTTCACGTACTGAAGGGCATGCCGAAGCAGCCTTCGAAGGAACATCAAGAATTTGTCGATCCTCCACCTATCGATCCCATCATACTCAGATGCTATCACTTGAAGTCCAGAGCGGAAAAATTCAAGTCCGGTTTCAACGTTATCAAAGGCGTGAATAATGGAGCCGATGGACTCGCTAAGCTCTTCTTGGACTAACGGTTTGTCGCTCATATACATACAATAGAAGAGCCCCTTCCATATTTTCAAAAGTTCAAGCTTTGTGAAAGTCGTTTTCGATTGGCTACTAATCCACTGTCGTAGTTTCTTGACGGCTTTGTCCCTGATTTTCTTTTCATTAGAAGCCAGACGTTTTGCAAATATATTCTCAGGGGCATCTCTTGCAGTGGGCACAACCTTCACGACCATTATGTACGCTTGAGCAGCCCTAGAAAAAAAAATCAACCTGAGCGTATCTGATGAAGAAGCGAAAAGAAAGAATGAATGCAGGCGCAACCCAGTCACATGATCACATCGAGAAACATCAAAGCAACATAGCCAGAAAAAGGCACTGAGCCTCCCGAAGAGTAGCCTACCATCTTTTCCATATCACTCTTCAAAATACTAAAAAGCACCCAACCGAAGCATCTGGCCGATCTCGACTCAAGCATAGCTGAGATCATCATTGTTCACATAGACTTTATGTCCAGACGCCCTAGCGACGGGGTTCGCCGTGGCTGAACCCGAATTCTGGACTGGGGTAGCCATGTAACATGTAAGGCGGAAATTTCCAACTACTACTGAGATTATTTCAAAAACTGTAATTTCTTTAAAAAAAGAGGTCATTTAAACAAATATTTATTTCTCATCTCTTCCATGACCCGCAACTTTACTTCAACTTAAACCACTAATTTAAGGAAATATGAAACAATCAAACAACTACTATCAACTTTCGAGAATCGAAATTCGTTTTTTTTTTTAGTGACCATGTAGCAGGTTAGGGCGACGATTGTAGCTTCAGTAAAACTGGCAGGAGGTTGGAAGTGTTGAATAATGAAAGCCAAGCTGTCCATAGAGCTACTAGTGTTGTAACCCGGCTGAACCATGCGCCGCATCACTTACATATCAAATAGAAGCTGACGAAAAGTCTCACATGACATTTTTACACGCAACATCCCAGTCCTGTAGTGTCTAGCAAATGGAACGGAAATCAACCCATTCAAACGAACTGTTATCCAACCAACGATCCGCGAGCTTGCGAAGAGGACAGGCGCAAATCTCAACTCTCGTGTACGGAAGTAATAATAACGTACGAAAATTCTGTCACGAACGCTAGTTAGCAACCCCCAACACTGATCGGCTGTCTAATCTATTAAGAAAAACCTCAATGGATCCACCAGCATTGAGCAACCTGAGGCGATGAGGTTGCGTGCAGCGTTTCATCTCGATCCATCTGTTGGCATTTTAACGAACATGCAGAGGATGAAGTAGACCCCGTCTTGGTGCCCAGGGTTAACGACGAGAAACAGCGTTCAACCACTAGCTCTTCCCTTCATTCCGGTCACACCAACAAGCAACAAAAACAAGAGCTAGAAGCTCATATGGCACTTGCAAGGCTGGGTCAGATGATGAAAGTAGAAATTTGCCAATTCGTGGGTTTGTTGTGATCATTTGTAAGCAAGACCCTTGAGACAAAAATGATCAATGTGCCCTTGGAAATCACGATAATGTCTCGTCTGGTAAGAAGTATTTTATTTTTGCACTTGGCTGTGACGATACGCACTTTAAGGGCGCTAGAAACTGTTCTGTGATCAAAGCTCTCGAGGCGAAAATGATCATGGGCCCTAATCATGAACATATATATCGTCTTTTCGGCTGAGATGCGAACTTTAAGGATGCTAGGAATTCATTTTTAAGAAAACCCTTGTGGCACAAAGACCACGGGCCCTCGGGGATAATGAAATGTATCGTTTGGTCAAAAGTTTTTTGTTTTTTTTTCACTTAGGCTAGCGGTTAACATGAGTGATGGTCGGATCTGGGAAATGGAAATTTCTAACCCAATCTTGTCAAGTCTCTAATGTTCCAAGTCAAGTTTCATCGTCCTACATATCTGAAAGTACCTTGACTCGCTATCCCCGGAATTTTGCACCCCCCCCACCAAAAAAAACTCCCCCCCCCCACAGTGCCCGAACCCGGTCTGGTTCTGTCAATGATGTATCTACGGCTTGCTTGTTCTTGCCACCAAGTTTCATGCCTCCCAACATTTATCGGATCCGGTCCGGACTTGATTTGGGACATTTGAGACCTGAGGTCTTTCCAAGTATCAAGTTTCATTAAGATCCGATCACCCGTTCGAAAGTTATATATGCCTCAAGATTCCGGATTCCCCATCCCCCCCCCCCCACGATGGTCGGATCGGGGAACTGACTATTTCTAAGCCAATCATGTTAAGTCTCTAATGTCCAAGCCAATTTTCATCGTCCTGGCCCATCTGGAAGTACCATAAAACGCGATCACCGGAATTCCAGGCCCCCTCGAACTCCCCCCACCCCAAGTGCCCGAATCTGGTCCGGTTCTGTCATTAATGTATCTAGGGTTTGTGTTTGTTCTCCCTACCAAGTTTCATACCAATCGCCGCAGTCTAAGCGTATCACAAGATTGCCGGCTCCCTCCTCCGACTCCCCCCATATTCATCGGATCCGGGCTGGACCTGAGATAGGATATCTGAGACACGAAGTCTTTCCAAAGATAAAGTTTCGTTAAGATCCGATCACCCATTCGAAGTTATACATGATTCAAGATTCCGGATTCTCCGTCCCTCCACTAGCCCCACGGTGGTCGGATCGGGGAAGTGACTACTTCTAAGCTAGTTGGGTCGGGTCCTTGATACGCTTGCCAAGTTTCATCGTCCTAGCACTTCTGGAAGTACCCTAACTCGAGAACAGTGGACCGACCGACCGAAAAGTGATTGGTATATGGCACATGCAGCTTCCCTCAACTGCCATAAACAGAACCATTCATTCATTCAGGATTCCCAAAGCTGAGTTCACAAACAGTCTAGACATTTCTGCTTAATCTTGCTCTCAGTCAGATGGCACCAGGTTTTCCTGTCAAAATTTCGCTGAGCTTGATACCTCTTATTTGTTTCCAGTGTTACCAACCTTGTCCTGCCATCACTACTGTCCCAGTCATCGGAAAACTTAGGACAAACGTTCAAACCCTTGTCTTCCAGCGTCACTGTCATCCAGGACAATGACATCATTTAAAAAGGTCAGTGTCAGTGGTATTCACTAAGGCATTCTGCAAGAGTGATTTCCCATCAGTATTCTACCCCCACTTATAAGCCTTAAGCTCACTATCATTTAGAGAACAAAAGATAATTAAATGGATTTCCACGGTTGAAGTATTTCATTTTGTAAACCAATAAAGGCACCCACTATCTAACTAAGCACCAGATCGGACAGTGGATCTGCAACTATAAATCAAGGGCATAATTAGATTATGAACATATTATTTTGGAGTAATTGAAGCTATCAAGAAATGAGAATTTGTGGTAACTCAATAAGTAAGCAATTGATTTTTCCCCAGCAAGTATATGTAATATACTATACTTATGCAATATGTGTATCCTTAATATGCAATAAGTGGCACAAGGCCATTATGATTGACTAAGTTATGGACCACCTATTATGGGGCCTAGGTGCTATTTAGACAAGACCATAATTTGCAACAACACCTAGAACAACAAAGACTTGGTCTAACTGAAACATCCAGAAGAAACAGAAAACGAACTGGTTAATGCAATCTAAAACTCAACTGAAATCAAAATCAACTGTCCAGAACATGACCAGCTGGTTTAAACATCAATACTGATACCACATCTACCCAAAACCTTCCAAGCTTTGCCGCTTAGCCAGCACTGTCACAGCGAAAAATTACCATCAGAACTTGATGACTGGAAGATGGAGGCCCAATTTAGGTTCCACGCAATCAAACAGCCACATTCGAAAGGAAAACCATAAGCTATAGGGCTGCTCAAGCGACATGTCAGGTAGAACAAAACCCTTGAAATTCATTCCATGAGAAGGACTTGGTCAAACATTATTATGTGGCTGACACAAATCTTGTTTTTCCTAACTTTGTGATTTTCACAGTGACGAAAGAGAAAATTTGTTTTAGATCGACTCGCATGGAAACGAGCAAGTGCGTTTGACCTAATCTAATTCGTCTTCATCCTATCTTTTAAGACCACCATTTTTCCCGGATCAGGGAAACCCACTGGCCTATTGAAAGCATGCAACCAATCTTGATGACTGTTGCAATACCAGCAGGCAGGATGGGGGGGGGGGGGGTCGAGAGAATGTACATTTTCTAGGTGGTACATCTCTAGGTTAATCAAACTGCAGTTTAAGAAGAAGCTACAAATCTTCAGTCTTGTTCATAAATGATTCAATCTACACAATAAGGACATTTCCCAATCAATTATGATTTCCCTCTACTATGTCAATGAGAATCACATTCTGTTTTTCCAAAAGATGCACCAACTTAAAATAAAAAGACTTATTGGCAGGTCAAAAATCACTCCAAGTTACTATCAGAAGCTCTGAGATCAGAAACACTTGCTTCCACAATCACAAACAAGAGCTGACAGCTCATATGGCACTTGCAAGGCTGGGCCAGAGGATGGAAGTGGGATTTTGTCAGTTCTATGACTTCTTTTTCCGTAACAGGAATAGGGACCCGACCAACTCCGCGACTCTTTTGTGATTTGAAAAGAAAATGGTCTCTTGGGACAGAAATGAAGAGTCGCGAATCGGGGACGTGACGATGTCCAAATCAATGATGTCAAGTTTCTAATGTTCCAGCAAATTTTCATCGTCCTAGCTCATCTGGAAGAACCTTAACTCACGATCACCGGAATTCCGGACACCCCCCTACAGCCCCCCTCCCGGTAGCGAATCCGGTCCGATTCTATCACTGAAGTACCTAGGACTTCTGCTCCCACCAAGTTTCACCCTGATCGCTCCACTCTATGCGTGTCACAAGACTTCCGGTTAACCCCTCCGACCCCCCCCCCCCCCCCCCAGTTCACCGGATCCGGTCAGGACTTGAAATGGGGCATCTGAGACATGAGGTCTTTCAAGATATTAAGTTTCATTAAGATCCGATAACCCGTTTAAAAGTTATGCAAGCCACTAATTTCCGGACTCCGGCGTCCCCCTCTCCCCCCACGATGATCGGATCGGGCAAGTGACTGTTTCCTACTTAATCTGGTCGGGTCCCTGATATGCCTGCTAAGTTTTATTTTATCGTCCTAGCCCACCTGGAAGTACATTAACTGCGGATTGCCGGTATTCCGGCCCCCCTCCAACTCCCTCAACAGTGTCCGAATCCGGTCCATTTCTATCACTGATGTACCTAGAGCTTGTGCTAGTTCTTCCCACCAAGTTTCATCCCGAACGCTCTACTCTGAGAGTGTCACACGGTTTCTGGTTCCCCCCTCCGACCCCCCCCCCCAGATTCATGAGATCCGGGTCCGAACTTGAAGTGGGACATCTGAGACACGAGGTCTTTCCAGATATCAAGTTTCATTAAGATCCGATCACCCGTTCGAAAGTTATGCATGGCCCTATTTTCCGAATTTCGCCGCCTCCCCCTCCCCCCACGATCGTCGGACCGGGCAAGTGACTATTTCCAAGTTAGTTTGGTCGGGTCCCTAATACGCCTGCCAAGTTTCGTCGTCCTACCACTTCTGGAAGTACCCTAACGCGAGATGAGTGGACCGCCCGACCGACCGACGGACCGACAGACCGAAAAGTGATCGGTATATGGCACTTGAGCGAAGCTGCAAGTGCCATAAAAACGAAAAGTTGAGAGAGGTGTTCAAATTGGCATACCTCTACTGAACTTGTAACTCTATAATCAACTGAACACTAGCCTATGACAAACTGCATTCCAACAGCTAGTATCAAGCTCAAACTGACTGCGAATCATGTTTACAGTGCAAAACAGATATGTCAGCTGAATTTTGTTAGAGCTAAATCCCCGCCCTTTTTGTGAAGGGTCCTCTTCAGGCACAAAGCCGCTCAAGTTGGAAAAAAGAACTTGAAGAAAAACAAACTACGGATTATAGCTTAGCTTTAAATATCTGACTTGGTGAATTCCTTTGTGAGAGTTACTTGGAGTTAAAAAAAAAAGGGTGCTGTGATTTCATTTTTGACTGTTTTAGCACAGGCGAAAGATTAACAATAACAGTTTTACAGGGCAAGATCAACAGGCCACAGTACCGTAGATGTATGCTTACTCAAACATCTGTTAATAAATGGAGAGTTACTTGGAGTTAAAAAAAAAGGGTGCTGTGATTTCATTTTTGACTGTTTTAGCACAGGCAAAAGATTAACAAGTTCAAGGGAAGAAAAATTGAGGTTAAGGAAGAATGGATGTATTTGGGATGTAAGATGAGTGCACGTGGGGGACCAAGTCAGCATATAGAATATTGTGTTACGAAAGGTAAAAGGTGTGTAAGTATGTTGCATGCTAGTAGTTTGAGAAATAGTAGTAATGTAAGAATGGTTAAAGAAGTATTTTTTTCGAAAGTAGTGCCGATAATCCATTATGGAGCAGAGATATGGGGATATGCAGTAGCTGGGAAATTAGATAAGTTGCAATTAAATTATTTTAAAAGGATCTTAGGTGTAAATAATAGAATTAATGGTCTAGTGGTGAAGGGTGATTTAGGTCTATTGTCACTAAGGGGTAGGAGGTTGGCAAGCATGGTAAATTTTTGGGAAAGGATTTTGATTATGCCTCAATCAAGACTATTAAAGGAGGCATACCTAGAATCATTGTGTGATGGAAGGAAGCAGTCTTGGGCACACCAGATTAAGTGTATTTTAGATAATACAGGTTTAAGTAATTTGTGGAACGAAGGGGAAGGTCCAGGATGGGAGTTAGGAAGAGTTACTAGAGTAGTTAGACAGACACTTCAAGACAAAGAAATTCAGACGTGGTTATGTGAGGTGAGTAAGTCTGAATCTCTGAGGTTGTACGCTGGGTCAAAAGAGACATGGGGGGAGGAAATTTATTTTAAGGCAGGGTTAAGTAGGGAAGAGTTGGGTTTGTTAATAAGTTTGAGGGCTGATGGGTTACCGCTCGGTGCAAGAAGAAAATATATGGGTAAAAAAGAGGAAAGATTGGGTCCTTACTACTTCTGCCCAATGTGTGGAGAAATGAATGAGGATGTATGCCACCTTTTGTGTGATTGTATAGAGTTGCGGGAACTAAGGGAGGAGATTTTCGGGGTGGGGGGAAATGATAAGAAATGGATTAATAAAATGATGGGAAGTAAAGATTTTAAAGAAATAAGAAATGTAGGGAAGTTCCTCAAGTTAGCTTTGAAACACCGGAGAGATTTCTTTTGATGAGAAAGTTGTGTTATAGTGTTTATAAAGTATTTAGTGTAATTTAAAAAATATTAAGCATGTGTTTGTGTGAGGATACGTATGTCAGATTGTTGAATTTTTTTTGTGCTGTTTTGTTGCATGATGGCCTGATGGCTTTAATGTGCAAATAAATCATTCATTCATTCATTCAATAACAGTTTTACAGGGCAAGATCAACAGGCCACAGTACCGTAGATGTATGCTTACTCAAACATCTGTTAATAAATGGATCAATGCAAAATATCATTTTGCCGATTTTTCGGCAGTAATTTCAAATGTCTGAATATATAAATAAAAATCATGTAAAAATCTCAATAAATAGAACTCCAGGCTTTCGTCCTTAAACATTCCATACAAAAAGGATTTTCAATTTTATGTCTACATACTTGAGAAAGTTTTCAATGCTATTGTTTCGACGTTATTTTACTGCTAAACTTGAATTTCCCGCCAAAATCGAGCCACAAAATCGACAATCACCTCCACAGTTGTTTGACGAATTTGAGCCACAAGGCGAGCCATGAAAATCTAGTTGGTCTCTTTTTAAGCCACAAATGACCCACAACCTGTTTGTGGGAGCACGGAAAAACGCCTAAAGGTTATTTATCCCTTTCCATCGGGCTATTATAGGCAACAAGGTATGGGAAAATTGAGAGGTTTTTAAATAAAGCATAACTCTATTGTCTGTCCGTAGCTGTAACCCTTGCAAGTGAAATTCAAGGTAATCTGATCAGTTGACAACCATCCGAAGTATCTCAACGACAAAAAAAACAATATTCGAAAACTAATAACTAAATATTCCTTTAGCTCAAGGATTTGGTTCTGGTGTAGATGAGAGCTTGGGATCTGAATGGAACTGCATCTTCAGTGAAAAGAAATCCAAACGTCAAGCTCTCCTCTAGTACAAAACCAAAGTCAACCCAAAAACAAAAAATCTCTATCCTGTTGCCTTTCGGTCAACACTATTTTTAAAGGTGTTTTTCCATGTCAAAATTGAGGGCCACACACTTCTGAGTGCTTTTCACGGAAACACAATTGTGTGGCACACAGTCAAGCTACAAAATCGCCAATCATCTCGGCAGTCGTTTGTCAAATCTGAGCCACAAAGCAAGCCACGAAAATCTTGGTGGTCGTGGAAACCCAGTTGTGGGCCACACAAAAGGCAGAGGAAATGCTCTTTTCGAGCCACAATCAACCCACAACCAGTTTATGGAAGCACAGAAAAATGCCTTAAGCCTAAGGTTTAAGTCCAAGCAACTCTCACAACGAAATTCACCAAATCAGATACTTCAGGCTAAGCTAGAACCTTTATTTGTTTTTCCAGGAGTTCGTTTTCTAGCATAGCCTAAGCAGCTTCAGCCTGAACTTGAAGATTCTTGAACAGGACCATTGACAAGAAGGGTCAAAAAGTAAAGACTGGCCTAGACATGGGCCACTGGTAATGACAAAAATGTCAGTCAATGCCAGTCAATGTCATTGACTGGTAATGACATTGTTACTTGTTAGCAATCATTAGCATTAGCCTAGCAATCATTTCATTTATTCAATAGGATCTAAATATTCCTTCAGGCTTCAATCAATCAATGTTTATTTCCTTAATATTTATGTTTTCACGAAAATAGCGTAGGATTGTCAACAATTCATAAACTTCAGCCCAAGCTTGGCCCAAGCTGACTGCGAATCATATTTGACAGTGCAAAATGGATACATCAGCTGAAATTTATTAGAGCTATATTTTGGCTCTTCTTGGCAAGGGTCACGAAACTTGTGAAAACCTTGTTTTTTCAGTGCTGCATGGACTTTATAGTGAAAACTGAGATTGAGCAGCAACTTACTATAGAAACAGCCAAACTGTTTGAGAATATATATTATTTTCTTTTACCTGTGTTGTGTCAGTCACTATATGTTTCCCTCCAAAATGCGAAAACACCCCAGCGTTTTCTAATTTCAAATCTAACGTGGTTTCTTGTGTCTTCTTCTTCTTCTTGATTGTTGTCGATTGCCAAGAAATTCCATAGCGGTAAAGAGACATGTTCAGTCGGAATCCCATGATGGCAGATTGCATTTTCCTTTAGTGTTGCACCCAGGTACAGGGGCGTCGCAAGGGGGGGGGTGGGGGGTGCAGCACCCCCCCAACTTTTTGAGATTCGGTAAAATTTTGGGCCGGAATTTTACTAAAACTGTTTGGTATTTTTTCGATAGCGGAACTATTCGGTATATTTACGGAGATTCGGTAGTTATACAGAATCCCAAATAGGCTATCGGTACAAATTTATTTGGTATAATGATCGGGATTCGGTATAATTCCCAGTATTCGGTAGTTATCACGAATTCGGGGAGAGAATTTACGGAAATTATTCGGTAATTGTTCGATGCCAGAACTATTCGATATATTTACGGAGATTCGGTAGTTACACAGAATCCCGAATAAGGTATCGGTCTAGAATTATTCGGTATCATAATTGGGATTCGGTAATTTGTTCGGTATAATTTTCAGGATCCGGTAGTTACCACAAATCCCTACTTTTGTTCCAGTTTCGACGAAATTATACCGAATACGAAAATTATTCGGTACTGTTTCGATATCAAAACAATTCGGTATAATAACCGAGATACGGTAGTTATACAGAATCTCGAACATGCTATCGGTCTAAACTTATTTGGTATAATAACTGGGATTCGGTATAATTGCCATTCGCGAGTTACCACGAACCTCGGAAGAGGTCGAGTGAAGCACTGGTTGCAGACAAAAGGACTGATTTATGATCTCATCGATAGTCCTTACTTTTACTTTGGATCCCAAAAAGAAGATTTAATCATGAATCTTAATATTCTATATTTTGCGGAAGGGTGTGTCATTTGATTGGGGTTTTAAGATAGTTTTAGGACTGGGATTTCGAAACATTAAAAGCTAAAATCTGGATGGAAATAGTTAAATTTGGCAGGAAAAAGCTAACTTAAAGGAGATGCATCATAAGCATTCTAGCACTTGCAACGTCTAGAACCCCCCCACCCAAGACCCAAGATGAAGACACGACTCGATCCGACCGCTGGGTCATCTAGTGGCGCGGGTCGGAAGTGCACGACATGGAGAGGCTGGGATCATAGTTTGACTATGTATCTAACAAATTGTTTTTATGGCACTTGCAGCTTCGCTCAAGTGCCATATACCGATCACTTTTCCGTCGGTCGGTCGGTCTGTCTGTCGGTCGGTCGGTCGGTCGGTCGGTCGGTCGGTCTGTCGGTCCGCTGATTGCGAGTTAGGGTACTTCCAGATGTGCTAGGACGATGAAACTTGGCAGGAAAATCAGGGACCCGACCAAACTAACCTGGAAATAATCAGTTTCCCGATCCGACCATCTGGGGGGGAGTGGTGGGCCGGGGAATTCTGAAAATTAAGTAGTTTTTGTCACACTTTTTCGAGTTGGGGTACTTCCAGATGTGCTAGGACGATGAAACTTGGCAGGAGCATCAGGGACCCGACCGGACTGACCTGGAAATAATCAGTTTCCCAATCCGACCACCTGGGGGGGAGTGGAGGGCTGGGGAATCCGAAAACCGGAGTAGTGTGTATAACTTTCGAACGGATGATCGGATTGGAATGAAACTTAATAACTGAATAAATGGCATACCTCTGATGTCCCATTTGAAGTGCGGACCGGATTCGACAGCTATGGGGGAGATGGGGGGGACCGGAAATCTCGAGAAACGGTTAGAATGGAGGGATCGGAGTGAAACTTGCTGGGAAGAACAAGCATCTGCTCCAGATAAATCCTTTATACATTTGGACTGGATCCGGACACTGGGGGGGGGGGCTGGAGGGGATTTTCCCGGAATTCCGGTAATGGCGGTTTTGGGGATTTTCACGACGAAACTGGGGAGGCGAATCAGGGACCCGATCAAACTGACTTATAAATACAAATTTACATGATCCGGTAGTCGTGGGGGGAGTAGCGGGAGGGGGAATCCGGAATATTGAGTCATGCGTAACTTTGGAACGGTTGATCGGATTAGAGTGAAATTTGATAACTGATCAGAGGACATGTCTCTGGTGATCTTTGTCACGTCCGGACCGGATTCGACAACAAAGGGGGGGGGGGAAATACGTGACCGGCTCAGACTGGGGAGATCGGGATGGAACTTTGTGGGAATAATAAAGATATGCTCTGGATAAATCACTTACAGAACCGGATTGGCTCCGGCGGCTGTGTGAGATTTCGAGGGGGGGGGGGGGTCGGAATTCCGGTGATCGCGATTTAAGGTACTTCCAGATGTGCTAGGACGATGGAACTGGGCTGGAATATTAGAGATTTGACAAGATTGGCTCAGAAATCGCCACTTTCCAAATCTGACATTCCTTAAAGTACCAATCTTGACCGTAAATTTAGAAAAATACTTTTAAGCAAATTATACATTTCCATGATCCCCATGAGCCCATTATCATTTTTGCCTCAAGGGTTTTGCTTACAAATAAAGTTCTAGCTCCCTTAAAGTGCGCATGTGAACCGCAAGGTCGAAAACTACTTTTTGTTATCAAACGATACATCTCAACCCATGATCATTTGTGCCACAAGGGTTTTGCTCAAAAATTTATTTTTATCACCCTTAAAGTGCACATTTTAACCGAAAAGTGAAAAAAAAAATACATTTTACCAAACGGTATATATCAATGATCCCTAAGGGCCTGTGATCGTTTTGTCTCAATAGTTTTTCTTACAGATGAATTTCTAGCGCCTATAAAGTTCGTATCATTACAGCCAAGTTCTAAAACAAAATACTTTTTCTCTAGCTCCCTTAAGTGCGCATCTGAACCGCAAAGGTAACCTTAAAAGTACTTTTGATCAAACACTACATCTCAACCCATGCAAGTGCCATATGAGCTTACAGCTCTTGTTATTGTATCAGGCACATGGAAAATGTGTAGAAAAATCAAACTAACTATTTGCATTATCGATTTCTTTGAGTATTTTGTTTTCTGTTTTTATGGCACTTGCCTTCCGGCCAAGTGCCATATACCGATCGCTTTTCCGTCGGTCGGTCTGTCGGTCGGTCGGTCGGTCGGTCTGTCGGTCGGTCGGTCAGTCCGGTGATCGCGAGTTAGGGTACTTCCAGATGTGCTAGGACGATGAAACTTGGCAGGCATATTAGGGGCCCGACCAAACTAACTTGGAAATCGTCACTTGCCCGATCCGACCATCGTGGGGGGAGGGAGGGGAGCCGGAATCCGGAATTTAGTGACATGCATAACTTTCGAACGGGTAAATGGATCTTAATGAAACTTGATATTTGGAAAGACACCATGTCTCACAAGTCCCAACTCAAGTCCGGACCGCATCCGATGAATGTTGGGGGGGGGGGGCGGAGGATGGAACCGGAAATCATGTTAAACGCTTAGAGTGGAGCGATCGGGATGAAACTTGGTGGGAGGAACAAGCACAACCCCTAGGTACATCATTGACAGAACCGGACCGGATTTGTGCACTGGGGGGGGAGTTGGAGGGAGGTTCCGGAATTCCGGTCATACGGAGTTAAGATACTTCCAGGTGGGCTAGGACGATGAAACTTGGCAGGCAAATCAGGGACACGACCAGATTAACCTAGAAACAGTCAGCTTCCCGATCCGACCATCGTGGGGGGAGTGGAGGGAGGAGGAATCCGGACTCTTGAGGTATGTATAACTTCCGAACGGGTGATAGGATCATAATGAAACTTGATATGTAGAAAGACCACATGTCTCGGATGTCCCATTTCAAGTCCGGACCGGATCCGATGAAGCTGGGGGGGGGGTCGGAGGGGGGTCCGGAAACCTTGTGACATGCTTGGAGTGGAGCGATCGGAATGAAACTTGGTGGGAAGAACAAGCACAAGCCCTATGTAGATCAGTGACAGAACCGGACCGGATTCGGGTATTGTGGGGGAGTTAGGGGGGGGTCCGGAATTCCGGTGATCGCAAGTTAAGGTACTTCCAGACATGCTAGGACGATGAAACTTGGCTTGAAAATTAGAGACTTGACATGATTGGCTAAGAAATAGTTAGTTCCCAGATCCGACCATGCCTTAAAGTACTAATGCTAACCGCAAAGTACAAAAAATACTTTAAAGCAATATATACATTTTAGTTATCCCTATGAGCCCACGATCATTTTTGCCTCAAGGGTTTTGCTTACAACTGAATTCCTTAAAGTACAAACAATACTTTTGAGTAAAATATACATTTTTGTGCTCCTGGTGATCATCTTTTTTGCTTCAAGAGTTTTGATTACAGATGATTTTCTAGCGCCCTTAAAGTGCGCACAGCCAAATGCATTGCCAAACGATACAGTCTCGTGATTTCCAAGGACCCATGATCATTCTTATCTCAAGGGTTTTGCTTAAACAAATGATCAAAAGAAACCCACGAATTGACGAATTCCTACTTTCACCCTCTGACCCAGCCTTGCAAGTGCCATATGAGCTTCCAGCTCTTGTTTTATTCATAATTCCCGAAGTCCAAAGAATTAAGGATGTAAACCAGATCACAATAAACAAACGCCGTAAATTATACTAAATTCGTTATAACGATTTCTTAGAGATTTTGAAAGTAAGCAAAATAATATTCACCTTCCGATACCAAAAATTGTCAAACTAGCCGAGGGTTCTTACTTCTGACATATCTAAACGTCCACAGGGTGATATACATCGTTGTTTTAATCCTCTTACACGCCCCTCGATCTTCTCGAAGATTCTAGTAAAACTCTGACCCGCATCGGGAGATCAGTGAATATTTAATGAGTAATGGCGAGTTGACGAACTTGTTTTCAAGAGTGAAAGTAATTTGCGGATTACCTTGGATACCATGGAGATTCTGGAGAAACCAAAGGTAACTTGGTGTTCGTAAATATTCGACCCATCGTAAAATGATAGTGTGTCCTACCTTCTCGGCCCACATGAATCAACTACTTTAAATAAAATTTCGCCTGCGCGGCGCCCACTTTATGTGATCATGGGTAGTATTGACTATGGTAGAGTAGCTGCTGCTGCAGCAATGTCGCTCCACCCGGGTTCTGGAACTTCTTAGAGCATCGGTATTTAATCCACGGTTAGTGGTAGAATTTGTAAGACAAGCAGTTAAATTTTAGCCTACAGGAAAAAAAAAAAAGATTCTGAAAATTCGCCTGCGGCGCTAGATTTATTTTTCTCTTGGGTATAACATATAGAAGCTGTTACTGCAGTCGTGCCCGGCAATATATTCTCCAAGTGGCCTTCGCCAAAACGCCACTTAATTAAGTTGGCTTATCGTCTTTCATGCTGCCCTTTAATGTTACTTTTTCTACGTAATCCTTTCTGTTCCATAATTTAAAGCTCAAATTTTCAGTTTCTAGGATTCGGTAAATTTTTTGAGAGATTCGGTAAAATTTTTGCTCTGCACCCCCCCCCCCCCCCCCCCAACGAAAATGCACTTGCGACGCCCCTGCCCAGGTAACCCAGGTTGCACCACTTGCACCTACTTACTTTCTTGTACATGATTCAACACACAAACTTGCTGTCCAGCTCTTCTTTGCCAAGAAAGCTAGAGGTCGGCTCTGAGCTGACTACGAATATTTGGAAAGCGACATCGAGATCTGGAGCCAGTCTGGAGCAAAAATTAATCCCATATTTTCCCTTGAATATTGAAAGAAACGTTCTGTGAGTTCAAGACCCAGTTCCAAGGTATTGGCCACGTCGTTTTTTTTTCAATTTTTTTTTTTAGTTTGGGAAAGCGGTCTGAGCAGGCGCCAAATCGTTTATGTGTCTTATATCAGCGGCCCACGTACCTGAACCAAGGAAGTCGTTATCTATGCGTGATTGTATGGAAGCAAGCACCGTCGCCAGATTCCTTCATTTTGGAACCTGTCGGTAAAAAGTAGATGGATGAACTTTCGAAGATAACCATAGTCGACATCACTGAACAATAGGTCGGCTGCCTCACTTGACCATGTGGAGGTGCACCGAAACATCGCGAATCGAAACTCTTTTGATGACTAACTCTTCGTGACGACTGAGAATATCCGTGTAACCAGCGGAAGAGCCGGAAGCGTAACCTCAGCTGTCCCCGTCAATTCCAATCTTCAGCTTTGGCTCCATACAAAACCATCCACTATTACTGAGGTTCACCGTTGAAAATTATGTACAAAAAATTAATTTAGAATTTCTATACCTTCTTGTGAAAAACTGGTGCTCTGTCCGTTAATTGTCCTTCTTGGATTCAATGTGTAAAGACGATAAGAGTCTGTCGGTCACGGATTTTAACTCCTGCCAGGATTTTCGGCATCATTCCAGACGGAACAGTTAGAATATCCGGCCGAGAAAACCTAATCGTCTGTCCATATTATTAACCGCAACCGTTTCTATAAATCAAATATATTTCATATTACATACACCGTTTCTGGCTTACGGTACCTACCACAAACTTCTAAAAATAGGCTGTTTTGCTAGAACAAACTCTTCCTTCCATCCAGTAACTCTTTTTTATTTCAATCAATCAAACGATCAATTTTATTTCAACCCTAATAGCACTACGGGCGGGAAAATTACATAGTAATTTATAGTTTTTGAGTCTTCGTTTTGTCTAAACGTCAGAATAGTCTGGGAAAACTGCATATATGCATGTACTTCCTTCAGTTGTTGATACTTTTAATGACTAACTCTTCGTTCCGATGAAGAATCGCCGTGTGCGTAGCAAAGAGCCGGAAATATCACCACACCTGTCACTAACAAACGTTACTGATTGGTTTACATAATATTTGAGTCACCGTTCAGATGATGTTTTTGTTCTTCCCAAGGTTCCTGGCGTGTTCCGAGCTTAGTCATATGGATTTTTGCAAAGCTCTCAATCACTGATACCCCCCACTCTGTTTGCCCAATTCCTCCACGACAATCAATTCCTTGCCGTTTTCGCTGATGATATAGTACGATATTTATACACATTCACACCCGATGGTCCATGGTTAAAACAAATCAAATGTCAGTACACAACCTTTGCCGAACAAATTAACCGAAAAACCGAAACAAATTTACACACAAAATAAATGCAAATACGTCCGTATTGCTAGAAATCTTTTCAAGCCCAAATACGTGCATAAAATACACTCGGATTTCAAAATACGCTCGGATTTTAAGCAAAGTGTAAACCCACCGTAAGCAAACCAGCCTTCCCGGATTCTTTATCCCTAAAAATCTTTATCAGTACCATGCAGTCCACTTGTTATCTCTACCACATCTGTCAGTTGTCAGTTAACCACTCAAGTGATCGGTTAAAATGAAATTGCTTATTTTAGTTTGTAGTTTGTTCCTTTTTGTGCATTCTCAGGATCTTCCGACTTACTATGAATATTATACGGGGGAAGGAATCACTTCTGGTCTCGAAGTAGTTGAGCCTACTCCTGGTCAAGTTGGAAAGTTTACTCTGAACGGAAAGGAGTTCCGACTTCTATCCGGCGCTGTTCACTATTTCCGGGTTCATCCTGCATATTGGAGGGATAGGCTTCGGAAAGTTCGAGCAGCTGGGCTAAACACTGTAGAAACGTGAGTATCTAGGCATGTGGCGGACAGAGAGTCACGATCATCGGTCGTGAACTGTAATTCCTGCCATGTTTCAAGCAGCATCACCAATTCCTTAAGGAAAAGTAGAGATTTTTTAAATTTCTCCGGCCGGACTGAAGAAAATGTAGAAAATCCGGGCGGGAGAACTTAAACGTCTGTCCGCACAGTTATATCAAGAACAAATAACGAGACTGAACTGCTGTCTCCCTAATTAAATACGACCGACTCCCGATGCAAACGAGCGGCTTCGCGCCACATCACGTTTTGTTACGTGATGTGGCGCGTAACGAAACGCTGGATCGCCGGTAAGTTGCTAAAGAGGAAATCTAGAAGTCAACGCTGATCAGTTCTAGGGACGCGCTCCAGAGCGGATCAGCGCGCGGAGTACGCCTCCTGTTCGCCTCTTTCGATAATTCTTGTGCGATAGGCAACGGTGAAGACGGAAGAGGAGTAAACGGGTATCAACATCAGCTCAAAGCTAGAGTAAATTCCTCCAGGTCCGCTCAGATTTGGTATGCGACTAAAGCAGAAGTTCTTACTGATTATTTGTTCTTGGTTATATTGATCAGCATAAATCGTGTCTGGAGCAGATGTGAACATACGCCAGAACCTTCGTCTCCCTATCTCTGTAATATGACTATGCGTAGTCGAGTATTTCCCACGCCCTGTCCGCTTTGAACGAGTGGAGGCTAGTAGCTTCGCGCCACATCACGTATCGTTACTCTACAAATAGCTAATCGTTGTGAACCCCCGTTGAGGAAAAGGAGAAGTTAAAGCTGATTGGTTCTATGGACGCGCTCCAGAGCGGGTCAGCGCGCGGAGTACGCCTCCTGCCAGCCTCCTTCAGCATTTCTTGTGCGATAAGATAAGAAATGGCGAAGACGGAAGAGGATTAAACGGGTATCAACACCAGCTCAAAGCTAGGGTAAATACCTCTAGGTCCGCTCAGTTTTGTCGGGGTTTTCATAGTCGCAGCAGGCGACTAAAGACAGAAGTTCTATCAAGGTTCTATCTGAGTATTTGTCAGTCACTGCTGAGAACAAGCAAACTGGCTGGCAGAGGCGTCGTTGGGGGGCGAGTTTGAGCCTGAGTGAGTTGTTTGTCTGAGCTGCCCCCCTGGCCTTTCCATGGGAGCCAAAGCTACCCAGGAAAAACAGAAAAATAACCATACAAATCAGTTCCACATCAGAACTCTGATGCGTTGACGGTCTGACACTTTCATCAAATCAGCTGACCAACGTCACTCATGAAAACTGAACCCTTTTTAATCCGAGACTACCCACTGTACAAGGATCTATTGTTTGAAAGCTTGTTCGAGCCTGAGCGGGTTGTGTGTCTGAGCTCTGAAAATCAAGAAAGCAATTTTATCTTTGTTTGACTGGCGTAGAGTAGGCTATCACTTTATGATTTTTTGCTGGATAGCTCAGGGCTCCCTTGGAATTCACGTGGGAGCACAACCCCGAAGGAGCGCAAAGTAAAAGCCTAGGAAGCGGAGAGGATCACTATCTTTAATATGGGTTGCAGAAAAGGCAACTCTGTTTAAGTTTGTTTCGGAAAGGGTCGACCTGCACCACCGTCATGTCCCAGTTTTCAGTTAAGTGTCTCAAGCTGTTTGAAATGTATCGTGACCTATCACTATGACCACATCTACGACAGGTGGCCCTTACTTTCGTTTTTCATTCAAAAAGGCACTCTGATCGTAAGGAATTCAAAAAAAAAATTCCTACGGCGCCTTTTATGGTACCTTTTGTTGACTGGAAAAGGGTGTCATTTGTTTTGTTTGAGGTTTGGGCACACAGTTTCGGGGTGGCGCCATTTTAAAACCAAGAATTTATTCGGGAAGTATTTAGCCTTGTTAAAGTTTAACCGAAAAGGGCTGGGATAGGACAATCTAGTTACCCATCACTTATTTACTTTGTTGTTATGCGTTACTTCGTTGTTTCGCTATTCACGGATAATCGATTTCAAATAGTGGAATTTCCATGTTATTTGTTGTACCTCTATGCGCTTGTGTTTTTGTGATCCCAGAACGTAGGTGGCGGGATACCTATATGACATCGCAAAAGTTGTCCGTCTGTCTGTAAGTACGATAACTCTCGAAGGGATTAAGATATTTTGATGAAACTTGGCGGGAGGATTGTTTGAGTCAAAGTACAGGTCAAGTTCGAAGATGGGCTCTGTAGCCCTATATTTGAGGGTGGGGGAGGGGTTTCAAATTAAGGGGCAATATTTTTTTTTTTTATCTATTGAGATAGTTGATTTAGGGGTAAGGAGACATGCTGAATCCGAATATGAAAGTTATTTTCTCACCGGACTAGTAGTTCACCCGGAATCTGGCAAAAACCGGACACAAAATTTCGGCTACCCCTTTTCTTCCAAATAGTATAGCTCTGCATAATAGTATAGCTCTGCGCAGAACGAACCTAAGAGCTAGTTGTTTTCGAAGGTCGAAGGGGTTGGTATGTGGGGTTGGTAAAAAGAAAAGGTGGTTGCGGGCTATATAACAGTTGGAAAGTTTAGAGGGATTGACAACTTCAGTAGAAGGGTGAACACTGAAACCAAAAATAGACCGATCCCAATTGTGAGACCAGTAGGGTACTTCTAATTGTTTCATGGTCCAATAATCGGCTGTTAGACCATAATCATCTTCGGTAGTGAGGGGTTGGCAGTTTTGTCTACTTGGTGTACCTACAATGTGTTTCCTGTGCTTTATATGGTACGAACAATTTGGTACCACGTCTATCACGAGGACATGGACTCGTAAGTAAGAATCGGTTGCTAGAATCTTTGGTGATGAGGGGTTGCCAACTTTTGCTAGTTGGTATACCCTTTATTTTTTCCCAGTGTATTTCATGGTAAGAACGATACGGTACCATGTCTATCACGGGGAGATGGACTTGTAAGTAAGAATCGGTTGCTAGAAGGGCTTCGCGAGGGGCTTGAAGCTTTAAACTTTGATCTGTTTCTAAATATTACAAGTAAAGAGTATTGATCTATCAGCATCATATATTAGATTTTGGGTCCCGTCGACACCTTTGGTCCTGTTGCTGTATGCCTTACGAGAAAGATTTATGATTTTTTTTCAGGCATTAAGGAATCTTTACCAATCTCACCACTGCCCACAGAAAAGCCGCGTTTGTGTTGAGATTAAAATTCCCGCGTCGTAGTAGAATTTTCGTTGTGGGGACGGCCGTAGAAATTCTGAATGTCATAACTGGAGCAGATAGCGGAAAATAGAAAATCCCTTTGCAGGATCCAAATAATTCAGTTAAATGACACAAAAATAAGTTGGCTTTTCAGTTAAAATTTAAGAAACAGGTGTTTTGTTGCTTAGCAGCAGCATTTAAACAGTCGTAGATGCTGCTGCGATGGCTTCGCTCTCGAGCAAGTTCCTGTTATTAGGTATGATCTTTTATCTTTCACAAACTGGTGCCTTGAGATTCGTTTGGTTTTCAGGATATGGTGCACTACGTTTCTTGTCTATTGTCTCTTACTGTTTAACTCTTTTGCAGTGCTGGGTTTCCAACAAGTATTTTGCGGTATCCCCTTTTCCTGCCCAATCAGTTCAAACCACCCCTACGTCACGGAGGCCCCCGTGACGCAGAGGTGGACGAGAGGCGGCGACGTTGCCGCCCCCGACTAGGTCTCAGAAAAATGACGCCTTTACTGGCTGGTACAGATCTAAGCATTACCTTACGCAGCTTAAGTATAAGACCCCTTACTCTTTTAGTTGCTTGTGTATCTTTCCAGTGAGTGACATGTTTGTCAGGAATTGAAGGATTGCATCAGAACTACAAAAATCGATGCATACAAGAATTCGGCAGATTATTGTGTTCCAACAGCCCCAAAATCCCTTGGGTAAATCACCGAACAAGTCATCAGAACATTATAAACCTGGTAGTTTTAAATACTCTTGCGCTTTGATCTGGCGCACTTTGATTACCGCGCCATCTATTGCAAAAAGCCCTCTTTGCGATGTTGTTTGAATGAGTTCAAAGTTATTGTAGGAATAAGGTCAAAGATATTTAAAGTGTTTTTTGCATGTACTAAAGGGAAAAGATTATCAGTTAACATTTTATATTTCATGATGTTGGACTTTCCACAGTGACTCGCTGTTGTAGGCATACATAATTTTTTCCAGGTTTCTAAACGGTGTTGACTAAACTTCAGCCGATTATCGGTGACTCGTGACGTCGCACGAAAAGTCTATATTTACGAAAAGTCATTTACTAAACGAACTGATTGTCCCTAGAATGGTTTACAAGTATAAACCGAGGTGTAAACGCGTCCGGCGCCTCGCTGGCCGCTCGGGTCTATATATATAGATACAAATATATATTCTGCAACATTGAATTGATCGAATTCCCTAATTCTTTACGTCACGAAAACGTCACGAGTCGTAGATAATAAGCTAAGGTATGGTTTCCACCTTCTGAACGTATTCCTTCATTATGATCATATAGCCTGTAAGAATAGCAATTCCCACGAGAAGAGCGTTAGAGCTTTCAGTTGTGGGTCATCCTTCCGAAAGCCTCAAGTTTCTTTTAAATATTTTAATTTTTTTAGGTATGTTCCCTGGAATCTACACGAACGTCACCGTGATCAGTTTGACTTCGGGAATGGTGACCACGAGATGTCGCCCCTTCTTGATATTGTCTCGTTCATAAATATGGCGCAAGAAGAGGACCTCTTTGTCCTTCTTCGCCCTGGTCCTTACATCTGTTCTGAGTGGGACTACGGAGGTTTACCAAGGTAAAGCATAGGACTTCTCGTCCATTATCGGTTCTGCTGCATCATCGTAAATATCCCAGTATGGCGTGTTGAAAAAAAAAATCGGTAATTAATTAAAGTTTAACCAAAGGAGATGAGATAAGACAATGTGGTTACCAATCAGTTATTCACTTAAAGAGGCCCGAGCATCTGATGAGAATGTGTTGCTTCGTTGCTCCGCTTCAATGTTCGGATTTGTAGTACCTCTATGTGCCTGTACCTGCGTTGTATTCTATGCTTGACTACAATGATTTACGAAAAAGAAGTGTTCACGCAGTGTGCTCACCTTCACCAAGCTGATCACTGGCCACTGAAAAGCCACGTTTGTATTGAAATTCGAATTTTCCGCGTTATAGTAGAACTTTGCGTGCTGGGGACGTTGACACTCTTAATGTCATATTAGAGCAAATTGTGATTAAAAAATCCTTTAACACAGTCAAAATAATGAGGTGGGTTCAGTTAAATGGTACAAATAAGTTGTTTTTTAAGTTAAATTTTAAGTTGGCGGATTAATTGTTCCTGCCAGTCACGGTACAACGGTAATGGCAGGATTTCCAAAGATCGCAGGACCTCAAAAAGCGACATATTTGCATACCGGCTGTTTGCTCCTGGCTGCACAATGTTCCCATACTAGTGGATTTTAATTAGAACTGACAGATTTTACGAACGACTAGCGGGTTTTACGCCAAACTGGCGTCAACGTTTTTGCAACTGGTGTGTTGCGCAAAATTTGCTATTTTTCGTTACCATTGGCGCATTGAAAGTATTTGGGTTGTAGAAATTCTTGCGTATTTTTGGCGTATTTCCAAAGCATTTTTGGCTTATTTTCAAAGGGGACGGGACGGTTGGGATAGTCACATATATAGTCCCATTTGGGCGGATCAGAAATATCGTATGAAGGTAGTGGGTTCGTATTAATAGGGCGTGCCCGAGTAATTTTATTTTAATCAATTTTTTGACCCCACGAGGCTCACTTCTTCCAGACAGGTAGGAAAAACACACCCTTAGCATTTTAAGTCGAGTATGCTAACGGTATTAGAACTATCTGCAGGGCTTAAAGTTTAACTGAAAAGGCAGCTTATTTTTACATCTGATACTCGAATACACTGAAATACTTTGACTCGTCTAATAGATTTTGCATTTTTTTTCGCCTGGGGCCCTAACATTCAGAGTGTGCGCTGATTGCACGACAAACCAAAATTCGTCAAGACGCGGAAGAATTTGAATTTCAACAAAGGCCTGCATATCCAGTGTGAGGCTTCTTAACGATGATGCCTTGCAAGGAATGGGATATGCCTTGCAAGGAATGGGACATTTTTGTGTCAGTTTTTAGCAATGGCTCACATTTGTAGTTGGTAAACATTTCAAGCGTAGGGACAAGTACATAGATATACCACAAATTTGAAAGAATACATTCGTCTGGTGAAATCGGTTATCTGTGTTTTGTGGGGTTTTCAGGAGTCTTCAACTGAAAAAGTGATATGTAACTAGACTGTCGGGTCTCAGCCCTGTTCTGTAAAACTTTAATAGTTGGACAATATATGGTCTTCACAAACACCCAAGAAACATCAGACGTAAAATTGCAAGTATTTAGCTGCCGACTTCCGTTGAAATTTAGGCGATGGCTGTGAATCCGGCACTAATAGTCCGACTCGTATTTGAAATTTATCTGAATTTCAGTTGGCTCCAGCGAGACCCAGATATGAAAGTTCGCACCTCTTATCCCGGCTTCACCGAACGAGTCGGCATATACTACAATCAACTTCTCCCATTGGTCGTTGACCTGCAGTTTACCAGAGGAGGGCCGATCATCGCCTGGCAGGTAAAAAAACATAAAAAAAAATGACAGTGCAAAACGGATGCGCCAGCTAAATTTTATTAGAGCTGTATTTCAGCCCTTTTTGGCAAGGGTCCTGTTCAGGCTCAAAACCGCTCAAGCTGGAAAAACGAACTTGCGGAAAAACTTGTGGAGCGAAGAGGGCCCTTGCCAAGAAGGGCTGAAATATAGCTCTAATAAAATTTAGCTGACGTATCCGTTTTGCACTGTCAAATATGATATGACATGGGGTGAGAATATAATGTTTACAGCGGGTCTTAGACGGGACGAGTTAAAGATAATTATTGAACTGTTGGCAGATTGTTGGTAATTGTAAGCAGAAGTTCGGTCCTTACTTCTGTCCGATGTGTGGGTGCGTGGATGAGAGTGTGATTCACATGCTTTGCGATTGTATTGAGCTGAGTGACTGGAGAAAAGAAGAGTATGATGTATGCGTATTTGGTTTTGCTGGTATAAAGAAAATGGGGCGATTTTTGAGGCTAGCGATGGAACACAGAAGTAGATTTTTGGAATAAGTAAAACAATTTGAACGGAAATTTATGTTCGAGTATTATTATATGTCAGTGTTTGTGTTTTTTTTTCTTTTGTCTGTTAAATTTTTGCCATGGCCCTTGGGCTGCTTATAGCAATAAACTATCTATCTATCTATGATTCGCAGTCAGCTTGGACTGAAGGAATATTTACAGAAAAAAACTCTGTCTGAAAGAAGTCAAAAGTCCTATTTGGCATAGGGTCCGATTGAAAGAGTTCTTCAACCGAAATTAGGTTCTTGCTTGGTCTATGTGTCGTGGAGAAGAAAGGCATAATTTTCAAAAAAAACGTAACGAAGGGTTACATTTTCTGTCTAGTTGTATTTGAAATAGACACTTGTCTGTCTGCTGTCTGGTGATAAAACGTTTCCACTCTCGTGTGCAGAAACTGTTCCGATGAAAAACTGAACCCGTTTCAGGAACAGAAGGGACAATGCTCGGTCGAATTCACCTCGATGATTTGTTTTTCCTCGTACTTTCAGGTTGAAAATGAATACGGTCATTACAGAAACGATATCGACGTCAACTATATGATCTTCTTGAAAGAAAAGATGATGGAACTCGGTGCTAATCAACTGTTCTTCACCTCGGATACACCCACTACATCTGGCGATTCCGGAACTGTGTCTGGAGGTATGTTTAGCTGTAATACAAACTAGTCCGGGCGCCAGATCCCTAAAATGTGACAAGGGAGTGATCAGAAAGACACAGTCAGTTTGAGGACGGTTTCCGACTATATCGACCACGCTGAATCTGAATATGGGTGGTGGCAAAGCTGCAGATGACGGCTTCACCTTGTAAAAGCTGAAAAACACCCTTTTTAGGCCTATAAAATGTGTCCAGACTGTTTATTTTTATGGCACTTGCCTTACGGCCAAGTGCCATATAACGATCACTTTTCCGTCGGTCGATCGGTCTGTCGGTCGGTCCGCTGATCGCGAGTTAGGGTACTTCCAAATGTGCTAGGACAATGAAACTTGGCAGGCGTATTAGGGACCCGACCAAACTAACTTGGATTTCCAAGTCGTTTCCACGATCCGACCACCGTGGGAGGAGTGGAGGGAGGGGGAATCCGGAATATTGAAGTGTTTATAACTTTTGAACGGGGAATCGGATCTTAATGAAACTTGATATTTGGAAAGACCTCGTGTTTCAGACGTCACACTCCAAGTCCGGAATGGATCCGGTGACTTTAGGGGGAGTTGGAGGGGGAACCGGAAATCGTGTGACATGTTCAGAGTGGACGGATCGGGATGAAACTTGGTGGGAAGAACAAGCACAAGCCCTAGATACATAGTTGACAAGACCGGACCGGATCCGAGCACTGTGGGGGGAGTTGGAGGGAGGGTTCCGGAATTCCGGTGATCCCGATGCTTACACATGTGGTAGGACGATGAAACTTGGCAGGCGTATTAGGGACCCGGCCAAACTAACTTGGAAATAGTCACTTCGCCGATCCGACCACCGTAGTGGAGGGAGGGGGAATCCGGAATACTGACGTATTTATAACTTTTGAACGGGTAATCGGATCTTAATGAAACTTGATATTTGGAAAGACCTCGTGTCTCAGATGTCACACTTCAAGTCCAGAATGGATCCGGTGACTTTGGGGGAGTTGGAGGGGGGAACCGGATATTGTGTGACATGTTCAGAGTGGACGGATCGCGATGAAACTTGGTAGGAAGAACAAGCACAAGCCCTAGATACATAGTTGACAAGACCGGACCGGATCCGAGTACTGCGGGGGGAGTTGGAGGGAGGTTTCCGGAATCCAGTGATCCCGACTTAAGATGCTTACTCATGTGCTAGGACGATGAAACTTGGCATGCATATCAGGGACTTTACAATTTTTACCCAAGAACAGTCGTTTCTCCGATTCGACCATCGTGGGGGGAGTGGAGGGAGGGGGAATCCGGAGTCTTGAGGTTGTCCAACTTTTGAACTGGTGATCCGATCTTAATGAAACTTGATATTCGGAAAGAACTCATGTCTCAGATATCCCATTCCAAGTGGGGACATGATCCGATCAATGTGGGGGAGTCGGGGGGGAGGGCATTTTGTGACACGCTTAGAATACAGCGATTGGGATGACACTTGGTGGGAAGAACAAGCGTAAGCCCTAGATACTTAGTTTTTCAGTGGAAAAACTAAGTTCAAAATTAACTGAAGAAGCGGCAATCCGTCTTGGTCCTAACAATCGTCTTATCCGCCTCTTTTGCTAAATTGTTATTTCTTTTTCTTGTATTTTGTGTTACTTATAGTTCTTTGTTTTTTCTCCTTGTACTCCACTTTTTCCCTTTGTAAGTGGGTAAGAAATAAATTATTATTATTATTACATCAGTGACAGAATCGGACCGGATTCGGTCACTCTGGGGGGAGCTGGAGGGGGGGGGGTCCAAAATTCCGGGGATCGAAATTTAAGGTACTTCAAGATGTGCTAGGACGATTAAACTTGGCTTGAACATTAAAGAGCTTAGAAATAGTCAGTTCCCCCGATCCGACCATCCCTTAAAGTACTCCTCTTAACCGCGAAGTACAAAAAACACTTTTGAGCAAAACCTACATTTTCATGATCCCCATGAGCCCATAATCATTTTTGCCTCAAGGGTTTTGCTTAGAAATGGATTTCTATCACCCTTAAAGTGCGCATCTTGACCGAAAAGTAAAAAAAAAAAATACTTTTCACCAAACCATATATTCATGATCCTAAAGGACCCAAGATCATTTTTGACTCAAGGGTTTTGATTACAGATGAATTTCTAGCGCCCTTAAAGTGCGCATCATCACAGCCAAGTGCAAAAAATTTCCTTTTTTCTACCAAACAATATATTCTTGTGATTTTCTCATCTCAAGGGTTTTGCTTACAAATGATGATAACAAACCCACGAATTGGGGAATCCTACTTTCATACTTTTACCAAGCCTTGCAAGTGCCATATGAGCTTACAGCTCTTGTTTTTTCTAAGGTTGTACTAGCCCAATTTAGTTGCAGAACATCTCGTTTTATTCCTAACAATGCCGTCTGTTAGAATAAGTTTTATTTTTTCCGATATCTCATATAGTCCCGGAGCTATAGGCTTGTACTTATTAATTTTCTCTGAAAATCTTGAAATTCAAAGGTTTATTTCCAGGTTCGGCACGTATCTCGTAACTTAGTGTAATTTTAAGATTTTTTATACTTTACCAGAATTTATCTTGGGTACTGAGCTTCACATTGCCGTAAAGTTCCAAGCTCCAACTGCTCTGCGAAGCCGTACAGAATTTTTTGAAAAAGTATAGGCCAAAAATGTATGAGAAAATATGTCTTTGCAAAATGGTAATGTGACACAGAATTCAAAAATCAAGTTTTTTTTTCAAACAAATATTAACTACGGTTGTTATAGGCTAATTACTTATTTATAGGCCTAAAAACTTTTTGAAAAATGGCACTGCAAGACATGTTTCTGTGCCCAATTTTGACCTTGAGTCCAACGGTAGTGTTGGTTTTGCAATCGTGTGTCAAATTCGGTTGTCATAAGCTATCTAATTTGCTATAAGCTCTAACTTTATTGGAAATATCGTTGTAAATCTATACTATAATGAACCTAAGGAGCTCTCTAAGGTAGTAAACCGACCGGAAGCACAACGCTTGACAGAAGCTGTAGCTGAAAATGCTGTCCATGCTCAACCGGGAAAATGGGGAATTACAGTAATATCAATGGAAGTTGTTTAATTGACAGCCTCATCCTATTCTGTGCTTAGATTTTCACTGTACTTAGTCGACTTGACGGAACTGAGAATATGAGTGAATTTGACAGTGAAGAAATCAAAGGTTTAATCTTTGAGAAGCGCCAGTAAAACATTTTCAGTAATGTGGTCTCTTCTATCGAAGTCTGTTGTTCTCGAAGTTTCTGTTGTCTGTTGTCGCTACTGATCCATTTTTGTGTGACGAGGAATCATTGGTGAACAGACGTGGCAGACAGTGAGTCTCCTTAGGGCAAGTGCTTGTGGTTTAAAGGCACTGGAAGCATATTTCGTTGGAAAACTCAAATTCTTTTCCAAGATTATAAGTAAAGACTACAGACTGCGAAATAAACAGGCCAAACACCCGAAAACCAAGACCGGTCGAAGCGTTCATGCTGATTCAGAAGCAGTCAAAAAGATTGTGGTTGCTGTTGGCACTTCGATGGGGTACCAAGTCAAGTTTTCCTGTCGAAGCGAAGTAGCGACTAACACGACCACTGGAAATGGTGCGGTGGCAGATTTCATGCCGATGATCCGAATAATCCGGTCGTAACTCGCAAGTGCCAGAGAAAACCGAGAACAACGACATTTTCGAAACGAATCCTTGCATGACCGTTAAACCGACCCCAAAAATCTATAAGCGAGCTTCATATTGTAGCTGATCGACATGATGGGATGCTCGGTCTTGTATACATTTCCAGGCATCCTATTGTTCAGAAAGGCAGTAGTGGATGTCATGACTGGGCAGGAAATTCAGTGAATAAGAGTTTCATCGTCGTGAAATGCACGGTGCTTGAAAACTGGGACATTATGCTGTATTTTTTTTTTTATTCGGAGCCATTCCTGTAACTCTGACTTGGGATTCATAGGTTAACTCTCTGGCAGATCCAGTGAAAGAATATAGTTGCTGAAACTGGTCCCATCCAAAATTATTTTTAATCCGAACCCGGACTACGAATCTGCCTAATACCGGATACCGGATTCGAATCTTTTGTCTGTCAGGCTGGATTCGGATTCCGAACCTTCAATCTTACGAATCCGCTCAAATTTCTATTTTACACCCTTCCAGTTTAGGTTTCCTAATGTTTACATCGTGAGCTTGGGTAATCCAACTTTATGATCTCCACCACCAACCATCCTCAATAATCTTTCACGTTATTTGATTAGCTTAGATATCAGTGTTTTCTGTCACCGCTGATTTTTAAATTCTAACCTATGTACGGAACATGATTTGATTTCTGTTACGGTTGTATTAGAATCCGGATTCGATTCTGAATTCGAATCCTCAGCATGAAATGGTGGATTTTGAATCGGATTCGTACCTAGCCATGGATTCGGATTCGGACCTTTCATGATCGGATTCGCCCATCTCTTCCTTCTATTAATGTAGACTGCGTGCGACAAATAATGACCTAGTCTGGGGAAATGCTATGCGACAGTCTTTGTGCATTTGGTGGGTGATGTGGTGCCGACAGTTAGTATTCAGACGAGAATTTGTATATGTTGGGGAAAACTGTTGGGATGTTTCGCGGATCATATTCTGGCAGCTTTGCTTGTATTCTTACTAGATCAATTTTCCCAGCATAGGGATTTGAAAACAAATGTACAGTAGCCCAAGTCACATAACACTCTTTAATTATGTTAGCAGTCTCAACTTTCAGCTACAGCTTCTGTCAAGAGTGAGTAATGCTTCTGGGTCAGTCTACTACTTTACTTTACTTTACTTCGTGGGTTCATTATGATCGGGACTTACAACGATATTTGCAAGAAAATTAAACCTTATAGCAAATTAAATAGCATATATCAACTAAATTTGACAGACGATGGCCAAACCAACACTACCGTTGGAATCAGGATCAAAATTTAACAAAGGAACATGTCTCGCAGTATAATTTTTCAGAAAAAAATTTAGGCCTATAAATAAGTAATTAGCCTATATCAACCGTAGTTTAATATTTGGTTGAAAAATAAAGTTGATCTTTGAATTCTACGCCAAATTCTAGCATAGAATATTGTGTCACATCACCATTTTGTAGAGATATACTTTCTCATGCATTTTTAGCCTATACTTTTTCAAAAAATTCTATGCGGCTTCGCCGACCAGTTGGAGCTTGGAACTTTACGTCAATGTGAAGCTGAGTACCCAAGGTAAATTCTGGTGAATTATGAAAAATCCTAAAAATATATTAAACTACGAGATCCGTCCCTAAACTGGAAATAAACCTTTGAATTTTGAGATTTTCAGAGAAAATTCATAAATATTAGCCTATGGCTCCGTGACTATAAGAGATACCGTAAAAAATAAAATTTACTCCAAGAGATGGCATTGTTAGAAATTAGACAAGATGCCCCGCAATTAAATTGGACTAATACAACCTTAGAAAAAAAATAAACAGTCATGACACATTTTATAGGCCTAAAAAGGGTGTTTTTCATCTTTTACAAGGTCAAGCCGTCATCTGCAGCTTTGCCACCGCCCATATTCAGATTCAGCGTGGTCGATACAGTCGGAAACTATCCTCAAACTGACTTTGTCTTTCTGATCACCTCAACTCAGAAATAAGCGAGATAGGTTTTAGTGGCGCCCGGACTAAACGAAAAAATGCCGGACAGAAAGCGAGACGGGCGGACACGCATTGCAGTCGATGGCAGCTTGTGTTGAGTAGCTGTTTTGATAATATCAAACATGCAGTTGGCGAGGTTCCTTGGGCAGCCCTAGCCAATCGGGATGTGTGATTTTTTTGAAATCCATTATAAAAAAAAATCTTGCAGAATTTGCTACTGGGATTTGTCTCTATTGAGATAAGATGATCTCTAATTCGGATTCTTATCCCAGTAGAGATAAGCTTAATTCCAGCAGCAAACACTGCAGTTAACTTTAATCCTTAAATTACTCGGAGAAACTTTTTACAGTGTATTTTCTATGGAGATGATATGACATTATTCCAAAAATGATCGGGCCATACCGCAGCCCAAGTATCAACAACAACAACCTATCAAACAATAGCCTGCATTAAAAAAAAAAAAAAAATGTCTTGATGTCCAAAGCTATCTTTAGGAACCTTTCTAATCCCCTGATTTCTCCCCAAAATTTTGTCCCCATTTTCTGAATAACCCAATCCTCCCTATACTCAACCGTGCTGAAGATGTTCCTCATTAAATCATCCAGTTCCTTACTCTCACACATCAAGTGGGAAATAATTTCTTCTAAATATTTCCTCCTGTTCCACTGGCAAGCTACCCGTCCTCACAGAAAAATACCCTCTGACGTTCCTCCGTACCCAAATTTGCCTTAAATAAACTTCCTCTCCCCACGTCTCTTTGGCCTTTGTGATTGTGATGCTTCTGATGCTGTAGCTCCTCCCACAGGGCGGGGCCAAAGGAAACTACTCCATCCAGTGGTATTCAGTGATATGCAACTAGGCGGGCTGCAAAGAAAAACAGAAAAGCTTGCTTTCAAGTTGCTTTCAAGAAGCTTCTTCAGGCTTTTGGCCTTGTTATTGTTACGACAAAAAAAATGTTTATTTTAGCTATCCAGTCCGCCAACTTTAAGCGCGGGGCAGCAGAACAGTTCGATCGACTAGAAGAACTACAACCCGGGTATCCGAAAGTCGCCATGGAGTTCTGGACTGGTTGGTTTGACCACTGGGGTGGCTTTTGGCATAGTACTTCAGACCCAGCAGGTAAAATTGTGTATATTCACTTACCCTGCTATCGGCACGTTATCTATTTTAATGCCCGTTTACTCTAGTTTTACTGTTTACCTTATTTCGTCCGCCAAAAGCCGTTTTCACATTGACACGTCGAGCCTTTCATACTGAGCTACGCAACCTCTGCGTCGCGCTTGCGTCGATGCCGCGCAGAGCTTACGCAGACAAATAAAGCGCAACGCAAGAATAGGACCAAGTTCTATTCTGATGTTGCGTCGAGGCGTAGGCATCAGATTTTTCAGTGAAAAATGGAAGTTTTTGAAGAAAACCTTCTAATGATGAAGAAAAACTTACTAGTGGCGAAGAAACGAAAATTCGGCAGAAGAAATCGAGAAAGGAAAAGGTAAAAGACGCATCCAGCATGAAAGCTTTTCGCGCAGCGGAGGTGCGAAAGATACGCTACGCAACACAAGATAAACGCATACACAACGCATCGCAACGACGCGTCAGTGTGAAATCGGCTTAACCCCCGTGGCATCCGTTACTAGACTGAGCGATTGTGAGGGGTTTCGCAATGCTAACACAGAAACACCTAGAAAAAAAACTATCCAACGTAAAAAAAAACTATCTAAATTGGCGACGCTAAGGGTTCGTTCCAGCTCTTCTTCGTAGTTACTTCGGAGTAACTACGTGTGACGTCACAAATTAACTACTACCTGGAACGGTCGAAGTTACTACGGGACGAGATAATGCGCGTTGTCTCTCATTGCTCCCCCGAGTTCCCTTCTCAAGACGGCTCTTGGAAAGTGAAAGTTAGCTAAGATGGTCGGGTACTATCTTTACAAAAAGTTACTTCGAAGTGACGGTCTTCCTTGTGCTCCTCGTAACTTTGTGACAAGCTGAAACGGTGAAAGTGACTGAAAAGTAACTATTTAGTAACTTTCGGGCAGAGCTGGAACGAACCCTAAGATTCGTGATTTTCTTCCATGAGCAGAATGAACCATCGATCAATATTTAGTAGTGGCACCTGTGATTCACTATGCAAAAAGTTCATGCGAATAACAGCAAGTGTCCTTAACTTTTTTATTTCTGTTCTTGCTCGAATGTGGTTGCTATGTAGGAGAAGGATATTTCATACCTAAAACCGGCTGGTATAAATTGTGAAGCATACGAGATGATTTAGGTTTGTGCGTCAACCAGAAGTTTGAGACGGGACTAGGATTAACATGGTGGAAGGATAACGAGGTGGAGGGATTAAGAGAAAAGCTATGTCGAGTCGTCCCTAATATACCAATTTTTCAGTCATGGAAGCTGAACTGAATGTCATTCTCATTGAGCGAGAAGGAAGCGTGAACTTCTACATGTTCCATGGCGGAACGTCCTTCGGATTTCTTAACGGCGCAAACAACCTTCCAGTATTTCCTAGATACGCAGCGGATATCAGCAGCTATGGTTAGTTACGGACACGTATGGTATATATGATCCATATCTTCTACACCAACGTAGTCTCCCTGGAGGACTATGCCAGGGAAGATAGGCTACTGGAAATGATTTTGAAACTGGAAAAGAGAAGGCAGACCGCTTCTGAAGGAGAGCTAACCCAGAGAGGTCTGGGCCGGCGCCTTTGACCGCATGAGGATTGACAGTGGTTTCCATCCTAGACAAAATTAATGTTTTTCATTAACTTTGGGCTTTTTACGTTCTTTAAATCTGACTGAAGTGCATCAACTTCAGTGTCGCATTTCTTTTAATTTCACAAGCAAGTTTATCTCCTAGGGTCGTAGCGCTCTTGATAATAACCAATCCCAGAGGGTAGGTTCCAGGTTCTATGCTCCTCCAAAAGTCTCTCCTAAATTCCCAAGTGGGGTTCTTGACAGTAAAATCATCCGACTGGTTGGACCGCTCATTCCTCAAAAGAACCGGTGCAAAGATGGGATCAGGAATATTCCCAAACCTGCATTCCCAACATCTGCATATGCACGGATTGAATTGGCTTTATCTTTGTCCTTTTTGGGGAAGTTTCCGCAGACTTAGAAACGGTGTGACGTCACCAAGAAAACCCATTACCTCGGTAGATTTTAACTTGTTATTCGTGTAACTTCTGCTAAGGTAGAACTCGAGAGGAAACGCTATTCTTGCGCGAAGGCTAGAATACAACAGATCTAGAAAAAATAACAGAAACACGATATTCCTTCATTGATGCTTTAAACTTGAAGGACATCTCGCACTACGTAGTGTTCTGCTATGCTCGAGGATAACTGACTACTATAAAATTCTGCTCTGTTTACAACAATCACAGAAGGCTCTGGTTCTGGCCCCAGTGTAAGTCCTTTGCCTTGGATGTCAAACACGGCAAAACTTGCGTAACCAGCCGCCTGACCAATGAGGTTCTCAAAACAGTGATCCGGAGCCTGATATGTCTCATCCACACTAACACTTTCAAGAATAACACCTTTTCACTTAGAAATAAAGTGTTATGACCAATTAAATTTACACTATTAAACCACTATTTCCACCTTCAACTGGTAAAAATACTAACGGGAACGAAAGAAGCGTAACAGATAACATCCCAAAGTGTTATCTGTTGAAACCGGGCATCCTTCTGTTGTCGTTATGTAACTTCTGTCAGTGTAGTACTTTTACCAATTGAAGGTGTTGTTGGAGATCTAGGCACGAAATAGTGTAAACTTAATTGGTCATAACACTTTATTTCTAAGTGAAAAGGTGTTATTCTTGAAAGTGTTATATATGCGCGATCTGTTATGAAACTTCTGACAGTGCAGAGGCGTTACTAGCCAAAATGTTTGGGGGGGAGGGGAAAGGGATTTACCGACTGGTTGGTAATTTTTGCCGACTGCTTTTGCAGAAATACGACTGTTTTCAAGAAAAAAACGACACTTTTGAAAAAAAATCGACTGTTTTCAGAAAAACAGACTGTTTTGACGGAAAATTGACCGATTTTCAGAAAAACCGACTGTGAAAAAACGGCTTCGCGCCGACTCAGTTATTTTTTACCGACTGGCCGACAACCTCGCGGGGGGGGGGGCGTCCCACCCCAGTCGTGAAGCCCCCGGTGTCATCAGAGAATAAACCACGGCAAGAGTAAAAACCAGTGTAGGCGAAGGGGATAGAATACAGCCATGAAATGCGGAATCTTGGAACAAAAAAAAATGGTGAAATGTTGACGGTAGTTGAGCGATTTAGTATGACGGATCCTTTATCGTCCATATTTTTCCAGATTACGACGCTGTCCTCACCGAACAAGGAGGCTATACTGAGAAATACAGGATAGCACGTGATATGATCCTCCCCCTAGCCCCTTTTGTGGCGCACCCTGAGATGCCAAGTGATACAGTTACAACAACTTACGGGAGTGTAACGCTGACCGAGTATTTGGACCTAAATTCGCTCCTGCGTTTTGTCGTAAGTGTTTTCTTTACTTATGCTGCGAACAAATTTAATGATTAAGCTAGGGCAGTCGCGGATTGGAATTCGCAGCGGGCACGGGCCTTGAACCGAAGAGGTTATTACTCTTTACTTTAGAGATCCCGCGAATCGCGATGGACCTTTTGTTGCCGTTTCAGTGTTGATACTCTCTGACCGATTATTAATGACCAACCCAATGTCACAGCCTGTTTCCTTTTTGGGATCCCAAAACGTAATTTGAGGGATACCTATGACTTCGTAAAGTTGTCCGTCTGTCCGTCTGTCCGTCTGTCCGTCCGTCCGTCTGTCCGTCTGTCCGTCTGTCAGCACGATAACTCTCGAAGGGGTTGAGATATTTTTATCAAACTTGGCATGAGGACTCTTTAGGTCAAAGTACAGGTCAAGTTCGAAGATGGGCTCTGTAGCCCTATATTTAGAGGTGGGGGAGGGGGTTTAAATTAAGGGGCAAACAAAATATTTTTAAACAGCTAATGTGATAGTCGATTATGGGGTAAGAAGACATGCTGAACACGATGGTGAAAACCATTTTCTCACCGGACAAGTAGTTCACCCGGAATCCGACCAAAACCGGAAAGTTTGTTAAAAGTAAAAGTTTTATTTGAAGTTGATTACATGTTCGATTTAAGGGTAAGATGACATGCTGAACACGATCGTGAAAACTATTTTCTCGCCGGACAAGTAGTTCGCCCGGAATCCGGCTAAAACCGGAAAGTTTGTTAAAAGTAAAAGTTTTATTTGAAGTTGATTAGAGGTTCGATTTAGGGGTAAGAAGACATGCTGAACACGATGGTGAAAACTATTTTCTTGCTGGACAAGTAGTTCGCCCGGAATCCGGCCAAAACCGGAAAGTTTGTTAAAAGTAACAGTTTTATTGAAAGTTGATTAGATTTTTGATTTAGGGATAAGAAGAACACATTTTCTACCCGGACAACTTCTTCGCCCGGAATCCGGCCAAAACCTGAAATTTGGCAGAAGTAAAGTAGGAAGTTTCGGTCAGTATCGTCAAAACAGATATGGCTTACAGAGGTATATCTGAACTTGGTTTTCTCAGATGATTAGCCTGGCGAAGACTGGATCTGGCAAAGACAAGACCCGATTGTCTGGATTAAATATTAAATTTTTGGGATCCCATCGAAACCTTTGGTCTTGTTACTGTTGCAAACGACGTCTTGGTTGCAAAATTTTCAGTGACATTATTACCATTACCATTGTAGCTGTATTGTTTTAAATTCCAAGTTACGTTGTCTCTAAACCTGTAGTAAGATTGTTGCGAGAGTCTTAACAGCTTGATTGAAGCATCATCTTCATTCGTATCACATTTTACTGAGAAAATAAACTACATTTAGAAAATATTTCTTTTTATTATGATTGGATATCTGTAATGGTGTATTCGACGCTACGAGTTGTGTTGTATCAATACAAATATCTATCTATCTATCATTTATTTTATTTCACAGCCTGCGTCCCATCGATTCCTGGACCAGTCGCTCCCTCTAGCCATGGAAGACCTACCAATGAACGGTGACAGTGGGCAAAGCTTTGGGTACATATTGTACCGCAAAACAGTCCAGATAAACAACACCTCCGTCTTGACTACAGTGGGTCATGTTCGCGACTTGGCCGTTCTGTCGGTAGATGGCCAGCTGAAGTCTGAACCATGGGTCGCCGACTTGCAACTTGGAGGCTTCGGCTTTTGGGGTGCCAGGTATGTAAAAGCCATTTATCGGTCTGGGCTAAATCTCAGCCGATTACCAGATATTAATGAGAAGATGTGACGTTAAGAACAAGACCAAAGGTTTCGATGGGATCCCAAAAATTTAATATTTGACCAAGACAACTACGTCTTGTCTACGCCAGATCCAGTCTTCGCCAGGTTAATCATCTGAGAAAATTAAGTTCAGATATACCTTTATAAGCCATATTTATTTTGACGATACTGATCGAAACTTCCTGCTTTACATCTGCCGAATTTCCGTTTTCGGCCGAATTCCGAGCGAACTAATTGTCCAGCCAAAAAAAGATAGTTCAGAAACGAATTCAGCGCATCTCCTTATCCCTATAAAGAACTTCAAATAAAACTTTAACTTCTAAAAAAAAATCCGGTTTCAACCGGATTCCGGACAAACTATATGTCCGGTTAAAAAACGATTGTCATATGCAGATTCAGCGTCTCTTCTTACCCTTAAATCTATCATCTAATCAGCTTCAAATACAAATTTTACTTTTAACAAATTTTCCGGTTTCGGCTGGATTCTGGGCGAACTACTTGTCCGGCGAGAGAATGGTTTTCACCATCGTGTTCAGCATGTCTTCTTACCCCTAAATCGAACATCTAATCAACTTCAAATCAAACTTTTGCTTCTAACAAATTTTCCGGTTTCGGCCGGATTCCGGGCGAACTACTAGTCCGTCGAGAAAATGGTTTTCACCATCGTGTTCAGCATGTCTTCTTACCCCTAAATCAAACATATAATCAACTTCAAATAAAACTTTTGCTTTGAACAAATTTTCCGGTTTCGGCCGGATTCCGGGCTAACTACTTGTCCGCTCAAAAATTGGTTTTCACCATTGTGTTCAGCATGTCTTCTTACCCCTAAATCGAACATCTAATTAACTTCAAATAAAACTTTTACTTTTAACAAATTTTCCGGTTTCGGCCGGATTCCGGGCGAACTACCTGTCCGGCGAGAAAATGGTTTTCACCATCGTGTTCAGCATGTCTTCTTACCCCTAAATCGAACATCTAATCAACTTCAAATAAAACTTCTAATTCTAACAAATTTTCCGGTTTCGGCCGGATTCCGGGCTAACTATTTGTCCGGCGAGTAAATGGTTTTCCGTGTTCAGCATGTCTTCTTACCCCATAATCGACTATCACATTAGCTGTTTCAAAATATTTTGTTTGTCCCTTAATTTAAACCCCCTCCTCCACCCCTAAATGTAGGGCTACAGTGCCCATCTACGAACTTGACCTTACTTTTGACCCAAAGAATCCTCACACCAAGTTTCATCAAAATATCTCATTACCTTCGAGAGTTATCGTGCTTACAGACAGACGGACGGACGGACGGACAACTTTTACGATGTCATAGGTATCCGTCACTAACGTTTTGGGATCCCAAAAAAGGCTGGGAAATAGATAAAATATACGTTGTTTAATATGTATTTGGATCTATAGAGCCGAGCGACCAACAAGGCGTGCCAAGGCGCCGGACGCGTTTGCATTTATAAGCCATAATAGGGAAAATCAGTTAGGTTTGTTAATGGAAAATATGAAATTCAAGATATGACGACACGAACCTCGGATAACCGGCTGAGATTATCGACACCCATTTCTCAATCAGTTTATCAAATCTTGTATTAATCAAATCTTACTAATTAATTTAAATGTAAAGTACGATCAAATGAATGTTTTTTTTTATATATTAATTTTATTTGTTTTATAGATTTTTTTTTTAATGGTTTTAGTATCGGAGACGGAAATGAAAAAGATTGTTTAAAATGCCACTGCAGAAGGGCATCCTTTGACGTAGGATGTGCGAAGAGAGAGAGTTTTTTCGGTTTGGTTGCAAAAAATATAAAAATAAAGAGGGATAATATAAAAAAAATCAAATCTTGTCGATTAATAATTATTCTGTAACAGAAGCCGTTTACAGCTGGAAATAAACTTGCAGATAAATATTAATGCTCTAGGCTAATGATTGCGAACAGTAGGCTATGCTTTCGCGAAATTCCTTCCCGAAACACTGTGAATAGTCAACTAAGAATTTAGCAGTGGCGCATCTGTGAGTTTTCAGCCAACATCCTTGCGTAGTTGCGAATAGTATGAATGTCTCCTCCGTTTTTAATCTCTTCCTTTATTTTCTTCTTTTAATATCTCTCCAGGCAAATAGAATCGACACTGTCCAAAAGCTGAAACACAGCACATCCTAAAAGCAATTCAACATTAATGTAATACCCGCCTTCTACCAGTTGAAGTTTCGGTAGGTAACAGCCGCCATCTAACGGGTCTTTCTATATCAGAGGCTTAAAGCACAACTCTTACTAGAAATAGTATTTTCCCTATGAAATGGATCAGAAAAAAACATTTTCGAAAATACCATTACTTTCCATCTGAAATTAGCGATTTTCTTGTTAGCGCCTGTCGACTGTGCTCAGCCTTCCTGCTCTCCGACGCGGCGGCTGGGCGCAGAACATTTGAAAACTGATCGCGCCGTGGTTCAAAAGTGTGAAAACTAAGCAAAAAAAGAAGCAATAAACTAAAGCTTCTCGGATCCTTATGTGTGAAAGAGTTGTGAGCAGACGTTGGTGATCCCGGCAAACGTTTCGTTGTGTGACGGGCAAAACTCGGCAAGGCAAAAAAAAGCGCTAAAATATCGTAGGCACAAAACGAAACAATGGAGAAAGATGGGGATTTTAGAAGCTTATAATTCTATATGGGAGCTAGATATATTTATAAAAAGCAGAATAAGCAAGAGGGGTCCTTTAAGTAGAGGAGTGTTGTACTGGGCTAGAATCTCCCATTGATTGATTAGTCGTCCCTATCTGAAAATTCCATATTCTGGATCACCCCACCCGCACATAGGCCAGTGTTGCCAGATCCTAGACAAAAAAATAAGCGGCGGCCTTTGAAAAATATGCAAAAAATACGCCAGAAAAATTTACACCTCCCAAAAACTCAAGGATTATCAACGGAGAACCCCCAAAAATTTGGCGTAATTCTGACGTAATATTTACGCCAGTCTCTGACAAAATCCGCCCGTTTGGCGTTAAATCCTCCTCCGTCAGGCCACTAGCATCGACATTTGACTGTTTTTTGGAAACATATTCAACAAAAATAGTATAAGATAGTAATGCAAGTTCAAGTTCAAGTTTTTTAACTGATGACACCAATCAAGCACTGTGGAGAATAAAATCGAACATTCAGTGCTTGTAAATAAAACGGATACGTAAGCTACGATGTTTTGGCAGCGGTATTTCGGCCCTTCTTGGCAAGGATCCTCGTCAGGCTGTCAAAGTTCAGGGTCAGCGTTGGGGAAGGAACGAACCTGCTATTCTTGCACGCTCGTTAAAATCACAAAATTTGCGACATTTTTGGCATAGTTGCGATTTCCGGTGACAAATTTTGAAAAGCTGTGATTCCGAGGAGAATAAGAATAAGAGCTGTAAGCTCATATGGCACTTGCATGGGTTGAGATGTAGTGTTTGATCAAAAGTACTTTTAAGGTTACCTTTGCGGTTCAGATGCGCACTTTAAGGGAGCTAGAGAAAACGTATTTTGTTTTAGAACTTGGCTGTTATGATACGCACTTTATAGGCGCTACAAATTCATCTGTAAGAAAAACTATTGAGACAAAACGATCACAGGCCCTTAGGGATCATTGATATATACCGTTTGGTAAAAAGTTTTTTTTTTTCACTTTTCGGTTAAAATGTGCACTTTAAGGGTGATAACATAAATTTTTAAGCAAAACCCTTGTGGCACAAATGATCATGGGTTGAGATGTATCGTTTGATAAAAAAAAAGTAGTTTTCGACCTTGCGGTTCAGATTCACACTTTAAGGGAGCTAGAACTTCATTTGTAAGCAAAACCCTTGAGGCAAAAATGATAATGGGCTCATGGGGATAATGAAAATGTACAATTTGCTTAAAAGTATTTTTCAAAATTTACGGTCAAGATTGGTACTTTAAGGAATGTCGGATTTGTAAAGTGGCGATTTCTGAGCCAATCTTATCCAATCTCTAATATTTCAGCCCAGTTCCATCGTCCTAGCACATCTGGAAGTACCTTAAATCGCGATCACCGGAATTCCGGACCCCCCCCTCAAACTCCCCCAGAGTCGCCGGAGCCAATCCGGATCTGTAAGTGATTTATCCAGAGCATCTCTTTATTATTCCCACAAAGTTCCATCCCGATCTCCCCAGTCTGAGCCGGTCACGTATTCCCCCCCCCCCCATTGTTGTCGAATCCGGTCCGGACATAACAAAGATCACCATTATCAAATTTCACTCAAATCCGATCAACCGTTCCAAAGTTACGCATGACTCAATATTCCGGATTCCCCCTCCCGCTACTCCCCCCACGACTATCGGATCATGTAAATTTTTATTTATAAGTCATTTTGATCGGGTCCCTGATTCGCCTCCCAAGTTTCGTCGTGAAAATCCCCAAAACCGCCATTACCGGAATTCCGGGAAACTCCCCTCCACCCCCCCCCCCCCTAGTGTCCGGATCCAGTCCAAATGTATAAATGGTTTATCTGGAGCAGATGCTTGTTCTTCCCAGCAAGTTTCACTCCGATCCCTCCATTCTAACCATTTCTCGAGATTTCCGGTCTCCCCCCCCCCAACTCCCCCATAGCTGTCGAATCCGGTCCGGACTTCAAATGGGACATCAGAGGTATACCATTTATTCAGTTATTAAGTTTCATTCCAATCCGATCACCCGTTCGAAAGTTACACACTACTCCAGTTTTCCGGATTCCCCAGCCCTCCACTCCCCCCCAGGTGGTCGGATTGGGAAACTGATTATTTCCAGGTTAGCCCGGTCGGGTCCCTGATGCTCCTGCCAAGTTTCATCGTCCTAGCACAGCTGGAAGTACCCCAACTCGAAAAAGTGTGAAAAAAACTACTTAATTCTCAGAATTCCCCGGACCACCACTCCCCCCCAGATGGTCGGATCGGGAAACTGATTATTTCCAGGTTAGTTTGGTCGGGTCAACTGATTTTCCTGCCAAGTTTCATCGTCCTAACACATCTGGAAGTACCCTAACTCGAACATGTGGGACAAAAAAATTCGGACCGACCGACCGACCGACCGACCGACCGACCGACGGACGGAATTGCGATCGGTATATGGCACTTGAGCCAGAGGCTGCAAGTGCCATAAAAACAGCAACAATCCGCAAAATTCTGCGACCTGTGGCAACACTGATTACGCATCTACTATTTTTATGGCACTTGCAGCCTCTGGCTCAAGTGCCATATACCGATCGCAATTCCGTCCGTCGGTCGGTCGGTCGGTCGGTCGGTCCGAATTATTTTGTCCCACATGTTCGAGTTAGGGTACTTCCAGATGTGTTAGGACGATGAAACTTGCCAGGAAAATCAGGGACCCGACCAAACTAACCTGGAAATAATCAGTTCCCCGATCCGACCATCTGGGGGGGAGTGGTGGGCCGGGGAATTCTGAGAATTAAGTAGTTTTTGTCACACTTTTTCGAGTTGGGGTACTTCCAGATGTGCTAGGACGATGAAACTTGGCAGGAGCATCAGGGACCCGACCGGATTAACCTGGAAATAATCAGTTTCCCAATCCGACCACCTGGGGGGGGGGAGTGGAGGGCTGGGGAATCCGGAAAACTGGAGTAATGTGTAACTTTCGAACGGGTGATCGGATCGGAATGAAACTTAATAACTGAATAAATTGCATACCTCTGATGTCCCATTTGAAGTCCGGACCGGATTCGACAGCTATGGGGGAGTTTGGGGGGGAGACCGGAAATCTCGAGAAACGGTTAGAATGGAGGGATCGGAGTGAAACTTGCTGGGAAGAACAATCATCTGCTCCAGATAAATCGTTTATACATTTGGACTGGATCCGGATAATAGAGGGGGGGGGGTGGAGGGGGGTTTCCCGGAATTCCGGTAATGGCGGTTTTGGGGATTTTCACGATGAAACTTGGGAGGCGAGTCAGGGACCCGATCAAACTGACTTATAAATAAAAATTTACATGATCCGATAGTCGTGGGGGGAGTAGCGGGAGGGGGAATCCGGAATATTGAGTCATGTGTAACTTTGGAACGGTTGATCGGATTTGAGTGAAATTTGATAATTGATCAGAGGACATGTCTCTGGTGATCTTTGTCATGTCTGGACCGGATTCGACAACAATGGGGGGGGGGGGATTGGGGGGGGAATACGTGACCGGCTCGGATTGGGGAGATCGGGATGGAACTTTATGGGAATAATAGAGAGATGCTCTGGATAAATCACTTACAGAACCGGATTGGCTCCGGCGACTGTGGGGGAGTTTTGGGGGGGGGCCGGAATTCCGGTGATCGCGATTTAAGGTACTTCCCGATGTGCTAGGACGATGGAACTAGGCTGGAATATTAGAGATTCGACAAGATTGGCTCAGAAATCGCCACTTTCCAAATCCGACATTCCTTAAAGTACCAATCTTGACCGTAAATTTAGAAAAATACTTTTAAGCAAATTATACATTTTTATGATCTCCATGAGCCCATTGTCATTTTTGCCTCAAGGGTTTTGCTTACAAATGAAGTTCTAGCTCCCTTAAAGTGCACATCTGAACCGCAAGGTCGAAACTACTTTTTTTTTTATCAAACGATAAGCTACATCTCAACCCATGATCATTTGTGCCACAAGGGTTTTGCTTAAAATTTTATCACCCTTAAAGCACGTATGGCCACCTGAAACGTTGTCTGTGTATTCACTTGAACTGGGTAAATAAAAGAACATACCTGAAAAAAATTTAAATCAAGTTCCTCGGTATACGAGTTACGCGTTTTCACTGCGTAGAGTAAACTCGTCGTAGCAAGGACTTTGTAGCAACAGCTTCCCGCCATCGCGGGCTTTGGCAGAGAAAACTTCACGTGCCTATGGCTTTGAAAGAGTTCCTACTTCCAGTGCAATTTCGAAAAAAGCTACTATTAAGAGCCAAAAATGTCATATCTAGTGATAGTAGTGAATGTAGTGGCACATCACAATGCTCAGAGATGGATTTCGACTGCCTCCTGTCTTCTCATTGTCCTGGCTCCTTTGTTACAGGGTTGAGTGAAGATTGGTTGTTTATTTACTTGACTTGTCTTTCTCAACCTTGTGGTTAAGGCCCAATGTTCAGCACACCTTACTTCTACCAAATATGTACCAGATCTCAGAAGAGGAAAATCATTGTGACCAAAATGCAAAAATGACTCACAGAAAATGGGAATAAATAAGAAGCCGAAGGTTGGTGAAACTGATGGATCTACTATGGAGGTATGCTAATTTTATTTATGAACTTCAGCTGTGTACACCTGGACACCCCTCATTTTCCCATGCGTAATACCATGCATAGGCTTTGATTCTGGCTTTATAACACATTCAGATGGTGTGTTGAACCTTTACTAATTACCTGTTTAAACAGAGCTTCTGTCAGGAAAATCAACTTGAGAGTTGTGTTTCTTTTTTGAATCTTGAAACTTCTTTTCGATTTTTTAGTGTGACTGATTTTGCAGCAAGGTAAAGTAATTCAAAAGGAGCCACCTGCTGATTTGAATTTAAATCTGTCAGTTGGAAAAAAAACTTGAATTATTTTTATTGTTGTTGATACAGTGTAAAAAAAAAACCTTGCAGTACTGTATTTGGCTGGGATTAATCTTATCTCTTTTCAGAATAGATTATCTCTGATTCCGATTATTCTTATCACAGTTATGTTAAGGTTAATCCCAGCAGCAATACTGCATCTTTTTCCGGAGAAACTTTTTACGGTAAAGCCTCTTCATCCTTCTGGACAAACGCTGGCACAGCTAACCCCAAAAATTTTTATACGACAACTAGCCGGCTGGCTAGTTAGGCCATACTAGTGAATTAACCAAGATTCATGCAATAAAGTCCAGTTTAACTGCTCATGTTGACATTGGATGGCGAGCAAACATTCTGAAAGTTTCTTCTGAAAGAACACGAATCACTTGAAGAAAGTTTTATTGCTCTTTAGCTTCAACAGTTTTGAATCATTTCAAACCACATTGTGCTTCCCTAAATGTCGTTAAATCAGGTGCACTTCCTGGTAATGATCAACACACTTTTCCAGTGTGACTGCCACTCCAAAGAATACGAGTCAAGATCCCTATTCTGACAAGGCCAGGGATTTGTTTATTACTCTGTATAAAAAATCTTCCGTCCAAAAAATATTTGAATAGGGTTGGTAGTTAATTGAAGAGAACACACCTGGGGAAAGAGAATGCACTGAGTAGAAAGAAATTCTGTCATAAGTATGACTTGCCCTTGTGTGTTCACTGTCCGTATAGAGACATCCATTGGCACACAAAACATTTTTTCTTTATTTTATATGTACCATTTTCAAATGTTTGCTTATTTGACTCTCTATTTTCAGTACCTTGTCTTTGTTTCTTCATTTTATAACAGTCAAATAGAAAGGGAAAGTAACAAACTTGTTAGCAATCTATCTGTCACAAAATCTAACTTGAAAATGTTGTGTTTACATAAATTTTAAAAAATCTTCTTCATCCATTTTCTGGTCTGAATGAACTAGCAGCACAGTAAAGAATTCGTAAAGTTCCTTATGCTGGCTGGGATGTGTTAACTATCATTACATTATAAACAACGTTGGGTGCGTAATATTTTGACAATAAGTATGTAATCCCGGACTGCTAGGTGCAGCTCTGTGAATGCTTGCAACCTTGAAAACAGAAACAGAGCCAAACAGAATCTAAAACATTCAAACTTTGGATGAAACCTGAGTATACAGGATATGAATTAAACATTTATGGATAGTGCTTAGCGTGAAAATTTCAAAGGATGGTTTAAATATTTTCTTCTGCAGCATTCCAACATTGGATAATAAATTCAGCATTTCTCTACTGTCTCATTTCATAAATTGTGAAGAGAGTAGACAGGCAGCTGAATCTGGAAATGAATTAAATGTTTGGCAAGTATTTTGCAGTAAAATTTGTTTAGATATTGTTTTTTTAACATTAGGCTACATTATGACACTCAAAACAAGCAAAAATATACTGTCTAATTCCAGAAATCGTCAGGGAGATCAACAGGCAGCTATTTTCCTTGCCTAAGGGAATGTAGGGATCAAGTAACTTCTAGTGGTAACCATACCATCAACTTCAGCTTCAGACCATTCGGAATGATCACGTAAAGTCGACTGAAAGCACTAATATCACTAATAGTGATATGTTTAAGGTTTAACTGAAAAGCCAACTCATTTGTGTGTCATTTAACTGAATACACTGAATTATTTGGATTCTGCAAAGGGATTTTTGATTTTCCACTATCTGCTCTAGTTATGAGGCTCAGAATATCTCCAGCCATCCCCACAGCGTAAATTCTACTATGCTGCGGGAAATTTTAATCTCAACACAAATGTGGCTTTTCAGTGGGCAGTGGTGAGATCGGTGAAGATTGCTTAGTGCCTGAACAAAACAAAATTGAAAAAATCTTTCTCGTAAGGCATACAGCAAAAATACAAGCGCATAGAGGCACAACAAATCACATGGAAATTCCACTATTTGAAAATCGATTATTCGTGAATAGCGGAACAACGAAGTAACTCATTTTCAGCGGGTCTTCAAGCCAATTTAAGTGAATAAATGATGGGTAACTAGATTGTCCTATCCTAGCTCTTTTCGGTTAAACACTAATAATCAGATGTTTAATAATCACAAATCCCTGATTTTGGGAAAGCGTAGCCTATGTCAAACGCTGGGTATATCTAGCCTTTGGTATACCCTAAACCAAACGCTGGATACACTATGCCGAATGCTGGATACTGGGACCAAATTAAATATTGATGATTTGAGTGAAGCCCAAAAATTTACCAGTCAGAACTAATCTTTATTGTCTTTATATTTTTGCACATGTTTATTTTTTGTTGTTAATATTTGTTGTTAGTTGTCGGCCCAAGTTGGCCGTTTAATGGTTTAAATAAATAAATAATAATCTCTAGTGAGGTAAGGTCAGGGTTAAGGTGCCAACAGCTATCTAATGTTTTGCATAAGGTATCCAAAAACCCAGCATTTGTGGTTGACTGCTGGTCGACTAGAGGGAGGAGCTTATTTGCTCATTACAGCGATCGTTGGAACAGGAATAAAAACAATAATGTGGATGATGCTAGCTAATGATAAGTGGATAAGATGCTGGAACACTACCGGAGACCGGAGTAGGGTGTTAAAATCAGCATATCTCAAAGCTGTCTCTAAGTACCTAGGCTACTATAATGTAGATTAGTTTCACCAACCTTCTTATAGCCTAGTCTTGTATTGAAAAAAAAATAGAGGGGTTTTCAAAGGTATCCAGCTCAAGTTCATAAATAAAATTAGCATACCTCCATAGTAGATCCATCACTGATCCATCAGTTTCACCAACCTTCTTATTTAATCCCATTTTCTGTGAGTCATTTTTGCATTTTGGTCACAATGATTTTCCTCTTCTGAGATCTGGTACATATTTGGTAGAAGTAAGGTGTGCTGAACATTGGGCCTTAACCACAAGGTTGAGAAAGACAAGTCAAGTAAATAAACAACCAATCTTCACTCAACCCTGTAACAAAGGAGCCAGGACAATGAGAAGACAGGAGGCAGTCGAAATCCATCTCTGAGCATTGTGATGTGCCACTACATTCACTACTATCACTAGATATGACATTTTTGGCTCTTAATAGTAGCTTTTTTAGAAATTGCACTGGAAGTAGGAACTCTTTCAAAGCCATAGGCACGTGAAGTTTTCTCTGCCAAAGCCCGCGATGGCGGGAAGCTGTTGCTACAAAGTCCTTGCTACGACGAGTTTACTCTACGCAGTGAAAACGCGTAACTCGTATACCGAGGAACTTGATTTAAATTTTTTTCAGGTATGTTCTTTTATTTACCCAGTTCAAGTGAATACACAGACAACGTGTCAGGTGGCCATACGTGCTTTAAAGTGCACATTTTAACCGTAAAGTGAATTTTTTTTTTTTACCAAATGGTATATATCAATGATCCATAAGGCCCTGTGATCGTTTTGTCTCAATAGTTTTTCTTACAGCTGCATTTCTAGCGCCTATAAATTGCGTATCATTACAGCCAAGTTCTAAAACAAAATACTTTTTCTCTAGCTCCCTTAAAGTGCGCATCTGAACCGCAAAGGTAACCTTAAAAGTACCTTTGATCAAACACTACATCTCAACCCTTGCAAGTGCCATATGAGCTTACAGCTCTTGTTATTTTTATTTTAGCAACCGAACGTACGCTTTTAACGACACTGACGACGGCGAACACACTCTGGACATTCTCGTTGAAAACATGGGTCGCAACAACTTCGGAGTTGTCAAGGACTTCGAACAGAAGAAAGGTTTGGTGGAAGGTCCGGTTCTTCTAGACAACGTTGAAGTGGTGGGATGGGATGTCTATTCCCTAGAATTTGACGGAGCTTGGACACAAAGGTAAGTTTTGCGGTTTCATATGTTTGTATTTAAACGCCATTTTCTTTTTTAAATCCCCACTCCTCCCAGTGACACAAGTGTGGTAACTACTCTTATTTTTACTTAAAAGGCTTACCTAATTTTTACTTAAAAGGCTTAGGCTACGTTTTTACTATTTGTATTTTTTAATTAATTTGTTCTTCAAAAAAAGAAAAAAAAAGAAAAATTATGCCTTTTCAATGAATTTGTCCTATGTTTTTTAGTGCTAAATTTCAACAATATACGTGTTAGTTTAATACGTATATGCAACTTGAACATTTATTTTGAACTTTTGATCTGTAAAACATGGCAAGACTTTCTTGTCTTACCGTAAGAAGGCTATTATTTCGTCGGCAGTATTTGATACATTTTTCTCGGCTATTTTGTGACATTCTTGCTTCCTTTCTTGATTTCTATTTTCTGAATTCTCCTATGCTCACTTATGATAATTTTCTTACTTGAGCCAATTCCTCTTTTTCCTTGTACTTGTTATGTAACAGAATGTACAAATGGCTAGAGTAATTCGTCCAAAATCGACCAATCACAATAGCTGTTGAAGAGACAGCCATCTATTGCTGTAAATTCTAACCATGTCGTTCCTTGCAGCATATCAGATTTACTTCCGATAGATGGCCCTATCCGTGGCCCAGCGCTCCTACGAGGGTCTCTTCTCATCTCCATTTCTGAAGAAATCAAAGACACGTATATCGACATGTCAGGATGGACGGCTAGTCGAGGAGTCGTATTTGTCAACGGGTTCAACCTCGGTCGCTACAGCAGTATTGGCCCCTGCAGAAGTTTGTATATTCCAGCCCCCCTTTTGAAGGCCGGAATCAATACAGTAAGTAACGTTACGCTTTGAATTTGGCGCGAGGGGACTAAACTCCTCTATTATATATTATCGCCCTTGCTGAGGGTGATAGCGGAAAATCAGCCTATCATGCTACCCGCGGGCCAAATTTTCCGCTATCGCCCGAAGAAAAGCAAGGGCGATAATGATTATAACACTAGTACACTGTGCAGCGCAATAAGCGCAAGCGACAACACTGTAATACTGTAATGCCTGGCGTGATATTTGAAAAGCACTGCCGGCATGCTGTCTGGATTCCACAGAAATCATGGGCTTTTGTTTAGAGAAAAGAAGCTTTGCTTTTGTTTGGTTTTGCCGAATTCCAGTTGGATTTTATCACATGAGCTAAGCCCCTTCTGTTCCAAGATGAGAATTTCCAAGATCTAAGAGGTGAGGCATGGCTGTTTACCTAGGCTAATGGTTCTTGGTTGTTTATCGAGGCGATAATCATTATCGCCCTTGCTTTTCTTCGGGCGATAGCGGAAAAATTTGGCCCGCGGGTAGCATGATAGGCTGATATCGCCCGAGCGCATAGTACGTACATAATATGTCACAACAAAATGCCACCCACACTCGTCCCGTACACAGAAAAAGAGCTGACTAAGAGGCCGGTACACAAGCGGGTCGTCTTTTTTTTTAGAGCCCAGGTACCCAGTTTCTTAATGTTGTTCTCACGTTTTTTTTTCGGCCTTTGCAGATGGGGTTAACGACACTCACTCTTTCTAAACATCCTTTTAAACTACATTTTAACTCAAGTTCGACCTTCGTATCATTCTTTGCGCATCGAATTACACTAAATACTTGAAATAAAACAAATCGAAACCAACTTCCATTCGTTTCCGAAGTAGCCAATCTGCGACATTGTTATGCATAGAACGTAGGCTGGCTCCGGTCGGCAGAAGCCACCCAAGATTAGTAAAGTTGCGTGTTTGCAGATACTATGGTAACTGATACCACAGTCTAAAGTCGTTTATGCAGTTACAGTGGTATCTGATCAGTTATCGTGGTATCTGGCCAGCTACCGTGGTATCTGATATTCAGATACCACGGTCGGACCGTGGCAACTGATCGTGATAACTGAACAAGTCACCTCACTTTCATCAATTTCTGTCAAATTGGTGGGAAGGAAGTTTGGCACTTAGTGGTGTGACTGGATATCAGTTTTTGGGATCCCAAAACGTTAGTGACGGATACCTATGACATCGTAAAAGTTGTCCGTCTGTCTGTATAAGCACGATAACTCTCGAAGAGAATGAGATATTTTGATGAAACTTGGTGTGAGGATTCTTTGGGTCAAGAGTAAGGTCAAGTTCGTAGATGGGCACTGTAGCCCTACATTTAGGGGTGGGGGAGGGGGTTTAAATTAAGGGACAAACAAAATATTTTGAAACAGCTAATGTGATAGTCGATTATGGGGTAAGAAGACATGCTGAACACGATAGTGAAAACCATTTTCTCGCCGGACAAGTAGTTCGCCCGGAATCCGGCCAAAACCGGAAAGTTTGTTAAAAGTAAAAGTTTTATTTGAAGTTAATTAGATGTTCGATTTAGGGGTAAGAAGACATGCTGTACACGATGGTGAAAACCATTTTCTCGCCGGACAAATAGTTCGCCCGGAATCCGGCCGAAACCGGAAAATTTGTTAAAAGTAAAATTTGTATTTGAAGTTGATTAGATGATAGATTTAAGGGTAAGAAGAGACGCTGAATCTGTATATGACAATCATTTTTTACCCGGACATATAGTTCGTCCGAAATCCGGTTGAAACCGGATTTTTTTTACAAGTTAAAAGTTTTATTTGAAGTTGATTAGACGTTCTTTATAGGGATAAGGAGATGCGCTGAATTCGTTTCTGAACTATCTGTTTTTTGCTGGACAAGTAGTTCGCTCGGAATTCGGCCGAAAACGGAAATTCGGCAGAAGTAAAGCAGGAAGTTTCAATCAGTATCGTCAAAATAAATATGGCTTATACAGGTATATCTGAACTTAATTTTCTCAGATGATTAGCCTGGCGAAGACTGGATAGCTGGCGTAGACAAGACGTAGTTGTCTGGGTCAAATATTTAAATTTTTGGGATCCCATCGAAACCTTTGCTCTTGTTCTTTTCGGATGACTTCGAAAAGCGCAATTTCGGCAACTGTCGTTTTTGCAGAGCAACCGTATATCAGATACCACGGTAACTGCAAAAACGACTAATTGCAGATCCAGTTACCGTGGTAACAGATACCATGGTATCTGCAAAAACGCAACTATTATCGGAAATGGCGGAGATTACTGCACGCATGGGCAGAAGACACCTGTTCTCCTGAAGGGTTGTCAGTTTTTAGTCGGCGGTGAGCCGGTCAGGTCAGTGCACAGACTTTTCCAGGCCCGGTTCTTCCGTCCCTACCTCGACCCATCCCCCTAGAACACTTCCAGCGCAAGAACTTGCAGTTTTTCACAAACGGCAATGCTTTTGTGTCTCTTCTGTTTAGAAAAAAGTTTTTTCTTCTTCTTGCAGTTTGACGTTTTCGAGCTCTGGGAACCACAGACAGAACTGATATTCTCTACCACACCAAACTATGGTCCTCCAAATCCTCTTGACTGACGGTCCAGCTAGGTATTTACAACTACTATTACCAAGGCTTATTACTATTACTTTTACCAAGACTTATTAATCAATTGTAGACTATATTAAAAAGAACTATTACTATTACCAAGACTTACTAATTAATTGTAGACTATTTTAGAAAGAAACAGGGACATACTAAAGTGCAGTGGGCTCCCACCCGACGACAGTATACTTCCCGTTTGTTCACCACTACTGCTACAGAAGCATCATGCAGCCCCCCCCCCTCCACAAAAAGCCCGAAACTGAAGTGATCAAAGCTAAAAAGAAAGTGCCCGATGAGCTGCGCCTGTGCAGTGCAATGCAACAACATCTTACTTCTTGGCACTTGCTGTACGTTTAACCATGTTTGTTCGCTACCGCTAACAGAGCGCCAGCTCCTTCCATTCGGGATTTATTTTCAGTTTCTTCTGCTGGATTAGACACGTTTCAACTGTTTAAAATGCCTCTTCCTTAAGTGTGCTCTGCACAACTCTGTTATGTCAAAGTTCATCAGGTTTGTCAATTCTGGCTTCCGACTTCAGTGCTGATTGTTGCCTGACTTTTCCACGGGGCTAAAGCCCCGTCTCCATTACCGTAAACCGACCGTTTTACGGACGGTCCGTAGCCGCAAAAATGTGGTCTTCATTAGGTCCGTAACCGCAAAAATGTGGTCTACATTAGTCCCAAATAGGTGAAACTTGTGTTGAAATTTAAAAAGCAGTTTATATGTGACTTGAAAAACAGTTACATGGGACTGTGACAAAAAAACAGTCTCCATTACGTCCGTTTTACGGTTACGGAGGGGTCAGTACCGCCGTTTTACGGCTACGGCCGTCCGTAGAGAAAGACCCGTCTTCACTGCCGTAACGGTCAAACGGTCGGCCGTAAAACAGTGGTTTTACGGTAATGGAGACGGGGCTTAACTCGCGAGTCGATATGAACCTAATCGCCCATTCCCCCCTCAGAAAACTTATCCTTATCCCACGATATTAATCAATCAGATTAGTCAAGAGTAGAGAGTAATCAGCCAGTCAGGATTCCTTTATAGTGGGGTTGGTCAGGGTTAGAGTACCCAGCATTTGGCATAGGATATCCCAAAATCTGTGATGTGTGGCAGGCTGGGATACCCCTAATGTAGTGGATAGTCTACGATCAGGATCAGGCAAATCTTTGTCCTTGTTGTTCTTAGGGTTCAAAGAGATGACGTTAACTTGGCTTGTGCGCGATCCCTACGGCTTTTGTCCACAGTTATCGTTGTACGTGTGTTTACCTTGGCGTAAAGCCCCATCATCTTTGGTGATACGGCTTCATGGCAGTCAGAGAACAGGCTTATTCTCCTGGCAGCTAATCCATTTTTTTTTACAACCTCCTAATTTGGAGACATCTGTTGGGGCCTGAACATATTTATTAGCCTGATTACTATATTTTGTTTTGCTTCATAATAAATAATAGTAACGGGGGGGGGGGGGGATCGTACCGGGCGGAGGCAGAGGCGTCACGACGAAGAGATTTGACAAAATTAATAGGCAGGTGTGTAAAGTTGACCTTAAAGGGCTCTCACCAAACTTTTTAAGCCGGGCTATTGACCTAGAATGACGCCGCTGGCCCCCTAGGTTTTCGTGAAATGACGCCCCTGGGTGGAGGCGTTTGACCAATCATTTTACAGGCATAAACCGTGTTTTGTTACGTAACATAATCACAATACAACAATGGCAAATCTAAAGTCAATATACACAAAGAGGAAAATATATTAACGCAGCAATTTTTAAGGGAGTTACGTCGGGAATCCAGAAAAGTGCCAAAGCCTCGTTTCAAAACTGACAAAGTTAGTAAATAAATCACCTTCGGGAACATATTTAACACAGACGGAAATATGAAACAGTTTAACAGCAGAAGGGTTCTCGGTTTCGTGGGAGGTCCCCGGACTGGTGGCGAAGTATGAATGGTTTAAAGCTTTCACCCGAGAGTCGACGTTCAATCAATTTATCCAGATCATGAACAAAACTAATCCCCCTCAAGATCTTCATTCTCTCCATGTGGTTTTGTATTACTAACTGGATTTTTTTTCTACAGATTCGTCCTAATATGAAAAGCAAATTTACGGACGCACTTGCATCATGCGGGTTTCAATTAAAATTCATAGGCAACCAAATCAGATGCTACTTTCAACCCGGTATATACACACATATATATATTATGTTTATATTTATAATTTTTTTTTTTTTTTTGGGGGGGGGGGGTCTCACAGGCGTTATGTTTTGCGGTGCTAAATGGAATGGACTGGTAAACTAAGATTTAATTCGACCCTTTTAGCAAGGCTCCTCTTTAAGCCGGAACTCAGCTGCCTAATCCATTTAGGACATCATGATTTACTGTCAACTTGGGCTGAAAATATCCAAGAAACCCTTCGATCTTGTCCAAGAAAGGATTTCATTAATTTTCGTATTTCCGTCCAAATATAATACATTCTCGATATACCCAACTTCAAACACAGTCTTACAACATCTACACTTTTAACAGTCCTTCAGGCTACACTTTGCCACACTTAAGCTTGAGTTCACAAGTTCAGCGCCTATAATTCACTATGCACAAAGGACAATAGAAATAGCCTTCAACTGAACAGCGCTTTAGCTTCAACTGAACAACGCTTTAGCTATGTTAAAAGCGGGTGTCACACTCGTTGTATCACATTTGTCCTTACTCGCTAAGAAGTCGCCAGCTAAAACTCACCCAGAAAGGGTCTCTGCGAAGAAATGTAGTGATTGACGTTCCTGAATACTACGGCTGCGGTCACGATACGTTTCCAATTACACAACCAGTCTCAAGAGCTTCTTGTAAGGTGGTTAGCAAATTTTAAATACAATGCCTGAAATTCAAATAAAATCCGAATATCGACACAGGGAATTTGGTATTTTAAGTCCCCAAATCCCAAGACACACCTCAACTGGATAGACTTCTAAGAAGTTATTCGGATGACTATCCGGATAAAAAAAATGGCCGGAATCCGGTTACGACCAAAAAACTTAAAAGTTTGAGAATTATTGTAGTTATAGTTTTACAGGGTCAACTACGCAAACGATGGATACTACGGTGATTCGATTAAAATACGGATGGAACACAACATCCTAATTTCTCCACTCGCAACTTGCAGAACAAGTAGCGCTTCGAACAATCTTTCTTTCGAAGTACATTCAGTGCAGCTAAACACCTGGAATTAGTCAATAAAACCCGGACAACCCCTCGAAGCGCCCCGAGTCGCAGGCCTCTACGAGTAAAACTTTTGCAGAGTTAGCACGCACACCTTATATAACTAATATCTACCCATTTGTACAGCACTGGGGAAGTCGGGGAGAGGGAAGTGGGTCACAGGTCTCTAGCAATCGAATCCACGGCTGAATTTCGGCAGTAGCTTTCCTCATTGACTACCCTGGGTGACCACTGTCGCTTAAAATACCATGTTCCTCACTGAGATGTTTTCCCTGGCTCTAGGACTTGTCGGCAGCATGCAATAAATTCCGGATTCCGGTTCAGGACCCGGATTCCGGAAGATGTCGTAGAGGCAATGCGTTCAGGAGACAAACTAAAAATGGACGGGGTTGGGGAAGTGCGAGAGTGATTGACAGTTTTGATTGGGAGTCAAGAGATATGCGAAAGGGACATCTCTTTGAATAATAGCTAAATTAACTATCATCAATTTTATTGTATCCCGAAGAGGTGGCTCGAAAGTACGTAAGGCCAGGGACCCATAAATTTCCTTTACAGGGGGCCTGTCATTTCCTATGCTTCTATATTGATAAGATGACCGAACCAACTCCAGTTTCCAAAAATCCCCGCTTGAGTCGATCGGCATTCTTGTTTGCCTCATTGGGCGTGCGCGCCAAAGAGACTCCTCCCTCAAGGCGCTAGCAGCCAATCCCAAATTTTGTCTATCTGGATAGTCGCGTATTCTACCACCGTGGGTATTTCTCGAACTACCGGACGGTCGGTCAAGAGCGCATCAGAAATCTCTTATTGACAGGCCCCCTGTAAAGGAAATTTATGGGTCCCTGGTAAGGCCCAGATATCTGGTAAGCTGGAAGGTGGAGCCTGGCTTTAACAAGATTCCGCAATCTCTAAGCTTGCAGCTGAGAAAAGATCGCGACCAGGCATAACAGCACGAACCGCCGAGCCGAAAATCAAGTTGTTACTCTTGTGTGTGTGCCGGTTCTGACGCGGAAACACCAGGGCAGTAAGTGAGATATTGCACATTAGATAGATTGCGGGATCAACTCGGCAATTTCCAGGTACTAGCTTTCAAAAAGAGGAATAAGCCCAGTCTGAGCGAACCGTGATTGAGGGCCTCGAGCGGACCTGACACTGATATTCATTACTAAACTGGTTTGCGGTAAGAGAAAAGATATTCTTGCTCCTCGTTCACGCTGACTGCACCTCTACACGTTTGCAGTTCGGGGCAAAATGTTCGCCGGTTGATGCATTTTTTCGCGCTGGACGTTTGTGTCTGACGAAAAACGCGGTCTGTGCGAGCCAGGGGTTTAGCAGTGCACAAAGGCCTGATGTTTGGCCAAAATTAAGCAGATACATTTATTACGGCATTGCAACCGTTTGCCCTAACGACCAGGTTACAAACATGATGAGCTTAAGCCGAAAATTTACCGGATTCCGGCTGAGTTATTCATCTGAAGCAAAACAAAATTGTCTATCTTCTCTCAATGCTCTAGTTTACTATGGCACGCGCAGAGCCAAATTCGCGATGACGCAGTTTTTCAGGAAAGAATCAACGCGAGTGCACCTCTGCTGCTTTGCAGCTGCAGTGCCTACGGCAACACGTCCAAGTACCTAGCCTTAAAAGCCGAACTTTTACCGGATTCCGGCACAGTTTATAAGTGAGCCGAATTAAACTGTCAATCTCGTCTCAACGCCCCAGTTTACTACGGTGTGTACCTTTTGCGCAAAACGAAATTCGCGATGCCGCAATTCGACGCAAGCGGCAGGCAAAATTCTACTGCATCGCCAGACAACCCTTGGTTCAAGCACACAACGCTCAAGCATTTTAAACGCTACATCCTGCGTAGAGAAAAGCTCCCGTGAAGCGTGTGCTTGCGTCACGACGCTATACTAATACGGATAAACGCAATGCAATCGGCGCAGTCTACTGCGACAATACTGGGGGTCAAGGCTCGACGCAAACGGGAGGCGCAGAAACTCTTTCGCACAAATGATCGTCAGATTGCGAAGACCCCCTACTCTTACGTGAAAGACTGACCCCAAACGTTTCGCTTTTTCGTCCAAGACTCGAAAACGCAATCAAGCCAGACCACGTCATCAAAATTCGGGAGCAGTGGCGCTCGGCTCCCCATTTCTCCTCTAAACTTTGGCTTAAACTACGCGTGCGTTCCTAACAGAAAACTGCGCAATGTCTCCATATGGGAAAAAAGCCACATGCTAGAAGTGACAAAAAGAAAGTAAAAATGAAACGAATTTGTACGCCAACGAAAAAACCTGTCTGTACATCTAACAATCAACTATCTAGTAATTACACAATACAACGTTCAAACCCTACGTTCGGGCTAGGGTGGAGGGAGTCAGTAGGCGGCGACGCAACCCACTGGACTCTCCTCGCTTTCTCATTGGTGCTCGTGCACAAAAACCAACCAATCAAAATCGTGATATGAGATTACGCAGTGTTGGCTTCTATGGGTTGGCTGGAACTGCCTCCCGGGTCAGTGCTCATGGCTTCCAAAGTAGAGGGAACGGAGGCGGAGCCTGTGTCGGGTATGACGCCGGCTGGCACGCCCATTGGGTGTCCTCTCATATGTGCCGGTACTAAGCTAGCATTCAGTGACGGCTGGATCTTCAGCTCTAGAAAATAATAAATACTGTTAAAGTTTAACCGAATAGAGGCGTATTCTCGCCGTTCCCCGAGGACTCCTCGGGGAATAGAAGGGAACGGCGAAAATAGAGGGAGTCACTCCACGGGGACTCCGTGTACGAAACAGCGAGAACACGGGGAATGCTTCTAAAACGGATTATGTTCGAAAAAAATATGCAAGTTTGTTAAGCAGTTTGTTATTTGTTTTTGAATATTCTTTTTCTTCTGTTACTTTGGACGGCTAAGAAAATAACGGAAAACGCCGGACGCCGCAACCTGGCGTGGAAAGTGCGCAGAATCGACTGAGCAACAAAGAACAAAATATCCAAAAGAAGAACAGTATGTTTTTTATTTTACTTTAAGTACTGTTTCCGCTCAATCCTGAACATGAACTTTGCTAGTTTTGATTTTTGTGTTATTCTTGGGCGCCGTTCAAAGTAAGCCGACATTCAAATAAGCATACCAACAGCCAATCCCAGGCCTCGGAACTACCTGAGTTCAAGAAAAAATCCACTTTATGTCCAACTGCTAATACCCAAGGGGGGAAACACTGGAGGTTTAGGTGTACACCACGAGGCACGGAGGCAGGATCGGAAGCAGGGTCTGAGGTACGGAGCAAGTTCCACCCTTCTAGCAATAGTAACTATTAGTTACTATTTTCGTTCCAACCTCGTCAAAAGTTACTACGCTGACCGTTCCAGCCTTCTCTAAATCGTAACTATTTGCTTACCACGCTCGGGAGCGTCTCTGTGACATAATTGGCCAGATCAGCCCGTGGCACGATATTTTGACGAAAATAGAAAAATGCGTTCCAGCATTGACGACAAGAAGCCACGATCCGTGATGCGATATGTAGTAACTAAGGTGAGTAGGGTGGAACACGCCCTAACTGACTCCTCCTCCAAGGCGGCCAAGTTGTAGCTTTTTACTAGTTACTCCTCCTATAAGGTGCGGCCAACACACCCAACGGCCAATCCCGGGCCTCGGAACTACCTGAGTTTTAGAAAACCTACTGCTCTTACCCGAGGGGGAATAATTGGACGTTTTGGTGTACACCAGGAGGCACGGAGGCAGGGTCGGAAGGGCCTGGCATACAGCGAGTTCTATCCTTCCAGTAATGGTAACTATTGGTTACTATTTTCGTTCCACCTCATCAAAAGTTACTACGCTGACAGTTCCAGCCTTCTCTAAATCGTAACTATTTGCTTACCACGCTCTGGAGCGTGGTAACTACGATCTCTGTGACGTGACTGGCCCGATCAGCCCGCGGCACGATATTTTGACGAAAATAGAAAAAATGCGTTCCAGCCTTGACGTCACGAAGCCAGGATTCGTGACGTCAGTAGTAACTAGGGTAAGCAGGATGGAACACGCTCATGGTCGGAGGCAGGGACGGAGGCACACCTTGCGTTGCCAGTAGTCCCCCTCCCTGTTACCTTTATGTGACAGAAACACTTACCCTGTTCAGTAAAGTTGAAAAGCAAGGGGGCCTCCTTCCCCCCCGGGAGACGATAGTTGGGGTCTCTCAATTCGTCAAAGAATTCGTGGGCGCAGGCCTGCAGGGGCGTTATTCGCGCCGACGGCGTATACTCAAGCAAACGCGAAACAAGGTCAATGGCCTCAGCTGGGGTGCGGGCTCTGAAAACCTGAAAACGATTTTGTTCTGTTAACAATGACTGACTAGATAAACATTAAACTCATGTCAACGAACAAAAAATTGACACCTATTCCTAGGAATTTTGTTCTCTTTTTCAACCGGAAAAGATCAGTAATTTGCAGTTAGTTTCTGAATTTAAAGTAAAAGACCCAGTTTTAATTTTGAAGAAAAAGTTGACAAATTTTTACCAAAAGGCATCGGAAGCACTCCAAACCCATAACCAGCACTTCCACGTAAGCTGGAACTATGAAACTTGGAATGCAAGCGACCCAATGCTCTAGGAAACCTTGCTTTCCTGGATCCGGTCATGCATCCTTGGGGGTGGGGGGCTTAGCAAAACGAATTAAACTGAGTGATTTGAATTAATATGGTAATATTGTTTCAGTAGGGCGATCGTTGTATGGCGACTAACCGACTGGGTTGACCCAAACGATGAAGTCCACAGCTGAGCTTTTAGTTCTTCAATGCAAATGGTCGCAATGTTGAGAGAAAATGTGCTTACATACTTGGGGCACAAGTACATGGTCGACGTTATCTAAGCGGGCACTAGTTAGGGACTGAGCCAGCGCTTGGGTCACACTAATCCCTATTTGAGTTCGCCGTACTCGAACCTCGAACTCTTGGTGCCAAATACAATTAATAAAAATCATCACATAGGTCAGCGGTTGGTTCGCCAAATTTTTTACAATAAGAGCATTTAAGAAAAACTACGAAACGTGCCTTATGGATCCACCACCCCTTTCTCAGAATTTTCACCGACCAATATCTTATACGCTTTATTCAAACAAAAAATAGCGTTTCTTAGATGTCACCTGTTTTCATTATGGTACAAAACATCAGAGTGGCGACGAATGACAGCCAGGATTTTCAGCACCGTCATCGATACCATACGGAAAAGGTGAGATGGCCAACTCATGATGAAAGCAGGCGACATAGAAAGCCTGTCCTGTACTCAGGCCATTGAGACAAGATATGGGAAACTGTACGAATCTCAAAGCTATTTTGCAACTACGTGCAGAGGGTAAAACTGCTCGTGCAAAGTGATAAAAGTAGATACAGCGAAGAAATGGATTCTATGTGCCTAAGGGGAAACTGAGACTGTTTATAATTTCTTTTTGTATCATAAAATCTCAATTCAACTTCACATTTTACGTTAACAAGATTAGACTAAAACGCACCTCCATGCTGTAAGCTCTATTCATGCCAAACATCATCGTTAGATGGCATCTGAAACGCAGGTTATAAAAACCCTTTTGATAGAACGTAAGAGCGCGGTCGCGTTAGGCCCAAAACGGCGCAAATTCAAAGTAGACTCGTTTTCAACAGGGAAATCCGCGCAAAAACCTGCGGTGTTTCTCAAATTTGCGCCGTCTTGATCCTAGTGTGACCAAGCTCTTGAAGACAAAAGGAAAGAATCCACTATGTATAGAGGTACCAAGGAAAATGAGGGAATGTCGGTAAGTCTTGAAAAGTATTACTGAGTTAAATCCCTTTGAGAGTAGACTATCAAATACAGAAGCCAAAGTTTGAATTCAGTTGAGCATTTTCACTTCGTCCCCTCTCATAAAAGGTCCTCGTCAGTCAGAAGCTATTCAAGTAACAGGAACCTTGCTCCTAGCAGCGGATGTGTATGAAATATAACGACTCAAAGGACTGCTCAACTCTAAGAAACGAAAGTCTGTCATAATCAGCATCAGAAGGGGCTGAATGAATGTCTGAGCAGTATATCTTTGATTTATTCTTTATATTCCGCAAAGAAGGGATGATAGTTTTCGGTTGGTAAAGAAAATCCCTCGAGACCTTAAAGCATCTTCGCGAACAAGGATTCAAACAAAAATTTAGGAATCCTCCAGCTCCCACTCCACGCTAAAAGCAGCCGGTCCTGGTAACATCCTCTCATACGTCTACTGAATGTATTCTCTCCTCACGAAAAGTCACTACGTTTGGACGTCTGCCGACAACACCCGAGCCACATTTGCTCAGCAAATACCAGTAGACCCTCGACCATATACTTGCATCCTTGAATCACGAAGTAAGTCGTTCTCAAGATCTGTATGGTGGATACGTAACGCGACGCGATTTTTCGGACAGAGCATTTTTTTTGTAAACAAGTTGCGTCTCAAACAGAGTTGCTAGCCCGAAAGAATGTAGTTTACCAAACCAGCAACCAACTGATACTCTTTCAGCGGCAGTCTGCACCGTACAAACCCACTTCACTTTCTTGCTCTGGTGACTGCTTTTGGTTAGCTGATGCAACTCTCGGGCGACAGAGGAACTCATTCATGCAATCATGACACCAATTACACACAGTAAACTAGTTTTTCGGCTACCCCCACCCCCCAGATGAACCCCCCTTCTCCCTCGGCTATGAAAAAATATGAAAAGTAAGTCGTCGTCAAGATCTGGATGATGGATACATAACACCACGCGATTTTTCGGACAGAGCTTTTTTTGTAAACAAGTTACGTCTCAAATACAGAGTTGTTAAACCGAAACAATGTAGTTTTACCAAACCAGCAACCAACTGATATTCTTTCAGCGGCAGTCTGCACCGTACAAACTCACTTCGCCTCTCTTGCTCTGGTGACTGCTTTTGGTTAGCTGATGCGACTCTCGGGCGACACAGGAACTCATTCATGCAATCATGACACCAATCACACACAGTAAACTGGGGTTTCGGCTACCCCCCCCCCCCCCCGGTGAACCCCCCTTCTCCCCCGGATATGAAAAAATATGAAAAGTAAGTCGTTCTCAAGATCTGGATGGTGGATACATAACAAGACGCGATTTTTCGGACAGAGCTTTTTTTTTGTAAACAAGTTCCGTCTCAAATACAGAGTTGTTAAACCGAAAAAATCCCAGTCCCCCCCCCCAAAAAAAAATCAGTAGGCTAGTCCGTGATCCGGCACGTGTAGACGTGCTGATAAAATTTTGGAAATAAAATAATTTTTATTGACAAGTAAACGGCGAGCCGCCGTCACGCGTTTACATTTGACTTGCGTGTCTAGTGAAATCCTTAAAAGTTTCACTGAAAAGCCAACTTACTTTTGTATCATTTAACTGAATGCATTGCATTATTTGGACTGTGTTAAGGGATTTATTTTTTCATTATTTGCTTTAGTATGACGTATCCACGGTATCCACGGCCTCTAAAAAGAACATAGTATTCAATTAGTTGCCGATCGAGTGAGATTGTAATCCTACCTCCACATTGGTTTAGAGGTTGTTTACTGGTCATAATACTGGTTAGGGATACAAGATTATCTTCTGACTTGATGTTATGGGGCGAAGCAAGAGGGCCCAAGCTTTCAAACGATTTCTTATGGTGTATTTGTTAGAACCGCACTATCATTTACGATCTTCATATTTCATGGAGCTAATGTCAGCTGACTTATCTGTTCGCGCAGTTTCTGTATATGATTCGCGCTCAGCACGGGCGAATCCTTAAAGAGTACTTTTAACGTACTACAAAGAACAAATAACGAGACAGAACTGCTGTCTCCCTCTCTCGGTCATACAAAAATGCTGAGTCGAGTAAAACTCCCGACGCAAATGAGCGGAGGTTACTAGCTTCGGGCCACATCGCGCCACAAATAGCTCTATCGCTGTTAACTTGCTGAAGAGGAAATGTAGCAGTCAACGCTGATTGGTTCTATGGACGCGCTCCAGAGCGGGTCAGCGCGCGGAGTACGCCTCCGCTAGCCTCTTTCTACATTTCTTGTGCAATAAGCAACGGTGAAGACGGAACAGGAGTAAACGGGTATCAGATCAGCATCAGCTCAAAGCTAGAGTAAATAACTCCAGGTCCGCTCAATTTTGTCAGGGTTTTCATAGTCGCTGCATGCGACTAAAGACACAAGTTCTATCTGATTATTTGTTCTTGGTACTACGTAACTGGTTTGGCACTCTATCCACCTTCCGGATAAAGTTATGCGTAGTGTGTTGTAGGATGGGAGTATGGTCAGGGTTTCTTCGTTCGCAGAACGCGAGGATCGGGGTCTCAGTAGGCGTCCAAGTTAGACCATTCTCATATTCGTGAACGGACAAGTGAACTAACGGACTGAGCTAGTAGGGGAAAGCACTTGGTTAGGAGAGGTCGTTGCATCCAAACTTACTCGCAATTTCTGTTTCGAGTTAAGTCCGATCAACCCTTCAGACACGCGCTGAAGCATGTACTGCAAGAAAAGCTCACTCTAAGTACTCATCCAACAACTACGTTCTTCTATCATTTGACATCAAGTCGATTTTCGCATACCGTTGGACCAATGAGATAGCCCCTTTTAAGGTTTACAGAAGATTTACCAGACTAATTCCCGAAAGGGGCGTACAGTTGCTGCGCTTCGGTTAAAAATCTCCGCAATAAAATACAGATCAGTTCAAATGCATTTAGTCTTGCAATGTGTCTTCTCTCTCGAAGCGCAATACTTATTACCCTTAAATTCGACTAACGTCGCAAACAAGCATTGTCTCTGGATCGTTTCTACGGTTCGCAGCTCGGATTGAACCAATCCAAAACAACTGAAGGGGCCGGACCCGACTGTGAAGAGACTCTCCATGGGAAGATTGGATTTGGCTTGAGCCAAGAGCCTGAGAACAACTGTAAAATGAAAATTGAAACTAGGCGCGCTGGTGATAGCGTTGTTTATTGAAAAGGAAAATAATGGAGTAGTGTCGGGTTTCAGATCTGCTTCAATTATCCAATGACGAACGCCAATGAAAATCCCTAAGCCATGTCGTACGACAAGGCACCAAATATTTTGTCCCGTGGTATGTCTCACCGAATGGGAAAGCGACTGAGAAAATACGACAGACCGTAGACATCACAGCTTGATCATCTAGCAGTTCTGCAAGCTCGATATATTTTTAGGGACACAGTGGCGCGGGAGCAACTACCATGCGACACGAGCGGCTGGAGGAAGAACTTCGATGTAGTTAGAGCAAGTGCAGTGACGTCGTGAATAGATCGGTAAACTGAAACAGCCAAACAAAATTGCGTTCCCGCCTATGGTGTTGAAGTAATATCTACGCGTAGGAAGCACAGGCTCGGAGGAGGCGCCAGGTTCAGAGCTGTGTACCAAAAGCTTCTCGTGGGGAAGATAGGAGCTTGCTTAACTGCCTAGATACATAAGCTGTGGTAGACATCAGGAAACTACTCAGTCTGAAATTATTACGCCATTCCCATCGCTTTATGATAACAGTTATATAACAGGTGACGAAGTTTTGAGGGCAGAGCAAAATAACACTAGGGAGTAGCGACAAGACCTATGCTTTTCATGCTTCGCAAACGGGCCATAGTCGCAGTGCCATCCATTACGCTTGCTGCATTTAAAGCGAGACAAACATCTGGGTTTAGAAATTTCTGGTAAAGCTACGATGCGGTCTGCACACATCGTGGAAACAGGGGAGGTTAAATTGTACCTTTTTTTTTGTTGTGTTCAGAATATGAAGTTATTGGAGCAACGCTGGTGCACGACTTAATGAGTTTCAGTAGGGGCGTTCTCTATCGCTAGTGGTGCTAGTGTCGCTGCTATTCGAGTGTGTGTCACTTTTTTCAAGTCTTGGCACTACTCCCTATGGTTATTTTGCTCTGTTTGAGGGCTAACAGAAATCTGATAGTGGTGAAGTTAGGTTAGGGGAAAAGTGGAACGTGGGAGTATGGAGGATTATTAGAGGAGCGGAAGACATGTTCTATCATTGTCATGAAGGGCAAGGCTTATGGTTGTAGGGAGTTAAAGAAAATGGAAGCAGTAAGACAGCAGGAAATAAAGTGACTAAGTCTTTTGGATATTATAAGGCTGCTGGATGGAAGAATCACCACGTAACATGATTCGGTGAACTTGGTGACTGTTGGGTGTCAGACGGCTAGCGAAGCTAATTAATTACTTGCTGAAAGCCCCTTCAGTTAGCCGGCTAGATCATGCATCTGCTACGGAGTTATTAATATGCGAGGCACACCCTACTACATTTCAAACGCCTGCTTACGGATTTATCGGACTAAAATCCAGCCAAGAGCCCAAAGGATCCCCCAATGTAGCCCTTGGTTAGCCTACATGAACCCAAGGCCACTGTGGAACAACTCGGGTGATTAATCGAAACCTTCCGGATTTCTTATTACAATTATGACAATATCAGACGTCATCATCTTCAAAAGCAACTCACGACGAGACTTTCGGAAAGACATTAGTTAGGCGGGGTTTTAAAAATCGAGAAGTGGACAGTTGGAACCGTCTTCCTGAAAGCGGTCTGAACGCAGTAACTATAAATCAGTTTAAAGCAAGTATGGACCTTGTTTAGTTTAGTGGCCCGATACTAAGATCGTGACTATGAGCGTCCGACTGAGCTACTGAGCGAGTGAGAAAAGATGGAAGAAATCACTTAGCATTTCATCTCTCCGTAAGATCTGCTAATCCCACAGCTAGACCAAGAACTGTGGAGCGAATAGGATAGTGGGGCTAGCAACCCTCTTCCTGAATATTTGCTACGGAAAGAGCTAAGTGAAGCCTCGAGTATTTTACCTTGTCCTAACTTTATAAGCAGATAACACATGGATGCGCGGTTTCAACATTAACACTTGGGATGTTGGCTGTTCTGATGTTGCAATTTTACCCAATTTAATATTATACATAACCAAAACCCCGCCGGAAAATTATCTCCTGACTCTTCTGTTCATCATCAAGCTATCGGAAAGTTAGCAAATGCCTTATCGGCGGTGTGTCGCATCTTAGTGGCTATACCTATTATCAAGAACAAATAATCAGATAGAACCTCCGTATTTGGTCTCATGCAGCGACTATGGATACCCCGACAAAACTGAGCGGAGCTATAGATACGGGTTCCGGCTAAAAAAAACCGGCGAAACCCCACCCCGTTACCAACCCCCCCCCCCCCCGATACCAAACCCCCCGGTACCAAAACCCCCCTGCATAAAAAAAGACGGGTATGCAAGAGTATAGTAACTGGTAGGTAGAGAGTAAGAGTAGAATAAACTTCTTTCGAAAACTTGATAATAATTCTAAAGTACAGTGGGTATCAGAACAATGATAAACAAAGGGAGTGTAAGGCGAAGGTGAAGGTTGATGGTGACAGACTAATTGCTGAAGTCACCAAACACGCGCAGTCAACTGAAGCTGTTGTCAGTGAGGTGTTAAATGTGAATGATCAAATCAAAGCCAGTTCCACCCACTGTAACGATCCCCCTAACAAATCCTTTCCCAATGCCTCCCCCTTCTTGGCGAGGAAGTTAGGATGCCACCCATTGGTGCAATGTGAAGTTCCCCTTGCCTGATTGCTCTTCAGTTATTGTCATACCAGAAACTTGAAGATGGGCAGTAAGTGGAGGGATACCTATGACACCGCAAAAGTTGTCCTTCTTTCCGTCTGTGAGCAGGATAAGTCTCGAAGAGAATGAGATATTTTGATGAGACTTGATGGGAGGATCCTTTGGGTCAAGGGAAAGGTTGAGCTCGTTTTGTGATAGCACTTTCAAGATAGTCCCAGAAATATTCAACCAGCTCTTCACCTTACTCGTGCTTGTCACATGGTTGTTCGTTTTGTTGCCCAGTAAATCCCAGTCTTGGTCGGGGGGGGGGGGGGGGGTGCTAACGGGGGGGGGAGGTTAGCCGGGGGGTTTGTCCGGGGGGGTTTTCGCCGGGGGGTGGGGTCTCGCCTAGACCCATAGGTACTTGCTCTAGCTTTGAGTCGATACTCGTCTACTTCCGTCTTCGCCGTTGCTCATCGCCGAGCAATAAGTGCAGGAGGCACGCTGACCCACTCTGAAGCGCGTCCAGAGAACCAATCGGCTTTGACTTGGAAAGTTTCTTCTACGTGGCTTCACAGCGATATAGCTATTTGTAGAGGCAGCGAAACGTGATGTGCCGCGTAGCTCCTAACCTCCGCTCGTTTGCATCGGGCAGGGACCGTGAAATATTCGACTCGCATGGTCATATTACAGAGATAGGGAGACGGAGGTTCTGTCTGATTATTTGTTCTTCCTATTATGAATAATACATATTTCTTCAGCCCAAGCTGACTGCGAATCGTATTCCTATTACGAATCATATCCGTCATTTTCCAGCTTGAGTGGCGTGAGCCTGAAGAGGACCCTTGCCAAGAAGGGCCGAAATATGGCTCCAATAAAATGTAGCTGACTTATCCGTTTTGCTTTGTCAAATTATGAATAATGTTTGCAAAACCATAGCAAATAACCTCCCAAGTGTAATCTGTTGAAACTGCATTTCTTTAATACATAGATGGCACTTTATACAAGGGACTTTTACCGTGACTAATGAACCAAGAGCAACATTTTTGAATTAGGTGTAGAAGTCTAGGACTCCAATGTCGGAGCCACGTAGACAAACCAGGACCCACATGGCGGGGTCTCATGGTGAAAACCAAACAAATCCAAAAGTAATTTTGATGGGGAATACGCCCCTGAGAATACAATATTTGCATATTTTTGTGTTATTTGTCACGAAATTTATGACAGTGTAGTGGCCCCCACGGTGGAAGTTATTCTCAACAGGAACATGAAGTACGTTCGAAACGTATTTACGACAGAAACATTACCTTTTGCCAGGGATGTGCCTTGATCTGAGGGAACTTGAATTCGGTATAGTTCGGATTCATTTCCCGAATCTGTTCACGGGTAGGAGTTCCCAACACCTTGATGATTTCAACCAGCTGATCAACTCCAGAATCACCGGGAAAAATGGGCTGACCAAGTAGCAGCTCTGCAAGAACGCAACCAGCGCTCCATACGTCTGAAAAAAAAAGGAACCAAAAACTATTAATCTCAATTTATCCAATCCGTTTAAGTTTGACCGAAAAGGGCTGAGCGGGGACAATCTAGTTACCCATCACATATTCAATTAAATAGGCTTGAAGACCCGATGGAAATACGTTACTTCGTTTGCTCCGCTGTTTCACGAACAATCGATTTCTCTGTGTGCTTGTACCTGTGTTATATGCTTGATGAAAACGATTTATGAGAAACAAGTGTTCACGCAGTGAGTAGTGTTCGCCAACGTCTTTGGCCACTGAAAAGCCATATTTGTTTGGAGATTCAAAATTTCCGGGTCATAGTAGAACTTTGCATTCCGAGGACGACCGTAGATATTCAGAACGTCATACTAGAGCATATAGTGAAAAAATCCCTAATACAATGCAAAGAATTCAGTGAATTCAATTAAATAACACACTAATAAGTTGGCTTGTCAGTTAAACTTTAATCTTGAAACGGACACCGCAGGGGGGCACTGGTCTTAAATTCCAGGGTATTGGGCTGGGTGGGGGTGGGTCCTTTAGTGCTCCAAAAGGCACTTTTCATACCAAGGTGGGTTGTCTAAAATTTTATGTTTATTATTATTTTCATACCTGTTTTGGGGGTGGGGTGTCAAATTTCACTCAAAAACAAGAATTTTTTACAAGAAAAAAAGAATTTCATACCGAAATTTTCCCAACATCTTCGTTTAAACGAGCAAGACGACTATTCAATCGCTGATTACGACGGAGCGGACGATGTTAAGAAGCATACACAGGCCCGTATACAGGAATTTATTTCGGGAGGGAGGGGGGGGGTGCCCTTGGGGGGGTTGCCAGCGGGTCGGATCAAAAAGTACAAAAAATACATAGATCATATCTTAAAGCCTACAAAAAACGATTAATTTTGTGGGTTTCAGGGGGGGGGGGGGTCGAACCCCCCTGGATACGGCCTCGAGCATACAACATCTCACGGTTGTTACCGGGTTGTCACTGTCCAATATATACCCGATTAAAAAAAAATAAATGACAAAATGAAATTTAACCAGACTGATTGGGATTATTGCAAAACAAGTGCGCAAGAGCTCAGACGTCGAGTTTGAAAGTAAAATGTTTCTCACATCTTATATACAAAAAGCGTTAGAACCAGACCAGGACACTTCACATCCCCAATAGCCAACAAATATTCAAATAACCTAATTTGAAATCATCCCAGTTTAAAAGTTTAAACAAACAGCATTAAGAAATCTAAAGAAGATCTTCGAAATCTTGCAAGAACGGTGTATGTTTCAGTACTGAGCCAGTCCGACACTTTAACACTCTTTTCCACAAGTGTAACAAAACCAAATTGTTTTATTGCCTGATATACTCCCCTTGTCACAACTTCATTAAGATCGGCATATCATCGATCATGTGATAAAACCGTCCAGTTTCCGACTCACGATTGAGGATTAAAGTATGCCGCGTGGTCTTATTTGTTGCTATTACAACAAAAGCCGCATCTATACACATATATCTACAAGTACACAAGAGTTGAGCTTGAGACATGTCATAAACGAACTTAATTCACCGAAAATCTAGGCCCAGTTACCCATGAACAGGAGGGTGGGGGGGGGGGGGTCGCGACCAATCAAATTGCATATCTACACCTAAATATTCTCGATAATACCAACTTAGAATTTGATTCCAATCACGGGTCAAAAACTTTACTCATGGGCAAACTGGGCCCACTTTCCCCTGTACCAAGTGGGGGTGGGGTTTGGGGCCTGCAAAAAGCAAAAAGAGACCCCAATGCTCACAAACCCACCAAGTTTCAACTTGGTGCCTGCTGATTCCTGTCACGTGTAACGAACTTTACTCCCGGGCAATCTGGGCCCAGTTGCCCTTGAACGGGTTGGGTGGGGGAGGTGGAACTTTGAAAGTAATTTCACAGCCCTAGGATCTACAAGTACAAGGAACAACTTGTCCGAACAAGTTATGAACATTATTCACTGGGCAATCTGGGCCCATTTGCCCCTGAACCGGGTGGGTGTGGGGGGTGAGACCCCCAAAAGGCACAACTAGACCCCAACACCCGCGAGTGTACCAAGTTTGAACTTGATACTTCTACTGGTTCACGAGTTATGAGCTCCACAAAATATGGTGAAAACCGAAAACCGGAATTCCGGAACATTCCCCTTCTCCCCCCCCCCCCAGTGTCCGGATCCAATCCAATTGTATATAAGATTTATCTGGACCAGATGCTTGTTCTTCCCAGCAAGTTTTACTCCGATCCCGCTATGCTAACCGTTTCTCGAGAGTTCTGGTCTCCCCCCCAACTCCTCCATAGCTGTCGAATCCGGTCCGGACTTGAAATGGGACATCAGCGGTATGTCATTTATTCGGTTACTAAGTTTTATTCCATTCCAATAAGATCACCCGTTCGAAACTTACACACCACTAAATTTTCCGGATTTCCCAGCCCTCCACCCCCTTCCCAGATAGTCGGATCGGGAAACTGACTATTTCCACATTAGTTTGGTCGGGTCCCTGATGCTCCTGTCAAGTTTCATCGACCTAGCACATCTGGAACTACCCTAGAGTCCGGTTTTCACCTCCCGGAACTTCCGGAATCTGGGCTTCCAAATTATTCTTTGACGTCTTCTTTTTTAAATTGCATCTCGAATATGAACCGGTCCGAAAGTATATCAAAATAATCCGGAAAAAGGTGCTTTTGAACTTCCAGATTTCCCGAATTTTTAAGTATCGTAGAAGAAATTCAAAAAAAAATCTAAGTATTGTAGAAGAAATTCAAAAAAAAATCTCGGAAAATCTGGGAACCAAGATTCCGGAAGGTGAAGACCCACCTTAACTCAAACACGACTGGGTCAGAGGATGAAAGTGATAGTCAAAAGTATTTTTTCACTTTTCGGTTAAGATGCGCACTTTAAGGGGGCTTACCCTTTAGCAAAAATGATCATGTGCAACCCTTTAGGCAAAAATGATTATGTGCTCATGGGGATCGTGAAAAGTAAATTTTGCTTATAAGTATTTTTTGTACTTTGCGGTTAAGATGAGTTCTTTAACGGATGGTCGGATCTGTGAAGTGACGATGTCTAACCCACTGATGTCAAGTTTCTAATGCTCCAGCCAAGTTTCATCGTCCTAGCACACCTGGAAGTACCCCAACTCATGATCACCGTAATTCCGGACCCCTCCCCCCCACAGTTCCCCCCTCGGTACCCGAATCCGGTCCGATTCTGTCACTGATGTACCTAGAACTTGTGCCTGTACTTCCCACCAAGTTTCATCCTGATCGCTCCACTCCATACGTATCACAAGATATCCGGTTCTCCCCTCCGACCCCCCCCCCCCCAATTCACCAGTTCCGGTCCGGACTTGAAATGGGACATCTGAGACATGACGTCTATCAAGATATCAAGTTTCATTAAGATCCGACAACCCGTTCGAAAGTTATGCATGCCACTAATTTCCGGATTCCGCCGTCTCCCCCTCCCCCCACGATGGTCGGATCGGGCAAGTGACTGTTTCCAAGTTAATCTGGTCGAGTCCCTGATATGGCTGCCAAGTTTTATCGTCCTAGCTCACCTTGAAGTACATTAACTGCGGATCGCCGGAATTCCGGAACCCCCCTCCAACTCCCCCCACAGTGTCCAGATCAGGTCCAGTTCTGTCAGAGATGTACCTAGAACGTGTGCTTGTTCTTCCCACTAAGTTTCATCCCAATCGCTCCAATCTAAGCGTTTAACATGATTTTCGGTTCCCCCCTCCGACACCACCCCACATTCATCGGATTCGGTCCGGACTTGATATGGGACATCTGAAGCATGACGTCTTTCCAAATATCAAGTTTCATTAAGATTTGATCACCCATTCGAAAGTTATGAATCCCACTAAATTCCGGATTCCGGCTTCCCTCCCTCCCCCCACGATGTCGGATCGGGCAAGTGACTATTTCCAACTTAGTTTGGTCGGGTCCCTAATATGCCTGCCAAGTTTCATCGTCCTAGCACATCTGGAAGTACTCTAACTCGCAAACACCGGACTGACCGACCGACCGACAGGCCGACGGAAAAGTGATCGGTATATGGCACTTGGCCGGAAGGCAAGTGCCATAAAAACCATTAATTTGCAAAATTTGTATTATTCCAACAAGAATTAAGAAGCGAGATAATGATTCCAACAACTCTCTGATTCATAGCAGCTATCCAAGGCCGGTAATTTAGTCTCAAAGTTGATAGTGCTATCCCTCGTAATGTTAATTTTCTTTGTTACGATCCCGACAGGGGTGTAGAAATATCCGTTTTCTTCGGGTAGGGTGGAATCTCTCCTATCTAGCCAACAAAACTAGTGGCAAGAAATATGAATTTACAAATGCGTGTGAGTACTGGTAATGTGGAGGTGAAGATTATGCAGTGAATGGTTCCCAAGGTGCATAGCACAGGGGGGAACTCAAATCCTTGGAATTGGAATTGGAACTGGTGTGGTAAGGAAGCATAGATACCTTGCCTTTGTCTGGCAGTAGGCTATGTAAAGACCAGATTTTACATGTTAAGTCTGTGGAAGGGGTCATTTTGAAAAGTTCAGATTTTGGACGCGGGGTGGGGGAGGTCATTTTTAAAATTTCAGGTTGTGGACGTGGGGTGGGGGGGGTCATTTTGAAAAGTTCAGATTTTGGACGTGGGGTGGGGGGGTCATTTTGAAAAGTCCAAATTTTGGACGTGGGGTGGGGGGGGGTCATTTTAGAAAGTCAAAATTTTGTACGTAGGTCAAGGGGTGGGGTGGGTGGGTTGTAGAAAGAATGACCTATTTAGGAGTGTATACCCTAGGATTTCATACCAGTGCCCCCCTGGGACACCGCCATGTTATACTTCAGTTTAGGCTCCTTTTTTGTAGCAACCTCCAATTTAAATAAACTGGTTACATTTATTGTATTAGGGTAGATGAGAATTAAATTTACCAGCAGTTTGTCATATGGGACTTCGATTAGACAATTCATCGAAAACCATTTCTGAGGAGAAGTAAAAGAAGAACAATTTATTGGTGATAGTAAAGGCATTCTCTTATCCGTGTCGGAGCCCAAAGTGCAAATAACTGTTCCTTAGTTATTGACGTAATTTTTCTGTGAACTGAGTGCTTTTATTTAAACGCCAACATTTGAATAGTGACCTGTCGATTTGACTGATAGTACTAGAAGTGTCCTTATTTGAATTAACATATCCAAAGCTATTTTTATACATTTAAAGATAGTACGGATTAAATCATCATTATAATTATCATTAACAGTCCGTGGTTGGGTGTACCCGCAATTAAATAACGCTTATTAAATAACGTTTCATCCAATAAATACATTTTGACTGCCCACAAGTCTGTCAGGAATCGATATGAGGATGAACAAGCGCAAAGGCACGTCTTGTTTACCGAAGGTTGAGGAGAGCCGATAGAGGTTTTATGCTTAGAATTAAAAGACATGCGATATAGCAATTCCGCTAGTTCGGGAATGGATGTAAAAGATTCTCAAGGGTTTGATGAAGCATTAAATTGGTCTCTTTCCCTTTTTAATTTTGCATTCGTCGTCTTGGTCTAAAAATGTGTAGTTACATCGTCTTAAAAAAGACCAAAGTTTTCGATGGGATCCCAAAAATTTAATATTTGATTCAGACCATTGGGTCTTGTCTTCGCCAGATCCAGTCTTCGCCAGATCCATTCTTCGCCAGGCTAATCACCTGAGAAAACCAAGTTCAGATATACCTCTATAAGCCATTTCTATTTTGACGATAGTGATCGAAACTTCCTGCTTTACTTCTGCCAAATTTCCGGTTTCGGTCAAATTCCGAGCAAACTAATTGTCCAGCAAAAAAACAAAGTTCAGAAACGAATTCAGCGTATCTCCTTATCCCTATAAACAACATCGAATCAACTTCAAATAAAACTTCAACTTAATAAAATCCGGTTTCAACCGGATTCCGGACGAACTATATGTCCGGGTAAAGAATGATTGTAATATACAAAATCAGCGTCTCCTCTTACCCGTAAATCTCTTATCTAATCAACTTCAAATACAACTTTTGCTTTAAACAAATTTTCCGGTTTTGGCCGGATTCCGGGCGAACAAGTTGTCCGGGTAGAAAATGCTTTTCACATAGGTGTTCAGCATGTCTTCTTATCCCATATACGACTATCACATTAGCTGTTTAAAAATATTTTGTTTTCCCCCTTAATTTAAACCCCCTCCCTCACCCCTAAATGTAGTGTTACAGAGCCCATCTACGAACTCGATCTTATTCTTGACCCAAAGAATCCTCACACCAAGTTTCATCAAAATATCTCATTCCCTTCGAGAGTTATCGTGCTTACAGACGGACAGACAGACAGACAACTTTTGCGACGTCATAGATATCCCTCCACTTACATTTTGGGATCCCAAAAAGAGAACACTGTCAGAAGTTTCATGACAGACAACACATGGATGCGCAGTTTCAACCGATAATGTAATATTTTGCAAACGTTACGTAGCCTATTGGAAAGTCGGCAAATGCTTTTTCGGCGGTTTGTCATGTGTTATTCTGTTATCCAACTTCTGAGGTGAAAGCTTGTAACTGCATTTACATTAGGTAACTACGGCATATTTGACAGTGAAAAACGGATACGTCAGCTAAATTTTAAGCTCGTTTTCCAACTTGAGCGGTTTTGAGCCTGAAACGGACCCTTGCCAAGAAGGACCGAAATATAGCTCTAATAAAATTTAGCTGACGTATCCGTTTTACACTGTCAAATATGATTCACAGTCAGCTTGGGCTGAAGGAATATGTAACTAGGGCAACAGAGGATTCAACTTACCAATATTTGTGGTATAATCCGTGGCACCGAAAATTAGCTCGGGCGCTCTGTAATACCTTGAGCAAATGTATGACACATTTGGCTCGCCGGTGACTAGATGTTTAGCGCTGCCAAAGTCACAAAGCTTCAAGATTCCCGACTCCGGGTCCAACAACAGATTCTGGGGCTTGATATCCCTGTGGCATATCCCCAAAGAGTGGATATAAGCGAGGGAGCGGAATAGCTGGTACATGTAAAGCTGGAAGAGAATTTTTTTCGTTATTGTGACTGTAAATTTTTCTCATTTATATCTCTAAAACATCTTTTTATTTTACCTTCTTCTTTAGTATTTGTTTTAGTAATTAGAAATGTATTGTTAGCAGTAGTATTTTTTTTTCATTAGTAAATAGATGTGAATTTTGTTTTTCGCCTGTTATTTATCAAGTCCCCGGGACTTTCCCTGCAGGTGATGCAGATTATGTTGTACGTGTTAGTTTGTATTAAACGTAGTCTAATCTAATCTAATCTACATACTCGTCTATTATTAATGACCGCCAACAGGCGAAATGGGTAGTACAGTAATAGTAATAACAACAATAATAACATAAAGCAACAGAAAAGACTTTCTCCTCTAAATCTGAGAAATTTGGAGTAAGGACTGATCGGAGTAAAAAATCCCATCCATAATTCACTTAAAAATACTGTTAGATTCAGAATTAACCGCATCTTCGGTAAGGTTGTTCCAAGGATCAACAAATCTATTGCCAAAACTCCACTTATAAACGTCCTTATGAAATCTTGATTTCGCAAGCTTGTACGAGTGCCCCGGACGATGACGGTTAATGCTGACTCTTATTAAATCGGTCATTTCAAGTTGTCGTAACCTCCAGTTATTAATTTAGATGTCTTAAACACTGAGCATGATGTACTATAAATTGTGTCTAAACTACACTGTCAGAAGTAACCCGCTTGCGCATCCTTGGGTTAAATGTTATGAGAACATATTTATTATGACACTTGTTTGTTGTTGTTTGTGTTGTTCATTGGAGCTTCCAGAATTTATCTTGTGCTTCAGTGTTCTCTCAGGCTCAGGCTCTATTTTTCAGTACTTGAGGGAAAATGATCGATGAACTTGATGAACCGACCAACCGTGCGTTATCACTTTTTATCGCACGACTGGCTGTGCGTTATCACTTTTTATCGCACGGTTGGAACTTTTTCCTTTTAACATCAGTGTAATACCAGAAAATTTTGGCACTGGGTAAGATAGGACTGTTATCATGGGACTGCACAGTGTACTGGTGTTATAAAAAAAGTAAAGTGGAAAAAAACATAACAAACTTGATTTCAGCTAACAGCCAGATATTTCAGGGTGTAAGTTTTAAAGTCGGAAAACCAAGCAAAAGAAAAAAAGTCTAAAACAGAAGATAGATCCAATGGCCTTCCATGTCTTCCAAAATGAAAACATCACTTTGATTTCAGCTAACAGCCAGATATTTCAGGGTGTAAGTTTTAAAGTCGGAAAACCAAGCAAAAGAAAAGAAGTCTAAAACAGAAGATAGATCCAATGGCCTTCCATGTCTTCCAAAATGAAAACATCACTTTGAAGCTTCTCATGTCCTTATGTGTGGAAGAGTGGTCGGCGGACCTTGAAGCTATAGTGTATATCTGTGACTGTGTGACATTTCCGAAGCTATTTTTCTTAAGGAAGATTTTTGGAAAAATAAAGCGAATTGCAATTGCAAAGTGTTATCATGGCACAAACTCAAAGTAGAAATTCAATTGGCTTTCTTTGGTTTTGAATTTACTAAAAAGGTCCTTCTTCTTTTGAAGGCATCTGCAGGTTCGGACCGCCATCTTCTCTATTGAAGGTCCATTCCTCGTGGCAAACTTTCCAGATTATAAAAAGCAAACCAGGTGTCAGTTGATTCACTTTCAGCCTTGAATTAGCAAAATATTTAAAAAGTGACAAAAGCGTGAGCGGTTATTAGAAGTATTTATAGTAAAAAATGCCTTGTTTGGGTTTTGGTTTTTTCTTCTGCGATCGTTCACTGTTGGCAGACGTTCACATAAGCATACCTCTACTCTAGGGATAATATAAAAATCAGAATAAGCAACAGGGGTTAAGTCTTATGTTTCACGGACAGATAACATTCGAAAGATCAAAACACACCCATTATCATAACCTTTAACAGAAGGTTGCACAAACATGTGCTATCTGTTATCAAACTTTTGACAGTGTAGTTATCATACAACCATTCCCATCTCTGATCATAGTCAAATGTAAGATGCAAAATAGGCTACTTGGCATCTTTTCGATGCGCCCTAATATTTCGATGAACCCGTTAAGTATAACCATGAAAGGTATCGGAGAAGTTTTGTCCCTCAGTTCTACAATAATGTTTTCTCGCCGTGACTATCAAATCTTGATTGGATATACTATTTACCTGTGCTTTATTTACGTATTTGCTTGACAAAGGGCAAAGAATTTGATCGAAAGATCACAACAATTTCGTACCTGATTTTTGAATAAATAATAATAATAATAAGAACTGGTGAGACGAAACTGTAATAGGCCTACTGCAACTGAGGATATACACATCTGTGTGTGAAGGCCAAAGACCTTTACGGTTTGATTTTGGAGCAAACTTTTGATTGATTGACAACGTAACAATCATGAGTTGCGTTTTTGCAGATACCATGGTATCTGATACCACGGTCTAAGGCCGTTTTTGCAGTTACCGTGGTATCTGATACCACGGCCAAAAGGCGTTTTTGCAGTTATGCCCGGGCCCCACTACGGACACACCTATTTGTAATTCGGTTTTTAGACGTTTTTAAGACCGTTTTTAGCGGTTTTTAGACGTTCCTCTCTTAACCCGTTCATAAAATCTGGGGATGGAATAATCCATCTCCCGTTTTTAATTTGTTATGAACAACCAATGAGAGAGGAGCGTCCTAAACGTCTTAACAACCGATCTTACAAACGTCTCAAAACCAAATTACGAACAGGTGTCCGTAGTGGGGCCCGGGCATTATCGTGGTATCTGGCCAATTATCGTGGTATCTGATATCCAGATACAACGGTTCGACCGATGTAACTGATCGTGGTATCTGAAAAAGTCATCTCACTTTCAGTTTGGCACTTAGTGATGTGACTGAATATCAGTTTTTCTTTTGAGATGACTTCGAAAAGCACAGTTTCGGCAATTGTCGTTTTTGCAGAGCAACCGTATATCAGATACCACGGTAACTGCAAAAACGACTAATTGCAGATCCAGTTACCGTGGTAACAGATACCATGATATCTGCAAAAACGAAACTATGGCCTTCGTTAAGACCATTCTTGCCATTCATCACTGACGGGTCGAATCTTCAAGCGGTCAGTACTCACCTTTATAAAGCTAATAGGAATCGTCTGCTTGCTTTTACTGTAATGACGGGCCACTTTGTACACAGTCTCAGGGATGAACTCCAACACCAAGTTTAGATACAATTCGTCTTTCTAGAAAAGATATTAAGAGTTAGATGTTTCAGCGCTTCTCTTGTCTAAAAAGTTTGCAAGACGGAGACGGAGTTGCGAACGGACTTCGTCTAGACATATATGTCTTTCTCATTGTTTTTTTTTTTATTCAAAAGGCAGGAGTTTAGTTCGGATGTTAAATGGATGAAGGGCTCACCCAGTCATACACAAATCCTCATTTTTTGGGCATGGTGCCCCAACCTCTGGGCAACCTCATGGGCAAGCCAATCTCCATTTCAGTTTCTCAATTCAACAGATTTTCATGGGGGTATCATGCCCTTCCTGCAGGGCATGGTGCCCCAACGTATGAGCACCATGCACATACGTTGAGGCATGCCCAGACGTTAGGGCACCATGCCCAAAAATAGAGGATCTGTGTATGACTGGGCTCACCTTGAGCGTGTTCCACCCTTCTAACAATAACAACTATTAGTTACTATTTTCGTTCCAACCTTGTGCAAAGTTGCTACGCTGAACATTCCAACCTCCTCGATATAGTAACTAATAGTTCATATTTTCTTACCACGAGGGAGGGGGGGGGGGGCGTAGTTAGCATGGTAACTACGATCTCTAAAACGTGATTGGCCGGATTAGCCAGTGGCACGATATTTAGCCGAAAACAGAAAAATTCGTTCCAACCGTGACGCCAAGAACCGAGAATCTGTGAGCGTGTTCCACCCTACTTACCGTGGTTACTACGCATGACGTCACGAGTTTTGGCTATTTTGCGTCAAGGCTGGAACGCTTTTTTAAATTTTTGGTAAAACATCACTCTACAGGGTAATCCAGCCAATCACGTTCATGGATCCGTAGTTACCATGCTTACTACGCTCCCGAGCATGGTAAGCAAATAGTTACTATTTCGAGAAGGTCGGAACGGTCGGAACGGCCCAACCTCACTTTTCGTGAGGTTGGAACGGAAAAAGGAACTAATAGTTACTATTGTTAGAAGGGTGGTCATGCGTAGTAACTACGGTAAGTAGGGTGGAACACGCTCCTTGACTACCGGTACGTGCACACACAGTAGGAGTTTCGCAGTCGGAAGCGAATTTCGTCCTTCGCTCCGACACTTTAGCACGTCGCATGCAGGTGCGTAATCTTTTTCAGGTGCGTAATCTTATGGACGAGGCTATGTGTGCACGTGGCTTAAGCCACCGACACAGTGGATGTGTGTATGTCCTCAATTCTTTCGTGCCGTATTTCACTAAACGTTTCAAAGCTCTTTAAAAGCTGATATCTGGCAAAGCCAAACAGATAAGTCAGCTACATTTTATTTTATTTATGGCAATAAAATGTAGCTGACTTATCCGTTTTGCTTTGTCAAATATGATTCGAATCAGCTTGGGCTGAAGGAAGATCCATCACCGAAGTACGGAACTTCAAATAGCCCATACATGCCACCGATAAGTATCCATCTTTGCTGGAAAGAAGACGAAGAAACAGGTGACTCCAAAACTAAAATGCAGAAGGATCTCCACCCTTTCGAAGACCCGAATCGAGCAGCAAAGACAGCAGCCGTGTCAAAAATGAAATCACAGCACCAGCTTTAACGCCAAGCAGTTTTCCGGCAAGAAATTCACAAAATCAGACATTTAAGGAAGAACCTAACCGAAAAGGGCTAGGATAGGACAATCTAGTTGCCCATCACTTTTTCACTTAGCCTAAATTGGCTTGAAGACCCGCTGAAAATGAGTTACTTCGTTTTTCCGCTATTCACGAATAACCGATTTTCAAATGGTGGAATTTCCGTGTGATTTGTGGTGCCTCTATGCGCTTGTATTTTTGCTGTATGCCTTACGAGAAAGATTTATCATTTTTTTCTGTTCAGGCACTAAGCTATCTTCACCAATCTCACCACTGCCCACTGAAAAGCCGCATCTGTGTTGAGATTAAAATTTCCCGCGTCATAGTTGAATTTACGCTGTGGGGACGGCTGGAGATATTCTGAGACTCATAACTAGAGCAGATAGTGGAAAATCAAAAAAATCCCTATGCAGAATCCAAATAATTCAGTGTATCCAATTAAATGACATACAAATGAGTTGGCTTTTCAGTTAAACTTTAATAAGTTCATTTTCCAGCTTCATGAGCATTTTCCAGCTCATTTTCAAACGATCGCATAGCCATCTACTGGCACAATTTCAAATTCAGAACCTGGAATCTGATTCCCTCTGAGAGGCTCTGTTTTCAAATTTGGAAAGGACAAGAGAGAATTAATAAAAAGCTTGTCTTCTGGCAGAGGAACTAGTTTCTCGACATTTTTTCGTCACCGAGGCATGGGGATCGGTTGTAGTGGTTACGGACTATGTACACAATCCCCTTTGCAGCTTAGTGGTAGAGCGTTGGCCATGAAAGCAGAAGGTAGTCGGTTCGAATCTATAGATGTAAAAAGCAAATTTTGCAACTGAAAAATTCTATCGAATATTCGCAAAACTGAATTATCCGGAGGCCTCTCGAAAATTGCGAATTCTGCGAAAAATATAAATATTTCGCAAAACTGAAAAATAGAGAAAAACTGAAGAGCTGAGCGCACAAAAGTGATAACTCGCCTTTTTGAGCAAAATGAGTTAAAAGCACCATCTAGTACGCATTTTTATGCTCTTCCTCCCTGTGCTATCAGAATCTTTGCCAGACCACTCCTTACAGAGACAATCAGTCGGCAAAGGTGATAACTAGCTTTCGATATACTAACTTCCCAAACTTTTAACGCGATTATCTCGATATTAGCAAAAAGTCAGTTATCACCTTTGTGCGCTCAGCTCTTCAATTGAAAAATATGGAGATTTTTCGCAATTTTGGCAAGAAAATCCCAATCCCAAAAGAGCAGCATCTTTGTCTTTCCGTCCATTACTTACAAGACAGATGATTCTGCGGACTTGTTTTAAGCAATAGAAGTAAAACGTCAGACTGACAATCTGGCAGCACTCATTACCTCCAGAGCACGACTACGCCTACCAATCCTTGATTTCGATTTACTTACAAGACAGATGATTCTGCGGACTTGTTTTAAGCAATAGAAGTAAAACGTCAGACTGACAATCTGGCAGCACTCTTTACCCCCAGAGCACGACTACGCCTACCAATCCTTGATTTCGATTTATTATGACGACAATAGGCTACTTGCAGGCCCGTATCCAGGAATTTTTTTTTTGGGGGGGGGGGGGGGGGGGGGGTTGCCCACGGGTCGGACCAAAAAGTACAAAAAAAGACATAGATCAGAGGTTAAAGACTACACAAAACTATTACTTTTGTGGGTTTCGGGGGGGGGGGGGGGTCGAACCCCCTAACCCCCCTCCTGGATACGGCCCTGGCTACTTGTCCTTACCTTTTCTCCGCTTGAGTAAAAGTAGTACTTCAGCTTGACAATATTGCAGTGTTCTAGTCGTCTCATTATCTGCAGTTCGCGATTCTGAAAAGAAGGCAAAGTTAAAGAAATAACTGTGCACAGAAATACCCCCCCCCCCCCCTACTCTATTACAGGGTTCCGGACCCATGGTTGTCGCCCAGTTTTCTGTGACTTTCCTTCCCAGATTGGTGAGCGGCGCCGGCGCCGGTAAGGCCTAAGAGAGTGGTAGCCCAGCCAACAGCCAGTAGCCTACCTTACCTGCATTTCAGTCATTTCTACCTCTTGCTTTTTACTGTTTCACACCCCCAGTGACGAGGTACGTGATCTACCAACCTCTAAAATCTCCCTCTTTACGAAATCTTTTTGAAGTCTCTATTTGAGTTTTTCGCTTTTCTGCGATGTCCGAGATTTTATCAGGTTGTCAGTCAATAATACCATGGCGCGCGTTTCTTTCAATTTTTTTTGCGAGAAGCTTTGTTTCCGCGTTTGTTTACCTGTTCAAATGGTATTACTGTATACACAGTCCTGACTAATTTTGTAATGTTTGACAAGATAGGCTACCGATATTTTAGTGTTGATACACTGTCAAAAATTTCATAAGAGATAACACAAGGATGCGCAGTTTCAACAGACAACACTTGGGATGTAATCTGTTAGATGCAATCTACTGCAAAAGTAAAAAACAAACGAAAGAAGGATCTCGGCATGTCTTCAAAGCTTTTGCCGAACATCGGCTTTGACCGACAAGGCTTTGTACAGTACCAGATCCTGGAACGAAAAACAGGATTCGTGTCCGACCGCCATCGGATTTTTCCGGTGACCGAATCGGAAAGTCACAAGGGGGATGACGGATTTTAATTCGCCGATAAAGCTTTTCGGACTATAGACTTTTCCGACATCGCTTTCATCGGTTCCAGAAACGGAACGAGAAACGGTTATGCCGGTGCTTCTCATTTACTGAGAAGGCTTTTTTCTATCATCTGATTGCGATGGGATTACTTAAACGTGGGTCGTTCTTGGGGCTTAATGACAAAAGACAAACAGACGAAGCAAGGAAAACTGTTTGCCGGTGCGGAGCCAACTTCCCGACGTGATTTACCGACAGAGCTCTTGTCGGTACCAGAATCGAAATCCGCTGTTCCGCACCGACAAACATTGCCGTTTTCCCGATAAATCGAACGACAAACACTGCCGATTTACCGACAAGAAGTTTCCTGTTTTATTATCAAGGCTTTTTCGGTACCAAAAACGGAATTATAAAAGCACCGTCGGTGCTTTGCACCGACAGACCGCTGATTTACCGACAAGAATTTTCGTGGGGGGGGGGGCCTGCCCCCCACGCCCCCTCTAGTTTCACCACTGGCTGTGTCGGTTTTGAAAATAAATTCAACTGAACTGAAAAAAAAGGCTCCCTAATAGATAAGGAGCATTTTCCTTTGTCAACCTGCCAGCTTACAATTTCCCTTTGCCCAGTTTTCATGGGGGTACATTGTGCATCTGCAAGGGCACTGTATTAACCAACGCTCACGTAGCCTTCTGTGCCATTACGCTGGGGTACACCGGTGCACCCCAATTTAAAGAACTGCACCCCTAAACTGGGGATACAGATAAATATGTGTCTCAAAAAGGCTGTTAAGCTTCTTACTTCACTTTTTAGCAAAAACAGTCGATTTTTTACTTAGGAATAGTAGTTTTTTCGTAAAAATAGTCGTTTTTTTCTCAATAATAGTCGTTTTTATCCGCAAAAAAAAGGCGGTAAAAATGACCAGCCAGTCGGTAAATACATTGTCCCCCCCCCCCCAAACATTTTGGCTAGTAACGCCTCTGACAATATTACTACTAATAGTTTAACTAAAAACTTAGAGACTGAGACGTCGAACGCAAAAGCAAAAAAGGAAGAGACCCCGCCACTGCGGACTTTGTTCAAAGAATTTTGTAGAGGCTTGCTATTTTTCATTTCTATTAATTACAAAAATAATTTTATAGTAATAATAACAAATTTTGAAGTATGTGTGACTGGAATTACCCACCTTGAATCGCTTGTCTTGCAAAACCTTCTTTATAGCGACTAGCTCACCAGTGTCACAAAGCTTCGCCTGGTAAACCACTCCAAAGGACCCATTGCCTATCACTTTGGCTTCGGTATAGGATACTTCCTGCTGCCGCTCGGGTCCCTGGCCCGGGTTGGCCACTACCGTGGTCACCTTACCACCATCTTTGCCTGAAAGAAAAATAAACTTCTTACAACATTTAAAGCACACCTCGCACTATTTACTGTTTATGTTCCAATGTTCAAAACTAGTTGAATACTGCAAAACTAGGCTCTGCTTTGAACAGATTATCCACGGCTTTGACTGTTTTAAGCCTTTTGTCAGGCCCATAGACTTCTAGCGGAATCTCGGCAAACTTCCGATAACCGGTTGTACGCATTAATAGCATGATACGCTAACGCCCGTCGGGAGAATAATGCGCATCGAAAATACTGAATCGTGCAAAAATAAGAGAGGTATCGTTAGCGTGCTTAGAATGTAACATATGAAATTTGGGTCACCGGGCTTATGAATTAACGAATGCAGTTACGGAAGTTCGTCACATTGGCATTATATGAACGAGGGGTCCTTTAACGAGAACTGTCATCCTGGAAAAAGTTGTCTGCAAGAGATGAATTCGGGATTTCGTAGCTGAAGGTCATTTTTTTAGATACTGGGAAACGGAAGATGGCACTAAACAGATCAGTCAGGCTGCAGCTAGAACAATACCAGAGGTTTCGATGGGATCCCAAAAGTTTAATATTTGGATTCAGCATGTGTGTTTATCCCTGTAAGTCACATTTATTTTTATGAAACTGATCGAAACTGCCTTTTGTATGATCCCTAGCTCCTTCATGTAATTGGAAGCTTCTGAAATCCCGCCTTTCGGCATTGTTCCGTTTTGTACCTACGACCTTTTAGCGCTTTTTCGTCTGAGCCGAGTTTTGCCAGGTTCGCCGACAATTCTTTCAAACACACAAAATATGACAAGCTTAAAAGTGTTGGTTTTCATTTCGGAATACATGGTAGGCCATCAGGTTTTTTTCTTCTTTTATTTTGCTTGGTTTTCCCACTTTTTAAACACGGTGCGTTCAGTTTTCGAATATTTTGCGTCCAGCGGCCGCGTTGGAGAGCAGGAAGGCTGCATAGAGCCGCCAAGCGGTAACTGGAACATCGCTAATTTCAGACGAGAACTAATGGTATTTTCGAAAAACGACATAGGCTATCTGAGCCATTTCATCGTGAAAAGATCATTTCTGGTAAGAGTTATGCTTTGACCGTCTAACATTTTCTGTAATATTTTTATTTAGCCAACAGCTTGCCGTTTTCAGGCGGAACTTAAATCACACGGAGCCTAAACGACATGCTGTGACAGGCCCTCAAAAGTAATGAAAAAAGTGAAGTGGAAGCAAGGTCTTTCAACGACGAAGTTCAAAGCCATTTGGACCTTCCTTAGTAACAGGGCAAATAGAAAAAAAGGAACAAGAACGGTCACGAGCTTGACACAAAAAAAGGCTCAAAAGAGGTTCGCAAACAACGAGCTAAATTCGAATTTGGAAAATATCTAGGACTATGAACTGAGAGGCATTTTTACTTCTGAGTTTCGTTTCGTTTCGTTTTCCATATTAAGGGCAACATATAATAATAATAATATCATAATATGAGGTTTTATAATATATTATAGTATAATAGAAACAACAGACTTGGTACGGTTTTATGTATTCCTACGTGACATTTGGTTGGTCATTAATAATTAATTATCGATAAGATAACAGAAGTAATTTTATTCTTAAAGTTGAGAAATTCCCCCTTCGCACGTCTTTATGTTCGCAAGTCGGGTGGTAAAGAGAAATAACCTCATCGTTCATATATCACAGGCCTATACATATAGGCTACGGTCGAACAAAAGATCGCTTCCAATCACCTTTCGTGTCCGTCCCTTCTATATTTTGCTTGTAAGTTTTAATAGTCTAACCAGGTACCCATAAATTTCCTTTATACAGGGGGCTTGTCATTTCCTATGCTTCTATGTTGCTATGTTGTCCGATCCTTGCCTACTTTCCAAAAATCCCACTTGGGTCGAATCGGCATTCTTGTTTGCCTCATTGGACGTGTGCGCCAAAGAGACTCCTCCCTCAAGGCGCCAGCAGCCAATCCCAAATTTTGTCTATCTGGCCTTGGACGTGATTGGACCGTGGGTATTTCTCGAACTATCTTCCGGTCGGTCAACATAGCATCAGAAATCTCTTATTGACAAGCCCCCTGAATGGCGAGGCATTACAGGAAATTTATGGGTCCCTGGTCTAACTAACTAATTAAGCGATGATAAGATAATGCTTCAGACATGCAACCAGAGTCCGTGGCACATTGGTAGGTTATGTGACACGCAGGGGCTCCGACTTCACAGGAGCAACGTCTTGTTTCACCGGATTCTGGCTGAACTATCCAACCGATTTGTACAGACTTTGACTGTGTACCGCAAGTTGTATGGTAGTTGTACGAAATAGTTGCATGGAATGATATGTAGTAGTAGGGAATAGTTTGATTAGTCATATGTAGTAGCATCGAATACTTTGATAAACATGCCTCCGACTGGGTTAATCTTATGTAGTAGTATCCGATAGCCTCCAGTTTGCTAGTAGTAGCATGTAGTAGTAGCAACAGTTACTACTGCGTGCTACTTTTTCGTACTACTCCATACGACTAATTCTCGGACATTTTTCATCGGGACAGTCAAACGGGAATAATAAATCAAGAAGTTAATATCTGCTAAGAACCAAATATTTCAGCTTCAGCCAGATGTTTCAGAGGTTTCCGGTGCCCCCTCCAGTACCCACCCACAAGTACCGGATCCGGTCCGGACTTCACATGGAAAATCTGAGGCGACAGCTCTTTCCACTTGCCAAGCCTCATTCAAATGCGATCACCCGTTCTAAAGTTATGCATGACGCTAGGTTCCGGATTCCCCATCCCTACACTCCCCCCACGACGGTCGGATCGGGGAAACGACTGTTCTCAAGTCAGTCTGTTCGGGTCCCTGAAATGCTGATCAAATTTCATCGACATAGTACAGAACTCGCGGGATCAACAAATTCCCGACACCCCCCCCCCCCCCCATTAGCCCCACAGTGCCCAAATCCGGGCCGCTTACGTCAACGATGTATCTAGACTTGTGATTGTTCTTCCCACCAAGTTTCGCTCCGATCCCTCCACTATAACCGTTTCCCAAAATTTCCAGTTCCCCTCTCAACTCCCCCCAACGTCGACGGATCTGGTCCGTATTTGGAAGTGGGTCGTCCGAGAGAGATCTTTCCAAATTTGACAGTGCAAAACGGATACGTCAGCTGAATTTTTTTTCCAACTTGAGCGGCTTTGAGCCTGAAGAGGCCCCTTGCCAAGACGGGCCGAAATATAGTTAAAAAAAAAATCCAGCTGACATAATATCCGTTTTGCACTGTCAAATATGATTCGCAGTCAGCGTGGGCTGAAGGAACATCTTTCCAGATATCAAGTTTCATTAAGATCCGATCACCCGTTCGAGAGTTATATCCTACATACCTCAGGATTCCCTCCTCCCTACAGCCCTCCCCCCAAATGGTCGGACCGGGGAAAAAACTATCTCCAAGTTAATCCGGTCGGTTAATCCATTTTATGCCTACCAAGTTTCATCGTCCTAGTAGGCTACCGGACTCGCGGGATCACCGAATTCCCCCCCCCCCTCAACTCTCCCCACAGTGCCCAAATCCGGTCATTTTATGTCAACGATGTATCTAGGACTTGTGCTTGTTCTTCCCACCAGTGGGGTGGGATTTATTATGTACATGTACATAATTTATTATGTACAACCGCCTTATTAAATGTTTTGTAATTATGATGTACCTGACGAAAACGACAAGTTCGGCAATCCAATGCTGTGAAAGTTTCGTTTTACAATAAAGTATCAGTATCAGTATCAGTACCACCAAGTTTCGTTCCGATCCCTCCCCTCTAACCTTTTCCCAAGATTTCCGGTTCCCCCTTCAACTCCCCTCAAAGTCACCGGATCCGGCCCGGATTTGAAGTGGGTCGTTCCAGACACGAGGTCTTTCCAAATATCAAGCTTCGTTAAGATCCGATCACCCGTTCGAAAGTTATACATACCTCAATTTTCCAAATTCCCCCTCCCTCTACTCCCCCCCCCCCAGATGATCGGATCGGAGAAACGACTATTTCCAAATTAATTTGGTCGGGTCCCTGATACGCCTGCCAAGTTTCATCGTCCTAGCTTATGTGGAAGTGCCCGAACTAGCAAAACCCGGACCGACCGACCGACGGACGAACAGAAATTGCGATCGGAACAAAAAACAATGGACCCGGAATCCTGTGGCCTGCGACCAGAAGACAACTGCACTAGGGAGCAGGCTAGCATTATCGCGTTGTAGGCACGTAAATTCCGACCTCTTTGTGTGTATTTCTATTGCCAATTTCAGGTTACCAACTCGATTCTTGCATGAATAAAACGCCTGAGGCATGATTTGCCAAGTCCTTTCGTGCCAAAGGAAAACTCAAGATCTGATTGGTCGGCGATTAGCGAATGTGGGTGGAGAGGGTCTACGTGATACAAAACGTAAGAGCTTGCCTAGGACTTCTGGAAAAAGTTAGAAAGATGGACGGCTAAATGAATTAAGACGGGAATACAGATGGGAAACAAGCGGCACTGAACACGTCCCGGTACGGTGGATTTATGGACCATGAATCGATACTTCATTGAGGGTTGAGTTTTTGGGCTCAAAAGTACTCAAACACGTTATTTCTGCTCAGATCCAGCTGTAGGCCTACCCTCGATTTCCTTCCACCAATGTATCATACACAATGACGAAACCGCACATGCATTCACTTCTTTGGTTGTTAACTGTAGAGTCTCCATCTCCTTTGATCATCGCTTGGTAGCCTATCCCACTATTTCCTCCCAATTCTGCGACTATTTCCTTCCTCAATTCCCTCCACGAGCTTAGTGAATCATCTGTGAATAACTGACAATGAGATATTGTTTCACGCCAACTTCCAAGCAGCTAATCCCTACAAATCTTTTGAATGTCTTCTTTCTGAAATCTGAATCTGAATCGATTTATGGCCACAAACGCCACCATACCCCAGAGAAACGAAAGAATCAGGAGTGGATAGCGCGGGGAGGGAGGGGGATCAGACAGCTAGGGTCTCAGGTTCGCGGCTGGCAGTGAGCACCTCTTGCATTACTTGTGCATACGTAATATAGGTATCAGTAGTCGCTCGATCCCGTTCGGCGACGCTTAAGGCCAGGTTTTATCTTCCACAATTCCGTTTCCAGACTTCCGTTTTCGTTGAGGTTAATTCAGAAGGTGAAGCGAGGCAAAAACCACCTGCAAGTCCGGTTGCTTCAACCCCAACCCCTTCCCTTCAGATCCCTGAATCTGGAAGGGTTTCACAAAAGCAAAATTTTCAAGAGACAACAAAGATGGAAATCTGTAAGTGAAGGGAAAATTTTTAATAGTCTCACCAGGGACCCATAAATTTCCTTTACAGGGGCTTGTCATTTCCTATGCTTCTATGTTGCTATGTTGCCCGACCCTTGCCTTCTTTCCAAAAATCCCACTTAGGTCGAATCGGCATTCTTGTTTGCCTCATTGGACGTGCGCGCCGAAGAGACTCCTCCCTCAAGGCGCCAGCAGCCAATCCCAAACTTTGTCTATCTGGCCTTGGACGTGATTGGACCGTGGGTATTTCTCGAACTATCTTCCGATCGGTCAACATAGCATCAGAAATCTCTCATTGACAAGCCCCCTGAATGGCGAGGCATTACAGGAAATTTATGGGTCCCTGCTCTCACAGTCTTATGTAGATAGCTAGAGATATTTCTACGAAAAAATCTTCTGACATAAGGTGGCAATGATGTGAAACAGGCTAGTAGCTCGTGGGCAACAGGACGGACAGCCCTGCTGATTCAAATTAAAAGGTCAGGATCCCTGTCCTTGTTCAGGGAGTGATTTGGGCCTAGAAACCGATTTCTAGTGTTTGACGAAGAAGCATCCGTCTGGAAAATATTGGCACATATTTCCTAGCGGGAAAAGACGGATCCAATCCGGTTATTAACAGAATCTATATCTCAATTAATGAAAATCTATGGCTGGAGAGCGTTCTACGACTTTTCAAGCCCTCGAGGTGAAGCAGACCGAAACCGACAGAAGACACAGGATTAACTGAGACCCGAGGGACATAAGAGAAAGACGCGTGTCCAATTTGAAAGGACACCTCTCGCCTTTACGCCATAGACAGTATCCACAGCTTGTTCTAACACGAGCCGACTGTTTAGGCCACTATAACCAACCTACTAACGTACCAGCCACCTTCTTCAGCAAGACTCTCGAAATCGTTAGCTAGGCATGTAACCCAAACGGGCGCTTTCTCTGCGACGAAAATCATCAGAACCATCTAGCGAATCCCCCGGAAAACTAGGTAATATGTCACTCATTTTAACGCTGCGATTCGCATTTCCTGGTTCACGATTCCTTCGTTCCGCTGGTTCGTTTGTTTCACGGTCACCCGACACCACAGTACTCACACCGAGAACTCGGTCAACTACCACCGATCAAACTAATATAGTTTTTGGCCACTAGATGCGCTAGCATAAAGTGTACGTTTGGTGTACGTTTATCCAGGTTTGTTCGGCTGTTTTCAATTCTTCTAATGCCTAGTCGTGTTTAAAACTGTTTAAAATGCCCTTGCCTTTTATATTTGTGCTCTGTTCTGTTCGGTCAAACTTCAAGTCTGTCGATTCTTGCTTCCGATTTCAGTGCTTTCCACGTGGCTAATGCTCGACTTCAGATAACTTAGACCAAGATCTCACGTGTGAGTGTTATTGTTTCTCTAGCGCACCTGGTGGCTATTCGTCATTGGATTTTATGAGGAAAGTATCCGGACAATCCAATGAATGTCGCTTGCTCTATTTTGATAGACAGATGGCGCAACCAAGACATCAAAGTAAGTTCCCTTACCTACTTTATTGGGCTAATAAATCCCTTTCAACAAAAAGTAGAGAGCTAGATCACAGAGATGGGCTACTATAGTCTTTGGAACTGAGTAAAAACACATTGCTCTCAGCTGTGAGAAATAAAAATACCAACAAAATGCAATGTGAATTTATGGAACAACCTATTGGTGAGTGTGAGAATCAAGTTTTAATGCAAGAAATTTATGTTAAACAACCGAAGTAACTTAAATTGAGAGATGAAAGACACATTGGTAGGGTGAAAGAATAGGGAGGTAAGATATAGGCTAGGCCGCCAGGTATAAACAAACATATTCAGAGCAACAAAAATACCAACGAAAATCAACGTGAATTTATGGAACAACCTATTGGCGAGTATGAGAATCAATTCTTACGCAAGAATTTTATGGTAAATACCTGAAGTAACTTAAATAGCGAGATGAAAGATTAGTTGGTAAGACATGGGTATGAACGTAAGAAAACGGGAACGTGGAGGGATGTCTGAAGGAGGAAACTTGACCAGTTGACAGTTAATTATTTTTCTTTCTTGACAAAATACTGTTGCATTCAAATTTTCAAATGCAATAGTCATATGCGTATATAAGTGATTGTTATTCTGCTTGCATTTTAGTTAAAGCATGAGTCACAGCAGATACAGTTTCTATCTCAACATTCGAACACACGGACTCCTTTGAAAAGAGTGAATGACAATTTAAGAAGTTAAAATCTGCTAAGAACCAAGTGTTTCAGCTCTCTTTTGACATGAATAATGAAACCATTCCAACCACTCCGATATTTCTCAAATCATTCTCAAAGATTAAAAACCTGTGCTTCCAGCCTCGCAAAGCCCCTTGGTTTTGATGCGAAACATGGAAAAACTTGCAAAACAGTGTTTACCTGAGAAATTAGCTGGTCTGAAGCGATAAGCTGGGGCCTAATTCGCCTCAAAAAGATCAACATACAGAAAAATATAAGAATGATCCTAGCGCCGTTGGGTTGGACAAAACATCACAAGGAGGTTCGGAACTTTTGGAGAATGAATGGATTGATTAGGGACGTAGAGCTAATTCAACTCAATTCAATTTATTTATAACCCATCTCAACAAAAGGAGGGCGAAGCGCCCTAAAGACGGAGTAACCAACAAAATAATTAGAAAAAAGAAACACTAACACTAAATACAATATATGACAACAAAGACGATTAAATAAATATCGCTGACAATGGGTGAGACAACATTGACACGAAGAACGAAAATCATTTAGCCGTTTATCAATAACAAAAGTTGGGGAAATAAGGCGGAATTTAGTCATCAAATACCTATTTCTAGTCCAAGGTGGATAACTAAGAAGAAATTTCGCAAAACGAAAATACACTCTGCGGACAGATAATTTCTGAGATTCGGTCAACAAAAAAATGCCAAATGGGACAAAGAGAAAGGAGATGGGGGACAGCTAGACTATTATAAATTTTTGCAAGCTTTAATCAATCCAGATGTTTGTCATTTGTAACTATTGAAGCGCAAGCAATTCTAAGTTTTTTCTTCAGACTTTCAAGGGACAACTTAACAGTTTCTTTTAGGTTCCTGCCTATTGGCATTACAAGGTAAGTCAGTTTCTGAGACATAGGGACTTGAACACTGTCTAGGGAGACAGTAACAGGGCCATTTACCTCTTTAAAATTGAAAGCAACAACTACAGTTTTATCAACATTGAAGGAAATACTTTTTTTTCTAATTAGCCTATTGTCCTAGACAGTAGCGTATATTCCGATTTGTTTCGGGAGGGGCGACTGCTCAGTGAAAATATGCGGCCGAATGCCACCCCCTTTGCGGCCGGAAGGCCGAAAAATTTTCGGCGATTTTTTCATTTTTTGACCATTTTTAACACTAAAAATTCGACTCCAAATGACGATTTTGTTAAAAACGAGGTGCAAACAACACCTTTTAATCTTGTAATCATTCACATTACGACTCAAAAACTGTTTCTGAGATCTATTACTGAACCGTGCTGTAAATAATTTCGATTTATCTTCTCAATTTGTATTTTAGCGTACGTTTTTACCGTAAAAAAAACTCCTTTTCCGATAATTTCGGGCGAGGATCACCCCTGTCGCCCCTGTTTTTCACATGTTTTTCCCACTAAAAATTCCTTTTTCAAGAATTTCGGGGGGGGGGGCGATCGCCCCTGTCACCCCCCCCCCCCCTAATATACGCTACTGGTCCTAGATCAAAATTCTTGCAAGCACTTATTGCGGAAATATTTTTGAATAGTAGCTACAATGTCGTAAGAAAAATAAACAGAGTGCATTGCCTAGGGGAGCAAACCAAGTTACCCATGGAGCAATTCTTGTGCTTTTGAGTCTGACCAGCTTTAAAAAAAAAAACAGTTTTGAACAACCATTCAAACTGTCCAAAATGCATACACTCACAGAATCTTAAGTTGATTGATATTCAGCCTAGAACTCAACGAAAATAGTTAAGAGAACAAAAAATTCTGGACTGCCTCGTAAATTTCTAGCCTAGAAGTTTACAATTCACGAAGCAACTTGGGTGTGTACCTATCTGTAACACCAATATTTCTGAAGTTATGAGACACTCACAAGTTCTGAAACACCACAAAAATTCTGATATCTATTCAATATACTCTCCAGCTTCTGGATAAATTGTGTTTGGAAATTGGGTAGGCTACCCTCAACTTTACAAGACAACCTAAAAATTTAAGCAATATATTTGGCTTCCTCCAAAACTGTTTGTAACAAGTGACTGATTCTCTGAGCAGAAAATACAAAATTTACTGAGGATTACTAGCCTACACAAAGGGTTGCTGGCTGGTTTGGAGTCAAGAATATTGGTCTGGATAAGAATACCCAAGTCCCATTTTTAGGAGTTCATCCCAGAAGTTAGATCACCAAACGAGTTACTGACCACCGCACAAAGTGCTAAAAAGTTGTGGGGAACAAACAAAGCAATGGCGAAAAGCGGGAATTTCAGAAGCTTGTATTTCATGAGGAAGCTAGGGATGTGCTAAAACGCAGAACCCAAACTCAGAACCCAAAAACTGTTTTTCTGGTTGAAAGTTCAGATCATCACTCAATAACCCCATCTATCTGTTTATGGACACTCTTGACTATTGTGAGCTAGGAACTACTCCTAGGTAGTTAAACTTTCTTCTGGTAAAGAAGTCATTTGCAGGTTCTGATAGCCTAGGTTTTAATACTAGGCTACACCTTGTTCGCTTAGGTACCGGTTAAAGTTTTGCTAAAACCTTACTGCATCTAGAATGGTCAAATAGGAATAATAAATTAAGAACATCTGCTAGAGCCAGGTTTTTTGATGCCATCATCTGGCTTAGTGACTGATACGACATAAAGTATTGTCTGCACTCATAAGTGACCAAAATCTGCTAAGTTTAAATTTAGAGGCTAGGCTATTCTTTGACAAAGAATAAGACTTGGAATGCCTTCAAAATTACAATCCTCTATTACCCTCCTTTGATAGAGTAGCAACTACATAGATAATTTTCAAATTCTGAGCCTTTGGTCATTGGAATATGAATCTCCTGAACTTAATTTTGGTTTGAGTTCAATATTACCCATCTAACTTACTACTAAGTACCCAAATTCTTGACCAATAACTTTTACGGGATCATGCTGACGAACATGTTTAAACTGTGTATTGCGCATTAATTTTTAAATGTTTAAACTGTGTACTGTGCATTAATTTTGGCGAGAAGAAAATTCTGAGAATCATGACATCATATGGCCCAACGTAATTTCGACACAAGGCCATCATCATTTTGTCTTGTGATTTTTATTGAAACTGGGTGTTAGTTTTTTGCATCAGATTAAGATGCAAATATGTTATAAGAGAAAGTGTGAAGGGACCCATGAATTTCCTTTACAGGGGGCTTGTCAATAAGAGATTTCTGATGCTATGTTGACCACACGGAAGATAGTCCAAGAAATACCCACAGCCCAATCACGTCCAAGACCAGATAGACAAAATTTGGGATTGGCTGCTGGGGCCTTGAGGGAGGAGTCTCTTTGGCGCCCAGGTCCAATGAGGCAAACAATAATGCAGATTCGACCTAAGTGGGATTTTTAAAACGAAGGACTAGTTCGGTCAACATAGCAACATAGAAGCATAGGAAATGACAAGCTCCCTGTAAAGGAAATTTATGGGTTCCTGGTGCTATGAACAGGCAGTTTTCTGGTGTAGCCTCGGTGTAGCTGGCCATGAATATTCAAACCTTGGTATCAACAAATTTTCTAGGCACCTTCAGTTACTTCTTTGTATAGCCTACCTGCATTTACATGTAGGTAGGGTGGCCACAAAAACACCTAGTGGCAAAAACTGGCAATTTTTTTGTAATGAATGCATAAATTGCTGTGAATTTTCCTTATCAGTTTTACCTATCTAAAACATCTCCAAAAAATATTTTAAAAATACCATTGCATTCAGGACAAAATTGTCTGTTTTGTAAGGCCATCACTAAAATGTCCTAGCTATTTAATAATATTTCTTAATATTCAATGTAAATTTAGATGTAAAAAAAAGAAGCTGAACATGCCTACAAAATTTTTTGATACTAAGGAGGAAAAGTCAGCCCATAGCAGCAATAGGTCTATTGGACTATAACCTTGATGATCATATTCATATTTTCTCATCTAACTCACTTGCTGGGGCTCCCCATGCACTCAAAACCAGCTCAAAATTACCCAGTTTCATAGAATTTCATTGAAGCACATAGTTCCAAGCTGGCCACTAGATGGACAAAACCCCAAAGTCAATGGATGAACATAGGCATTTTCTTATGTAAAATACTGTTTTCTAAAGAAGATTTAAGATGCTTAGAGACAAGATAGAGAGGTGATTTTGGCCTCAAATCAAAGCTAAAAGATATGAGAATCACATTCTGATCTTCAAAAGCTCAGGTTTGATTATTTTTTTTTTAGTGGCTACCCTAATGTAGGTCTTATAATAATGATAATAAAAGTTAGTTAGGACCAGGTTAGGATATCTTCTTACTATTCTTAGTCTTAGTGCTGGCTTTTAGTCTGGCTTCAGTAAATAGATAATTTAGTCCTGAATGCAGTCAGTGGTGTATTTTAAATATTTTTGGGAGCTTTTTTAGATGGTGAAAAACTGAAAAACAAATAAGACAAATTCACAATCACAGCAACTTATCTGTTCAGTAGGCTGTGGGAAATTGGCAAAATTGAGCTACTGTCAAATGACACTTGTTGTCGCTACCCTACTTCTGACAGCAACTGGCAACAGGCGAAGTTGGGTTAAGAAAAAAGTAAGAACTTACTGCTAATCTTCATTCCTGGCCCTGCACTGAAGCTTGATAACTGAGATGAATTTCTATTTCCTTCTGCAAATGATGTTGTTCTTGGTCTACTACTACCACTCATAATACCATACTTCCACTATAGTTCAGCACTTCACAAACACAGACTTGTCTTGAAACTACTTGTAAGCCACTAGGCTAAGACCATGATCTCGTGAATCTTTCTTGTCACCATCCATGCCAAGACCTCAACATTACAAACTGCACTAAAACATCCGGGTGTATCTTTATCCTTTTGTTTTTGCCAAATTCTGGGCACACAGATAGCTCAAACTGACACGTAACTCTCAGTACAGAAGGCCTTCAATAAATCTACAAGAAATATTTTCAGTAGTTTCTTCCTTTCTTCTTTCTCCAATCGAAAAGCTGATAGGCGATACGTTTTCTTCTGGAGCACCTTGACGGGATTTAAATTCTATTCTCTGCTTTTTGTGTGATAAACTCTATGGGTTATTTCCTGGGGAAGTTTTGAAATCTCAAAAGTCAAAACGTCCCTTGCAAAGCTGCACCTTTTGCTTTTCTATCTGCCATTTCATTTCCTGCTATCCCCACATGTGCTGGATTCGAATTGAACTTGATGGGTGTTAAAAGCAAATTCTCTGGATGAATTTTTGTGTGTGAGCATCGGATACGACCTCGAAGGGTTGAGAGGTTGCCGAACATTTTTCCTGATCCGGCACAGGGAGTACATGTTACTCGTCCCTTAATTTTAACCCCCACCCCTAAATGTAAGGCTGCAGGGCCCAACTACGAACTCGACCTTACTCTTCTTGGCCCAAAGAATGCTAATACCAAGTTTCTTCAAAATATCTCATTCCCTTCGAGAGTTATCGTGCTCACAGACGGAGGGACAACTTTGCGATGTCATAGGTATCCCTCCACTTACGTTTTGGGATCCCAAAAATGAAGGAGTCTGGGGAAGACAAGACCCCCAGCGAAACCTTTTGTCTTGTTCATGAACCAAAGCAAGAGGTTTACGTTTTCTGATTCGTACAACGACATATTTTGTACAATGTAAAAAATAATTCCTTTTAAAACCTTTTCTGTGATTAATCTTACCCTTGTAATCTCGTAGCCGGCATTCAAAGGATGATGTTGGCCTCCCCTGTGGACAGTTTCAGCCATCGGCATTTTGAACCAAGGCGATATTAGCCTCCCCTGTGACCATTTTGAACTGATGGCATTTGAAAACTGTTGGCATTTTTAGGCCACCAGCATTTCGGACTATTTCGATTTCGGGTGTTCCACATCTGAATTGTGGGCATTTTGAGTCGTGGGCATTTTGAGCCGTGGGCATTTTAATCGTGGGCATTTTGGTCGTGGGCATTTAAACGTGGGCATTCTGAGTGTGGGCATTGTGAGAGTGGGCAAAAAGATTGTGGTGATTTTGGGAACCACCCCATAATCTCAACTATAATATAATACTGGTAGACCAATCGGCTGTCCACGCTGATTGTTAGCAGGCCTACCTGCAGCACGTGCGTACGTATCTACTTGCGACCGAGTGTTGGATCTAGAAGACAAATTCTCGGCAGCACTACGGGATCTATCAGAATTGCAATTCCCGGCACCATTACGCGATCCATCCGAATTTTGTTGGGCAATGTTCGCATTATCTAAACTCTCGCTAGATTGCGATTCACTCGCAGCTTGGGATGACTGTGAACCAGCTGTCAACTCACCGGCACCAAATTCCCGGCACCATTACGCGATCCATCTGAATATTGTCGGGCAATGTTCGCATTATTCTCGCTAGATTGCGTTTCACTCACAGCATGGGATGACTGAGAACTCGCCGGCGCGGTAGCAGTAGACGTTTACTGTTGCCTGGCAACGAGATCTTGAAGAGTAGTTTTTATTCCACTGAGCTCGGATTTCAGATCAGAATCATTGGCGGGAGCAAGGTTTTTCACCAGAGCTTTTAATTCGTCAACCTGAGACTGTAGAAAACCGTACGAACTAATAATGCTCGCAAAGTAAAAATGTGTTAAAGACATCGCAGGCAGGCGGAGTAGGTTCCTTGCAACGAACACGGGGAATACTTTCCGATCAACTTGGAGCAGAATTGAAAATACTTCGTTCAAAACTGGCACTTTGGAAGTTTGCCCAGAACGCGTCTTGACAAAATCAGGGAAGTCCTTTGTAAGAGTGTCAATAATTTCACTCGGAGTGTAGTTAACCAAATTTGATTTGGCTCGATTGATCTCATCAGCGGAGTAAAAGTCAGCACACAATTTGATGAGTAGATCCTTAGGCGTACCGGCATCAAGTCGAGTGATAAAGAAGCATAGCAGCTCATCAATAACAACTTTAGTCGACATCCTAATTGGCAAACGACAGCAAACGAAGACTTACTCGCAAGGGGGGCTAATACACCCCCCACGAACAGAAAAGGCAGGTATGCAAATAATCCAATAAATGTGGACCAGTCCACCAGTGGACCAGTCCAGTGTGATACACGATCGCACAGTATTACAAATGCGTGTTGACCCATCAACCGCCCGAACTGAACTGAAATCGAAGACGCTTACATTCGGCGAGGTTGCAGAAATAGTCAGTATGATCGAAAGGAAATATGCATCCGTATGCCAACGCAGGATCTTCCCACTACAGTCTGTCTTTGAAGCTATGTACTTACGATCATACAGGCTCCAAGTACATAGTTTCCAACAAGGACGGTCCTGGCGGATCATATACCTACGTCCGGAATTTTTTCGAGCTCATGAACACGCCTATCCCAGTTCCTGACGGGTTGGTGAAGGTGGCGTTCGACAAATCAAGTTGTCGGCGCCAACTACACATTTCGTTCAGACAACAGGACAGCATCATCTATAATTACCACGTGTCTATACTTCTCAAAAGAAAACTGGACTCACATCATGTCAAACTCGAGCAACAATCCCAAAAGCTGGCTCTACGGGACATCTATTGATGACATCTCAAAGTTCTAGATGGCGATGAAAGAGAAGTGCGCCAGAATGACGGCACGCAGGTTTAAAATAGCTCAGGAGCTCCTTCTTAAAGACAGTTATAAGATCCTCACAACTGCAACGAAAATCTCAGAAGTTCGAGCAAAACACCGCGATTCTATGAAAGAGCAATTCTGCCACGTAGCTGGGATGCGAAAATAACCAGTTTGTTGGACGATGCACCAACTGCAACTCCACAGTTCAAACTCTTGAGCTGGACGTCCCCAAGGCTCTGGGCAAACTCCACACCGAGTTCATGCCATATGAAGCGTCCACGTTCCCTGCTTCACCGAGCCAAGTCCAGGTCCACACAGGCGAGCCCAGCCGGCTACAACAATCTTCTCGAAGTAATGGACACGATGAAGATTCTGAAAGGTAGCTCACATTTAATTCTCCGAAATTTATATATCCGAAATTGGAACATATTGCTCCAATTTCGGATATATAAATGTAACTTATGTTGGTGTTGTGTCGGTCTCTATGTCAAGCATTGTAACTATCTCTATACACGAAGCGTAGTGAATATGATCCTCCGATATTTCTAGTTTTTAAATTGCGCAAGTGATGATTCAGAGTTAAATTCTAGAGTAGTCATCTGGAACTTGGACCAAACCTTAATTCAAGAGTAGTCAGTTCCAGCTTGAATCAAACCGTGATTCAAGAGTAGTCAGTTCAGTTATTTCAAAATTAATTCAAGAGTAGTCAGTTCCAGCTTGAACAAAACCGTGATTCAAGAGTAGAGTTCCAGCTGGAAACAAACCTTGATTCAAGAGTAGTAAGAAGCTAACTTACTCGTGGAAAACAAAGTATATAAGCTGGCGTTTTTCTTAGCGAGTTGTCATTCATTATTTGTCAGTCACTCGTGATTGTCATTCGTATTTTGGAAGTCACACATGACTTAACCTATTGTCGTTATCGACTGTGTTGTCTATTTACCCGGATTGGGATTACCTTTATAAAGAGTAAGTCTGAAAATAAACCCTTATATGTTACCGTAAACCTTGTTCTACTACCGCCCTTACTTACCCGCCGCCTTACGTGCGCATCGGCACACGCTACCCTAAGCTTACGGTGTACGTTCCCATCTTTCATTTACAACATTGGATTATTTATAATGTCAATACAGAAGCATAGGAAATGACAGGCCCCCTGTAAGGAAATTTATGGGTCCCTGGTTGTATCAAAAATGACTATTTTCAAACTGAAAATAAAAATAAATCATTGGATATGTACTTCATATTTATGCGAGCTTAAATGACGAACTTGTTACTTTATATTGTCCCTCCCTTATTCGACCTTAAAGGTCCCATCTTGCTACTTTAATTTATCCCTTTCTCCCATACTGAACTATAAGCTTATGAGTGTACCCAGTGTCAAGAAAGGCTAGTGATCCTAGGTTACTATAAAAGACACATACACTGGCTAAGTCGTATATTCGAAATCGTTCTATCCGTTTTTCTTCCCAAATTTGTGATACTGACAGATATTTGTTTATTAATTGTGACATTTATGTTTATTGAATATTACTTATTAAATTAATATTATTACTAATTATTAATTGTATTATTATTATTATAATATTATTTTTATATTGTTATTTTTATATCGTTATTTTTTATAATAATGATATAAGACATTTTTTATGTGATATAGGTACAGATATTTGTTTATTAATTGTGACATATATGTTTATTGAATATTACTTATTAAATTAATATTATTACTAATTATTAATTGTATTATTATTATATAATATTATTTTTATATTGTTATTTTTATATCATTATTTTTTATAATTAATTATTAAGTATGAAATATATGTTAAAAATTAATTTTGAAAACGTTTTTTAAATCGCTTTTCGACCCGTATACTATTGAAGCTTCTCGCTTCTGATGAGCTGCCACTGATAAGATAACGATGGACCTCCGCGATACCGAAAACAGCTCGAACGGGTATATAAATAAATACCAGAGTAGCCTGTATTAAAGTTTAACCGAAAAGGGCTAGGATAGGACAATCTAGTTACCCGTCACTTATTCACTTAAATTGGCTTGAAGACCCGCTGAAAATGAGTTACTTCGTTGTTCTGCTATCCACGAATAACCGATTTTCAAATAGTGGAATTTCCGTGTGATTTGTGGTGCGTCTATGCGCTTGTATTTTTGTTGTATGCCTTACGAGAAAGATTTATTAAATTTTTTTTGTTCAGGCACTAAGCAATCGTCACCAATCTCACCACTCCCCACTGAATAGCCGCATTTGTGTTGAGATTAAAATTTCCCGTGTCATAGTAGTATTTTCGCTGTGGGGACGGCCGGAGATACTCTGAGCTTCATAACTAGAGCAGATAGTGGAAAATCAAAAAATCCCTTTGCAGAATCCAAATAATTCAGTGTATCCAATTAAATGACACACAAATAAGTTGGCTTTTCAGTTAAACTTTAAAGGTTTAAGATTCGTTTTCATTTCTAGGTGAACGTTCGTGGCTCGTACTGGAGGCGGATGCAGGGATTCATTCGCTGGTGTCTGAAATGATCGCCAAAGTTTACCAATGCAACAACTGCGGATTCCGCGTCAAGTACAAATCAAACACTACCAACCACAAGTGCAGCAAAGGTGGCGGGGAGTCTACTATGTATCGGTGTGTGAACTGGGCGGTGCTAGTCCCGGGAGGATTCCACGTACAATGCATGTCGCAGCATAACAGAGATGCCGTGGGAGCCGATCATCTCCCACCTTTGCTTGGCAACAAAAATGAGCTGTGGGTCAGCACTAAGCCATAAGTCTCTGGCTGACGACCATCATAAGAACTTTGCAGTTCTAGAAGTTCTGTACTTAGCACTCTCATTTTTGCTTCACTAATGTTTCCTGTAATCGGTTGGGATTACCACTGAACACCTACGAATAGCGAATCCGGGACACAACCAATTCGAAAGATGGCTACGCACAGTGAAAAGCCAAAAAGTACTTTTTGCGAACACCTTGTGCAAAGACGTGTTGCACCCGCTCCTCATGATGCGATGTGCGACGCGGAAAAATGACCCAGATAATTATTGGGCTGCGAGACACGCCGTATCACGGATTTTCTTCGTGTCCAGACACCCCAACTACCAGAAATTAATCGCATACGATTATTTCCAAAGGTGCTGCACTGTCAGAAGTTTCATAACAGATCGCGCATAACACTTTCAAGAATAACACCTTTTCACTTAGAAATAAAGTGTTATGACCAGTTAAGTTTACACTATTTCGTGCCTAGATCTCCAACAACACCTTCAATTGGTAAAAATACTACACTTCAGAAGTTACATAACGACAACAGAAGGATGCCCGGTTTCAACAGATAACACTTTGGGATGCCCGGTTTCAACAGATAACACTTTGGGATGTTATCTGTTTATGTTTATTTCGTTCCCGTTAGTATTTTTACCAATTGAAGGTGTTGTTGGAGATCTAGGCACGAACGAAAAAGCACGAAAAAGTGTAAACTTAATTGGTCATACACTTTATTTCTAATTGAAAAGGTGTTATTCTTGAAAGTGTTATGCGCTATCTGTTATGAAACTTCTGACAGTGTGCATGCCAGAAGAAGTCCGTGAAACCGTCGACGCATCATTCGCTTGCTCACGGAACAACAGTACAGGTGAGCCATCAGCTTAATTTATTCACTAATTCACCCTTCTATAGGTCAACTAATTCACTAAATTATGTAGAATTAGCGCATCAGCTGTCTCCAGATTGCGAATTCTTACGCAACTGTTGTCCCGTCGACGTAACTGCCATCCTGCATGCATGGTGTCGCGTATGCACGATGTCCTGGGCGCCCCGTATCAGTTTGATGTATGGCTGAAAAGTACGAATGTATTACCTTCAGCTTCGACTAAAATATGGCTAAAACCACAGATGGGCAAATTCGAATCTAGATTCGCGTGCAGGATTCGCCGTTTTTGCAGGATTCAGTTTCGAACAAGGATTTCTCACAAATACGCTCAAAGTTTGTCGATTTGTACACGGTATACTTAAGGCATTATGCTTAACTAGCCCCAGAATTCCTGGTTGGTGAGAGCCCATACTACACACCGATTGGGAATTGGATTCGTAGAGCCCTGAATTTGGACAAGAATTTTTTTCACTATCGGATTCGCCCATCTATGCTCTAAACATCCGTGAAAAACCAAAAATTATGAACAAGCATATGAAAATGGCAGGTTCAGTACAATATACACTGAATCAATATTATGAAGCATATTTTCAACAGGGCACTCAACAAATAGCTCAAAGCTCGTCTGCCACGACGCGGCGTTCCCTACGACCACATCTGGCAGCGCGTAGCCCGAACCAACGACAAGATGCGAAAGGTAAATTTTATTACTCTTTTTGGGATCCGAAAACGTAAGTGGAGGGATACCTATGACATCGCAAAAGTTGTCCATCTGTCCGTCCGTCCGTCTGTGAGCACGATAACTCTCGAAGGGAATGATATATTTTGATGAAACTTGGTGTGAGGATTCTTTGGGTCAAGAGTAAGGTCGAATTCGTAGATGGGCTCTGTAGCCCTATATTTAGGGGTGGGGGAGGGGGTTCAAATTAAGGGGCAAACAAAATATTTTTAAACAGCTAATGTGATAGTCGATTATGGGGTAAGAAGACATGCTGAGCACGAATAAGAAAACCATTTTCTCGCCGAATAAGTAGTTCGCCCGAAATCCGGCCAAAACCGGAAAGTTTGTTCAAAGTAAAAGTTTTATTTGAAGTTGATTAGATGTTCGATGTAGGGGTAAGAAGGCATGATGAACATGAATATGAAAACCATTGTCTCGCCGGACAAGTAGTTCGCCCGGAATCCGGCCAAAACCGCAAAGTTTGTTAAAAGTACAAGTTTTATTCGAAGTTGATAAGATGTCCGATTTAGGGGTAAGAAGAGATGCTTAATCCGTATATGACAATCATTTTTTAGCCGGACGTATAGTTCGTCCGGAATCCGGCTGAAACCGGAACATTTGTTATAAGTTAAATTTTTATTGGAAGTTGATTAGATGTTGGATATAGTGATAAGGAGATACGCTGAATTCATTTTTGAGCTTTGTTTTTCGCCGGACAAGTAGTTCTGGAATTTCGCCGAAACCGGAAAATTCGCAGACGTAAGAGAGAGAGAGAGAGAGTGTGTTTATTGTTCAAAACCATGGACGGTCAAGCCGATATTTGCTTTTTCCGTCAAAAACAACACTTACAAAATAAATATTAAAATCCATGTCAACAAATCACAACTGTAACGTCGATTATGGGGTAAGAATGCATGCTGAATCCATATTCAGAAGGCCCATTGTTGAATCCATATCTGAACTTGGTTTTCTTAATGATTAGCTGTTTAGCAATAATCTGTTTCTAAATTTTAAGAGTAAAAATGTTCAAGGAGTCTGGCGAAGACTGGATCTGGTGAAGACAAAATCTATTTGACTGGATCAAATATTGAATTTCTGGAATCCCATCGGAACCTTTGGTCTTGTTTCTCTTAGCTATGTTCGCCATCTGAAAGTGATGATTAAACAAGGAAACAAACTCCTTTAACCTCTTAGTTATTTTTAGGTTGTTCTTTTTAGCCCCGCGGACATCCCCCCCCACAAAATAACGGAAACGGGGCTGTCCGAAGGACCAACATCTATTTTCTAACGTCACCACTAAGAAAGTAGCAAAGTATAAGGTCTGATGTCTTTAGCAATGAGAGCACATCTGATATCATTTTTCTACCGCTATCCCAAGTGCGAAAAATCGAATGATAAACTCAGCTGAAATCACGAACAGAAATGGTTAGAAGCAATAGATGGCAGCACTTTCGGAACCGTGGGAAAATGCCACTTTTTTGCATCTGTAAATTTTTCTATTTATCACTCAAAGAAGATATATTGACTGTGGGGCCGAGTAACTTACTAATGTTACTAAGAACAAGAACTATAACATACTACAGAATTGTTCCACTCTATATGCTGTAGGTAGCCGATCAGGGTCAGACGGTCGTGATTTGGAATCCCTTCTTATGATTTTTCGCCACCGTCACCAATTCCCTGGGGGGAAGAGTTTTTTTTTTCTAGCTTCGTTTTGGAAGTGGAGAAACTCCGGTCAGGAAAACTTGATCTTCTGTCCGCAACATTAACAATTGTAGTCACCACTGAAATCGACCTACCTTCCATGTTCCTGAGCCTGGTACGTAGCAGCAAGAAAAAAAAAATCAGATAGAACCTCCGTCTTTGGTCCCATGCAGCGACTGTGGATACCCCGACAAAACTGAGGGGACCTAGAGGTATTTGCTCTAGCTTTGAGTTGATACGGGTCTACATCAGTCTTCGCCGTTTTTCATCGCAGAGCAATAAGTGCCCGCTCTGGAGCGCGTCCAGAGAACCAGTCAGCTTTGACTTTGTAATTTTCTTCTACGCAGCTTCACAGCGATATAGCTATTTGTAAAGGTAACGAAAAATAATGTGCGGCGTAGCTCCGAACCTCCACTCTTTTACATCGGTCAGGGAACGGGGAAATATTGGACTCCGCATGGTCGTATTAGACAGATAGGGAGACGGAGGTCCTATCTGATTATTTGTTCTTGGTAGTAGTGGTTACTTCTTAATCTTAGCGAGAAGTTCGAATTTCACTTTTATAACTTATTGTGCAGAGTTCCCTGAAAATTTGTGATCCGGATGGATTGTGGTAATTGGCAGGGGCACGTGTTCTGGATTTGCAATTACAATCTGGACCGGATCCGACAATTGTGGAGGGAGTTAGAGATGAAGTCCTTTAGATCTTGTAGTATGCGGAAGCACTGGGAAGAAATGTGGTCGGCAGGAGTGCCAGAACGGCTAGAAATACCATTTAATTTTCCAGCCGGATTAGACGGATGCAGACTTCGCATGCATAATATTCTGATTGGGTATGTGAACCGATTCAGCTGATTAGAGCTGTAATTCCTCATTTTCCGGGTCCGACAATCTGTAGGAAAGGCGGACGGACAGGAATCCGGAACCTTGTGGCACATTCGGATTGCACTAATTAGGTGGCAAGATCACATGCTCATATATGCTGTTGATAGGCCCAGCCCGGTTACGGCCAAGTGTTAGCAATAATGTTTGAGCCATAAAAGTTCCTTGTCGTCCATATTGTCCCTTAATAGCATAACTTATTTATCGCGTAATCAAATTGTATGGACTATGACCAGCCCTAATAGATAAGAATTTGGTGATAATTGTTGCAACGAAACTTATGATTACATGGCAGTACTGACTTGTGTAAGGCTTGAGACTAGCAGAAAATGGCCAGGCTATTTTTAGCCGCTTTTTTTACGGTCTTGGTTGCATGCAAGGTAGAATATAGACCTAATATATTAGTTTTGAGAGATGCGTCATGGACCAACCGCGTTGAATATTTGCAATTTTCTAGCCAATAATGTGAAAATCGTATTTTGCATTCCAGTGTTTAAGAAAAAGCTAAGAAATTGCCCGTTATATGTTTGTTATCGGATTGTATTTAAAAATTGTAACATATATGTGATTCTGATGTGATTATTTATGACCATGTATGACGATCCACCACTGTTTTTGTAAAAAGATAACATGGAATTAAACGAATTAATTAAAAAAAAATAATGTAGAATCGACCCAAATCAAAATTTCTTTCTTATCTATTTGCCTGGTTTACGTGTCTAATTTTTATTTTATTTTAGTAGTGAATGAACGGATACTGCCACCCATTGCGGGCAGTTGTCTTTTGGAGCCTGGTCAGACTAGGATCAAAACGTCGTAGATTTGAGAAACAGCGCAGATTTCTGCGCGGATTTATCGGCAGAAATGAGTCACAGTGTCATCACTCCCATTTGTTTCATGTCTTATTATTATACAATATTGAAAAAATGATAAAGTAGTTGTCATCTCTTATTTCCGTTTTTTTTTAACGTGAAAAAAATATCTATTTGCAAAATTTTCCGAAACAACCACACTAAGAATGCAGTACCATTGTACCGTAAAATCTTTCTTATGAATCTCCTGACACTAAACCAGCAATGTTCACAATTAGGCGTAGGGTATCTTCTTAGCAACCCCGAAAAGCTACCTTTTGTTGGATCTAGTGTGACACATCATCGCCGAGTTCTGCGCAAAAAACAATAAAACTATTGGGACCAAACTCTGGGGTAGAGTTAATTATTCAGAATTGTTTTTTTGTGTTTAAAAAAAATAAAACTAGAGCTACCACGGAGCATGGCAGGCAAAACGTTACAAGTGGCAAAGGAGGTTCGAAGGGGGGGTGACGCACCCCCCCCCCATGCTTCAAAGAGTCATACTATCTGTCGTACGTTATGAGCTTGCTAGAACGACATAAGGCAGTTATCAAACATGAATTTTGCCCGTAAATGACCTGTTTTTGGGATCCCAAAACGTAAGTGGAGGGATACCTGTGACATCGCAAGAGGTGTCCGTACGTCTGTGAGCACGATAACTCTTGAAGTGGATGAGGTTTTCGGTGAAACTTGGTGTGAGGATTCTTTGGGTCAAGGAAAATCAGAGGAAAAGGTCGAGTTCGTAGATGAGCTCTGTAGCCCTACATTAAGGGCGGGTGGGGGGGGGGGGTCAGATTAAGGGGCAAACAAAATATTTTTAAACAGCTAATGACATGGTTGATGAAGGGGTAAGAAGACTTGCTGAGCACGAAAATCTGTTTCTAAATTTCAAGAGTAGAAATTTTCAAGGAGTCTGGTGAAGACTGGATCTGGCAAAGACAAAACCTAATTGTCTGGATCAAATATTGAATTTTTTGGGTCCCATCGGGACCTTTGGTCTTGTTCCTTTCGATTCGATCGAAAACCCGGGTACTTAGGCTACACAGTTAGATAAGTGTTCAGATAAGTATATCACTACTATAGCGGTTCGAATTTTTTTTTTTTTTTAAGAATTGGTAGGAGACGGAACTTACCCTGTATGACTGACTCTAATACAAATACCTGATTTTTGAACTGGCCATAATTACGTTTTGGAGTCAGACATCCTACACCTAGCAAAAATATAAGCGGTTACTCTGTTCTGTCTATTTTTGTTTATTTATTTATTTTTACTTCAGGCTCAAACTCTGTCAAATTACGAAGCCTACACGGCTGAAGGAGTTGTGTCAGGGCTGGTGCCAACAGCTGATGGATTTTTCTTGAATGACCGACCAATCCGGATTCAGTCAGCGGCCATGCATTACTTCCGAGTACATCCAGCATATTGGAGAGACAGACTGAAGAAAGTCCGTGCAGCTGGTCTCAATACCGTTGAAACGTGAGTCTCGAACCCTCGAACAGTGCTTCCACTTCTACTTATTTTGGCAGTAGAATACTTATTTTCAGCCTTTTCTACTTACCAAATTTCGAATCTACTTACCTACTTATTTCCTACTTATTTTCCCGACATCTTTTTGTCTTCTCCTGAAGAGAGTCACTTGTTATAAAAAGTTATAAAATCTCTGTATCTTAGCAAAAAAGATACATATTATAGAAATTTTCGCCTGCGGCGCATAGTTTCAGCATTGTTTGGTCAAAGTTTTCGAAATTTTATAATTTGAAATTAAAGCTAAAATTGCTACCTACCTACCTAGGCTTCTGCGTTTTTGTAAGGTTCAAGAATCGTCGTAGCTGTTTTCGGCTGTTCACCTGTTTTTGATGTGGCACACGAAAAACTTGAATATCGGTATTCGTGATCAATTAGGTCCTCGCACTGTCAGAAGTTTCATAACAGATAACACAAGGGTGTGCAGTTTCAAGAGACAACACTTGAAACGTGACCTGTTTTGATTTCGAAAACGTTATGAATTTAATGTTACCAAGAACAAATAATCAGATAGAACCTCCGTCTCCCTATCTCTGTACTATGACTATAAATATTCCTTCAGCCCAAGCTGACTGCGAAAGACTTTGTCTTACTTTGACTTAACGCTCTTGCTCAGCAGGGTCGCCAGCGTAGAGGGAACTGGTTGACAGCGCCGTCAGTCTTCTCCAAGTAGCCCTGTCCAGGGCTAAGGATGGGGCCTCATTTGGGTTGATGTCCGTTTCGGAAAGTAGGTGGGGCATCCGAGGCTGTATTTCCAGTTCCATTCGTAGCAATGAATTTCAGGAGGAGGGCTGCTAACACAACCGTCCCTAGGTGCATTTAGTTCTCCGGTGGCTAGTCGGATATCCAGAGGTACGTGAAGTCAGCTCTGCATGCGCCAAGAATGCATGAGAGCAGACTTCGGACGAGCACCAATACCTCCGACTGCGAAATAAAGCTAAAATTTAGCTGACGTATCCGTTTTTGCACTGTCAAATACTATGACTATGCGGACTCGAATATTTCCCCGAGCCTTGTCCGCTTCGAACGAGCAAACATTCCGTCTGAGTTTGTGTCGGATTGATTCTGTTAGTTTTTTGAAGAATTCCTCGGAAAGTCTCTACGCGGGAAGAGTGCTGAATGAACAGAGTTTCAAACGAAATTTGTAGAGGTATATGTCCTCCTTCCATAGTTGTTTTGTTCCTTCTTTCTTTTTTCTATCTTCCCTTTGTACTTTCTTCATTTCTCTGTTTTTGTGAGGAGTTTCAAGTCAATACTCCTGTAAATTATTGTCGGCATCGATTATTTAGAGAATTTGAAAAGAAAAAAAAAACTTTGTTTTTCTTTTCATTTGAATCTACCTTTTGTTTGAAACGGATTGTATGATTTAAAGCCAATTTTAGCTTCTGTATTAGTATTTTCGTGGCAGGTACGTCGCGTGGAATCTGCACGAGCCCGAGTCAGGCCAGTTCGACTTTGGCTTCGGAGGGAATGACATGTCCCAGTTTCTAGACCTTGTTTCCTATATTAAGATGGCACAAGAAGAGGATTTGTTCGTCATTTTGAGACCTGGACCCTATATCTGTTCTGAGTGGGAGTATGGTGGCATGCCAAGGTAAGTTTTTGTAAGGGAATATCATTTGGTAGTTTTATTTTTATGAGAGACGATACAACGGCACAGAGGACAAGATAATACTAAGAGCCTGGTCAATATACGCTCGAAACGGCTCAGGTTTAGAAGAAGACTCTTTTTCAACACCTGTAATTCACGGCGTCGAACTGCCAATAATAAGGCGTTTTCTTTGTTCGTTTGACCTAACGTTTCATTCGTCGTTCCTGAAATGACGAACTGAGGCGGAAAGTCACTTTCAACATCTCAGTTCGGTAATTAGGCGCAAATTTTCAAAATTCGCGAAAAACAAATAATACTTATACATCAAGTTGAAAAACAGTGGAACAAACAGTTCGAACAAGTTTTCGTATCTAGTTCATTCCTGAAACGACACTTGTACAAAGCGCCAACGAAAACGCTAATACGAAAAATTTAAAACGATGTTTTTCCAAACGACAACGATGAACGACGAAAACGAACGTGGCTATTGTTAAAAAGGGTGTAATACGGCGTATACAGATTCGTCTTTTCCTCGACCCGCGCTGTAATAAGCTGTATAAGGAGAATATACCCTGGTTCTACTTTGTCTCATGCAGAGCCAATCAGATCGCTTGATTGGGCTCCGCTAGCGGGCTGAGTGTAGAACAGGTCCGGCAGGGTTGCCACGGGGAGCAAGTTCTGTCATTGCCGAAGAAATTGGAGCTGTTGAGTCTTGAATTTTAGTGCGAACGGTATAATCTAGCAGATTCTGGTTCTGGCCAGTAAAGAATCTGATTTGTGGATGCATGACTTCGCATTGATTTTTACATGTCGTTATTACAGCTGGTTGCAACGTGAGTCAGATATGGTTGTCCGTACGTCTACCGGTTCTTTTCTTTCATTTGCTGACCGATTTTTCGAGAATCTTCTTCCATTGGTGGTTGATCTCCAGTTCACCAAAGGCGGACCAATCATCGCTTTCCAGGTAATGTTTTTCCTTTGGCGTGTTGGTGCACTCATAATAAGGGGTTTTTCGGCGACCCCACAAAGAGGTTTGGGCTCAGAATTCTCAGAAAGTGTAGTCGCGTTTTTGTCACCTATCTACCAAGGCCTTGGTTCATTTTCCCGTTTTTTGGACCAAGTGCTGACTATAATCACTGCTCTTCTGACCGTTTTCGGACCAAGCCCTTTGTCCTTTCTGCCTAGGCCTGTGGAGAAAGGAGGTTGGCAGCTCCGAGGTGAGTTGACACTTAACCAGTCAGCTCAGGAGAACAACGCCTGACGCCTCTCTGCCAAAAACGGTCGAATTAGCAGAAAGGACAAAACACTTGGGAGAGAGACCTTTTGGCAAAAAATGCCGGGTTTTGAATTGTCTGCAAGAGTGTTTCTGCGACCAACAAGGTTTTATGGCTCGCTTTGTGGCTGAAATTTGACAAACAACTTTCGGGGTGATTTTCGATTTTGTTGCTCGAATTTGGTGGGGAATTCAAATTGAGTCAAAATAAGAAAACGAACTACTTTGCCAAGCAGGTAGACATAAAACTGAGGATCCTTTGAGTTCAGAATGGCAAGGAATAAGCCTGAAATTCTGCATCAGAATTATCTGGATTTTTGTTTTATTTTCTGCTATGGCATTTGAAATTTCCGCCAAAACAAAGAAAAAATGGCTTTTTCTGGAGTTTCAACTCCTGACCCGACAGGAGTCTGTTTAATTATAATTCCTTTATTTATAGCGTCCTGCAACAGGACGTTATAAATAAATAAATATAATGCTGAAGTAAGGCTGTTAACTTCACAAGAAACCAAGTGGACTTCCATTAGAGACAAAGTAACCACAGATTTAGCATAATCCAACTACAATAGTACTACAATTGGAAATGTTGTTTCAAAAATGCACAAACTTGCTTCGTGAAATTGGGATTCTTTTGTAGGCGCTTGTCGTCTCTGGCCGGGCTTCGCGAAAAAATACTTATTTTTTCTCGCTATTTTTTTTAAACCTGTAGCGCGAAAGCAGAGACATCTGAGAGAAATTACGATTGGCAACTCTTTCCCTATGGGTTTTCAAGACAAAACCAAATTTAGTGACTGTAAGTCGTCACCGGTAGTGTGAAAAAAGTGAAAAGCTAGAGAGTTCCTTAAGCCAACTTATTTTTGTGTTATTTAATTTAATTAATTGAATTGTTTGGGTTGTATTAGGGATTATCTTACTGCTCCACTTTGACGTTCAGACTTTAAAATATCTAAGGCCGATCTCACAACGCAAAGTTCTACTATAACGCTGGAAAATTTGGATTTCAGTACAAACGTGGCTTTTCAGTGGCCAAAGGTGAACTTTGGTGCATGCGTGAACACTTATATGTCATGAATCGTCTACGTCAAGCATGCAACACAGGTAGAAGCGCATAGGGGTACCACAAACACGACAAGGAAAGTCCATTACGTGAAAATAGATTATTCGTGAATAGCGGAGCAACGAAGTAGCGCATTTTCATCGGGGCTTTAAGCCTGTTCAAGTGAATATGTGATGGGTAACTAAATTGTCCTATCTCAGCCCTTTTCGGTTAAACTTTAAGGAAGAAAAAAAGGTTTACGAATTCTGTGTTTACTGCTTGCAGGTTGAGAACGAATACGGCGGGTTCCTGCGCGATGATCTCCCCTATCTGGAACACCTGAAATCTACCATGGAACGTCTGGGTTTGGTGGAAATGTTCTTTACATCAGACGGCACTCTATCTTTCGGTGACCGTGGCGCCATCCCAGGAGGTTCGTTGCTTTTTTTGTCCATGAGCGTGTTCCACCCTTCCAACAAGAGTAACCATCAGTTACTATTTTTGTTCCAACCTCTTGAAAGTTACTACGCTGACCGTTCCAACCTTCTTGAAATAGTAACGATTTGCTTACGACGCTCGGGAGCGTAGTAAGCCTGGTTAGTACATGGCAGGATATTTTGCCGAAAATAGCAAAATGAGTTCCAGCATTGGCGCCAAGAAGCCAGAATCCGTGACGTCATGCGTAGTAACTACGGGAAGTAGGGTGAAAAACGCTTATGTTTTTTTCCCTTTTTATCCCTCCTGTCCCCTGACATTCTAGCATACTTGGATGACAGTCCTTTATATTTGAAGATAATTGACTTCGGAAATAAAGATTTAAAGCATAGCTCTTAAAAGGAATAGATTTTTCACAATAAAATGGTTCGGAAGTAGTGTTGTCAAAAATACCCATACTTGCCTCGTCTATATTTATCTATTTATTTATTCATTTGTTTCCCTCAAAACTGAGGAGTACAATATATAAATTATAAAACAAAACCATTCCTAAATCAACTATTATCCTTTCAATAAAATATAGTTGGGGGTTCTCTTGTTGGGGGCTCTCTTGTATATAGTTGGGGGTTCTCTTGTTGGGGGTTCTCTTGTTAACGCTTGCCGACTCTGCCTGGGTTTTTCTCGCGAAAAACTTTAAAACAAATGCGCGCCGTGGTTGCTGAGTAGCGATTCGCAGCGAATTTCCGCCCCACCGAAGTGACGAAATCAGGTTTGGCAACGCCTGTTCGCTGACGTCTGAAGACAAAACAAAGTTATTGTCTGGCAACCCTGAAAAATCTCGGCTAGCGTTAAAAGGGAAAAGTCAGATGAAGGGATTCACAAAGATTTTGGAAAGAGCGAGATTTCAGAGGTCAGTAAACCACGTAAGCCGCCACAGGGGTATGGAAACAGTGAAAAGCAGGAGTGGTACTTTAACTCTGCACCATCGAACTGTTTTCCCGGACACTTCGGGAGTCCGGACTAGACCCGACCGAAAGCCAATCAGGTCCGCTGCAGAAACCTGCGCCGGAACTCCTTGTTGTTGTTGTTGTTTGAAGGTTGACGTTTGGGCGAATCAATCGCCCGTATACGTGCGTATCCTCTAAAACTTTGTTCACTTCTTTTGTCAAAATGCGGCTTTCTCGCCTCGTCACATGTATAATCTTGAACTGCGGCCGTCTGGCCTTGTCAAACTTTCTAAGATTTTTGGGGGTTGGTCAAAGACGTCGTACGGAGTATAATGTCTCAAATCAATTTCCACTTTCCTTTCCTTTCTTTATTCCTTCCTGGATGATGCTCACTTTTCGATGTATCTATCAAAATAAATTATTTAACACTTATCCTATATATACAATTCACAACACATGTTGCAGGTTTGTACTCTTGATATACTTCGTCAGTAAACACACTGCCTTTCTCCGGGCCCATTTCGGGGAATTCGCGTGACCTAATATCGATCTCATTGTAAATGCCCTGTATGAAAATAGAAATATGCTGTGTTGTGTAGGGTTTATGATAGCGTGGCTAGATGTGGCGGGCGAGCATGGTATTTGCTACTGGTTTGTGATGTTAATGCACCGAGTCTTTTCGAAGGCGATACCAGTTCGTAGGTCAATAACTAAACGCATATATTTCTTATCTACTTACATTGGAGTTGGGTTAGTACACTGAACACTGAACTTGTTTCTTAGCTCGGGACTCCACTGAGCTCCCGATTGAACTAACTTCCCAACTGCGGGTTTGGTCTTTTTATACCGATTTCTAAATTCCCTCAAGGTCCACTAACGAATAGGATTGCCTTTTCTAACGTTCTAGCGAATCTCTGCCAGACTGAAAGATTTGGGACCAACAGGGTAAGTTCGTCTAAGTTCCTTTTCTCCTCAATTGGGGAAAAGGTAATAATCTCTTTCAGTCCGGAGAAGAGCGTGGGAAAAAAGTAATAATCTCTTTTAGTCTGGAGAAAAGCGTGGGCGTTAGAGTTAGTCCGAAAATAGGGAGAGTTGAGGATAGAGCAAGTTTTTGATCAAGATATTTCTTTACCCTAAATGTATCCTCACATTACGCCCTCCCTCTGAGAAAATCGAGCTCCCGCGAGACAAAAAAGGTTTTCACTTCAACTTTAAGCTTTAAGAAATGAAACATATTAGTTATTGCTTGCACTGAAATTTACATTATTTACATGAATTGACAGTAATTTTTCTGTTACTACTGACATCTGAAACTATTTTTTTTTTTCTCTTTTTATGTCATTTAAATTTTTTCTTGAGTCACTTGCTTTGGACACATTCATGATGAATATACATACCACGTAGATTAACTCAAATAAAACTGGATAATACATTAGTAGACGACTTCACTATACAATGTGTGATCGTACTTCACAATTGTCTTTCATAATCACTATGATGGTTGCCCGATAATGTCTAAATGGAATCCCACTAAAATAAGTGTTCACGGGAATGACCATTTACATTTTTAGTGTCATCCTTCTGTCACTGTCAACAAAAACGCAGTACAACGTCACTGAAATAAGTGTTCCTGTTATGACTGCTTGCATTTCGCAACATCCAAAGTAATCACTGTTGCCAACTGTAGTGCTTGGCACAGAACTGTTGTTTTCAGTTATGTCCGTCCATTAACCGTCGTTTGTGCACAAAGTTTCAGCCACTGTTCACAGTTTCAATCACTGTTTTCACTATCACGTCATCACTATCATCAATCCATGTAGAGGTGGCTCGGTGACCAGTTTCTTCTTGGTTCTATGGCTAAAATCGAACCGACATCTTCTTCTTAATAGGATGATCAAACGAAGTAACACGTCTGCTGGGTGCTGGTAGGTCAAAGGGTTGTTGACCTCGTGTCAGCACATAGTCGTTGCTGGCGTTCTATGGTCGTTTTTGATAGAAAAGAGTAACTTTCTTTTCCCGACGTTTTAGGGTTTAACTTTTTGGGTTTTCCAGTATTTTCCCTAATACTCATTTTTATGGTTGTTTAACAAGTTTATTCTGCCGAGAAGATAATAATCACCCTTCTTGTTAATTTGTCATCATTCTCTCTTCAGAATAATATTTGTAGCTTCGGCTATACGCATCGTCTTGGCGCTGCAGCGTCTATCAGAGCATTATGATATTTTCCGCGTGTTATTAGTCTCTGGAACGCAGTAATGATTTTGCCGAAGAATTTGCCTGTTTAACAATCATTCTTTTTTTATACTTCGTATTGAGCACCGATTATTATTATTTTCTTGCTTGCTCGCAAAATTTCGACAGCATGGTCCTCTTGTTGCTATTGATTTATTTTGCTCCGTTTCTTCGCGTCCGTGCTCCCCTCAAAGGATGTGACATTATTACGAGTTTTATGTCCTTTTGGCCGATGAGGGATCCAGTTCTTCGGCATTCTTTCCTAGTCAGTTTTGGTAGTTCATCCATTTCGTTGCTTATTCGCTTTGGGAACTGGCGTTTGGATATTTTTCGTAGTGGATTTTACCAGTATGTTAACAGTAGTTTTCCAGATTAATAAGTAAGTTGGTGTAGTGAATCGCGGTCGTTCCAATCATTATATACTTGTCGTAACGCTCGTTAGCACTCATTTCTCGATATATTGTAGCCTCTGGCGTGGTTTGGAATTTTTTGAAATGGATCATTCTAGCTTCGTTTTGCTACCCCTTTTTTTTTCTTTCCCACCTTTGTTGTTCTCCTGTTTATAAGCAATCTCTTGGTATCTTATTTTTGATTCGTAAGAGCGGTAGGTTTTCTTGGAAGATTAGTTTAGCTTGGATTTTTTTGGATTTACTCGGATATCAAAATACGAAGTTTAAATAGGTTTTTGTTTTTGTTGATCGTGCAGTTAGTCAAGGGGACCGAGCTCACTCCAGGTTACTGGTGCATGACGTCACTGTACGATATAGCTTTGATCCGTACGGAAAAGTTGAAGTAGAGAAAAAAAAATATATGCTAGGCTTATACGGTCACGTGAGCGACAGTTCATGACGCTGCTACTCACTGGGAGCGCATAAACTATAGTTGTTCATTAAGAATGTATTAAAAAGAATGTTTTGCATTTTGTTATTTCATTTCCTTAATATTTTCATTAGTACCATTTCCTTTTTCAGTTTGTGAAGCTTGGTGGTACTTTTTTTCTATTACCCGAGTTTCCATATTTAACGATGTTCTCATTAGTGCTCTGTTTCTGCCCTTTATTTCCCTCAGAGTTGACATCATATCAAAAGTTAATGTGGGTTTTCTGTTCAAAGTTGTGGCAAATCATACAATGGATCATATCAGAAAGTTTTTTTTTCCATTTCTCGTTCTGAACCTGCGTACCGTTGTAACTTTTTCCAAATGTGCAATTTCCCGCTTCTGTTCTCTGTCGTTTATCTTCCAGCTCTCGTTTAATTATACAATGTGCCAGGATTGCTACTCGCGTTCACTCAATCTAATTCGGCGGGCTTTGGATTTATTACGTCTCTTTGGCCGAACTAATTTGAGGCTGATTTTCCGGTCCATTTGACACAGTATGGATTACCAGCTTTACTGTATTTACAAATTCAGTCTTTGAGGAGGTTTTGATATTCGGCCTGAGCGAGTTCTTATTTCCTCAGTTCCTTTACTGGCTACTTTAACCGTCGTTTGGTCATGGTGCTGATTAGGATCCCTAACGACCGGTTCCGAAGGGCCTGGCATAGGTTCTTTGTATTGCTTTTTTGGAGCCTTTTCAGTCTTTTCAAAACTGTCCGTTACTATCCGTTTCTTTGGTCTTCCTAGCTCGGGATCTCGAGAAGAGGATGGGGTCATTAGGTTTCCCCATGCTTGTGACAGGCGTCCTTTTAGTGCTTTAGCTTTATCCGATAATTTTCGCGCTTGTTCCGCTGCTGAGGTTTGAGGAGTCGTATATTGGTAAGTTTCCGGCGGAATGTTTTGTGAGGGCAATCCACTGGGCCCTGATTCATCCGGGTTAAATACGAATTCTGTCGGTGTTTCTGGTTCCGGCTCTCTTATCATTTCTGGGGCTTGAAAATTTGGGGCAAATGGATTTGTCGTTTGCCATTGAATTGGCTCTTCGACTATTGTTGGGGCCCTAGTGGCTGATTCCGGTACTTTATACTCCGGTGCAAATGGGTTTAGCCTTTGTTGTTTATCTCTTTTATATTCCTGCAACAATTCAGTAGGAGAAATTAGCATGTATTTTCGGGAGTCTGCTATCTCTTGTTTCATTTTCCAATGATCATGACTGACCGGACTGTCGAAACCTCGCCATTTTTTGTCGAAAGTCAGAGTTGTTGGGAAAATAGCTTGTTCTAGGGTATTGCTCTCTTGTTCGTCTTCGCTCGAGGGATACGCATCATTGGGCGAGATACGGTAAAAATGCCGTGAGGAATTTAGTTTTGGTTTAACTTCTTCAGGTATTTCATAATCAGCTTCAGGTGAAGGAGTTCGAAAGTACGGAATTCCTATGTCTGTTGGGTGATTGAGATGGATGGGCGAAATATTTTCTTCTACCATTAAATCCGGTTGATTTCTTCCGCGTTTTGGGCTAGAAATGCGCGAAGGGAAGAATTGCATTTGATTTTGTTGAGGCTGTAGGAAGCTTGGGATTTCGATATCTGAATCAAACTGCAACTGGGGTAACCTCCGGGGTCAGGTGGAGAACTTGCGCGTGATTGGGAAACCTGTGGTTGGTTGTTTGGCATCATTGCGACATTGCTCCCAGTTAATGGGGCTCCTGAACTTGCATAATCATTAAACTCATCGTCGTCAAAAATTGTTGGTAAGAACAGGTGGTGAGGTTTCATGTTTCTCAAGCGGTTTGCTAATATCGGACCTTTCTCAAATAGTGATGAGGTTTCATTTGTTTCCGGTAGGGGTTCGGTTGTCCACGGGCTTTTTTGGTGTGCTCTTTTTAGACGGTTATGGTGAGCGACGTAAGGTTTACCGGTTTCCGTGTGTCTCAGTTGGTAAGTTAGGTCATTTTTCTCTCTTTTTTCAACACGGTAAGGGCCCTTGTATCTGTCCGCTAGCTTCCCATCCTTCTGAATTTCAAGAAATACTAAGTCGCCCGGTTCATAGGCGTGGAAATTACGGGCTTTCCTATTGTAGTACTCAGTATGATTATCTTTGGACTTTTCAAGATTTTTCCGCACAGTCTCATAGCAATAACGCATTCTTGCTATTATCTCAGATTTAAAGTTCGAATCCACGTTGTAGAATTTTCGGCATCCAAGTATTTCATTTATTGCTGTTTTGGGTTCTCGCAGGAAGAAAACATAATGGCTGGAATCACCTAGCGATTCTCGGTAGCTAGTATTGATAGCGAAGACTACCATTTGGAGGTATTGCACCAGCTTGTAGGATCGTCTTTACAAACTATTGCCAAACTGTCTGCGAGTGTGGAATGAAATCTTTCTATCGGGTTTGCTTTCGGATTTGCTGCGCTTGTCAGTAAGCGAGTGACGCCTAGGATTTTAAAGAGTTCCGCGTTCAGTGAGTGCAGGAAATTAGTGCCTCTATCTGACAGGATTACCGAAGGAAAACCGTATTTACAGAACAACTGTTCTACTAGAGCCTCCGCAATATCTGATGCTTTTTCTCCGTAAAGTGGTAAGGCGAACAAGAATTTTGAAAACATGTCAGTGACTGTCAACACTGCCTTGTATCCGCGTTCTGAGGGGGTTCCGGCTTTCCAAATGTCCATGCTTAGTATCTCGTAAGGTTGAGTTGGGAGTGGGGCGCTTCCAAGAATTTGGATTGGTCTGGTGGGAGTCAACTTTCTTAGGTTACATCCTGTGCAAGCTAGGATGTATTCTTTTACCTTGCTGTAAGCACCAGGTCGATAAAATTCTTCCTTGAATTTATGATAGGTTTTTGCCAGTCCCAAGTGAGCTAAATCTTTGTCATGGATTTGCTTGATAGCTTCTGCAAGTAGAATTAGTGGCAACACCGGTATCATTTTGATCTCCGCTGATTTGTAGGGTTGCGGTGGCGTATAATATCTGCATAGCACACCACTTTCATCAACGATAAATTGATCCGCGTCTTTTTCGAAGGATTTTAAGTCGAGCGGTAAGCTAATTGAGGATTCTACCCGGTCTATTAAGTTTTTGCAGAAATAATCGGTCTGCTGGAATTTTCGCAAGTTTTCTAGGCGCAGGGGCGATCTTTTTTCTAACACGGAAACGTCAAGTGAGTCATCAGTATTTGAGCCAGTGGTTAAGCTTTTGGGATGAGCGATCTGAACTGGGGTAAGGTATTCGGAAGCAGAAGTTTTTTCTTTTGCCGGCTTTTGAGACTTAGTCGTTTTTTGGCCTTTCTTCGATGGCAATTTTGGACCGGCCGCATTAACCGCTAGAACAGCTTCCGTTCGTTTCTCCGAGTCCAGAATATCAAGCATATTTTGTAGTTCCGTCAGGGAAAAAGCTTGAGGTTTCTCTTTTGGTGTTTCAGGTTCACATGATAGTCGTGAAAGGAAATCTGGAATTCGGTTGAATTTTCCCGGTAAATAAACAATTTCGTAGTCATACTGACTGAGCGTTAGGACCCATCGCGTTATTCTTGAGTTTTTTGGTTCGCGCAAGCACTGAAGGTACTGTAACGGCTTGTGGTCCGAGTAGATTCGTATCTTCTTCCCTAAAATATAATGCTTCCAGGCTTCAATGAAGGTTATTACTGCCAAAAATTCCTGTTCGAGTACCGAATATTTCGTTTGAGCCGAATTTAACGTTCGGGAGCCGTATTCAATGATCCGCTGACCTTTCCCATCCGGATGATAAAGTATTGCTCCTATGCAGTCTTTCGACGCGTCGGTCGCCATCTCGATTTCTAGTTCCGGCTGATACAGGGTTAAAACTGGCGCCGAGGTTATAGCGATTTTCAGAGTTTCAACAGCCTGTACTTGTTCTGGTCCCATGTGTATTTCTGCTCCCTTTTTTAGCATGTTAGTAAGAGGTAAGGCGAGTTTGGAATAATTTCGGATGAATTTCCGCAGGTATGACGTCATTCCCAGAAAAGCTCGCAGTTTGGTTATGTCAGTGATGGATTTTGGGTCAAAGTTTGTTATTGCGCTGATTTTTGCAGGATCTGGCGAAATTTGGCCCTCGCTAATCACATGGCCTAGGTACGATATTTTCCTTTTCAAGAAAAAGCATTTTGAAGCTTTTAGTTTCAGTCCGGCATCGTGAATTTTGGTCAAGGTTTGTCTGATAACTTCCTTGTGGCTCTCGAAGTCCTTGGAAAAAGCGCAAATATCATCCATGAATAAACAGATATTTTTGTTCAGTAATCCACGAAAGATTTTTAGCATAAGCTGGACAAAAATTCCTGGCGAAGTTTTCAATCCGAACGGTAGTCTTTTGTACTGAAAGAGTCCCATGAATGGTACGGCAAATGCTAATTTTGGCCTATCTTGTTTCCTCACTTTGATTTGGTAGAAGGCCTGAAACAGATCTAGGGTGCTGAAAATGCAAGCACCTCCCATGGCTTGGAGATTATCTACCGTAAGTGGATTCGGGTTGCTGTTGCCCTTTAAGACCGTATTTAGACGTCGGAAATCTGTACACATGCGGAGCGAGCCATCTTTCTTCGAGACGAGCACCACTGGAAAAGACCAAGGCGAGGATGATTCTATTTCCTTTGGAGCTACAGCGACATTTGCGATTAAGTGCGGCTTAGGACTGGTACTTTTATCGGAAGGGGCGGACTTTGGTCCTTGGCTTATTATTCCAGTTTCCGATCCGCGGCTAGGTTTGAGGGTCGTCCGGCTGATGTTATTCAGTGCTTCAATTATTGACCCTATTTGCGCGTCTCTATTTGGGATTTTAGAACGCGTGGTCGTTGAAAAGGGAACACGAGTTCCTCGGTCGTCTATTGGTATTTGCCTTGTGATTGCACAAGCAGTTTGGATTGTATTGATCCCGTTTTGCCGATTCCTTCGCTGGCTGTTCCCGTAGCGGCCGTAGCCTGTCCAGTGGGGAACTCTCTGCAGACCGAAGGGCGCCTGAAAATGTTGATTATTTGGCCGGTCGTGGTTTGCTCTTCCGAAGTTTCGTTGACTGTTCTGATTTTCCCGGTAAACGTTATTCACGAAGACTAATGTTTTTTGGTAGCCTTTCGGTCTACTTGGGGGCCTTGGTTTGTCTCGTCTCGGATACACGCTGCAAATTCGGTCAGTTTGCGCGTGATCTCGAAATTCCCTTGAAAAGTCAGATTTGAAATGCACGGTTTTATTTTCTGCATCTAGTAAAATTCCGTTTTCTCTCATAAACGGGTAGCCGATAACGACCTCATAAGGTATCTCAGAACATATTAAAAACTCGGTCGGCATAGTTCTCCCTCGAAATTTAACGTTCACATACGCTAATTCTCGAGCTTTGAGAGAGTGGCCTGTAATCGAGCTAAGTTGCCGAGTTACGGGTCGGACTTTGCGTCTTTCGTCAAGTTTAAATTTTTCAAAAACATCTGATCTCATTAGGCAACATGATGCGCCTGAGTCTACTAATGTTTTAGCTCTGACATTATTAAACGTGAAGCAATTTACAATCGGCAAGTCACAAAATTCATCAAACACTTCATTCAAATAATAAGCTTTCTGATTTGTAGCATTATGCTGTCTACCTCGCTGCTGTCCTATGCTCTTGGTCCAGCAGCGAAAACCTCGTTTTTTGAAAAACGGCTGTGGTTGTATTGGGATCTGGGTGTGGCATTTCCCGAAAAATGGCTCCCTGTGCCACTCGGATGCTGTCGCGAAAAATTTCGTCTGGTCTCCGAGAAATATTGATTGCGGCTTGGACTCGGGAAAACTGGAGATTGCTGCTGGGAACGCATAAACGAAGGGAAGAACTCGTTTGGTCGGGGGCGGTTAAGGAAGACTGGGTATTCGGTTGGTGTTCGGTAAGCGACGTCCCGCTCGCGTTTGAAGCAATTACGCTGGATGTGTCCCTCTTTATTGCAGTAATAGCAGATAAATGCCCTTCTGTTTGAGAAAGTGGGTGCGTTTTGGGGGTTCCGTTGGGGTCTTGACTGGTCATTTTCGTGGTTTTCCGCGAAAGATACTCTACGGGGCCGGATATTGGTTGGTCTTATTGGGGTTTCAGGTGACCGATCTCTGGTTGGGGTTTTGTAGACTGAAGGTGACGTAGACCTTGATCTGACATTATCTGGGGCCACTAACGATCCCGCTGCGTTGATTGTTAATTTTCGGTGGGCCTTCACCAGATTTTCGATCGAGATTTCGTTTTCCACTGTTTCAATTGCAGCATCGAGGTTTTGAATTTGTCTGCTCACACAAATTTTAAACAGTCGTTCTGGTAAGCCGATCTTGAAATTTTCGAAAACCGCCCTTGTGAATGTTTCGTTTACAGTATCACCCAAGGTCACTGCTGTTTTGCGTCGGACTAAGTCTGCGTAGTCTCTGACTGGCATGTGTGGAAGCAAGGTTGGAATGTCATATTTCAGTTTTTCGGAATCGGTTGTTTCTTTGAAACGTTGCCTGAATTTGTCCACGAATTCCGCGTATGTCAAGGTATCTGTCATTATTGTGGCGACATACTTTAACGCGTTTCCTTTCAGTCGTAGGGGCAGGATGCTTTTGAGGTTTGCCCATTCTGCGTCTCCACCCGTGTAGTTTATAATGTAGTCAAGGATTTGCAAAAACTCGGATACGTCTGTGGTTCCATCAAATTCCGGAATATTTTTCAGCAGGTTTGTTTTCTGAGCTTTTTCAGATGCTCCGTAAAAACGTTCTTCGGCTGTTGCCATTTTTCTCAGATTTTATTCCACGGAAAAAGAAAAAAAATTTCAGGGTATTTGACCAGAAAAAATCTCGTATAAACATCAGTTCGGTTTCATGAATTTCAATTTGGTTTCGGTTTTACACACATGATCGGGTATTTATGGATTTAGTCGGGTTTGTTTTCATGTGGAAAAGGGTTTCGTGGGGTGTTTAATTCATGGCTTTAAAAAATCATCGTTAAACATGGGTGTTTGATTCATGGCGTTAAATATCATGTGGGTATTATGGAATATACATCATCATATGGATACGTTTGGTATTAGTTATTGACCGCGCATGTCACCAAATATGAAAATAGAAATATGCTGTGTTGTGTAGGGTTTATGATAGCGTGGCTAGATGTGGCGGGCGAGCATGGTATTTGCTACTGGTTTGTGATGTTAATGCACCGAGTCTTTTCGAAGGCGATACCAGTTCGTAGGTCAATAACTAAACGCATATATTTCTTATCTACTTACATTGGAGTTGGGTTAGTACACTGAACACTGAACTTGTTTCTTAGCTCGGGACTCCACTGAGCTCCCGATTGAACTAACTTCCCAACTGCGGGTTTGGTCTTTTTATACCGATTTCTAAATTCCCTCAAGGTCCACTAACGAATAGGATTGCCTTTTCTAACGTTCTAGCGAATCTCTGCCAGACTGAAAGATTTGGGACCAACAGGGTAAGTTCGTCTAAGTTCCTTTTCTCCTCAATTGGGGAAAAGGTAATAATCTCTTTCAGTCCGGAGAAGAGCGTGGGAAAAAAGTAATAATCTCTTTTAGTCTGGAGAAAAGCGTGGGCGTTAGAGTTAGTCCGAAAATAGGGAGAGTTGAGGATAGAGCAAGTTTTTGATCAAGATATTTCTTTACCCTAAATGTATCCTCACACCTGAAATACTTAATCACTAGATTCTTAAAATCCACTCTTTGTACTTCATATTTTTTACAACTCATCAGAATATGTCTTACATCTTCATACTCATTACATACATCACACAGCGGAGAATCTACTCTCCTCCATCTATACATCACAGATCTTGTTCTCGCATGGCCGGTTCGTAGTCTAAAAATGGTTACCGCAACAGATCTTTGGTCATGGGTCAAATCTTCTGGTGGGGCTTTATAATCATACAACTCCATTAACGGATTTAAACAATTTCTAAAAATTTCTTCTCTTTCCTTTTCAATCAACACATTACATACATACTGCACATATTCTTGTTGCGTCGGCTTAACATTTACTGTCTCCCCAGACATAATTCCCTTTTTTGCCATACTGTCTGCTAATTCATTTCCAACAATTCCAACATGTGCTGGGACCCATACCAAAAGGATATTATTTCCCACACTTTCAAGATTTCTAATCAACTTAACTACACTATCAACCAACATACGGCAAGAATCATGTTCTTTCTTAAGATATTGTAACGCCGACGATGAATCTGAACAAATCATCCACTTTCTCACATTTCCATCTGACTTTATAAAATCCAACGCTTTAAATATCGCTAGCATCTCAATTGAAAAAATAGATAGGTTCTTTGGTAACTTAAAACTACGAGAAACTGTCATACTAGGGATCACCACAGAACAACCAGCACCTTTCTCAGACTTAGCACCGTCAGTGTAAATTCGTACAAACTCCTGCAAATGATTAGTCTGTCTGGTCCATTCAAGTTTAAGAGTCAGTGGCGTCAGCCCGTTGTCACCTCCGCGATCTGGGATAGGGAAAAGAACATTATCCCTTATTCCAGCTGTCCTTACCTCTGTTCCATCATCAAAAACAGCTTCCTGGAGAGGGGTTATTTCTGTGCTAAGACTATCTATCAACTTAACACATCTATATAATCCTGGAGTAGATCTATCCTTAAACCTAATATCTTTATTATATCCTTCTAATATTTCTTCTTTTATAATATCCCCTTCTATACTTGCTTTCCTAACAAAATATTTAACTAAAAGACTCTCTCGTCTAAGTCTAAGTGTACTTAAACCTAGTTCTAACAGCATTGCTGGGATAGGGGTAGAGCGCAGACACCCAATCGCTCTTCGTAAAACTGTATGGAATGCTGTATCTAACTTACTTAAACACTTTTGACTAGCATCGCTATATAAAAGACATCCATAATCCAACTTACCTACTATCACAGCTTTTATCAACTGACTTATACATTTAAAAGGTGCACCTCTTTTCCCAAAACACATCGCACTTACTAAATTAAGTCTACTTTTAATGCTCCCTACTAGATAATCTATGTGCTTGGACCACGTCATCTTACTATCTCCAAGCAACTCCTTCCTGTGAGTGTTTTGCATGCTCGATATGAGCAAAGCTTTCTGCCTTCCAAGCTTTTTGCCGGATCCACAGTGTAAGCTACGTTTTATATTTATCAATTGTTTTACAGATATATATGTTTAGTTAATTTGGACGTGTTGACTGAATTACTGTTATATTTGTGACACTAGATAAACAGTAATCGGCTTGTCCGTCGCATGATTTTGGAAAGTGAAATTTAAAATTGAAAGTTGGAAAAGACTAGACACCGTTGACAAGCCGCGACTTGTTCGACCCCCATAAACTCGACCGAAAGGTATCTAGCTTCGTTTTTGCCTTGTTTTATTCGTAATTTAATTGCATACAATATTAACTAATGTTAATTTATTTTGACGATCTACAGCTAGAAGTTTGTAAAACACTATTAGAGAAATACATGACTTATTATTATTGTCCAGCAGAGGGGTCTTGATGGGCCCGCTACACCCATTGTATTGGCCGGCAACTACTGGTTATGTTTCATAGTATGAACTGAGTTTTCGAAATCAGAAGTAATCAGTTTTATTTCTTTTTCAGTTCTTCAGACTTCAAACTTCCAGACAGACGCAATCCCGAACCTCAATAAGCTGCTGGAGTACCAACCTGATCTTCCCGCCATGGTTATGGAGTTCTGGGCAGGATGGTTTGACCACTGGTCCGAAAACCACAACGGCCTGTCTGTCAGCTGTAAGCTATTTCGGTATTTCCCCACATGCACATGTTAATATAGGCCATGAATGGCAGCGACATTTGATCACGTAGCTCCTCCCCCAGGGTGGGGCCAAAGGTACTCCTCCCCAATCCCAGGCCTCCTTGGAGTTAAAAAAAAAAAAGCCCGTCGTACCCATACTACTAATTCACTATGTATGCTGAATCATTCGCGGCCTATCCACCTGCTTTACTTGCCTCTATCTTATCGAAATCGGAGAATAATCAGAAAATACAAAGCTCCCGATATAACTTCAGGAGCTTCATGATACTTTATCGGCACAAGCATTTCAACGGCTTACTCCATTACACGGGCTTATCCGTTTGTTCTGTTGGTTTTTGTTGTCTATTTTGTTGTACGGGTATTTTTCTTTTCTGTTGTTTATTTTCTTTTTTTCTCTTCTTTACTCCACTATCTTCACATTGTTCTTGTGCAGTGGGTTGTAAATAAATTATAATTATTCTTATTATTCCCGAGGATTCGCAATTCGCATGTCATTTTTATCCACCTTAACGGTACTCCACCCAGTCGATATGGAATTTTTGTCCCGGAATAAAGAGTCATATAATATATACAACAGCGATGTTTACATTTGGGTTGATAGTGACAAACGGATGCGTCAGCTGAACTTAATTAGACGGGTGTTTCGGCCCTTCTGGATAAGGGTCGTCTTCAGGCTCAAGTCGCTTATGCTGGGAAGTGAACTTGTGAAAAAACAACTAAAGGCGCTTTTCCTTGCTCCCACAAACGATTGTGGCTCGAAAAGAGTGTTTCCGCGGCCTTTTGTGCGGCCCACAAGTGTGTTTCCGCGACCAACAAGATTTTCTTTGGCTCGCTTTGTGGCTTAGATTCGACAAACAACTGCCGAGGTGGTTGTCGATTTTGTGGCTCGATTTTGGCGGGAAATTCAAATGTAGCAGCAAAACAACGTCAAAACAATAAAATTAAAAACTTTCTCAAGTATGTGGACGTAAAACAGAAGATCCTTTTTGCACGGAATGGTAAGTACGAAAGCCTAGAATTCTCTTTATTGAGATTTTGCATGATTTTTATTTATACATTCAGACATTTTAATTTACGCCGAAAAAAAATAGACAAAACGGCGTTTCCGCGAGTTTCAACTTGTGGCTCGACTGTGTGGCACGTGTTCCCGCGAAAAACACTCAGAAGTGTGTGGCCCACAATTGTGTCACGTAAAAACGCCTTAAAGGTGATGGCATCATCAGTAAAAGGAAATTCGGACCTCAAGCTCTCTTCCACAGCAAAACCATAAAATGCGGAAAAGTCTCTACCATACTAACGACCCAATCGAGCAGCAAAAACAGCAGCCGTGTCCAAAATCAAATCGCAACACCAACTCTCACTCTAACCCATTCTTATGAAAAACTCATCAAAACCAGATGCTTATTAATTAAGCTAGTTAAGCTAGAATCTTTAGTTGTTTTTTTCACATGTTCACTTGCTGTGTTCACTTCCCAGCTTGAGCCTGAAGAGGACCCTTGCCAAGAAGGGCCCAGAGCAGAGCAAAATAACACTAGGGAGTAGAGCCAAAACTTGAAAAAAGTGACACACACTCGAATAGTAGTAACACTAGCATCACTAGATAGAGAACGTCCCTACTGAAACCAAGCTGAAACTCATTCAGTCGTTCACCAACGCTGGCTCCGATGACTTCACATTCTGAAAGTTGCAAAAATATCATACAGCCTCCATTGTTTCCTTGGTATGTGCAGACCGCAACTTTGCTTTACTAGAAATTTCCAAGCCTGCAAGTTTGTCTCGCTTTAAATGCCGCAAGTGTAATGGTCAGCGCTACATGTACGGCCCGTTTGCAAAGCATGGAAAGCATAGGCAGTGTTGCCAGGTGTAGTGATAAATCACCAAACGTAGTGATTTTGAGGACCGAAAGTGCGGTAGTGATTTTCTGGTAAAATTTGGCATTACGTAGTGATTTTCGACTATGCCAGCGCTAGAGAGTTTATTTGAAAATGGAAGGGGTAGAGCACTGTATGTGCGTATGCGAAAAACTTTTATCTGTGATAACAGGGAATGTAAATGGGCTAGAATTTATTTTCAAGATTAATAGCCTTGGTGCGATTAATGTTAGTTGCAGGAGCCTGAACAGCTCCTTCAACCCATCACTACAACAGATTTGTGATCTTATTTTTGATGGTATCCAATACATTTCGTTTGATGATTGCTTCGCACATATCAAGTTGGGAGATTTAGTACCCTGACCGAGTTTTTGTAAACCAAATACACTGCAAAAAGTATCTCCGAGTAAGGATTAAAGTTAACTGCAGTATTTGCTACTCGGATTATTCTTATCTCTACTGAGGTGAGATTGATGCAAAATAGTGATAAGAATAATCCAGAGGCGTTACTAGCCAAAATGTTTGGGGGGGGGACAAGGTATTTACCGACTGGCTGGTGATTTTTACCGACTATTTTTGCGGATAAAAACGACTATGTTGACGAAAAATCGGCTTGTTCTAAGAAAAAACGACTGTTTTTAAGAAAAAATCGACTACTTTTACGAAAAACCGACGGTTTTTAAGAAAAAACGACTATTTCCGAGAAAAAAATCCACTGTTTTTACTAAAAATCGCTGCGCTTCGCGCCGACTCGGTTATTTTTTACCGACTGGCCGAAAACATTGGGGGGGGCGTCCCCCCCCCCCTCCCCCCCCCCCCCCCAGTAGTGGCGGCTCTGGAATAATCAAAGTAGCAAATACTGCAGTTAACTTTAATCCATATTCGGAGCTACTTTTTGAAGTGCAGATCTACACCAGACACGCTATCGTTGCCCTAGGAGCCCTGAATTTGCTGCTCAAATGCTGCGCTTTTTCGTAGCAGCAGTTTGTAAAAATCAACCGTGAATTCCCCTCGTTTTATATTTTATTCAAGAATCGGAAAAAAAAGTTGCGTAGTGATTTTTGGCACCCAAAAGTGCTTTTTCGGGTCAACCAAAGTGCTTTTGGGTCTCGGCGACCTGGCAACACTGAGCATAGGTCTTGGTGCTACTCCCTAGTGCAGAGCAAAATAACGCTAGAGAGTAGCGCCAATACTTGGAAAAAGTGACACACACTCGAACAGCAGCGATACTAGCACCACTAGCGATAGTGAACGTTTCTACGAAAACTCAACCAGTCGTGCCCCAGCCGCTTGCTCCAGTAACTTCATATTCTGAAAACAGCAAAAACGAGATAAAACCTCCACTGTTTACTTGATGCGTGCAGATCGCTTCTTAGCTTTACTAGAAATTTTTAAACCCGTAAGGTTGTCTCGCTATAAATGACACAAGCTTAGTGGGCAGCGCTGTGAGCATGGCCCGTTTGCGAAGCATGGAAAGCATAGGTCTTGGCAGTACTCCCTAGTGTTATTTTGCTCTGGAAGGTCCGAAATATCGCTCTAATAAAGTTCAGCTGCGGCGGAAAGAATATTTGTTTATGTTTGGCATCTTTGACTCCTTTCGAGACGAATCAGGCTCCCTATTGTGGTTTCTAAGGAGCCCATTGGTCAGAAATGCTGGATTTTGCCGTGTCCTGGTCAAAGTCAAGAGGAGCCAGCTCGACTAGAAACAGCCGACGCGTATTGTAATTTTTTGGAAGCAACGTGTGTTTTCAATGGGCTTGGATATGTTTGCATATTGGAACCAAAACTTTTCTATTCCGCCTTGTGCTTTAAAGAATTCGTTGACTATGTCATCTGTATCTCTGCTGTTGTTTTTCACATGCGGTATGCGGTAAACAAGAAATCTGTTTGTCCTTATTTTATCAAAGTTTTTAGATCATATTGGTTGACTCATCCTGCATTTGTAGCCTACTGATATTTTTTGGTGCGAAGACGTTTCTGATCTAAATTTTCAGTTCTCAGTTCTCGATTTTCGTACAAATTACCGTTTTGCTAATCTCGATTTTCCGTTCTCGCTTTTGACAAAAACGCTAATTTAGTCACCCGTTAGTACCTACTTATACGGATTGGACATCCGCCTTTTGTTGACCAGTCAAGGAGGAGAACAAGAGTCGAGAATAGACTATCGAAGCAACTTCTCGATTCTGCAGAATCGCGAAGCTTTCCCTGTTCTCGATTCTGACAAAAATGCAAGAAGGTATAATTGGCTTCATCTCAATAGTTATAAAGAACAAAATCGGAGAATCGCGAGGAAATTGAGATCAAAAATGTACCTCATTATCGTAATTATTTACGTTTTCTGTTCCAGCTTTCAACCGGACTCTAAGAGAGATCTTAGACTTCCCTTCGTCTGTAAATTTCTACATGTTTCACGGTGGATCCTCATTTGGTTTCATGAATGGTGCAAATGCTCAGCTTCCTCCTTCCGAAATGCCAGGGAACTACCTGCCAGATGTCTCTAGTTACGGTAAGCAAGGTTTTCTGCCAAAAAAACTTCTTTGTCATCATGTTCAATTCAATCCAGTATACTTTTCTGAAAAATCTTTTGTGATGAAAACAGCAACTGGAATGATTTTATTACGCGCAGCCTAGTAGTTGGGCATTTGCAAAGTATATACACACACAAAGTATATACACGCCCAGCTAGGGAATGGTACTGTTCTTAAAGGACACCTGAATGAAGAGTACCAAGTATCATCCATCTGTATGACTTTACATTGCCTGCAGAAAACCCAGTCCAAATACGAAATAGTGTTTCCAAGCTATGATTTTTGCTCCATTTTGCATCTGTCCTTATTTCAGTACTGAACAGTTTTGAAAATGGACAAATGTCTCCAATCAACCCTTCTTCTGGAATATTTTTTAACCAGTTAAGCCCAAACGTATATCTAGAAGAAATTCCAATATGATCCGGCCAGCGCTGTACAAGATTTGAATGAATTGCGCTTTTTGTCTTGGAGTCTGCATGTGCAAACCGCCATAAACGGACATCCCTATTTTGAAAACGTCACGCTCAGGAGAAGAATGCTCTCCGTGGCCATGTTTGTAAATGCATTCTCCATGGTGTGTTCAAGTATGGTTTCATTGTTCAGGCGTCCTTTAATGTAAAAGCTAAAACGAAGCGTGAATACAAATCCTCGCTTAAAAATGCTCGTTTGAATGGCTTAGATGCACCCACTGACAAAACAAGAGCTGGGAGCTCATATGGCACTTGCAAGCCTGGTTCAGAGGATGAAAGTAGGAATTTGCCAATTCGTGGGTTTCTTCTGGATCGTTCATCGTCAAATCGACAGACTCCCTACGATGGCTTGGCATAACGTTCAGATCTTCGTTGTCAAAATTTTGCTCTTCGTTTGTTCAAGAAGTTTGTAAATCTATCCGTACTGCCTATTTATGGGCGCATTTTCCCCAAGGGGGGGGGGGGCTATAATCGTAAAGCTTTGGCACCTTCTGCGCTCCTTCTATACTATCTCGTTTTGGTCTCACTCATGTTCTGCGAAAGAAAGAAATCAAAAAGATGAGATCGTGTTATTTTAAACATGCAAAGCACTTGCTCCACTTCTCGAAATTATGTCATAACCGTAGGCTACATTGACGGAGAAGTTCAAAATTCAAGATGCAGGTGTTACACTTCTGAATGTTTCCTCGTCGCTTCCAAAAACCATGGACAACAGGGCCCAACCAGCGCACGACGTTATCCACTGCTTCCTTGCCAAAGATTGAAAATTAGTGCCTCTTATGTGTTTTATTTGTTTTCTTTCATTAACTCCTCATTTTAAAAATGATGGGTTACAAATAAATTACTTACTTGCTTATTTAATAAAGATAAAGAAACGCTTAACAAGAAATATAAAACGGCATTTGCACAATATATATAACAACAACAAAATATAAATTAACGCAAAAGAAGAAATACACAACAAAACACAAAAAAAAACAATAAATTTATTGAATTATCTGGCGCTTCGGACAGGAAGGCAGCTGGATGATGAACGAAGCTGTTCGCTTGTTTCGTTTAATTTGGCAGTTGGGTCCAAGACAGAAAACTTCGCCATGATTCGGTGGTTGCACATGCGGCGAGGAAGTTAAGAAAAAAACGGAGATATTTGAAGACAAATTATTGCATTCGACTGATGTCTTTCTTCCTGAGAATCGGGTACACACTAGCAAGGAACATCACAGAGGAGGAGCAAAAACTTGTGTATGTTAATATTAATATTATGTTTTGAATTTTTCTTTCTGTTTTGCAGATTACGATGCGCCGTTGACTGAAGCTGGGGACTATACTGAGAAGTACCAGATCATTCGTGATCTAATGCCACAGTATGGGGCCATTCAAACTGTGCTACCAGACATGCCCCTTGAATCTACCAAAGTTATCTACCCTGACTTGACCCCGATTGAATACCTGAGCTTTAGCGACCTGCTGTCGCAAGTAGTGAGTATCAGTAAAAAGAGGTGAAGCAATAGTAGAAATACTAGAATGAGGACTTGCGTGTAATATCAATAATAGTTCATAAAAAATGCCAAGTACGACCATGCACACAGCAGACGCCTAAGGTGTCAACAAAAATTCAGACCAATAAAATAAAAATACAAACTATTTTTTCCTCTTCAGTGCGTTTAAAACGCAAAAAACGACCTCGCGAAGTAAACTTTTATTTGTCGACTTTAGCGAAGAAAAAAAAACCATGAGCCTCCCCAACTGTACCCAATGAAGAAAAGGAAAGCTCTTGGAACTGTTTCTAGAATGTGGTAAAAAGACCCATTCGACAAAGCTCCGAGAATATCCAAACAGGCTTTATCCTTGCTCCAGTTTTTGTTTGTCTAGTCTAGTATCTCGAAAGAAAAGAAATTCAAACTTCTCATTAAAAATACTAAGCGAAAAGACAACTTAGACCTAGTCTGAACCAGTTGGGCAAATATTGAACAAATGCTACATTGGTCTTCTCTACCCAACCTCCGAAGAAGTGACAAGATAGTTATTTTTTTTGCAAGTGAATATATGTGATAGATGAGTACAGACGGTTATCTCTGGGTTGGGGCTTAAGGCCAAGAACAAATAATCAGATAGAACCTCCGTCTTTGGTCCCATGCAGCGATATGGATACCCCGACAAAACTGAGCGGAGCTAGAGGTATTTGCCCTAGCTTTGAGTTGATACCCGTCTACTTCCGCCTTCGCCGTTGCTCATCGCAGAGCAATAAGTGCAGGAGGCACGCTGACCCGCTCTGGAGCGCGTCCAGAGAACCAATTTACCCTTTGACTTTGAAAGTTTCTTCTATGCGGCTTCACAGCGATATAGCTACTTGGAGAGGTAAGGAAACGTAATGTGCCGAGTAGCTCCTAGCTTCTCCTCGTTTGCATCGGGCAGGGTACGAGGAAACATTGGATTCCGCATGGTCATTTTACAGAGATAGGGAGAAGGAGGTTCTATCTGACTATTTGTTCTTGTTAAGACCCAACCTCGGAACAGCTGACCAATTTGTAGTTTTCGGCGAGTCCTAGTTGTTAGGGGAAGGGCAATAAACCCTTGGGTCAGCAGTAGTTAGGCTCTTGAGATAGCGCCTCCAGTCAGAACATTCTGTCTAACGAGTCATGCGTGCTCCGCGCTTTTGAAGCCTTGAGACGGAGAAGTTTGTTGGTCGCGGGACCTGAAGGAATTTACCCGTTGCGCGTTGGCTTGCTTTTAAGGTGAATCAGAAGTTTCATTGCACGAATAAAATAATGGAATAATCCTCTATACTTATATCATAAAGCCGCGTTCAGAAGCATGCCTAGCCAAGCACAGATGCCTAGGCACGTGCCCAAACTTAGCCAGGCATCGAGTTCACAGGAAAAACCTTCTTGTATGCTACCTGACATACGTCCGTCCACTGCTCGAATATGGATGCCCGGTATGGAATGCTGGGATCACTCAAGAACAAAGCGACCTATTCGAAGTGTTTCAAAAGAGAGCCTGCAAAATAATCCTGGGATCCAACTACATCGACTACAAAAATAGCCTCACAACACTTCAGTTGGTCGCCCTTTCCGAAAGATGCCACCAGTTAGTAATGAACTTCAGAAGAAGTGCCTAGCAAGTGAGCAGCACCGCGATATTCTACCTGCTTTCGCTACTCCAAGAACTGGCAACCCAGCTACCCGGACATCCCAAAAAAACACAGGGGAACAAAAATTAATTGCCCCACCAACTCACTCATCCGACCGATACCTTAAATTGTGCCATACTTCGTGAAATTTTATAATCAGCTGCAGTGACATTTTGTAAATGTATCATAACTGTATATATAATTGAGTGTCTAAATTTGTTGACAATTCTACGCTATTTTTGTGAAAACACAAATATTAAGGAAATAAACATTGAATGATTGATTGATTGATTGAGTTCTGGAGCCTAGAACGTCTTGCTTGTCCCAAAATCTGTGCTTAGGCATGGGTATGGACGGTGATGCTAGACACGTGCCTAGGCATCCGTGTGAACGGGGTATAAACTCATCCTACATTTTCTTTACAGCCCTCGGACCTTATTCAAATCGATTCTCCGCTGGTTAGTATGGAGGATTTGCCGATTAATAGCAATAGCGGGCAAAGCTATGGCTATATTGTCTACCGCACCGTGGTAGATCTAGTGGATGGTTCAGTCTTGCAGATCGGCGGCCATATTAGGGATTTGGCGATCGTTTTGGTAGATGGCGTGCCAGTCACTCAGCCAATCCTGACAAGGGATGATTTGACGAATGTTTTCGGGTCATGGGTCAACAGGTAAGCCGTGGCTGATTTTCTATTTCTGGAATGCGGTGCAGATCCGACAAGACCCGTCTATGTCTAGAAAAAATACCTAGTTATGGGAAGTCTGCATTCAAGGTTCAAATATTATTATTATAATAATAATAACTCATGTATTTCGTTAAAGTTTAAAGGACACCTGAACAATGAAACCATACTTGAACACAACATGGAGAATGCATTTACAGACATGGCCACGGAGAGCATTCTTCTCCTGAGCGTGACGTTTTCAAAATAGGAATGTTCGTTTCTGGAGGTTTGCACATGCAGACTCCAAGACAAAAAACGCAATTCATTTCAAATCTTGTACAGCGCTGGCCGGATCGTATTGGAATTTCTTCTAGATATACGTTTGGGCTTAACTGGTTAAAAAATATTCCAGAAGAAGGGTTGATTGGAGACATTTCTTCATTTCTAAAATTGTTCGGTACTGAAATAAGGACAGATGCAAAATGGAGCAAAAATCCTAGCTTGGAAACACTATTTCGTATTTGGGTTGGGTTTTCTGCAGGCAATGTTAACGGAACTCATACAGATAGGGATGATACTTGGTACTCTTCATTCAGGTGTCCTTTAACTGAAAAGCCAACTTATTTTTGTGTCATTTAACTGATGAGTGCATTGTTTGGATTGCGTTAAGGGATTTTTTTTTTCACTATTTGCTCTAGTAGGCCTATGACGTTCAGAATATCTACGGCCGTCCTCACAACGCAATATTCTACTATGACGCAGAAAGTTTGAATCTCAGTACAAACGCGGCTTTTCAGTGGCCGGTGATCAGCTTGCGGAAGCTAGCTCACTGAGGAAACATTTATTTTTCGTAAATCGTTTTCGTCAAGTATACAACACAGGGACAAGCGCATAGAGGTGCCACAAATCCGACAAAGAAATTCCGCTATTTTGAAAATAGATATTCGTGAATTGCGGAGCAACGAAGTAACGCATTTTCATCGAGTCTTCAAGCCTCTTTAAAGGAATAAATGATCGGTAACTAGACTGTCCTATTTCGGCCCTTTTCGGCTAAACTTAAACAGCATTCACAGCTGCTAGCGGCGGATCGTCAATATAACACATTTAGGGGGTTCTTGTGATTGTTTGTTCTTGCTTAAAATCGGAGACCCGAACGTAGTACGGTATATTCTAGCCCCTCCCAAACTATACCGCACGGATTTTTACATTTTTCGTGTTCACTAGTTTTGACGTGTATAATGCTTCCGACAATTGGTCGTGGGAAGCTCATTCACAAGAAAAAACGGTTATGTAAATTTCTCTACGCATTCCTTCAGCACTAGCTGACTACGAATCATATTTGTTGGCGCTAAACGGGAAAGTCAGCTGAGATTTGTTCTAGCAATATTTCGGCCCTTCTTAGGGCAATAACTATTGAGATTTGATTATTGTGCTTGCTGAGTCAAGAACCCTGGAACAAACTCAATAATCAAATCAATCATTACGGTTCAGTATAACAACCTGTATGACAACAATAAATGATGTGTCAAAGGTTTCCTTACGTTTCTTACACCAAACCACTTAAATTGTAAATCCACCGGACATGTTGGCATTAACCTGACTATGCTTACTAACTTAACTTACAACTTTTGTCTCAGAACACTAGGAGCGTGTTCAACCTTCTAACAACAGTAATTATTAGTTACTATTTTCGTTCCAACGCGGTGAAAAGTTAGTACGCTGACCGTTCCAACCTTCTGGAAATAGTAACTATTTGCTTACCACGCTCGGGAGCGTAGTAAGCGTGGTAACTACGAATCTGTGTATGTTATTGGCCGGATTTGCCCGTGGCACGATATTTCGATGAAAATAGAAAATGTGTTCCAGCCTTGACGCCAAAAAGCCAGAATTCGTGACGTCATGCGTAGTAGCTACGGTAAGTAGGGCGGAACACGCTCTAGATGGCACGGTAAATACGAAAAGGCGCGGAGAATTCAAATTAGTAGCAACGGGATATGTAGAAGAAGATCTGAAGAAAAGACCAAACAGGGCCAAATTCGCCGATGATCTCTCTTCGCCCGTCTTCCGTCAAATAGCCACAGCAAAGGACGAGCTTAAGCTAGCCTTTGACGAGCTAACAAGGGAGGCCCAGCTTGCCAAGATGGAGATCAGTGAGGAAAAAAGCGTCGTCCTGCGGATAAATTTCCTCAAGAAACATGTTGAAGAAACAGAAGCGGAAGTGGGCCTTAAACCAGTCGAGTCTGCTAAGATTCTTGGAGTCGTCATCGATAAAAATCTGAAATGGGATTCCCAAGTCGATAAAATAGTCAGTAAAGGAGCTGGATTGCTGAGATCATTCGCTCACTTGAAGCGATTTGGTTTTTCCACCCAGGTACTGACTAACGTTTTAAAGACCTACATCCTACCTGCCCTAGAATATGGGTGCCAGGTCTGGCATCCAGGACTAACTAAAGCACAGGAAAAGAGGATTGAGAAAATACAAAAACGGGCTTGCCGGATCATTCTCGGACAAAATCACACCTCGTACGAGAACAGTCTTCGCACACTCGGGCTCAAGGCACTATCCGAACGAAGGCATGAAGCAGTTATGAGGTTTGGGAACCAGTGTCTTGCTTCCGAAAGGCACAGGCAGATCCTACCCGACTTTGCGGCACCTACGGTCGATGGTCCTGTGACTAGAAGTAAAGCAGCCCCAAAAGTCACCCTAAAGCAACCACCTGCAAACTCCAGCGAGCGATACAACTTATCTTTTGTCCCCTACTTTGTTCAGCACTACAATGCCAGATAAAGTGCGTCTTATTTTTGGGTGTGTGCTCATTTTAACTGGTTTTTTTTTAATATGTCTTGACAATGCCACTGCTATTTTGTTAAATATTATGGCTAATTATAATGATTGATTGATTGATTGATTAGGCTAATGAATAAATATGACTGAAGCCCTTCAGGTGGTTCGATATGTCTTGAAGCAAGACAGCTAATAAGATATGTCTTTCTTTACATCACTCATTCTCTTTAGCGACTCAACTTTAACCATCTCTGTCGGAGCGAAAACTGGAGCAACTTTGGAAATTATCGTTGAGAATTTAGCACGCGTCAACTACGGAGTGCTAGAGGATTATAACCAGAAGAAAGGGTTATTCGAAGGTCCAGTAACGCTAGATGGTCTTGAGCTCAGTTCATGGGAGGTCATCCCCTTGGAGTTCAAGTCGAATTGGGTTAAAGGGTAAGAAGGAAGCATGTGTTTCTTATTCTGAGAAGATTTGCAATGCCTTTTTTGCGGGATATTTCGAATCGAAAATCCAGAGAAGAAGTAACTAATCTTATCGACCTTTAACTTTAATCACCGCGACGCGAATTGCGTTTTTTTCAACTCGTTTTGTCTTACCTTCCGAGTTCTGCTGTAGCCTACAAGTAATCAGAGCAAAGTAACACTAGGGAGTAGCGCCAAGACCTGTGCTTTACATGCATCGGAAACGGGCCTCACTCGTAGCGCCGCCCACTATAATACGCTCTGGACATTCAAAGCGAGACAAACCTGTGGGTGTAACCGTATTCGGAAATTTTGAGTTATCGGCGCCAGCGCTGGTGTATGATTAAGTTTCAGTAGGGAAGTAATCTGTCGCTAGTGATGCTGTTGTACTGTTGTTACTGTTCAGTGTGTGTCACTTTTTTCAAGTCTTGACGCTTCAAGTTCAAAATACGCTCGGGGCATTCAAAGCGAGACAAACCTGTGGGTTTTGCCGTATTCGGAATATTGAGTTATCGGCGCCAGCGCTGGTGTATGATTAAGTTTCAGTAGGGAAGTAATCTGTCGCTAGTGATGCTGTTATAGTGTTGTTACTATTCAGTGTGTGTCACTTTTTTCAAGTCTTGACGCTTCAAGTTCAAAATACGCTCGGGGCATTCAAAGCGAGACAAACCTGTGGGTTTTGCCGTATTCGGAATATTGAGTTATCGGCGCCAGCGCTGGTGTATGATTAAGTTTCAGTAGGGAAGTAATCTGTCGCTAGTGATGCTGTTATAGTGTTGTTACTATTCAGTGTGTGTCACTTTTTTCAAGTCTTGACGCTTCAAGTTCAAAATACGCTCGGGGCATTCAAAGAGAGACAAACCTGTGGGTTTTGCCGTATTCGGAATATTGAGTTATCGGCGCCAGCGCTGGTGTATGATTAAGTTTCAGTAGGGAAGTAATCTGTCGCTAGTGGTGCTAGTGTTGTTACTATTCAGTGTGTGTCACTTTTTATGGCACTTGCCCTTCGGCCAAGTGCCATATAGCGATCGCAATTTCTGTCCGTCCGTCGGTCGGTCGGTCGGTCTGTCGGTCTGTCGGTCCGTCGGTCTGTCGGTCTGTCGGTCCGGGTTTTGCTAGTTCGGGTACTTCCAGATAAGCTAGGACGATGAAACTTGGCAAGCATATCAGGGACCGGACCAGATTAAATTATAAATAGTCGCTTCCCCGATCCGATCACCTGAGGGGGAGTGGAGGGAAGGGGAATCCGGAAAAAATAGGAAAAATGACTTATTTTTAACTTACGAACGGGTGATCGGATCTTAATGAAACTTGATATATGGAAGGACCACTTGTCTCAGACTTTCCATTTTAAATCCAGACCGGATCCGGTGACATGGGGGGTAGTTGGAGGGGGAAACCGGAAATCTTGAAAATCGCTTAGAATGGAGAGATCTGGATGAAAGTTGGTGGAAAGAACAAGCACAAGTCCTAGATACGGGATTGACATAACTGGACCGGATCCGCTCACTTTGGGGGAGTTGGGGGGGGGATCCGGATTTCTAGTGATCCCGCGAGTTCAGTGCTTCCTGGTGTGCTAGGACGATGAAAATTGGCAGGCATGTCAGGGACACGAACAGATTGACTTGATAATAGCCGTTTCTCCAATCCGACCATCCGGGGGGGGGGCTGGAGGGAGGGGAATCCGGAAAAATGAGGTATTTTTAACTTACGAACGGGTGATCGGATCTTAATGAAACTTGATATATAGAAGTACCTCGTGTCTCAGACCTCCCATTTAAAATCCAGACCGGATTCGGTGACATTGGGGGTAGTTGGAGGGGGAAACCGGAAATCTTGAAGATCGCTTAGAGTGGAGAGATCTGGATGAAAGTTGGTGGAAAGAACATGCACAAGTCCTAGATACGGGATTGACATAACCGGACCGGATCCGCTCGCTTTGGGGGAGTTAGGGGGGGGATCCGGATTTCTAGTGATCCCGCGAGTTCGGTGCTTCCTGATGTGCTAGGACGATGAAAATTGGCAGGCATGTCAGGGACCCGAACAGATTGACTTGATAATAGTCGTTTCCCGGATCCGACCATCACAGTGGGGGGGGGATCCGAATTTCTTCCCGCGAGTTCGGTACTTCCTGATGCGCTAAGACGATGAAACTTGACAGGCGTGTATGGGACCCGAACAGGTTGACTTGAGAATTGTCGTTTCCCGGATCCGACCATCTGGGGGTGGGGGTGGAGAGAGGGGAAACCGAAAAGTGAGGTATTTTTAACTTGCGGACGGGTGATCGGATCTTGATGAAACTTGACGTATAGAAAGATCTTGTGTCTCAGACGCCCCATTTTAAATCCGAACCGGATCCGGTGATATTGGGGGGAGTCGGACGGGGGAACCGGAAATCTTGGGAAACGCTTAGAGTGGAGGGTTTGGGATGAAAGTTGGTGGGAAGAGCAAGTGAATAGCATAACCGAAATGGATCCGGTCACTGTGGGGGAGTTGGAGGGGATCCGAGTTTGTAGTAATCCCACGAGTTCGGTACTTCCTGATGTGCAAGGACAGTAAACTTGGCATGCTTGTCAGGTACCCGAACTATTGACTTGAGAATGTCGTTTCACCGATCCGACCGTCGAGGGGGAGTGTACAAAAGGGGAATCCGGAAACCAGTGGCAAGCTCAGCTATTGAACGGGTTATCGGATTTAACCGAAACTTGATATTTAGAAAGGTCTCGTGCCTCAGACATCCCATTTTAAATCCGGACCAGATCCGGTGACTTTGGGAGGAGTTGGAGGGGCGAACCGGAAATCTTTGTAATCGCTTAGAGTGGAGGGATCGGGATGAAACTTGGTGGGAAGAACAAGCATAAGTTCTAAATATGTCATCTAGAGCTTTCAGACTGAATGAACCTAGATATCCTAATTCTAGGTCCGAACCGCATTTTTGAATGGCGGGGTGTTTATTGTGAAGTTCTCTTCTACTTTCTCGTACCACTACTCGTAACAAGTGCCATATGAGCTCGTAGCTCTTGTTCAAGTCTTGACGCTTCAAGTTCAAAATATGGTGTCACTTGCCACGGAAACGGGCTCTGTACATACTGTCGTCATACAACGTCTCTAGTGTTTTAATAAGAAGGGGCTATTACCGTAGCCTGATGATTTTCCCGATGAAAATTTTTTCGAGAATTGGTCTATGGAGTTGTACGAAAAAGTAGCATGCAGTAGTAACTGTTGCCACTGCATAGCAAACTGGATGCTACTACAGCAAGATTGAATGCATACGGGTACTACTACTTAAGATTAACCCAGTCGGAGGCATGTTAGATCAAAGTATTCCATACTACTACATATCAATACATGGAACGTTTTCGTACAACTACCATACAACTACACAGTCAAAGAATATTTCATCAGGTTCAGCCGCTAAAATTCGAAAGAAATGCGCTAAGACTGTTTCTCCAATTTAGGCAGGGTTTTGAAGACTTTGAAACCCTTGGCAAAATATAATAACTCCATTAATCTGTCGTTTATGATCAGCATACTCACCTGCACCTTACAGGTTGCGTATGCATTCGTTTCATTATAAAAAAGATAATAACACGCTGAAGAGAAATTTTGGAAGGTTTCACACTAGTTTCGTAGTGAAAGTTTCCACTTTTTAGTGTGTCGCGTTTTTCAGTGCTGCGAATTGCTCTTTAATTACCGAGAGAAAGCACGAGATACTGCCATTGAGCAAGCAGTTAGTGACTATTATGATAAACAAGAATTCAGCTCCCGCACCTACCTAGTCGGGCAAGTAATTCAGCCGTCAAGCAGGGATGGGCCAATCCGAATCCGGATTCGGATTCGAATCCAGGATTCGTCCTTTTGGCCGGATTCGAATCTTCTGCTTGTCGGGCTGGATTCGAATCCAGGATTCGTCCTTTTTGCCGGATTCGAATCTTCTTCTTGTCAGGCTGGATTCGGATTCGGATTCCAAACCCTCAATCTTAACGAATCCGCTCAAATTTTTAGTCTTGATCCATATATTTTCCGTTTTCTAATTTTTACACAATGGGCTTAGGCAATCCAACTTTTTTATCACCATCACCGACCATCATCAGTAATCTGTCACGTTATCCAATTACCTTAGACATCAGTGATTTTTGTCACTTCTAAATTTTAAACTATAACCTACGAATATGATTTGATGTGTGTTAAGGTCTGGTTCGAATCCGGATCCGACTCCGGATTCGAATCCTAAGCATGAAATGGTGGATTCGGAATCGGATTCGTACCTAGCCCAGGATTCGGATTCGAATCCTTTCATGGTCGGATTCGCCCATCTCTGCCACCAAGACAGAAGAGAGAAAAGTTGGACCGAACTAGTATTGTGCAGTTATCAGTCGCGATAATATAGTTTGCGATATAAAGGCTTTGCATAGGCCGAGGCTATGATGTAAAACATTGTTTTCGTTACTTCCACCCACCTCAATAGTAACACGGGTTACTAAGCTGGAAGTTTGTGGACGACATGACATTACTTGAAAGGTGCAGAAGGAACATAAAGAGTACCGCAATGGAAATACTTGACGATATCGCTGCCGAAGCAGCCGAGTCGAAAATGAAAGTTAATTCACAGAAATATAATATCATGACCATAAGTTTTCTTAAATCAAAGCCATCGTTCACTACTCCAGTACCAACTGAAATATTTACAACAAAGACCAAACTTTTGGGGATCACACTGACGAATGATCTGAAGTGGGAGGCTCACATTTGTTCCATTATTAAACAAGCCAATGCGCCTCTGTCTCTCCTAAAATTGTTTTCCAAATTTTCGTGCCCTAAATCACATGTTCTCCGCCTTTACGTTACTTTCATCCGTCCGCTACTTGAGTATGCTTGTCCAGTTTGGCACTTTGGCCTGACAGTAGATCAGTCTGATAGGCTTGAAACTATTCAGAAGAGAGCCTTGAGAATCATCTACTGCCAGGGCAAAGTGCCTTATATCCTCCTCCTCAAAGAATTTCGCCTCCCTACTTTAGCAGCCCGACGTCTTACTCTTTGTACTAGTTTCGGGAACAGTCTGCGTACCCGCTCAGGTTTTGAGCACCTATTTCCTACCCCATATTGCCCGCCAAAACCTCGACTACCTCGAGCTGTAGCACAAAAAGTTCCGGTTCTTAACCCTGTTTGTACAAGAACCGATCGCTACAGAAAGAGCTTTGTACCATCTTTTGTTGAAGTTTTGAACAATTGATCAATGATTTCCCTTTAATGTTTTAATTGTCTAGGGTGTTTTTATTCTGTTTGATCATTTTTTGACTATTGCTTTATTATGTACAACCGCCTTATTAAATGTTTTGTAATTATGATGTACCTGACGAAAACGACAAGTTCGGCAATCCAATGCTGTGAAAGTTTCGTTTTACATTAGTATCAGTATCAGTATCAGAAATGATATTCCCTACCGTTAGGTGTCATATAAGGACAGGACCCGGTTCAGTGTAGCATGTATAGTTTATATACAAACCGATCGATTCAGTTCAGTTCAAATGTGTTCGCAATAATATAAACCCATAGCAATTATAACGGTGGTACGTTGACAATACACTGTAAAATGAACAAGAAATAGCACAATCAACCGAAACCTTTGAACACATTACACTCGGCTTTGTATCCAAGCAATTTGTCTGAAGTTTGAGTTAACGTAGTCCCAAGACTCATTCAATGACTCAAAAGTTAATGCTAGAGAATTGGTCTAGCGCGCTGATTACTCATGTTACGTTAGGGGCTTTAGTTCTATTTTAACGTGTTGTTGCCTAAAAAATTTCTTCTGTCCGACAGATTAGCTGGCTGGTCCCCCCTCGTCGATCAAGCTGCCTCATCCGTTTCAGCTCCGATTGCCCTCAAAATGACCCTCGAAATCCCCGACTCCCCAGCGGACACCTGGCTGGATATGTCAGGCTGGGCAAAGGGCATCGTCTTCGTGAATGGGTTCAACCTAGGTCGCTACTGGGATATGGGCCCGACTAAGACGATGTATGTGCCCGCTCCTCTATTGCAGCAAGGCTCCAATGAGGTAAGTTTAAAATCTTTGATTCACGTGGGCCGAGAAGGTGGGAGACACCATCGGTGGGTCGTATTTTTACGAACACACAGTTACCTTTTTTTTCTTCAAAATTCTCACGGTAGCCAAAACGTACTGACAAAGTGATTGGTCGAATAATATTACTTACTAATTCAATGATTATTATGAATTATCCACAAATTACTTGAACACAATTCACTCTTGAAAGCATGGTTGCCATTGCTCATTAACTATTCATTGATCTTCCGGCGGAGGTCAAAAGAGTTACTAAAACCTTCGAGAAGATCGAGTGGGGTGCAAGAGGATTAAAACAACTAAGTATATCACCATGTGAAACGTTTAGATATGTCGGAAGAAGAAACCATCGGCCAGTTCGACATTTTTTTGTCTCGGAAGCTGAATATTATTTAGCTCAATTTCAGAATCTTCAAGAAATCACTATTACGAATTTAGTGTAATTTACGCCATTTTTTTATTGTGAGCTAGTTTACATCCCTCCTTCTTTGGACTTCCGGGAATTAACAAGAAAAAGCAGAAAACAAAATACTAAAAGAAAATAATTAGTTTGATTTTTCTACACATTTTCCATATGCCTGCTAAAATAAAAACATTTTGTTAGATCCATAGTCAAACTATGATCCCAGAATCCCCATGTCGGGCCCTTCCGACCCGCGCCACCATGATAAAGTGGAAATAAAATACAATGCTGAAATAAGGCTGTTACCTCTCTTACTTGTGTATGGCGTGACTACACCACTACTAAGAATAATTTAACTACAAATTTATACCAGAAATTAAAAAAAAAAAAATGTTGGTGGTACCGAAAACATGTCGCCCAGACGCGTTTTATCTACGGCATTTTTTAATTTTGTTCGCCGTCTTTGCACAGACTACATGGTCATAGTACGAACACAGGATCAGGATTTCCCGGCCGGATTTCCTGCACTGTCATCATCAAGTTGAACAAATTCAACTTTTTCATATGGAAGTGATGATGGTGCCGGAAATCCGGGCAGGAATTCCAGTCCAGGAGCGCCCGATCCTGATCGTGTGTTCGCACTATCAGAGAGGGTTCCATGGGCGGCCGGCAGCCACTCCTTTCCCAAGGTCTGACATCTCAAACGCTCAAACCTACGGTCTCAACCCAGTGTCGAACACAATGGTCTCCCACGGGACAAGCTTCCGACTAGGGTCAGTATTAAAGGAACAGTAAACTTGACTACGCAACTTTCGGCCATCGAATCGCCCGGGGGGGCTTAGATAAATATACAGGGTCTTATTGTCGACAGCCCCCCCCCCCCCTTCTTTGTTATCTCGAACCCCCTCCTTTGTGTTCCCAAAGCTAGCTGGCAGGCCCTTGCCCCTTAATGCACTGTAATTATGCACTTATGTACTGTAAAAGTTCGCCTTTTTACGTGTAGACTACAGACAAACGACCTCCCCGACAAGACGGCCTGGGTTTGATTCCTAGTCGCGGCACACATACCTTTTGCTTTTTTTCTTCTAACTTAAAATTCGAATTCTCGGAAACTGCCCGGAAACTGCAATGGTCGTAACGAGAATTTGTCTTACTCTCAATATCGACTCAGGGTACGTTCTTGATATGTTAGCTAGCTCCCGAGTCAAGTTTGAGTCAAGTTTTCTGTTCCTTTAAGGTCCGTAGTTGACTTCCGCGAATCAACGCGGCTTTGAAACTCTCGTTTTCTTGCTAGACAAAAGACAAGCAACTTCAAGTTGGACAAACTACATTTGGGAACGAAAGCAGTACAAGAAGCCGTTTCGCGGCATAATTGCGGTATGCGGCATACTCAAATTTGTATGCGGCATTTTCCTCAGAATCGCGGCATTTTTCGCGGCATAAGTGGCAACACTGGTCTGACGGACGGCAACTCTTAAAGAAATTCGTACGACGATCTCTTATTCCTTCTCTATACTTCCTTTCACCTTTTCTTGCTTGTTCTTTGACTTAGCTCTTCTCTTTTCTTATCTTATGTGTCTGTCTTTTCTTTCTCTAGATTGTCATCTTTGAACAGTACGCTGCTTCGGACAGATTGACATTCACAGACACCCCAAGACTTGGCTTCTACACACCTGCTTAGGACTGCCAAACTATTTGCATACCGTTGATTTAATTTTGTGACCCCAGACTAGTTCTAGTTCATGTTCTAATACAAGAGGAAGTACAAAAGGAGCCAATTTGATAGTGAGGGGAACTTAATGGTCGGCGTGTGGGGTCAGTGCCGTCTTTACCGTTAGGCCGGTGCTGGGGGGCCAGGGGAAATGGGAGGCCAAGCAGCCGGTGTACATTGTTAAGAAATCTGGCTACTGCTGCCAGCCGTATTCCTGTGTTCATTACGATCCAGGCATGACCAGCGTGCAACGTCCTCGTTTACGTAGATAAATATTCCTTGAGCCCAAGCTGACTTTGAAACATATATTCATATTTATTACCTTAAATTACCTTAAATCGCACTGGCCGGCGAATAAGGTTGGGTGAACATCCTGTAGATTCGCCGGTTGAGTGATGGAGGTGGAAGTGCGTTGTCTGGTTCCGTTGAGTAGATCCACTGGCCTCCCAGTGTAGTTTCCACTCCATCGCTGCCCAGTCTCGGTCAATTGCTTTTTTGAAGTTGTCAACAGTTTTGGACTGAACTGTTTCTTCACTAAGGGAATTCCACAGTGGAACAGCACGAGTTGAGAAGAAGTTGGAACGTTCTCTCCGTGAGCTTCTTTGCTGCTGGAGCTTCTTGGTGTGGCCCCGGGTGTGGCTAGAGAGCGACTTATTAAAAATCCCTGGTGTGACACCATTCTCCAGCAGCTTGTGGGTTAGGATTGCATCTCCGCGCTTCCTCCTGTACGTCAGGGTTGGCAGCTTGAGTTTCTTGAGGCGTTCAGGGTATGAGAGGTTCTTACATTTGGTTGGTAGCTTTGTAGCCCTCCGCTGAACGCTCTCAAGGATCTTCTTGTCCATGACATAGTGAGGAACGGCAAGAGAGACTCCGTACTCAAGTTGTGGTCTGACCAATCCTGTATATAGCTTCCTGATTGTCCTGGGAGATCTACTGGTGATATTACGTCTGATGAGACCAAGGGACCTGTTGCCTTTGGCAGCTAGGTATTTGCTGTGACTATGGAATTTCATTTTGTCGTCAACAATGACCCCAAGGTCTCTTTCTTCGGTGACAGTTTCCAAAGTTATGAGCTTCCCAGTACGATCTGTCATTGTATATGTCATTCCTGGGTTCTTAGGGCCAAGATGTAGGACTTTGCACTTTTCAGCATTAAACTCGAGGGACCAGGAAGAGGACCAGTTGTTGAGGGTGTGCAGATCTGCCTGCAGAGCTGTGCACTGTTGGTTGTTTGCGACTGGGCCAAACAATTTCGAGTCGTCTGCAAACAGTTTAAGGTAATTTTGCACTGACTGGGCTGAGTCATTGATGAATATATTGAAGAGGGCATTATTTGAAAATATGTCCTCGTGTACGTTACCAAAATTATGCTCAGACGTGACCATATTGTGGCTTGACCAAGAATCGTGTTGGCTAATGGGCGGGTGTTTTTACATTTTTGACTCAGGAAAAGGGGCCACAAACCCATGGATGGCCTAGGATCCACCAAAAGCTAAAGACGGCACTGTGTTGGTTACCTATATGATGCTCGTAAAACTGTTCATCCCTCTGTTCGGGCCAGCCGTCTGCTCATCCGATCCGTTCGCCCGCATGAACGACTTTGAGAAAGATTCTTGCATTTTCTTTTTCGAAATAGTAGGCTACGGAGAACGTGACGTAAAACAAAATGTTTAGAAAAGGCATGCGATTTTAGAAAGAAAAGAAAAAAAGTAAAGATTAGTTGATTTTCGAGGCTAAAAGCTGCTTTGTCTTTCTTGTAAACAAAATGTTGCAATCCTAGAATTTCTGAACACATAAATATCTTCTGAGTAAACTCAGTTGAACTAGGTGACATAAGGTGCTTTACTGAAATTTCCCTAATTCAATTAGTAAAAAAAAAAAAACATAACGGGCAAGCCGATTGGTTGTTTTCACGTCATGCGAAAAATCTACATGTACGGCAGTTAAACCGACGTCTTGTCACATACATTCACAGTAAAATCATATAGCTAATAAAATACAAATAAATACAATGTTCGAATGAACTCCGAGTTATATAAACGAACAAACGAGGGGACGACAAACTCTGATCATACCTTGTTCGCAAGGCCACAACCTGCCCGAAACGAGGCTCAGCAGCTTGACGAGGTAAACGTATTCGGGAGGGGGAAATATGGGGGGGGGGGGGGCAGGATATGGATTTTGAATTATTGTTTTACCGAATTTCATACAAAGTTGTTGTCGTCGGCATGAAAGGGTGTTTAATTTGAACTGAGTTAGAAGCTGAATGCAAGGGACATTTGGAGCTTAGGTATTACAAGCAAAATTACCTTCAGGTGGACTTCAAAGGGTAATCTGCCCAGTAGTACCCAGCGTCTTTAGAGGTCATCTACCCAACTGTTTCTCTGTCCTTTCGCAGAAAGATCTCAAAGAAACTGCTCCTTTTTCCTTTGCGTCCCTGGTATGCGATTCTATCGTGAGGCGGAACGTCACATACAAAAAATCGTATTACGTAGACAGGGTCATATGCAGGTGAGTTAGGGCGTTCGACCCCCCCCCCTCCAAACATGCAAAAATAATCGTTTTTAGGGCTTTAACCTCTGATTTATGTTTTTTCTCACTGTTGGATATGGATTAGGTCCGATCCGCGGGTAGACCCTCCCCCCCAAATGAATTCCTGGATCCCGACCTGCACAGGCACAACACAACCCAGCAGAACGATGTTTTGACTTCCGAGTTCCGACGTGTCAGCTTCAGCTACGGGTTTTGGCCTCTACCATTGCAAACTCTTATCTTGTCTAACCAACCGCCAGTCAGCTTTAGAGTTGGTTACTCTCAAGAATAGAGGAAGTGTATCAATTGACAAGAATGCCAACAAGAGTTTCTTCGGGATACTGTGGTGGTGAAGATCGACAATCGCACGTGTTACACTAACAAAATACTGCATATAGGCGCTCGACCCTTTCTTCAGCATTGAGTTTTTGTCTCGGGCTTAGTAACTAAGCCTTCGTTCAGATGTCCGCCGGACAGTTAGGATTCTTCCTCTGGTCCCGAATAATACCACTTTATCTCTGTGTCAGTACCTACAAATCAAATGCTGCCAAACTGCCAGATTCCAGTATTCTGAGTTAACTTGTAATGAGAAGAAGAGTGGTGTTGACTGTTTTGTCTGTCGTAGCGACTTTATATGGCTTAGTCAGTGTTTTGTTACTTGGGGTCATTTAGTCGTTGCATAGTGCAGAGCCTCCGATTCTTGCAAAGTTTATCCGAGTTTTAGATCTCGCTTCCAAGCGACGGCCTTATCAAGCCGCCATCTGCAGGGGCGTCACTAGCCTTTTACCTTTGGGGGGACGTCCAGTTTGTAAACTAACTAAAATTTGCCTACTGACTAAAATATTTGAAACTTATGCAGCTTTGTACGAATGAAATCTCCGGTGACAAATATTATGGGCTGTGCGTAGTCAGGGGCGGATCCAGGGGGGGGGGGCGAGGGGGGCGATCGCCCTCCCTAGACGGACTAAAAAGTATCGTTTTAATGCTGTTTTAGAGCAAGCGCAGATGAATTTGCAGATACGTGGAACTGCTTTGTCGTTAAAATGTGGAATTGGTGGTACAGAATATGGGCTTATTAGATGTAATTTCGAAAAATCTCTCGCGAGCATTTCTCAAGTGAATGCAGGGGCTTTGCCGGCCTTTACAGTTCTTTGCGTTCCTTTTCGTGGTTCTGGAAAAATAACTCACCGTCATCAGTCGTAACTCCTCCCCAACGTTTCTTTGTCGGTTGGAACCGTCGACCTCAAGCTCTGCAACGTACTCAAGGACCCCGATTCAGTCGTTGCATCGTGGGTCTATTAAAAGTTCTGAGTCATCCAACCGGATTATCCCGACCAACTATGAAGTGTACACACCGGACGGAAAGGTATCCACGGGACTTGTCCCAACTTCTAGTGGGTTCTTCCTGAACGGAAAGCTGATCCGGATTTTATCCGGTGCCGTGCATTATTTCCGGATTCATCCTCTATACTGGAGGAGCACATTGAAGAAAGTTCGAGCAGCTGGGTTGAACACGGTTGAAACGTATGTAGATCTGTTTCACGTATTTTCGTTACGTCCTTAAAGCACAATGGGCACTAATTATGCTTTAGTTTTAATAAAATGCTTCACACATACAAATTGCTTGAAAAATAAGCCGTTTTCTTGTTATTGCTTGTCATTGACTCTTCGGCGTATCGGCGGAGACGGTTTCAGAGCATGGTATTGCAAGGCGCGGAATTTCAAAAACTCTCGGCCATGTACGAAAATCAATCATTTTGTAGAGCTGAGTGTTGAGAGTGCCATGACTGCTAAAATAAACCGTCTCTGTAGCTGGCAGATTGCTCTAATGTTATCTGATGAACCTTTCTGTTGTTTGTAATACCAAAGAAAAGTTTTGTTTTCTGGATGTAAAGTTACAAAACTGCAAAAAATGTACAAATTTAACCGACCTACTTGCAGCTGATTCCAGAGCTTACAAGGAATTCTCAGTTGACACTAATATGAATATTTGTCAACAATACAATATCCAGAGTACATAATAACAACGAACGGATAAGAAAAAAGAAACTCCGCCTATATTTGTCGAAGCTAGTAAATCGGAGTATGGCAGTCAGCAAAAACGCCGTAACGATAGGTTATTTTAGCGAAAATAAGGGGGTGGTAATGTGGCATCATGATTGTTTGATCCGCCCATTGAACTTTAATCTGCGTTATATGTGTTTCCTATGGGAATACAAGGGCAAGGGCGTTACGACTGCTTATTCTTAGTTCGAGGACCAATGCCGTCTGTCTGTTAATTTAATAGCTTTTTACAGTATAATGGGCGTCAAACTGTACTCGTGTACTTCAAGTAGTAGCCTACTAAGACGACTTTTTCTGATCTTTATAAGCTCGAAAAATTGCATCAGCGTGGCAACACCGAACGCTGCATTGAAAACAACCTTTTCACCACTATTTTAACAGGCATGTATATTAAGTCCGGTCTTCACCTCCCGGAACTTCCGGAATCTGGGCTTCCAGATTATTCTTTGACGTCTTCTGTAATTTGCATCTGGAATATGAACCGGTCCGAAAGTACCTATATCAAAATAATCCGGAAAAAGGGGCTTTTGAACTTCCAGATTTCCGGAATTTTTAAGTATCGCAGAAGAAATTAAAAAAAAAAATCTCGTAAAGTCTGGGAACCCAGATTCCGGAAGGTGAAGACTCACCTTTAAGACGTAAAAATTGCGTATAGCGCTGTTCAGCTTATTAGACCTGTTTGAACAATGCTTTTGAGGCACCAGGACTTCAGAATTGTTTAACAAACTCACTCAAGTCCTAGAAGTCTGAGCGATGTTCGCTGACCAACGTACCATTACAACTCATCCTTTAAGACGACTGCGTCGCTGTTGGATACACCCGGCTGTAAAGTGGTACCTCGAGAAATCCGGGGGAAAACCCGGGAAGCTTACACTTCAATGTTTAGCTAAAAACGCAATCAAGTTCAAAAGTCGGAACCTTGATCTTTGACCGTCAGAAGTTTTGACGTTCAATCAAAGACGTTGAAAAATGTGTTAATTGTTTTCAGGCACTTCTATGTTCCCGGCTGACGGCTCTTAGAAGGGGGGGGTGTAGGGGCCTCTTCAAAGGGGGGATCTGCTTGTTGGTAGCGTCCAGAAAAGAAGTAGGAACGGCTCCAGGGAATCGCAGGGGTCGCACCGTCTACGTACAGTAGGAGTATGCTTCTACCGTAGCAGTGCATTAGCGCCACCGGTATTTTCGCCACTCTAGGTGTTAACCCATATCCTAATGACGCGCTGAACCTTGCGTAGTTACCTGAAGGCCTAGTGGGACTAGTAACCTAGGATTTTTCCGCCACTCTCATAACTCACTGAATAGCCCAATTAGCCTAGCCATTCAAGCAGTAAAATCGTATGTTTTTGTCACGGCCTTGCCAGAAAATTTCTTGAAGATGAGCATATAATTTATATTTAATAGCAACACATCGTTAAAATGCAAAGTGTCGAGTCCAAGTGTACTAGATGAGACACTGGCCTGAGAAAGGTTACTTTAGTCGTTCACCTTTCGAAGGCGCTTTTAAAACAAAGTTCGTCAAACTAGAGTGAAAATACACCAAAAAAAATAGCTTAATGTTGTATTTTCTTTGCAGCTCGTAGTTTTGTTAACTTCCATCCTATTAGTTAGACGAGAAGTCAGAGTGAGATCAAGTATCAAATCAGCAGTGTTTCTTTTTATACTTTTCCTAAGTTAATCCTTGTAGTAGCAAGGAGTGGCGCAAAATCCTTCTGAGATTTTTTTCGCTAATCCCACCACTTATCTGTAATCTGTTTGTGCCCTTCTTTACCTGTTGCGTTACCTGCAGTGGCGAAAAATACCCAGTGGCGAAAAATCACGGTGGCGCTAAAGCACGTATCTCGCTTCTACACAGTTAGAAGTTTCATAGATAATAAAAGGATGCGCGGTTAACGTGCTTAGGACGTTAGCTGTTGTGCTTTTCAAATTGAAAAGTTATGCATACAAGAAGACAAGAAGAACCGAAACATCGCCGGAAAACAACTGCCGACTTTTTTGTTTGTCGTCGTGATATCGAAAGTCAGCAGATGCTTTTCGGCGGTTTTTCGGCTCTTCCTGGCATTGCTTGTTCTGTTATGCGTAACGCTTAAGACGTAACTTCTGCAAAATCATACCCCAAGTGTTATCTGTTATGAAACTTCTGACAGTGTATCGGGGGTATTTTAGTGAGCGTTTCCATCTACGATCGTGTACCTAAACTGTTTCCGAGTCAAAATACGGATGGTCTCCTAGAAAATAAGAATGTGTGTTTTTTTTTTTTTTTATGTCAAATTTAGCCGTCAGTGTAAACAACCGTTCGAAGTAACAATCTCTACTGTCTATGCTGTTTAATAGTGTTGGTATACTGTATATAATATTACAGGTACGTGGCATGGAACCTGCATGAGCCCAGGTCAGGCAAGTTTGACTTCGGCCTGGGGGGAAACGACATGTCCCTGTTTCTTGACCTTGCTTCCTATGTAAAGATGGCCCAAGAGGAGGACCTGTTTGTGATTTTGAGACCTGGACCCTACATCTGCTCTGAGTGGGACTTCGGGGGCTTACCCAGGTATGTTCTAGCCAGTCACTAATGGATTGCCAGACTATGATAATCCGAGTTCCCAGGATTCACAAACTTTGGCCAGATTTTTGTCTGGTTATTTGAATAACAGTGGAACAGTGGACTAACGCATTCATCATCAAGTTACCAAGCCTGTCATGTGAATAAGAGTTTTCATATGTCATCCGTATTATTACAAAGGCATACTTATTTTTTTGCCGGAGACAAAATCTAGGCATTGAGGACCAGTCTTAAATTTCAACTGAAAAGCCAGCTTTGTACCTTGGATTGCAAGACGCTGAATTCTTTGAATAATAGCGGAACAGTGAACTAACGCATTCGTCATCGGGTTTTCAAGCCTGTTATTTGAACAAGACATTTCGTATTTCAGCTCCATTTGCGAACCTTTAATGCAAGTCACTACTGGGGAGGGGGGACGCCCCCCAATGTTGTCGGCCAGTCGGTAAAAAATAGCCGAGTCGGCGCGAAGCGCCGCGATTTTTAGTAAAAAACAATCGATTTTTTTTTCTTAGCAATAGTAGTTTTCTCTTAAAAACAATCAATTTTTCTTAAAAACAGTCGTTTTTTCGTAAAAATAGTCGATTTTTTCTTAAAGTTCTTACAAACAGCCGATTTTTCGTCAACACAGTCGTTTTTTCTCAATAATATTCATTTTTGTCCGCAAAAACAGTCGGTAAAAATGACCAGCCAGTCGGTAAATACCTTGTCCTCCCCCCCCCAAGAAACATGTTGGCTAGTAACGCCTCTGCGCCAGAGAATATCGAGTCTCAAGTATATGTCGCATAATTTGAATTTTGGTCAACACATATTAAAAGTCGACAACGTATTGCCTTGAATGTTCTACTTGTTACTGACCCCCTCCCCCCCCCCCCCACACACACACACATACACATGGCACCACCAGTGATTGCTGGAACTCAACTAGAACTTTGTAATACTGCTTTTTCGACAGTGGTACATACAAATTACTGATAAAAAATTCGTAGCCTATTCAGAATATTTATAGCCGTATTTTCTTATCCCATCTATTGCTATTATCGTAATGGACGTATGGGGGGAGGCCAGCCTTGTGAACCGTAGACAGATATTGTTTTCACTGTAATTGATATAGTCTTTTCTTTTAGTTGGCTACTGCGAGAAAAAGGCATCCAAGTTCGAACCTCCACCCAGCCGTTCTTATCATTCGTAGATAGATTTTTCGAAAACCTGTTGCCTCTGTTAACCGATCTTCAGTTTACGAAAGGTGGCCCAATCATAGCATTTCAGGTAAGGAGCACTATCGGTTATTAGTAAAAATGTGAATGGGTCAAATAATTTCTAGCTACCCACTAGGGGGAGGGGGGAGTTGGAGGCAGTCATGCACAAATCCTCAATTTTTGGGCATGGTGCCCCAACGTCAGGGCATGCCCCAAGGTATGGGCATGGTGCCCATACGTTGGGGCACCATGCCCTGGAGCATGGGCATGGAACTAGCATGGCAACCCCATGATATTTGGTTGAACTGAGATTGATTACATGCCTAAATAGGGCCTTCTTCCTCTCCTAGACCACAAGATACTTGATCTTATGTTCTATCTAACCTCTTTTTCCAATTTTAAAAATATTCGAGAACTTCCAAGAAATTTAGCCATGAATGAATTCCCCTTTTTCCCTGGAAATGGATAGGTAAACCAATAAGAAAAAGTGGTCTTCATTAAATGCTAAATTTCTTGGAAGTTCTCTAATATTTTTAAAATTGGAAAAAGAGGTTAGATAGAACATAAGATCAAGTATCTTGTGGTCTAGGAGAGGAAGAAGGCCCTATATAGGTATGTAATCAATCTCAGTTCAACCAAATATCATGGGGGTGCCATGCTAGTACCATGCCCATGCTCCAGGGCATGGTGCCCCAACGTATGGGCACCATGCCCATACCTTGGGGCATGCCTTGACGTTGGGGCACCATGCCCAAAAATTGAGGATTTGTGCTTGACTGGTTGGAGGGGGACTGGAAATATCATGGTACCCAAGCCAGTGCCGTCTTTTGCTTTTGGTGGACCCTAGGCAATCCGTGAGTTTTGGCCCATTTTCATGGGTCAAAAACGTAAAAACGCCAGCATTCGGTAACGTAAATGACGATGCAACGTCGCTGGTCACACCTGGATCGCAATGAACAAGGCAACAGGGCTAGCAACCGTAGCCTGATTTCTCAACAACTTACACCGGCCGCTTGGCCTCTCGTGTCCCTTGGCCCCCCCAGCACCGGCCTAAAGGTAAAGAGGGCACTGCCCCTAGCTGGAAGCTATGAGTGAATACAAATCAAGCAAATCTGGAAATATGGGAATTTTTAAAGTTTAACTGAAAAGCCAACTTATTTTTGTGTCATTTAGTTGAATACACTGAATTATTTAGATTCTGCAAAGGGATTTTTTTGTTTTCCACTATCTGCTCTAGTTATGACGTTCAGAATATATGCGGCCGTCCCCACAGCGAAAGTTCTACTATGACGCGGGAAATTTTTATCTAAACACAAACAAGGCTTTTCAGTGGGTAGTGGCGATACTGGTGAAGATTGCTTAGTGCCTGAAAAAAAAAAGTCGTAAATCTTTCTTGTAAGGCATACAACAAATTAGAGGTACCACAAATCACACGGAAATTCCACTATTTTGAAAATCGATTATTCCTGAATAGCGGAACAACCAAGTAAGTGTCTGGCATCACATGCGCATCGTGCCATTCTACCAGATTTTGAGACCCCAGCAGATAGTAGGCCTAATACGAGACAAAGACAGAGGGACGCTGCTTCCCAGAGACTTGAAAGACCACCGATACACTCGACTGATCGTTATTTAAAATCTTTTGTACCTTATTTCACGCAGTATTTTAATTCTAGCTAAGTCAAGTTATATTTTAAGTTGTGCGAATAGATAAATTGTTTACTTGTGTAATTTTGCATGTGTTATTTGTAAAATGACGATCCAATGCTAGCGTGTACATACAAGCTATTAAGGAAATAAAGTACATTTATTCATTATTTACTTCCTTTCAGATTGAGAACGAATATGGTTCTTTCCACCGGAGCGACTTGCCATACCTCACGCATTTGAAGTCAAAAATGGAAAGCTTAGGTGTGGTTGAGCTGCCATTTACATCAGATGGCACTTACTGGAACGCCGATAAGGGAGCTCTGCCTGGAGGTGAGTACACAAGAACATATAATCCGCCCCGCAAGCACTCGCGAAGTGCAGGGGCCTTGTTCTAATGTGCTTCATCATCTGTTCTTCGTCCGTTAGACAATGGCTAAAAACGGAAAGTCAGCTAAGATGTCTGTCGGAGATATTTCGGACCTTCTTCGCATGGGTCCTCGTCAGGCTGTTGCTGGACTGGAAGAACCGAGCCTGCAATACAAAAAAAAATATTTGTATAAAGGAACGAGGGCCCTGCTTAAAACGCGGCTAAGCGAAGAAAGACGACCACTAGAGCAGGGATTGTGCATCGGAAACTCGTTCCCAAACAAACTACTAAAAGAAGGAAGGATGGTGCATTGTTCCCCCTATTAGTAGTGTTCCTCCTGGTGCACCGTTCCAGATTATAGTACGTTGTTCCCGTTTTTAGTACGCGTTCCCGTTTTTAGTACGCGTTCCCGTTTTTAGTACGCGTTCCTAATGCACCGTGTCGTTCCGTTCCATTCCCGTTTCTAGTCGATCCCAAGAAAATAATCAATCAATCACATTTATTTCCAAATAGCTCAAAAATAAAGCTAGAATAGGAAAAAACAACAACAATATTTACAAAACACAAAAGCGGAACAATTTACTAATACATTTACAAAATTTTACCAGAAATAAATGACGGAACGAAACTATGTAAAAATTGGGAAGAGGAATCAGCCGGAGATGGAGAAATAACATCGCTGACAAACATCGTAGCCAACTTCCCGTTTTTAGTCATTGTTTAGTATATGTTTCTCAGTCAGCTTGGGCTTAGTATTAATTCTACCGTTAGAGTTGACGGACCAGAGCCCTGTTCAGGTAGGGAGGACGTCGTGCCGGCTCGGATAAATTTCCGATTTGGTAATCTTAGGCGGTTTTTCGTATTCTATAGCTTGCTTAGCCTACAATGGCATCGAGCGTTGGTGATAATATCAAGGACAAATAATCAGTAAGAACTTCTGTCTTTAGTCGCATGCAGCGACTATGAAAACCCCGACAAATCTGAGCGGAGCTGGAGGTATTTACTCTAGCTTTGAGTTGATGTTGATACCCGTTTACTTGTCTTCCGTCTTCACCGTTGCCTATCGCACAAGAAATATCGAAAGAGGCGAGCAGGAGGCGTACTCCGCGCGCTGATCCGCTGTGAGCGCCTCCATAGAACCAATCAGCGTTGACTTCTAGATTTCCTCTTTAGCAACTTACCGGCGATCTAGCTATTTGTAGAGGTAACCAAACGTGATGTGGCGCGCCGCGCGAAGCCGCTCGTTTGCATCTGGACTCGGAGTCGGTCGTATTTTACTCCACTCGCATGTTTGTATGACCGAGATAGGGAGACAGCAGTTCTGTCTCGTTATTTGTTCTTGACAATATGATCCATAAAAAGGGCCAATATAGAACACGATCAAATTAATTAGTTCAAATCTTTCTTCGGATAGAAGTTGTCCTGAAGAAAGTCAAGATTCTGTTCCGATCAGACCGTCATCCTTATTCTTCTGAAAAATTTTCGAGTTTGAACTCACGGCCGCGCAGGCGATTCAGTGTGAAATTCGATTCGAAGACGCTGGAAGATGTCATAGAATCCGGAACGTCCATAGCTAACAGAATAGTTTCAGTCTTGTGCGTTTCCAGTCTATTCACACAATGCCGAACAATTTTTTGTTAATTTTGGAAAGCAACCCTTTCCAGTAGAGAGTAGATTCGGGCGTTTGAGATCAACCAGGCAGATAAATAGACAATTATTTATTCAGCTCTTACCGACTAAATGCCTCCGACTGGGTTAATCTTAAGTAGTAGTATCCAGTAGCATCCAATCTTGCTGTAGTAGCATCCAGTCTGCTAGTAGTAGCAAGCAGTGGCAACAGTTACTACTGAATGCTACTTTTTCGTACAACTCCGAACGACTGATTCTTGAAAAAAAGTTATCGGGTATACTTGTCACTATATATATATATATATAAACTTCGACAGAACCAGCTCTAACTCACTTAAACAAGTTTTTGTTAAATTTGCTTGTAAACTGCGGTACGAAAGAGTTCAAATGTCAGTGTGTATGACCCTTTACTAGCACCAATAGGTTCTGGTGCCGAATACGCTGACTCACCAGTGCTTGTTCGGGGGTCGACCGTTTGCTTCTGACGTGTCATACAGTGTGGAACCAGAAGAAACTGAGAGAAGGTCCCACCTGAGGTCTTACGGCTATTGGTGTGTATAAAAACAAAAATGGATACTAAGAAAAACAAAACGAGAACAAGAGCTACGAGCTCATATGGCACTTGTTACGAGTAGTGGTACGAGAAAGTAGAAGAGAACTTCAAAATAAACACCCCGCCATTCAAAAATGCGGTTCTGACCTAGAATTAGGATATCTAGGTTCATTCAATCTGAAAGCTCTAGACGACATATTTAGAACTTATGCTTGTTCTTCCCACCAAGTTTCATCCCGATCCCTCCACTCTAAGCGATTTCAAAGATTTCCGGTTCGCCCCTCCAACTCCTCCCAATGTCACCGGATCTGGTCCGGATTTAAAATGGGATGTCTGAGGCACGAGACCTTTCTAAATATCAAGTTTCGGTTAAATCCGATAACCCGTTCAATAGCTGAGCTTGCCACTGGATTCCGGATTCCCCTTTTGTACACTCCCCCTCGACGGTCGGATCGGGGAAACGACATTCTCAAGTCAATAGTTCGGGTACCTGACAAGTATGCCAAGTTCATTGTCCTTGCACATCAGGAAGTACCGAACACGTGGGATTACTTCGAACTCGGATCCCCTCCAACACCCCCACAGTGACCGGATCCATTCGGTTATGCTATTCACTTGCTCTTCCCACCAACTTTCATCCCCAACCCTCCACTCTAAGCGTTTCCCAAGATTTCCGGCTCCCCCGTCCGACTCCCCCCCAATATCACCGGATCCGGTTCGGATTAAAAATGGGGCGTCTGAGACACGAGATCTTTCTATACGTCAAGTTTCATCAAGACACGATCACCCGTTCGCAAGTTAAAAATACCTCACTTTTCGGATTCCCCCCTCTCCACCCCCACCCCCCAGATGGTCGGATCCGGGAAACGACTATTCTCAAGTCAACCTGTTCGGGTCCCATACACGCCTGCCAAGTTTCATCGTCTTAGTGCATCAGGAAGTACCGAACTCGCGGGATCACTAGAAACTCGGACCCCCCAACCCCCCCCCCCCACTGTGAACGGATCCGGTCCGGTTATGTCAATCATGTATCTAGGGCTTGTGCTTGTTCTTTCCACCAACTTTCATCCCGATCTCTCTACTCAAAGCGTTTCCCAAGATTTCCGGTTCCCCCCTCCAGTTCCCACCATGTCACCGGATCCGGTCCAGATTTAAACTGGTATGTCTGAGACACAAGGTACTTCTATGTATCAAGTTTCGTTAAGATCCGATCACCCGTTCGTAAGATAAAAATACCTCATTTTTCCGGATTCACCTCCCTCCAGCCCCACCCGGATGGTCGGATCCGGGAAACGACTATTATCAAGTCAATCTGTTCGGGTCCCTGACATGCCTGCCAATTTTCATCGTCCTAGCACATCAGGAAGCACCGAACTCGCGGGATCACTAGAAATCCGGATCCCCCCCTAACTCCCCCAAAGTGAGCGGATCCGGTCCGGTTATGTCAATCCCGTATCTAGGACTTGTGCTTGTTCTTTCCACCAACTTTCATCCAGATCTCTCCACTCTAAGCGATCTTCAAGATTTCCGGTTTCCCCCTCCAGCTACCCCCCATGTCACCGGATCCGGTCTGGATTTAAAATGGGAGGTCTGAGACACGAGGTACTTCTGTATATCAAGTTTCATTAAGATCCGATCACCCGTTCGTAAGTTAAAAATACCTCATTTTTCCGGATTCCCCTCCCTCTAGCCCCCCCCCCCCGGACGGTCGGATTGGGGAAACGGCTATTATCAAGTCAATCTGTTCGTGTCCCTGACATGCCTGCCAATTTTCATCAGGAAGCATCCGGTCCGGGATCCGGTCCGGTTATGTCAATCCCGTATCTAGGACTTGTGCTTGTTCTTTCCACCAACTTCCTTCCAAATCTCTCCGCTCTAAGCGATTTTCAAGATTTCCGGTTTCCCCCTCCAACTACCCCCCGTGTCACCGGATCCGGTCTGGATTTAAAATGGAAGGTCTGAGACAAGTGGTCCTTCCATATATCAAGTTTCATTAAGATCCGATCACCCGTTCGTAAGTTAAAAATAAGTCATTTTTCCTATTTTTTCCGGATTCCCTTCCCTCCACTCCCCCTCAGGTGGTCGGATCGGGGAAGCGACTATTTCTAATTTAATCTGGTCCGGTCCCTGATATGCCCGCCAAGTTTCATCGTCCTAGCTTATCTGGAAATACCCGAACTAGCAAAACCCTGACCGACAGACCGACCGACAGACCGACGGACGGACAGAAATTGCGATGGCTATATGTTACTTGGCCGAAGGGCAAGTGCCATGGCATAAAAAGAAGTGTAAAGAAACTGATAACGAAACAGAACAGAAAACATCGCCGATGATGCTTCATGCTTATGCTAGCTGTTCAGAGCTCCAACGCCAAACAGTAGCGTTCTGTGAATGAATGAATTGTGATGGTAACCCGTCACACGAACAGTGTATAAAGTACATAAAAAAAGGACTTTATTAGTCTCAAAGGGTTTTACGTTGTAAAACCTCTTTACAGCATTTATTTTATTATTATTACCTATATTGGATATTCTCAAGACATTGCATCACGGCTACATTTATTTTCCTTCCTATTTCAGGCATAATCCCCCCCCCCCACTGATGTATCTCTGTGCCTTGTAATGTGCCATACATGTTCCCGAGTAACGGCCCATACTTCGGGAGGTTCTGTAGGACGAATTGTTTACTTCGGTTTGCTGCGTCTGCACTATAATTTTTCATTCCAGTGCTCCAGACATCAAATTTCCAAACTGAAGTCTTCCAAAATTTGGACAAGCTGAAAGAAATCCAGCCAAATCTACCAGCGATAGTTATGGAGTTCTGGAGCGGATGGTTCGATCACTGGGGGGAGATACGTCACGGACTCTCAGTTGCATGTGAGTGAGGTTATCTTTATTTTCGTTTATATTTAGAAGAAGGGTTTTTCGATCCGTTATCGTGACATTGGGCATTAATTTCCGAGGGGTTGCCCACTCACGATTGAGGTGGACAACAAGTGCCCAGTTCCGCGGTGCGGAACCAGTGCCGGCACCGGTTGCCACCTGTTAGAGCATTAAAATTAGAAGCAGAAATCGCCTAATTTGGGGCTAATTTTTGGTCGGTACCGGTGCCGGCGCCGCTAGTTTTGGTCGGTCCCGGCAAAGGATGTACAGCAACAGCAAGTGAAGGGGAATGGGTAATCCCTCGTTAACTTCCGTATTTTTGTTCTAAAGCGACGGAAAGAAAAGTTTAGTTGTATCATTTCCTCCCCTTAAGAACGTTACAGTAGGCTGTGCTGTGGAATACGAGAAATCTTGAATAACTTTGTCGAAAACTCTTGGTTCGTGAGACTGAAATAGTTCCTTTTAGTGACTATTTCGAGAGGGTTGGAACGGTCAGCGTAGTAGGTTTTGATGAGGTTGGAACGAAGATACCGTAGTAACTAATAGTTACTAAGAAGGGTTGAATTGCAAGTGCCATAGGACTAGTGTAATGAATATTGCAGAGAGGTAAGAATCCGAAAATGTTGGGTGGCCTACTGTGACTACCCTCACTACTGTGACTACCCCCTACTACCCTCATTCGGATCGAGAAGTGTGTAGTCGGAACTGGGTCTGAACATGGACGCATTACAAGAAGGGAGAGACGGGTATTCTACTACACAATACTACAGGAGGGGTATCCAACCTCAGACAAGATTTCAAATTTCCAGTGAAGTCTTCTTTCCTTCAGAATAATCCATCTGGCTTAAAAAGGAACCAACAAATATGACAAACATACCAGACTGAAGCTAACTGAATGGTTTACATATTCGATAGATAAATATTGCTTCAGTTTTTCTAGTTAAACATATTTTTCTTTTCAAACAAGATCACTTCATTCTAATCTCACCTCGATCCATTCAAAAATGACGAAAATGGAAGAGTTAGCAAAGTCAATAGGCAGAAAACAGGTTTTCAAAACATTACAAAATGGATAAAAAAAAGGCACAGAATTTGAATATTTTTGGACATGTGACTTTGAAAAAGTCATATTTTGCCTCTTGACTGTCAGGACAGCTTGTACATTTCATTAAACATTTTCGCGGCAAAAATCGAGGTAGGCTAGTGTAAAAACGAGGTTGGATACCCCTCCTGTACTATAAATTCTTGGACGTATGAATGGAATTTTGAACCTCAGGAATTTTAAGATGTTTCTTCGTTCTAGCGTTCAACCGAGCATTGACTCAAATTCTGGATTACCCTGCTTCTGTCAATTTCTACATGTTCCAGGGTGGAACTAATTTCGGATTCATGAACGGAGCCAATCCTCAGGCTCTAGGAAACTTCACACCTGATATCACCAGTTATGGTAAGCCAAAATTAGTCTGTCGTAGCAGGGCTGCCACAAAGTCGGAATTGAAGAAATTTTGCCTTGTTAGAACAAATAAGCACCAGAACCGCCGTCTCCCTATCTCTGTAATACGACAATGCGGAGTCGGATAGATCCCTATACCCTGCCCGATGCAACCGAGCGGATGGAAAGAGCTACCGGAATCTATCATTGTGACGCCACATGTGACGCGCTGCAGAGCGGGTCAGCACGCTTCCTGCACCATTTCCTCTGAGATGCGCAGCGGCGAATGTAGACGATGTAGACGAGCATCAACTCAAAGATCAGCAAGTACTTCTAGCTCAGCTCAGTTTTGTCGGGGTATCCATAGTCGCTGTATGGGACCAAAGACGGAGGTTCTGTTGGCTTATTTGTTCTTGCTAAAGTACAAAACATAGTTTTTCTTTTTGCTTTCGTTATTTCGATAGTGTTGTTATTTCGTTATTTTGAGTGATTTAATCTCCGATGCTACGGATCAGGGTGGGTGCTCGCAGACTAGAATTCATGCCCATACGGAAAAGTTGAGATTATTTCGACCTAATGATGAAAGTGCGAAATTCCGCCAGGAAAACCTTATCGTCTGTCGCAGCATAAGCTTCTTGTGCAACAGTTGGAGTGATCACCATCGACTAAAGGATAGAAGGATAGAAGTATAGTTCTTTGCTGACGCTGTAATTGACTGAGCCTTATTTTCAGACTATGACGCGCCCTTGTCAGAAGCTGGGGACTACACGAAGAAATACCAGATAATTCGAGAGCTAATGCCCAAGTATTCTGCCATTCAGACCGTCCTGCCAGAACTACCACCAGAGAACCCGAAAATGGCCTACCCTGATTTGACAGCTTCAGGATATCTTGACTTCGCAAGTCTTGTTTTGGCAGTGGTGAGTCGATGACAAGGATTAAAGCAAAACTTAATGCATATGCTATCCCATTAGTTTACTCCGAGGCAGAGCTGGTGGACAGAGCTTATGTGGTTTCAGAGGGTACGGTCCAGAGCAAAGTAACACTAGGGAGTAGCGCCAAGACCTATGCTTTCCATGCTTTGCGAACGGGCCATACTCATAGCTCCGTCCACTACGCTTGCGGCATTCAGAGCGAAACAAACTTGCGGGTTTAGAAATCTCGAGTAAAGCAAAGGTGCGGTCTGCACACACCGAGGAAACAGAAGAGACTGTATAATTTTTGTTGCTGTGTGGAGCCAGCTCTGGTGCAGGACTGGTTGAGTTTCAGTAGGGAGGTTCACTACCGCTATGGTGCTAGTGTCGCTGCTAGTGGAGTGCCGCCCACTATGCTTGCGACATTCAAGGCGAGACAAACTTGCGGGTTTAGAAATTTCTGGCAAAGCTAATATGCGGTCTGCACACATTGAGGAAACAGGGGATGTTGTATCTTTTTTTCGCTGTGTTCAGAATATGAAGTTATTGGAGCCAACGCTGGTGCACGACCGAGTGTGTTTCAGTAGGGACGTTCAGTATCGATGTGGTGCCAGTGTCGCTGCTATTCGAGTGTGTGTCACTTTATTCGAGTCTTGGCGCTACTCTGTAGTGTTGTTTGCTCTGGTACAGTCTCAGCAGAGCTGAAACCCCAAACTGTTCCATTATCTCCCTTCGCAGTAACGAGTGCTCTTAACAGCCCGCATAGTTTTCCTTTTACTTTTACAGTTGTGTTCGTGCGTTTACGCTCAGTCCAGATTCAATGATTGCATGGAGAGTCTTTTCACAATTAAACCCCGCCTCTAGCGTCGTTTGTAATTGGTTCAGCCATGGTTTCTACAAACCAATCAGAGATTACGTTTATTGGCGATGCTTAGTCAAGAGACATTTAGGGGTTAGCGTGAGAACAAATAGCCTAGTAATTACAGGGGACTTAGGTTTAGGGTTGCTCCGGAATAGTAGGTTGGTAGCAATGATAAGATATTGGGAGAAAGTGACGAGTTTGCCAAGGGTGAGAGTTTTGAAAGCGGCGTATTTGGAAATACTTGGGGGCAAGAAAAGGGATTCTTGGCCTCAGCAAATTAAAAAAATATTGGATGATTGTGGTTATGGTGGTTTGTGGTGTGATGGAGTGGGACCAGGTTACCCCCTAGGTAAGGTAGCTAAGTTAGTGAAAGATAGGCTAAGAGATCAGGAGATTCAGAGGTGGCATGGGGGCGTATCAGAGCACCACTCTCTGAAGTTGTATGGTATGGCTAAAGAGACATGGGGAGAAGAATTATATTTTAAGTTGGGATTGGGGGGGGCAGAATTGAGGTGGATGGTGAGTCTTAGGGCGGACGCTCTTCCAGTGGGGATGCGGAGAAAGTATATTGGTCGAGAGAGGAAAGGTACTGGTCCTTATTTTTGTCCGATGTGTGGTGTTGAGGGGGAGGATGCGGTACATTTGATGTGTTATTGCGAGGAGTTGAAAGGATTAAGAAAGGAAGTGTTTGGCCGGGAGGTTTGGGATGAAAGGGAATTGACTTCGATTATGGGAAGTAAGTGTTTTGGTGATCTCCGAAGGCTGGGTAGATTCCTGAAGATAGCTATGACCCACCGCGAACTATTTTTATAGAAGTTGATTTTTGGTTTGTTTCGGAGTGTATGATATTTTGTTTGTTGTTATTTTTTTATGTTTTCCGCCATGGCCCTTGGGCTTTTTTGGAATTAAATTCATTCATTCATTCATTCATTCATTGCGACTAATTGCGAGAGCCAGTTCATAGGAGCGGATCGTTTTCGTCTTTCGAGAAATTTAAACTGGATGTAGCAACTGCTCGCCCGTTGGTAGGAAATGGGACCGAAAGCTCGTGGGTGAGCGTTTAAGGCTCTCGAGTCAAATCCAGCATCTGCCCATAATGGAAAACGACTTAATAAGCCCATCATGAAATATAACGGCAAAATGATGATGTCATTTTTCAAACGTATTCGGTAGTCTGTCCCAAGCTTAGGACGCAGACAAGACATTACTTGTTGTGGTTAGTAGCTGTAATAATTATACGTTGATGTCATAATTGTTGTCATAATTTATTTCAGTTTCATTTGACTGTATTCAAATACAAAAAATACACAACTAACATAATATTCCGGCCAGGAAAGCACAAAAGAAGTGCTTGTCAAGAGCAGGGAAATAACCGATATATTTTGAAATAAATAAATAAACAAAAGAAGTGCTTGTCAAGAGCAGGGAAATAACCGATATATTTTGAAATAAATAAATAAATAAATAAACAAAAGAAGTGCTTGTCAAGAGCAGGGAAATAACCGATATATTTTGAAATAAATAAATAAACAAAAGAAGTGCTTGTCAAGAGCAGGGAAATAACCGATATATTTTGAAATAAATAAATAAAGAAATGGCTATGGTTTCAACTTTAAATGATAAAAGAGAGAAAACCAAGGGAAGCAAGGAACGAGAAAGAAAGAAAACAAAAAATGAGGTGGGGGGTCTGGAAGATATTCATCCAGCCAAGAATGGGTGTTCTCACTGTACCGGAGGTCAACTGGAAACATTCGGCAATATTTGAGCTAGCTGTAACTAATTTGGGTGCCTTCCTAATGTTTGCTCTTCTTTCGTGGCTGCCATCCCAAGTGCGCACTAATTAAGGTCGGGCTTAACTACCCAGACGCCTCAGAATCTGGGGTCCGGGTTATGTGAAGACGGTCTCAAACAGAAATCAAATCAAATGTCTCTTCAACAGTCCACTGTTGGGCATTTTTCATCACTTCTGTCATTTTCTTAGATTTTACCACCTCAACACAATTTCTCCAAGTCAAATGAAAGCTACTTTAAAATTCCCGCTTCTTTTCACCCAGAATCCGTGAATCTGGTAGATTTTTCTACCAGATTCCCGGACGCGTCCGGGGTGCTTTCAGACCTGTCTTCACTACCCATACCAATATCGAAGAAAATGGGAACCCAGAATCCGGGCGAAAAATCTGGGTAGTAAAGCCCGACCTTTACTAATAATTTAATAATTATTGCGTGGCACACTCGGACATCCTCTGATCCTAACTGAGTTTCTATACAGACCTCCTTCCGTCACCCCCCGCTTGCAAAAGGCCTACTGGAAGAGGCCTAGGAATGAGCTTTACCACCGGTTTCTCTTGCATTTCAATCTTATTTTTCTTTTAGCCACGTGAACTGATTTTAAAAGATTCGCCACTTCTCAACATGGAAGCCCTGCCTATCAATGACAACAGCGGACAGAGCTATGGCTATATTCTCTACAGTATCAAAGTTGATTTGACAGAACACTCTATTCTCCGGGTGGACGGGCAGATCCGAGATTTTGCGATCGTGATGGTAGATGGAGTTGCAGTCTCGAAGCCTGTATTGACCAATCCGCTGGAGTTTAAAGGATTCGGCACTTGGGTGAAAGGGTACGTACATATTTACTGTGGATGGTTGGGTTTATTCGTGTTTATTTGTTTTATTCTTAAAGGATAGTTAACTTTTAAGATTTGTCGTAATTGTTCTGCCAGTAATCAGACCAGAGGGTCCTTATCTTCAACCGCAGCAGTCTTGGAGAATACAGTTACACAGTTCGAAACTTCGTCGTGAAAAATTCTGGGAATGTGTGAGGTGGAGTTTAAAAAAAAATTATTGGACCTTTGGAATCACATTCCAGAAATTGTAACGCAGAAATCATGAATCTGTTTAAAACAGCCGTCGTGAGTCGTGGCTTGAGACGTATTCTCGCCGTTCCCCGAGGACTCCCTTTGAGGAGTCCCCGCGATTTTGTTTGCCCAGGGACTCACTCCCCCTATTCTCGCGTGTCCCCACGGACGGGGAATGCTCCGGTTATCATCACGATCATCAAAAAGGACTCTCTCTCAGATTTGGAGGGGAATGAATTTTGGGAGTTGCTGTTAGAGAGGGCTAATGAGAATTTCCGAGAACAATATTGAGTTTGGTCATTGTTTGAAACTGGCTTTCCCATTGTAGTTACGAATTTTTTTTTTAAGTATTAACAATGTAAAGTTAATTAAAAACCACCAGAATAAACAAAACCAAAAATAAAGTGGATCCAGACTAATGTCGTCAACTGCACATTTTTTTTGAAAATCCATTTGGAAGCATTCCCCGTGTTCTCGTCGTTTTCCGTACGCGGAGTGCGCGTGGAGTGACTCCCTCTATTCTCTCCGTTCCCCTTGATTCCCTGAGGAGTCCTCGAGGAACGACGAGAATATGCATTTAGCTTATATTCAATTTAACAGAGAGGGGAAGATTGTTTATTGCATAAAAATTATTAAAAGTACAGCTCTAACTAGAAATGATCGTTTCACGATGAAATGTCTCAGAAATATCGTTTTTCGATAATAGTATTACCTTCACGTGAAATTAGCTATTTTCTTGTTAGCGGCTGTCTACTCTATCCAGCCTTCGCTCTCTTCGACGCGGCGGCTGGACGCAAAATATTTGAACACGGAATGTGCCATGGTTGAAAAAATGGGAAAACCCATCTAAACAAAAGAAGTCAAAAACAGAAGATTTGCCTGATGATCTACCGTGCATTCCAAAATGAGAAACAATGCTTTGAAGCTTGTAATAGTCTTATGTGTGAAAGAGCAGTCGGCTGACCTTGAAGCTTTCGGCGAATTTTGCGGTGCATGACTAGCAGAACTCGGATCGGCCGAAAAAGCGCTAAAAAGTCGAAGGTACGAAAGGAAACAGGGGGAAAGGCGGGGATTTGAGAAGCTTGTAATTCAAAAGGCAGAATAAGCAGGAGGTCGTTATTGTCCAATCATACACAAATCCTTGATTTTTGACATGGTGCGCCAACGTCTGGCTGGGCATACCCCAACTTATACTGATATACTGATACTTTATTGTAAAACGAAACTTTCACAGCACTGGATTGCCGAACTTGTCGTTTTCGTCAGGTACATCATAATTACATAACATTTAATAAGGCGGTTGTACATGATAAAGCAATAGTCAAAAAATGATCAAACAGAATAAAAACCCTAGACAATTAAAACATTAAAGGGCATGGTGCTCCCACATTTTGGCACCATGCCCCCTGCAGCAAGGGCATGGTATCCCCATTAAACTCTGTGAACTTAAGAATCTGAAATGGAAAGTTGCTAAACAGTTTTTATGGCACTTGCCTACCGGCCAAGTGCCATATACCGATCACTTTTCCGTCGGTCTGTCGGTCAGTCCGCTGTTTGCGAGTTAGGGTACTTCCAGATGTGCTAGGACGATGAAACTTGGCAGGCATATTAGGGACCCGACCAAACTAACTTGGAAATAGTCACTTGCTCGATCCGACCATCGTGGGGGGAGGGAGGGGAGCCGGAATCCGGAATTTAGTGGCATGCATAACTTTCGAACGGGTGATCGGATCTTAATGAAACTTGATATTTGGAAAGACGTCATGCTTCAGATGTCCCATATCAAGTTCGGACCGAATCCGATGAAGCTGGGGGGGTCGGAGGGGGGAACCGGAAATCCTGTTAAACGCTTAGAGTGGAGCGATCGGGATGAAACTTGGTGGGAGGAACAAGCACAACCCCTAGGTACATCACTGACAAAACCGGACCGGATTCGTGCACTGTGGGGGGAGTTTGAGTGGGGTTCCGGAATTCCGGTGATACGGAGTTAAGTTACTTCCAGGTGGACTAGGACAATGAAACTCGGCAGGTAAATCAGAGACGCGACCAGATTAACCTGGAAATAGTCAGCTTCCCGATCCGACCATCGTGGGGGGAGTGGAGGGAGGGGGAATCCTGAATCTTGAGGTATGTATAACTTCCGAACGGGTGATCGGATCATAACGAAACTTGATATGTAGAAAGACAACGTTTCTTGGATGTCCCATTTCAAGTCCGGACCGGATCCGATGAAGCTGGGGGGGGGGGTCGGAGGGGGGTCCGGAAACCTTTTGACGTGCTTGGAGTGGAGCGATCGGAATGAAACTTGGTGGGAAGAACAAGCGCAAGCCCTATGTAGATCAGTGACAGAACCGGACCGGATTCGGGCATTGTGGGGGAGTTAGAGGGGGGGGGGTCCGGAATTCCGGTTATCGCAAGTTAAGGTACTTCGTAGATCAGTGACAGAACCGGACCGGATTCGGGCATTGTGGGGGAGTTATAGGAGGGGGGGTCCGGAATTCCGGTGATCGCAAGTTAAGGTACTTCCAGACATGCTAGGACGATGAAACTTGGCTTGAAAATTAAAGACTTGACATCATTGGCTTAGAAATAGTTAGTTCCCAGATCCGACCATCCCTTAAAGTACTAATGCTAACCGCAAAGTGCAAAAAAATACTTTTAAGGAAAATATACATTTTCGTGATCCCTATGTTGATGTAGTCTGTTGATGTAGACGGGATTAGTAAGAATCATTTAAGAGTTGATTGTCCGCCATTGCTGTCTCATTTGCAGTTGCTTTTTCAAATGTCACTATGTTGCTCGGTTGTCCCGGATAGTTTCTTGTGTGGTACGGTCAGCTCTATTTTAAAGCGCGGTAAGGACCCGTTTTCTTGTTCTTCGTACCGTCCTATAACCGTTGCTTGCAATCTTAGTAAAGTGCTCGAATACCTTTTGCTGCCTTTTGTAAATTCTAACTTCAATTTTGGAACTAACCAGTTCGGTTTCCAGAGGGGTCTCGGGTGTCAGCACGCGCACAGGGTTCTTTCTTCTCTTCTAGTCGACGCTTCGAAAAAAGGTTATGGCCTCTATATTTGTGCTCTTGACCTGTCTAAAGCTTTTGACTCCGTTGTACATTCTCAAGCTCTTTATTCTTTGTCCTCCAATGGTATTAATTTCTCTGTCATTCATCTCCTAAAGTACTGGTATGGGAATTCTTTTCTCCGTCTTAAAACTGGTGATGGTCTTTATTCAGATTCTCTAATTCGCGTAAGGCAAGGTGTGAGACAAGGTGGTGTTCTATCTCCCTCCATTTTCAAACTTTGTGTTTCTAATGTTTTGAATAGTCTTCCGACTACATGTTTTTTAGGAAATTCTAATGTCTCATACCTAGCTTATGCGGATGACATTCTATTAATTAGTCGTACCCGGAAGGGGCTTTCAGATTCTGTTAGTTTTGTTGCTTCTTCTTTTTCCACTATTGGACTTTCTCTGAATGTTGACAAATGCGAGTTCCTCTCCTTTAACGTTAAGTCTGCTTCTAGATCATCACTAACTTGTCTAAGCTTTTCTATACCTTTGGTTGAATCTATTAGGTGGTTGGGAATCTCGATTACTAGTAATCTACGGTCACTTCGTTCGCGGACAGTTTCTGACGCTAAGCTTAAGCTCCAGATCGGTTACTCCAAAATTGTTGCTAACAGAAGTAAATATAACCGTAAAGCGCTAGCGAAACTGTACTCGACCTATTGTGACCACTCTGTTTTATTTTTGTCTGGGTTGTTTCCAATTTTTCTTAAAAAAGATATCCGAGCTCTCCGCTCCGCATATTTCCGGTACTTGAGATTTTTACTTTATTTGCCGCCGTGGTATAAGAACAGAAAAGTTATCCAGAATTTTAGTGCTCCGGATGTAACGGCAAAGCTGGCCTTGCTGCACGAGGGGCTGTCCGAGTCTGCAATTTCAAACCTTGAGCCTTTTCATGGTCTTCTTCAATGTTTTTCTCGTAGTTAAGTTGTTTTTCGTCATCTTTGGTTTCTTTTTGTTTCTAGTTCATTACTCCACTTTTTCTTGTTTGTTGTAGTGGGTTACAAATAAATTATTATTATTATTATTATTTATGAGCCCATGATCATTTTCGCCTCAAGGGTTTTGCTTACAATAAAACTCCTTAAAGTACAAACAATACTTTTGAGCAAAATACATTTTCGTGCTCCTGATGATCATCTTTTTTGCTTCAAGAGTTTTGATTACAGATGATTTTCTATAACTTGGAAATAGTCACTTGCCCGATCCGACCATCGTGGGGGGAGGGAGGGGAGCACTACTATCCATTCACATCGTACTACGATAACTTGAATACAAGCTAAAAAGCTTGCAAGTGCCATATGAGCTTTCAGCTCTTGTTTATGGGGGTACCATGCCCTTGCTCGAGGGCATGGTGCCCCAATTTAGGAACACTATGTCCATACGTTGGGGCATGTCCAGACGTGGGCACCATGTCAAAAATTGAAGATTTGTGTATGACTTTTATTGTCACCATGGTTCAGTTGGTCTACATTAAATGTAATCCAAGTTCCAATACGCCATCAAAAGCAAAATACCTTAAAATACCTTAAATTGCACTTAGCAACAGGGAATACAAACATAAAAATAAATTAGAACACTTACCAGACCTAGCTAACGATCGAAAGCCGTTATTGTCAGTTCCATTCATCATGGTACTGACATCTGTCGCCATACTAAGCAGAGACTGAAACTATGCAAAAATAAGTTCTCTTCTTTCAACCAGGTTTGCTTATACTAAATCTCATTAATTTTTATGCTTCCAGGCAATCGGAACTTCAGATCAACGTCGGTACTAAAACAGGGGCAACTTTGGAGATTCTTGTGGAAAACATGGGACGAGTCAACTATGGAGATTTGTGGAATTTTGATCAAAAGAAGGGACTTCCCGATTGTACCATCTACCTGGATGGGAAGAACCTTCAGTACTGGACAATTACACCGCTTGAATTTAAGGGAAATTGGGTTCAGAGGTAAGGGGAGAATGTTAAAGCTAATACTACACTGTTAGAAGTTTCACAACATTTAAAGGAACAGAAAACTTGACTCAAACTTGACTCGGGGAGCTAGCTAACATATCAAGAATGTACCCTGAGTCGATATTGAGGTAAGAAAAATTCTCGTTACGACCATTGCAGTTTCCGGGCAGTTTCCGAGAATTCGACTTCTGAGCAAAAGGTTTGCAAAAGCAAAAGGTTTGTGTGCCGCGACTAGGAATCGAACCCCGGCCGTCTTGTCGGGGAGGTCGTTACTCTGTAGTCTACATGTAAAAAGGCGAATTTTTATAGTACATGAGTGCATAATTACAGTGCATAAGGGGCAAGGGCCTGCCAGCTAGCTTTGGGAACACTAAGGAGGGGGTTTGAGACGGTTCGAGATGACAAAGAAGGGTCGACAATAAGACCCTGTATATTTATCCAAGCCCCCCGGGCGATTCGATGGCCGAAAGTTGCGTAGTCAAGTTTACTGTTCCTTTAAACAAGGATGCGCAGTTTCAGCAGATAAAAGATAGCACACTATCTATTGGTGTACAGAAAAATTGTGTTATGAGCCTTTTGTAAAACGCAACACTAAACATGGTTTGCAACGTTACTTTTTGCGAAAATAACACATAACAGATCATTACGGAAATACTCTGTAACGTCAGCAGATAGTGTGTCAGAAAATAACAAACGGCTGATCAGGTAGCGGTTCTGCGTGCGCCGTGGTAGGTAGAGAAGAAATCTCGGATATCTGCAGTATGTCGAGCGTATACGTCGAAGGTCCTTTTTTCTGAGCATAGAATGTAATCCAGCGAGGAAGTTAACATACAACAGTTTGTAACGGTACAAAGATGTGAACTGCTTAGACGAATTTGCCGTCAGGCGGGATCGCTGCTCATTTGGCCGACTTTTATCGGACTTGGTAGTGGTTTGCAAACTAATTTCACAGGCCCCTATGTAGCTCAGTGGTAGAGGAATCGCCTAGAAAATGGAGGGTCCTGGGATCAGATCTCGGCTGAGTATCATTTTTTTCTTTCAGTTCACTACTTATAAACATATTTCAACAGTGAGTCGCAATTGCCTCGTTACAAAAACCGGTAGTAGTCGCCACGTAAGACTATGAAGATACGCGTGCCGTAGGAGATTAAAGGTCTCGAAAAGAGACGGTCGGGGTAGTTGTTCGTGATACGCGGCTGAAAAAAAATAATAGTAAGAAAAATCACTTCCAATCTTTAACTTGTACAGAGTACATTTTTACGATTACAAATTAGCATTTTGGCAAGTTGATACTATTTCCGCATGTGAATTCTGGCCCCTTCTAGGCTGGCTAGCTGGAAAACCGTTGGAAAACCGACCTTCAACCCTCCCGGCCCTGTTGCCCTCTCGTTCGCCTTGGATATCTCTTCAGCCCCCGCAGACACGTGGTTAGATATGAGTTCATGGGGGAAGGGCATTGTCTTCGTGAATGGATTCAACCTGGGACGATATTGGATGATTGGGCCTGCAACGACCCTCTATTGCCCTGGACCCGTATTAAAGAGCGGGAAAAATGAGGTAAGACCTTATAAATATTCCTTCAGCTCAAGCTGACTGCGAATCATATTTGACAGAGCAAAACGGATAAGTCAGCTACATTTTATTGAAGCTATGTTTCGGCCCTTCTTGGCAAGGGTCCTCTCAAAGATTCTTCCAGTATCTGATTTTGTGAATTTCTTGCCACTATGGGAGCTCCCAGCTTTGCACTTCCCGATCGTGCCACTAGAGACGTTTTTCCGTGCTCCCACAAACAGTTTGTGGGTCGACTGCGGCTCGAAAAGAGTGTTTCCGCGGCCTTTTGTGCGGCCCACAAGAGTGTTTCCGCGACCAACAAGATTTTCGTGGCTTGCTTTATGGCTCAGATTCGACAAACAACTGCCGAGGTGATTGTCGATTTTGTGGCTCGATTGTGGCGGGAAATTCAAATTTAGCAGCAAAACAACGTCAAAACAATAAAATTAAAAACTTTCTCGGGTATGTGGACATAAAAAAGAAGATGCTTTTTGCACGGAATGGTAAGGACGAAAGCCTGGAGCTCTATTTATTGATATTTTGCATGATTTTTATTTATATATTCAGACATTTGAATTTACCGCCGAAAAATAGACAAAACGGCGTTTCCGCGAGTTTCAAGTTGTGGCTCAACTCTGTGTGGCACACAATCATGTTTCCGCGAGAAACACTCGGAAGTGTGTGGCCCACAATTGTGTCACGGAAAAACGCCTTAGGCCAGATCACCGGTCTGGCCGTAAACGGTGTACCGAGCGACAAGAAAGTGTGTGATATAGACGTCGCAGTTGTAAGAAAGTTTCCGAACTGAACTCCTATGCCATCTTTATCCAGCCTACGGCACTACGCCGATTTTTTTAATCCTCCGGGTTTGACTCTTTTCGAGGCTCCCGGTTTTGCTTCCGAGAGCTCATTGGTCAGGAATTTTGTGCAAGTGTTTCCGTGTTTCTCATCAAAACCAAGGAGGCCTAGCGCGAAGCAGGGACAGGCTTGTAATCTTTGAAAAACCAAGCAGAGATTCGTAGTAGTCACGTATGTTAGAGAAGATGGGAAAAAACGGTTTCTACTGCGACTTGTACTTTAACTGATACTTATTTACTTACTTACTTGTACTTGAATCAGGACACCGGCTACGAGCCTTCCCTGGCATCCAAGAGTTGTTCCATTGGAGAGTTCCATCCTTGGCGATCTTGGGTCCATTCTTGTGCGAGTTCGAGCCAGTTTTTGTCCCATCTTCTTTCAAAATGGCGGAATCCTCCTTTGGGCTCGAGATCGGCCTTGAAGCAGGCGAGCCAAGTTTTGCGTTTCCTCATTGGCGTTTCTTCCACCCGGGAAGAGGCTGGCAGTGGGGGGCCTTCTTGGTTAGCGCTTCGGGTGGGCGGCGTTGGACGTGCCCGTACCAGCGTAGCCGGCGTCTCTTGGTGATCGAGCCTTAAGGCGTATTCTTGCCGTTCCGGGAGGACTCTTCGGTGATCGAAGGGAACGGTGAGAATAGAATGAGTCACTCCACGCGGACTCCGCGTACAGAAAAGAGCGAGAACACGGGGAATGCTTCCAAAATGGATTTTGTTATAAAAAAAAATATGCAGTTGACGAAATTAGTCTGGATCCACTTTATGTTTGGTTCTGTTTACTCTGATTGTTTTTATCAATTTTACATTGCACCAACACCAGCAAAAATTGATTCTCCTCCTAATCAGAAAGGGAGTCCTTTTTGATGATGGTGATGATAATTGGAGCATTCCCCGTCCGTGGGGACTCGCAAGAATTCGGGGAGTGAGTCCCCGGGACAAAAAAACGCGAGGACTCCTCAAGCGGAGGAACGGCGAGAATACGCCTTTAACTGATGGAGTCAGCTAAACTTTAACTGATAAGCGGAATCCTTCCTTCCAGATTGTTGTCTTCGAACACTACCGCCCAGCAGATAGGCTGAGATTCAGAGACACGCCTCTGCTTGGTAAATATGTTCCTAACTGATCGCCAGATTGCCGGAAATCGTAAGCATTCTCTTTGGCGAAAATTGATTGAAAGTCACAATCGAAAACAGATCTGTTATTTTTCGTGCTAGTACAACTTGTGGGATTAAGTAAACTGTTTTAAAATTTCTACCATGTTGCTTCAGGGAGTTCATCTCTTCAGGGGTGGGGGCATACCTAAGCTTTGCTAAAAGCTAGAAAAAAGATCCTGCAATAAAATAAATGAAGATTAAGAAAGTCACCAAAAATGGATATTTATAGTTGCTACAATCTTCATTTATTCTACCACTGAAGAGGAACATTGCCAAGAAGGGCTAAAATGTCGCTTAAATAATCCAGCTGACGTACCCGTTCAGCGCGGTAAACTATTAAACACAGAGCCAAAGAACACTATAGGGAGCAGCGATATTAACACCACTAGCGATAGAGAACGTCCCTACTGAAACGCATTCAGTCGTGCGTTAGCGCTGGCTCCGATAACTGCATGTTCTAAACAAAGCAAAAAAATGATACAACCTCCCTCCCCTGTTTCCTCGATGTCTGCAGATCGCATCTTAGCTGTACTAGACATTTCTAAAACCGCAAGTTTGTCTCGCTTTAAATGCCGCAAGCTTGGTGGACGGCGCTACGAGTATCGCCCGTTTCTGAAGCATGGGAGGCATAGATGTTGGCCAGAGTTAACACTAGGGAGTAGCGCCAAGACTTGAAAGAAGTTACACACACTCGAATAGCAGCGACACTAGCACCACCAGTGATAAAAAAACGTCCCTACTGAAACTTAACCAGTCGTGCACCAGCGCTGGCTCCAATAACTCAAAATTCTGAACAGAGCAAAAAAAGATACAACCTCCCCTGTTTCTTCGATATGTGCAGACCAGATCTTAGCTTTGCTAGAAATTTCTAAACCCGCAGGTTTGTCTCGCTTTAAATGCCACAAGCGTAGTGGGCGGCGCTACAAGTATGGCCGGATTGTGAGGCATGAAAAGCATAGGTCTTGGCGCTACTCCCTAGTGTTATTTTGCTCTGATTAAACAGCAATTACCCAAGTTATAATGGGGAATCAGAGGCCACGAAACGTTTTCCCTGTCCATAGCCTTTCGAATTACGATTTAAGGCCACTTATTTTTTATGTTTCCGAATTGGCCGTAATTTTGTTTTTCTCTCATTTTATTTTTTAAATTAAAAACTTTTTAGTCCTCCATGATGATTAGGCAAAATAACAGAATAAATAGAAAAAATCCTGACATTTCCTAACCTTGAAACAGTGAAATTAAATCTAAATTATCAACACAAAATAAAGATTAAAAATCAGTCCACCATTCAAAGACGAGTAGAAAATGAAGAAGAGATATACCATTATACTTCTGTTCAAACAAAGGCTAAAAACGGACACGTCAGCTACGTAGCTTTATTTTGGCCGTTCTTGGCAAGGGCTCCCTTCTGGTTGTTGAACGTCAGGGGCAACGTCGGGGAACGGTAGGAACAAACCTGCAATCCCCGATCGTTTCTTCCAGTTACGGATGTTGCCCCTGGAGTTCAACAGCATGACCTATCGCCAAAAATGGCAAAAATATTGCTGCCAAAGCATCGCAGCTGACGTATCCGTTTTTGGCCGTTGTTTGAAGACTGAATAGACATTGTTTGAATATATCAGAATACATGTATACCCCAGTCAGCTTCGGCTCAAGGGGAATATGTAATACTTATATACTATGAATAGCATTCAATATGAATAGCATCAATCAATGAATTAGCTTTATTTCAGCACAAGTGCCATAAATAACATAAAAGAAAAAACAAAGAAAAACACTAGAGAACATAAGAATTGTCGTTTAACGACCGCCAAACGGGTAAATAAAAAATTATGTGCTTAGAGGCAAGAGCGATCAGCTCATTATCACACAGTTTAAGTCGTGACAATAGAGACACTTGTGCTATCCGGCGACTTTCAGTAAACGTGTAACAGCGACACTTGCGCAGAGCTAACACTGCAAATACGCGGAAGTCGAAAGAACCGACGATATGCATTGTTGTAGCACACTTTAATACTCTGCATGGCCTTAGCTAGCAGTAGGGTTGATCATCATACCAAGGTCAAAAAAGCTATAGCAGCATGTCTGAGATAGTCGCGTCTTGACCGCCATGCAGAAGTTACGAGTTAGAACGTTTGCTCTCTTGCATAGGCTACCCCCAGGGTTGTTCACCAAAAGTAACTTCGTACACCCTCGAAAGTAACCCAAAAGTATCTCAAAGTAACCCAGAATTTTTGTATTTTTTGCTCTTTTAAAGCGTTTTTTGCACTAAAACATAGATCTGAACGGTCCAGTGTCGCCGAATGCGAAAAATTTTCTGTGTTTTTGGCCCTTCTTAGTAATTTTCTGCAACGAAAACAGCCTCTTCTGAACCCAAAGTAACCCAATGTAACCAAAAGTAGCCCAAAGTATCCTGAAGTAAGTAAGTAACTCGTACACCCTGATTCTTGGTGACCAACCCTGGGGCTACCGATCATATGTTTAACATGTAAATATTTGTCGGGGTTGAATTTCGGGCTTCATTCTGTACGGCTACTTCACCCTACCTTACTTGATTCCTCCTGTACTTCCAGAGGTGCTTAGGTTAGAATTCCTAATTATCCGATTCACCTTAGCCCGTATTGTCCTTTGCGGAGATATGATGCCTAATTACATAGATGTGGTGGGACCAGTGCGGTAGCGTTCCCATAGACACCAAACATCAACTGTATCGTTCTGAGGGGCACTGGATCGTCTGCGAGGATGGAATAGAAATAAATTGGGCGAAGTGACAAATGGTACGGAAGAGGTATTGAAACTGAGGAAGGTAAGTAAACTTCTTTTGAAATAGGATGCGTTAATAGGCGCTAGAATTAACGGTACAAAACCCGCTTAGTCGCTCTTCTGATAGATTCCTAAAGTCATTTGTGCCATATTGTGTGAAGTTTTTTTTTAACGAGTGAAGACATGAATAATATTTTGACGATGAATCTAGTAGTATATATATTTCATATTTTTATGTTTGACACACCGTTTAATTATGTTATAAAAGTTGCGGAGTCGTACAAATTTTAAGATGAATTGTAGATATTAAGTATATTTTGTTAAGTCCTATGTTGACAGTCCTGTGTTATCATGTTGTGGAACAGATATAGGAATAAATATGATGAGTGATTGATCGATAGGCGGAAAACAAATGCCAATTTTGTCGTAGATCCATAGTTGCGGACAAATTTCGAGGCCAAGTTCATCGCAGACTTACTTGGCAGTTTTAATTGGCCGCATTCCAGTTTAGCGCTGCAAACGGATTAGTCTCTCTGTTTGTTTCCCTTCGCATCATTATCAGCATTCATTACACAGAGATGATTATAGATACAGTATACATACAGTATAGTAATCAACTGAACAATAAAAATAGTTGCGTTTTTGCAGATACCATGGTATCTGATACCACGCTCTAAAGTCGTTTTGCAGTTACCGTGGTATCTGGCAAGCTACCATGGTATCTGATATTCAGATACCACGGTCGGGCCGTGGTAACTGATCGTGATATCTGAAAAATTTATCTCACTTCCATCATCGTTAACACAAGAGTAGCCTATATATATTTTTTTTGTCAAATTGGTGGGGAAAAAGCTATGTCACACTAGATGTCAGTGGATATCAGTTCTTTCTGGATGATTTCCAAAAGCACAAATCCGGCAATTGTCGTTTTTGCAGAGCAACCGTTGTATCAGATACCACGGTAAATGCAAAAACGACTAATCACAACGTTTGTCGCGACAGCAGATTATATCCCAGGTGTTGTCTATTGAGTGTTGTCTGTTGAGTGTTGTCTGTTGAAACAGCGCATCCTTGTTTTAGCTGTTATGTAACTTGTGACAGTGTAGAGCGCGTTACAAAGCGACAAAATAGACCGTGATGGTGCTTCGTGCCAGACGTTTTGCCAACCAGTGAAGTGTTCGGGGATTAGCATTTTTTTTTTTCATTCTCTATTTTATATGCAGGATAAGTAAGCAGTAACACATCAATAATACAATTTTTCAGTTTAAGGTGCCCTCGAAGGTGCCTGGAAGTGAACGTGACTAAGCAATTCGGAGAAGATGGATACCAAGTGGCTGTTCGGAGATCTGAGCAAACCCCCGTGGATGATGACGCAGTACGAGCGAAACTCCATTACCCTTGACAACTTCAAGTAAGTTTATCATATAGTTGAGTTTTTGCGAAGCCATTAGACTTTTCACCCCTTGACTCCTCCTCAAGGCGAGAAACCTGTCACTTGTCACTTCTTGACTCCTCCCACAGGAGGAGCCAACTCTATCCATCGGCCAATCATGCGCCTCGGAACTAGCTGAATTGTGGAAAGATTCCGGAAGCTTCTAATTTCATAAGGTAGCTAGGGATAATATAAAAGGCAGAATGAGCAAGAAGGGTCCAAAAGGTGTGCATACACATCGCGTAGAATCCGCGTGTTTTTTTTTTGTTTTTTGTTTTTTTAATCCGATTTAGCGTCTTTCTGAGTAATAAACTGAATTTCTTTCAACAGTCAGGGACAGTTTGTTGTCATAGAGACGGTAAAGAACTAGTGATGGTGATGGTCCGGTTATCATATTACGTATATAGATGAAAAAAAAAATCAATGGGAGTTAAACCAGATATGCATCTCGTCTTTTTTGCAGTTACCATGCTTGCCATCTGATACTGCGGTTTCCTTGCAAAAACGACAATTGCCGAAATTGCGCTTTTACAAGTCTCACAAGAAATCCTTATATCGACCCACATTACAAGTGCCACACTTGTTTTCCACTAATTTGGAAAATAAACCTAGACTCCTGTCTTGGTGACGATAAACGTTTACATACGTATTTTCGATACCACGGTAACTGTCCAGATATCACAGTAACTGTAAACACGCCTTTTGATCGTGATATCAGATGGGATCGACTAAAACCGGGAACGGAACGGAACGACACGGGACAGGAGGAACGCGTACTAAAAACGGGAACGCGAAAATCGTGAATGCACGTCCCCTGTGAAAAATCGGAAATGCCCGTCCCCTGTTCTTTAGCACTCGATTCCAGATTCATCAGAAGCCAGTACTAAAAACGGGATTGACAGGATCCCTGTTTCTTAGTACTTTTGTTCCATACTCAGGAGGAACAAGTACTAAAATCGGGAATGCCTGTCCCCTGTTCTTTAGCACTCGGCAGGGACTCGGTCTCACAGGTATTCCCGATTTTAGTATTTGTTCCTCCTGAGTATGGAACAAAAAGTCCTAAGAAACAGGGATCCTGTCAACCCCGTTTTTAGTACTGGCTTCTGATGAATCTGGAATCGAGTGCTAAAGAACAGGGGACGGGCATTTTCGATTTTCGCGTTCCCGTTTTTAGTACGCGTTCCTCCTGCCCCGTGTCATTCCGTTCCGTTCCCGATTTTAGTCGATCCCATATCAGATACCGCGGTAACTGCAAAAACAACTTTTGACAGTGGTAGCAGATACCATAGTGTCTGCAAAAAAAAACAAATATTGTTCTGAGTTTTCTGTGCACTCGTTCAGCCTGCGGTTCAAAAACGGACCAATGGTTTGCCTACAAACAATCGTGGGGCGCCGACTCCTGGCGTTCGTGCCTTGATTTGAACTTGGTTTTCTCAGGTGATTATCCGTATGGCCGTAATTTGTCAGCAAACCATTTCGGTACCATTTATGTTTATTATCAAGCGACTGATAAGTGACATATAGTGAAAAAGTCTGGCGAAGAACGGATATCTACAAGGGTGGTTCCAAAATCACCACGATCTTTTTGCCCACTCAATGCCCACGCTCAGAATGCCCACGATCAAAATGCCCACGGTTCAAAATGCCCACAATAAAAATGCCCACGGTTAAAATGCCCACGGCTCAAAATGCCCACTATTCAGATGTGGAACACCCGAAATCGAAATCGTCTGAAATGCTGGCGGCTTAAAAATGCCGACAGTTTCCAAATGCCGACAGTTCAAGATGGTCACAGGGAGGTTAATATTGTCTTGGTTCAGAATGCCGACGGCTGAAACTGTCCACAGGGGAGGCCAATATCATCCTGGGAATGCGGACTACGAGATTACAAGGGGTAGTATTCGAGGGGTTGCCCACTCTCGATTTTAGTGTACAGCAAGTGCCCGGTGCCGCGATGCCCGGTCGATGCCGGCACCGGCTGAAACCTGTCGGCACCGGGTGTCACGTGTTGAAACATCAAAATAAGTATTCTTGGAAGCGTTTGAAAGATGAATCGCCCAATTTATTGTCGGCATCGGTGCCGGCACCGCTTATTTCGGTTGGTGCCGGCCGGTGCCGAGAAAAGGTGTACAGCAGGTGCCGGGGAGTGGGTAACCCCTCGGTAGTATTAATCGCGGAAAAGGTTTTGAAAGGAATTAGTTTATTGTTTCTTGAAGAACGATCCAAAAAGACCAGCAAGTTAAAGCTCTTAAAGAAAAGTTCCAAGGGGGGTTCCTTATCAGGCAGAGGCTTCCTCAAGAAAGCACAGCGCTTTTGCGGCAACTAACCACGAGCCAATACAATGTTTCTTGTAAGTATTTTACCAGAATTGTATTACAGTTGACATTATACCAGTTCAACATACGATCATCGTCATTCTGATACTCCGCCTAATATACTCTTCCCGTTGCTCACTCACCCCTGATCCAAGTTTACTAAGTTCTACATACCTCAAATAATCCAGTCGTGGGCATTCTGAACCGTGGGCATTTTGAGTCGTGGGCATTATGAGTTGTGGGCATTATGAGTCGTGGGCATTTTGAATCATGGGCATTTTGAGTCGTGGGCATTTTGAGTTGTTGGCATTTTTAGTGTGCATTATGAGTCGTGGGCATTATGATCGTGGGCATTTTGAGTGTTAGCCGTATATAAATTATAGCATGCCGCTTACAACAACCTCTCGGCTAAGAGCCTGGTCAGGTGCACCGAAAGTTACAAACTGAGTGCATCACTTTCAACCTGTTCACGCCACCTTTCAAAAATGTCAGTCGATGCGTGTCGTTTAGCGCCAGAGACTGTAACATCTTTGCCATCAAGGCCGTCCTCCCCCCCCCCCCCCCCAACCTATTACTGTCTTGTCATCTTTCGATCACTCCAAATCTCCCGAAAGGTGATTAAACTATACGTCTTTCATGACCATTCCTTTATTTTCATCGAAGCTAAATGGCGTAACCATAGCAACGGTTATAAACAATAGAGCCACCATTTCTGGCCTAGTTGAAGAAGAAAGTGTGACCGCCTTAAAATAATAAAAAATAGTCGAGGAAACTGATAATGATGTATAAGTAGAATGCCGTTTGCCTGGCCTGAGTAAGTACTAATATGATATCATATGATTATCGACACTACTTAGCCCTCGGGCTGTGGCATTACATAACAAAACAAAAGAATAAACAACACCAAGAAGAACTCATACTCTGCTGTTCCAGTATTTCCTTAAGCTATAAGTTCTTCCTTATGTCTCATCGAGAGCTTTAAGATCCAGCCCAGTCGTTTAAGGTCGGGCTTCACTACCCAGACGCCCCAGAATCTGGGGTCCGGATTATGTGAAGACGGTCCCAAACAGAAATCAAGTCAAATGTCTTTTCAACAGTCCACTTTTGGGTATTTTTCAGCACTTCTGTCATTTTCTTAGATTTTACCACCTCAGCACAATAATTTCTCCAAGTCAAATGAAAACTACTTTCAAATTCCCGCTTCTTTTCACCCAGAATCCGGGAATCTGGTAGATTTTTCTACCAGACTCCCGGACGCGTCCGGGGTGCTTTCAGACCGTTTCAGACCTGTCTTCACTACCCATACCGGTATCGAAGAAAACGGAACACAGAATCCGGGCGAAAAATCTGGGTAGTGAAGCCCGACCTTCAATTTTAGTTTGAGGTTTCCTTCTAATTCGAAGGTCCCTTCTTAAAGACCGTTTTGGTGCCGGTTGCCGTTCTCTTGTCGCCGTAGCTTGTCAACGTTAACTTTTAGCAGAAATTAAATTTAGGGTTTTGACACTAAGTCTAATCTTGTTTTCTTAGCACTAATTTGTAGCCTATCTATATCGTCCGCCATTATTTTTATTTTTTTCTTCTTTTCCTTCAGACTTTGATCGTCGAACTTGGTGAGCTAGAAAGTGAGAAGTTTGCCTGTAAGGTGGATGAAACTGGCGACCGGATAAGGATCGCCGGACTCGGAGAAGAATAAAAGAATTAAAATTAAGAAATAGTAAAGAAACAGTGGACCGCGACGGAGATTAATAACGGAAACTCCGGTCAAGCTAACCGAAACAACCCGTCAAGCTAACGGCCAACAAAACTTTGTTAAAAACGGAACTGTTGTAGTAGGTCGACGACTGAAAAACCTAACGTGGCTTATGAAATCCGCGTCGTCGTTCCTTCCACATCTAGACGATAGGTGGTCCATTATTTATTTTTTACTTGTGTATTGAATTGTACGTTTACATTTGTCGTCTCTCCTTTTTTCATGTAATCGGATATTTCGAGAACCCGTCGGTCGCCTACCAAAATCCGTCACTGTACACCCGTCACTACGCCCACCCGTCAGTTGACCCACGAACATGTGACAGTTCGCACCCGTCAGTTCGTCCTCACTTCATTTGCTGTCTCTTTTATGTCCACGGGCATAGAAGTCAAAAATAAGGTTTAAAGCCAAGCTGACCATTCATAGTACAAGAACAAAAACGACATTTTCGTGGGTTTTTGTCGATCAGCTAATTACCCCTTTTAGATGTTGTGCAAGAGATAAATGCAAGTTCGAATATTTCGGCTTCACTTCCGGCAACCGTCTTCGATAAAGACGTTTTGATAAATAAATAAAATAATTAAGACAGTTTGTCTTTTTCAGTTCACGTTCCGGTTCGAACTACAACCGCCTCATGGATCGCTACGAGAAACTTACCCGTATGGGCGAAGGCTCTTACGGCGTCGTCTACAGATGCCGAAATCGAGAGACGGGACAGATCGTTGCCATCAAGCGCTTTGTCGAGACGGAGGATGACCCGCTGATCAGGAAGATCGCTCTGAGAGAAATAAGGATGCTGAAGGTAAAAGACAGGCTTCACCTTCCAAACTTTTCTTCCGGATTCCAGACATCCGTTTTTCGTCGATACGGACCTGGGAGTTCGACACCCGAAATTCCGGATAGAAGGTGTCATAGAGGCTTACGGATTCCAGACACCCGTTTTCGTCGATACGGATCTGGAAGGTTAAGCCAGGCAAAAAACATCTGGAAGTCCTGGATGTTCGACACTCGAGATTTCGGATTTCACGAAAGTGCCACAGAGGCAACACATTCGCGAGACGCAGTAAATATGCGAGTGAGTGGGGTAGGATAAAAAAAAAAGTGATTGTGACCGGGATGTAAAAGACATATGAAGATGACAGGAAATATTGAAGGATAGAAAAATAAGCTATCATCATTATCATGAAAACTCGGAAGGGTTTGCTTGACTATGCGGAAACCCCAGATGTTAGGAACTCGGGGAAGTTAAGCGCTAAGACAACAAGACCGTAGCTATAGTAAAGATATGGTTCTATAAAACTTCTTAAGATTTCCAGGGTTTCGGTTTTGCCAACCGATAGGCTACTTTCAGGATAGGGAGAATACTTCTTAGGAGAATAGGATATACTAATAGATATACTAGATATTATTATAGAAATATTTCTTAGGAGAATGTTTCTTTAAATTTTAGACCACCTCGGTGTTGCTTTTCGCCTATAAAACAGTCAATAGAAACAGTATATTAAGAACTTGATATCAGCTAGGAGCCAAGTGTTTCAACTTTCTTTTGACATAAAGGATTGGACCGAACTCTCCAGGTATTCTTTCTTGTTTGTTTTTATGTGCTTTTTCTTCTGTAAGGAATTAAATCCGCTTCTGCTGTTTTTATATTTGACAAAGCAAAACGGATAAGTCAGCTACATTTTATCGGAACTATATTTTTATTTTTTATTTTTTTTTAAGCCCTTGCCAAGAAGGGCCGAAATATATCTCGAATAAAATGTAGCTGACTTATCCGTTTTGCTTTGTCAAACATGATTCGCAGTCAGCTTGGGCTGAAGGAACATCTATCTGCTGTTTTTGTTTATAGTTGTTTCATTTTACAGCAATTACGGCACCCGAACATTGTCAACCTTATTGAAGTTTTTCGGAGAAAAAAGAAGCTTCACTTGGTCTTTGAATACTGCGACTTCACCGTTTTGAACATTCTGGAAAAACATCCAAAAGGGTAAGGAAAAAGAACTTCACACCTCCTCCCTCCCGCTAGGCCAATCACGCACTCAGCCATATAGCAAACTAAAAGCGGGGGTCGTCACTGTGTCTTAAAGGTACAGTCTCAGCTGACTTATGCGTTCTGCACTGTCAGAAGTTTCATAAGAGACAGCAGAAGGATGCGCGGTTTCAACAAATAATGCGTAACACACTGTAAAAAAAAATCTTGCAGTATTTTCTACTGGGATTAACCTTGTCTTTATTGAGATATTAATATCCCTAATTCGGATTAATCTTATCCCAATAGAGATAAGATTAATCCCAGTAGCAAATACTGCATCCTTATTCGGAGAAACTTTTTACAGTGCAGACAACACTTTGGATCTTGTCTGTTCTGTTTGAGAATGTTATGCATAACAAGCGTTGCCGTGAGGAAGAGAAAAAAATCACCAAAAAGCATGTGCTGAATTTTCATGACGACTAACAAAAAAGTCAGTAGATGCTTTTTTTCCTGTTTTTTGGCTCTTCTTGGCAATGCTTCTTATACACAATATGTATAACGTTTTCCAACACAACAGATAATATCCCAAGTGTTGTCTGTTACGCACTGTCTGTTGAAACCGCGCATTCGGGTGTTGTCTGTTATGAAACTTCTGGCAGTGTGATTGACCCGGTTAACTAGACCGGTTCTGGTTTCCTAACCGGTCTAACCGGTTCTGGTTTCCTAACCGGTCTAACCGGTTCTGGTAAAACGGTTAGGATACCATACTTTTTATTCATACGGGAATGGAAGACGAAGCTCTGACAGTAAATGCTTATTCTGTATTTCATAGAAGGCACCTAGCTCCCTCCTGGAATTGTATGCGTCTGAAATGAGCCTTCCGCTATTGTTTCTTTTTGTACTTACGACTTTCTAGCGTTTTTTAGGCCGTGCCGAGTTTTGTCAGTCACGCAACGCACCAAGCTTCAAGGTCCGCCGAAACTCTTTCACACAAAAGGACATGAGAAGCTTCATTGTAATGTTTATCATTTTGGAAGACATGATAGCAATAACAAATAATCTGAGAGAACCTCCGTCTCCCTATCTTTGTGATATGACCATGCAGAGTCGAATATAATCTGATACCCTACCCGATGCGAACCAGCGGAAGAGGAGCTACGCAGAACGTCATAATTGTTATCTCTACAGATAGCTGTATCACGGTACAACTCCGCAGAAGAATCAGAACGCCGTCCGAGTCGTCCTTACAGCTGATTGGTTGTTTGCCATACTGACGTCACGTGTGACGCGCTGTAGAAAGGGCTCTCTACACCTGCAAGGCATCCAACGGTTTTTCACCTCGTATGAGCAACGGCGTAGAGGGAAGTAGACGGGTATTTACTGAAACCTCACAGCATGTACCTCTAGCTCCGCTCAGTTTTATCGGGGGATTCATAGTCGCTACATGGGACCAAAGACGGAGGTGCTATCAGATTATTTTTTCTTGATGGTAGACCATGGTCTACCATAAAGAAAAAATCGACCTGATGCATCAGGTCGATTTTCTGTTTTAGACTTCTTTTGTTTTGCTTGGTTTTCCCATATTTTAGCGTTCAGTTTTCAAGTATTTTGCGTCCAGTCGCCGCGTCCGAGAGCGGGAAGGCTGATAGAATCGACAAGCGTTAACAAGAAAGTTGCTAGTTTCGTGGGGAAAGTAAGGATATTATCGAAAAATGGTATTTTCAGCCACTTCATCGTGAAAAGATCAATTTTAGTAAGAGTTGTGCTTCAAGTAATTTAAATTTTCAGGACGCCAGAAAACCAGATGAAAAGAATAATTTGGCAGACTCTTCAGGCTGTATCTTTCTGCCATGCCAACCGCTGTGTCCACAGAGATATCAAGCCGGAAAACATCCTCCTGACAAAAGATGGCACAGTCAAGCTGTGTGACTTCGGCTTTGCTCGGACCCTAAGTAAGTTTATCGTCCGGGGGAGGGGGTCATGCGATGAAAAGAATCTGAGATTAGAGTAGTAACTGTTGCTACTACGTGCTACTACCAGCAAACTGGATGCTATCGGATACTATTACAAGATTAACCCAGTCGGAGGCATGTTTATCAAAGTATTCCATACTACTACATATCACTAATCAAAGTTGTCCATACTACTACATATCACTAATCAAACTACTCCATACTACTACATACCATTTCATGCAATTTTTTCGTACAACTTCCATACTACCACACAGTCAAAGGATTTTCCATCGGGTTGTTCTAACGTGATTACTTTGGCATAACGCCCCTGTCGGGAGATATTTCCAGCGTACAGGGAACTAAGATGAGCGAGCAGTGCCCTCTTTTACTTTTGGTGGACCCTAGGCCATCCATGGAATTTTGGCCCCTTTTCGAGAGTCAAAAACACCAGCATTTTAGCACACGTGATTCTGGTCGAGCCACACTATGGTCACATCTGAGCAAAATTTCGGTAACGTAAACGACGAGTGTGCAACGTAGCTGGTAACGCTTGGATCGTAAGGAACAAGGCAATATGGCTCGCAACCATAGCCTAATTTCTCAGCAATTTCACCGGCCGCTTGGCCCCTCTTTTCCCCTGGCCCCCCAGCCCCCGCCTAACCGGCGTAAGGGTAAAGACAGCACTGAATGTAGAGTGCAAGGACTAACTGGAATTATTTTCAATGTTGTCATTTCTGCGAATTCACCTGTGTGCAGAATGTCCTTATAATGTATTATCGTCAATAACAGTTCCGATGAGTTTACGCTAAAGAAATGCAGAATCAAGATTTCCTTGCCGACCAAAAATGACCAAAATAAGAAATTACGTGCGAAAATGTGTTGATTTCTTAAAGTTTAACTGAAAAGCCAACTTATTTTTGTGTCATTTAGTTGAATACACTGAATTATTTGGATTCTGCAAAGGGATTTTTTTGTTTTCCACTATCTACTCTAGTTATGGCGTTCAGAATATCTGCGGCCGTCCCCACAGCGAAAATTCTACTATGACGCGGGAAATTTTTATTTCTATGAATTTTATAGAACGAAGGTTGAAACTCGGAAGTACATGATAAATAAACTTAGTAGCTCTAAGAACATGAGAAAATGAGACACAAATTTTTCCCATGACAAATCTTTAGAAAACATGAGATTTCATGGGAAAACATGAGAAGTGGAAGCTCCGAGTAATCTGTGCCTCCCTCAAGCAACAGTGTGTTTAAGACGTTTTTTCCATCTGGTGCTCAGAGCCTTTGGCATCAGGGGCGCCACTATGGGGGGGGGGGGGGGAGGGGGGACTCCCCCCCCAAAGGTCTTGAGAAAGTACTTTCGTCGGGCGAAGCCCGGCGAAAGTTCACTTGTTTGGCGGCGCGGAGCGCCGGCAAACCCAGGAGAAATAAAATATTGCATGCTTTTGTCGGGCGTCGATCGACTCGTCGGCACATCGGGTTTATTTCATACGCAAGAAGTCATACTCTGCAGACATTCGTCGTGCACAACACAGAAGAAATCGAACTGTGTATCCTTTTGTCGGGCCTCGATATTCTCGTCGGCACATCTGGTTCTTTTTATACACTAAAATTACAGAAGAAATTCAATTTTATATGCTTTCGTCGGACGTCGGAAAGTGAAGAAGAAGAATTTGCATTAAGATCCCAGAACCCAATCCTAAGTTTGTACGATTGCAGACAACCTCCAGCAGACCTGATCCACGTGGAAAGAAAAGTCGCTTCTTCAATATTTAGGCTGAGAACAGGCCATGCGAAAACCTAGAAAATGTTATTCCGATGGAAGCTTGCTGATTCGGAAAATTGCCGTGAGTGTAATATTGTAGACGACGTAAGGCACATCCTATTGGTTTGTAAAAAGTATGATGCCCAGCGATCGATCCTAAAAGCAAATGTGAAAAAAAAAATTTGGTGCTTTTACTGTAAGGTCCATCCTAGGCCATTCAAGTGCCCCGGCTTGGGCCAGAAAATTGGCTGTGATTTATTTGGGTAATTTTATAAAAAGTACAAAGCTGTACCAGAATTTGTAGTTTAAGATGAGCAAATTGTAAATAGTTATTTTGTTTAATATTTATTATGTATTTAAATAGGTAATTTTAAGACGACCCCAGAGGAGATGTGTAATTTTATTTTTCATGATGAAAACAGATGAGTTAATGTGTTAACGGAATTTTATGTTGTCGTAGATTGACGAGTGGAAGTGAGATTCGAAAATACCCAAAGAAGAGACGAAGATACAGTGAGGAACGCGCACCCAGATTCAGACGACGTCTTGAGAAAGACCCCTACCCTTTTAAAGTATTGACGTAGCCCACAGGCAAAAGTTCATTTATTTAAACCAACATACTGGTTTAAAAGTATTGAAGGATATTTAAAAGTTTACATAAACCCAGTGGCACGAGCGTGTTTGGGCTGAAGCTCACGTGACGTCAACCTTCAAACAACAACAACAACTCGTCGGCATATTGGGTTCTTTTTATACACAAGAAATCGAATTCGGCAAATATCTGTCGGGCAAAACACGGAAGAAATTGACTTCTGAATGCTTTTGTCGGGCGTCGGTCGACTCGTCAGTTCTGTTTATCTGTGTAAATCAGTTTCAGCAAACATTTGTCGGGCGCACCCGGGAAGTTCAAGTATCCCCGGCACATCGTGTTCTTTTTATACGTAAGAAATCAAATTCTGTAAACGTTTATCAGGCGCATCCCGAAAGTTTAAGTTTTGTCGGCTCATCGACTTCTATTTACATGTAAGAGGTAAAGTCCTTTACAGTCTTGTCGAGCAAAACAAAGACGAATTCGAATTCTAATGCTTTAGTCGGGCGTCGGTATTTTTGTCGGCACATCGGGATATTTTTATTCGCAAGAAATCAAATTCTTCAAACATTTGTCGGGCGCACCGGAAAGTTTAATCGGGATCGGAATCTCATTACACGTAAGAAATCAAATCCGTAAACTTTTGTCCAATCCCGAAAGTTTATGTCTCGTCTGCAAATCGAGATTTTCTACACACAAGAATCAAATTTGTGCCTACTTTCTTCTGGATGGCTATACTATTTTGGCGGAAAGATCTGTGATTTCACAGGTAGCCTTACTTTTATTTGAGATCGCTCATAAGCGTTTCCACAAAAGTTCGCCTGCGGCGTATTTCGTTGTACTCTCTATTTGGAAGAATGGTGTTTCCTTTAGTTGTCGTTTTAGGATTGAAATGCTTGGGGGTTGGATACACATTAAAAGCTAGAACCTGTAAAGTATAGGTATAGAATAGCCTAAGATTTTCCAGAAAAAAAAGACATTAAAAAAAAATTCGCCTGCAGCGCTTGATTTAACTTGTTCAAGGATCGGTCTTTTTGGCGAAAGGTGAAAAGAAAAGCCGAATATGTTAATTTAAACATACGAATTTACATTAAAAAATAATCTCAGCTAATGCATTACAGTTAGTTTTACACAAAATTTCGCGTGCGGCGCATTTCGTAGTATTCTTTATTCGGAAGAACGGTGTTTCATTTAGTTGGCGTTTTAGGACTGAAATTCTTGGGGTTTGAAACACCTTAAAAGCTAGAACTTGTAAGCTAAATTTTTCCAGAAAAAAAAGGCAGATTTAAAATACTTCGCCTGCGGCGATAAATTTAACTTGTTCTGGGTAGTCGTTGGAAGCTTCAGTTTTTAGCGAAGCTGCAATGAAATCCCGAATATGAGAATTTAAATTTGAGAATTTACATTCAAGGACGCTGATGCATCGCAGTTAATTTTACACCGGTTCAGTTTTGTGCTGGCGGGAAATGTACGCCGTTGCCGCGAAGCGGCAACGGCGTTTTTTGTCGGCACATTTTTGAGTCCGTCGGCACAAACTGGACGTCCCCCCCCCCCAAAGGTAAAAGGCTAGTGGCGCCCCTGTTTGGCATAGGCTAGTCTATCTAGAAACAAGGGTTTATGACAGACTGGCAGTATGCTGTCAATGTTTGGAATCTGGGACAGTGCCCTAGTACTGGGAAATACCTTGAATTTAAAACAGTTTTGCCCAGCGGGCAAAATCAGTAACAAATCACAGGCTTAAGCCGAAGGTTAGATGAAGAGAAACAAGTCTAGGCTTTGGTACGGACTTTAATCAATTTGTTAATTGAATTGTCCTGGTTTTCGAGGGAAGATGGGGAAACACGATCTCTGTCGGGAAGATGCGTTGTCAAGCCCTTCATTCGACATCTAAATACTGATTTTTGAAGGTCCGAACGAGCCTTACACCGACTACGTCGCAACACGTTGGTACCGTGCTCCTGAGCTCCTAGTTGGTGACGTTCGCTACGGTCCACCGGTTGATGTTTGGGCGATTGGTTGTGTTTTCGCTGAACTTGTTCGAGGGGAGGCGCTATGGCCGGGGAAGTCTGATATCGATCAACTATACCTCATCCAGAAGACAGTAGGTATGAAGAACCAGAGTCATCACTAGCCAAAATGTTCGGTTTTTTTTTAGGCGGGGGAGGGTATTTACCGACTGGATAGGCATTTTTTTCGACTGTGGGTACGAAAAACCGTAAGAACCTTCAGAAAAATTGAGTGTTATTCAGAAAATTGACTTTTTTTCAGAAATGTCGATCATTTCTACGAAAGAAGCGACTGTTTTTAAAAAAAATCGACCGTTTTTGAGAAAAAACGATTGTTTTTGAGAAAAGGAAAAAAGCGATGGCCGACAATAGACAGGGGCGCCCCCCTTCCCCCACTGACGGCTCTGTGTTCAATCGCTCCTAACTATACGCTCTTCATAAAATCCAATACCGAATTATCGCCAGATGTGCTAGAGGAACAATAACAATCACACGTGAGAACGTGGGACAAGTTATCGGAATGGAGAATTAGTGATTAGGATTTCGGCTCACACCGACCCGCTAATTAGCCCCGTCGGAAAGTGGTTCAGCAGTCAGCAATGATGTCGGAAGCCAGAATTGACAAACTTGATGTAGACTGATAAAACAGAGTTGGATTGAGAACAAACAGAGGTAGAGGCATTTTATGAAGTTTCAAGTAAGGCTAGGCCTAAGACAATTTGGAAATGGCAAAACAAATCCGGATAAACGTATACCACGAAGTAACATGTCATTGTTTACTTTATGCCAGCGCATCTAGCGGCCAAAAAAGAACTAATCTGGATGTAATTTTATGAAGAGCGTATAGTTGTTAGCATGTCCCCGGTATTTCGTGTCACATGAAAGCTAGTGCTGAGTTGTCATTCTCTGCAAGGCATAGGTTTTGCATTGGACCGCTGAATTTGAACGGATATTCCGGATTTCAGTTAACTTAAATGCTAATGTGAATGGGGTCTTGTGGTCGTGCCTGCAGATTACAATTACGTTGACTACACAGTGAGCTTTAAAGTCCTGAAAGAGGAAATGCACTACAAACTAGTCAGGTCAGGGAAGACAAATACTAAACTCAGGAAATCACTGTGACCTAGTCTTGCCCCAGTTTCATTGATGAACCGCTTGTAGGAAGGACAAGACAAGAAGCGAAGCGAAGCTCATAGACAAGCAACGACTGAAGCTTCCTCCGAGTCATGTATCCAAGTGGTACTTGAAATCACATTCCAGTCCATATTTCACCCGTCATATTAACTCCGTTTTATCTTGTATTACAATGTTACTTTTTTTACACCATGCATTGTTTTACTTCCACATTTCTAGCGCTTTTGTATGGTGATTCCGGTGCTATTTTTTATTTCGAGGAATTTTGGGAGAAATAATTTGAACTGGATTGAAATTGAGCTCCTTCTGGTGAAAAAAAAAGCCATTCGACGTTTTATGTGATTACTCGCCTGTGTCTTAGGCGTCTTCTCGCCATTCCCCTAGGACTCCACTTGAGGAGTCCCCGCGTTTTTGTTTGTCAAGGGGGCTCACTCCCCGTATTCTCGCGAGTCCCCACGGATGCGGAATGCTCCGATTATGATCACCATCAGCAAAAAGGACTCCCTTTCGGATTCAGAGGGGAATCAAGTTTTGCTGGTGTTGGTGCAATATAAAATTAATTAAAAACAATCAATGAACAAAACCTAATATAAAGTGGATCCAGACTAATTTCATCAACTGCATATTTTTTTTTTCGAACAAAATCCATTTTGGAAGCATTCCCCGTGTTTTCGTTGTTTTCCGTACGCGGAGTCCGCGTGGAGTGACTCCCTCTATTCTCGCCGTTCCCTTCGATTTCCCGAGGACTCCTCGGGGAACGGCGAGAAGACGCCTTTTGTGTCTCGCCTGTGTCTGTATCCTTGTGCAAAAACAACACCTATCCCGCAATACTCCTGATGACTATCTCTCCTTGCCGATGCAAAATCTCCGGCCTCTCTGGGTACCTAGCGGAAGAAAGGCAGAAGTGGGATCACAGCTGCTCCCAAAGATCGCCGTGATTGTTTGACACAGGATTTGAGTCGTTGAGTTTGAGTCGTTACGGAGACGTTTACTCCTCTTCCTGAGGATCACTGGCGTGTTTTTGACTTAGTCATATCGAGTATTAGATTGTAGAAAAATTTTTACCGCTCGGGTAAATACGCTGTGAAATTTCTATCGCATGGCTTGAGTGCCACGAGGGATAACTCCACTCCCCGGCACCTGCTGTACACCCTTTCCGTCACCGACCGAAATCACTGGTGCCGGTAATAAATTAGGTGATTCATCCTTCAAACGCTTCTAAACATACTTTACTGTTCTAACACGTGGCAGGGGCCGGGTACCGCGACTTTGGGGACTTGCTGTAAACTAAAATCTAGAGTGGGCAACCCCTCGGTGCGACGGGGAGCTCGGCGAGGCGATTATATCATGTAATAATGACACAAAATCCCAAACTGTGGACGCGGGCCCCTCCGTGTGACTTTGCTAAATCCAATACTCTATATGACTAAGTCATAAACACGCCAGAGACCCTCAGGAAGAAGGAGTAAACGTGTCTGTAACGACTCTGACTCAACGACTCAAATCCTGGATCCAACAATCACGGCGATCTCCGGGAGCAGCTGTGACACCTGTTCTTGTTTTCTTCCGCTGCTACCCGGAGATTTTGCATCGGCAAGGAGATATAGTCATGAAGCGTATTGTAAAAGTTATTGGTTGCTTGGATTGCCAAAACGCTCACTGAAAAACTCTCTTGGCTGTTTCGAAAAATCAACCAGGGCGCCATTTGCCATTTCGTATGAGAAATAAAAACATAGATACCGCAGCTGTCGGTAGAATCAAATGAAAGTCTGTGCCCGAGTTGATCATCTGTGCGCGGTGATCGAGCAATATCACTTACATGTTTTTATTACAAGTCTATGCATAAGCCATAGCAGTCACTCAGCGGATTTGTATCTTGGTATTTTTGCATAGTTTATAAATAACATGAATATTGAATACAAACGACAAGCTTCAAGAGCGCCGTTTTTTTAGGAAATAATAAAAGGCGGTCGTGTCTAAACATTTATCGGGACATAACTCGTTTGTTGTTCCCCAGGTTATTGCTCTTCCACCTTTTAGAACTTTCTTCTAGTTCAGATATAAATAACATTCAAAAATGTGATTGTGAAATAGCCTATTTACTGAGGGTTCTGAGTAGTATCAGCTTCTCCATGTCTCAAACTGGAAAGGCGAGAGCGTTGTAGGCGCAATCTCGACTCAGCGTATACTGTGTATAGGCTAGTGCAATTCCTCAAGTATGTAGTATGGAATTACCATACGTTTCTATTTTTGAAGTTCAGTTTTTTTTCTTTCCTTTTGTTTCAGTTTTTCTGGACAATCGTATACAATGATGGGTAACAAATCAATAATAGTATTATTATTTTAGGTGAGCTTCTGCCTCGGCACATGCAAATTTTCCGGAAGAATGAATTCTTTCTCGGTCTGGCGATTCCGGAACCGGATACTCGAGAGCCGATAGAAGTGAAAATGCCGAGGGACTTCTCACAAGAAGGACTAGATTGTTTGAAGGTTAGTTGGAGATAACGACGACCCTGATCTTTATACTGATACTGATACTTTATTGTAAAACGAAACTTTCACAGCATTGGATTGCCGAACTTGTCGTTTTCGTCAGGTACATCATAATTACAAAACATTTAATAAGGCGGTTGTACATAATAAATCAATAGTAAAAAAATGATCAAACAGAATAAAAACCCTAGACAATTAAAATATTAAAGGGAAATATTTGTTCAATTGTTCAAAACTTCAACAAAAGATGGTACAAAGCTCTTTCTGTAGCGTTCGGTTCTTGTACAAACAGGGTTAAGAACCGGAACTTTTTGTGCTACAGCTCGAGGTAGTCGAGGTTTTGGCGGGCAATATGGGGTAGGAGATAGGTGCTCAAAACCTGAGTGGGTACGCAGACTGTTCCCGAAACTAGTACAAAGAGTAAGACGTCGGGCTGCTAAAGTAGGGAGGCGAAATTCTTTGAGGAGGAGGATATAAGGCACTTTGCCCTGGCGGTGGATGATTCTCAAGGCTCTCTTCTGAATAGTTTCAAGCCTATCACTGTTCTACTGTCAGGCCAAAGTGCCAAACCGGATAAGCATACTCAAGTAGCGGACGGATGAAAGTAACGTAAAGGCGGAGAACATGTGATTTCTCTTCCGCCTCTTCCTGGTGGATCTTTCGCCTCTTCCTGGTGGTGTGCCCTTGCCTTAAAATCGAAGGGTCTGTATCCGGAGGTCTTCTGTTGCTTTATTAGTGAACTGAAAGAAAAAAATGCTCCTTTGGCGGGATTACTCCGGGATTACTCCGTACACTCCGGCTTGAATCGCCATTGCGCTAACCAGCTAAGCCACTGAGGGGATTGTGAGCATAATTCACAAACCACTGCTGTTGCCAGATAGAAGTGATATACCAACTTTAAGTCGTTCTTTTTGGATGATAGAGAAGAACTTCGATGTTATTTGTATCGCTTATTCCGACATCAGCCTGTCCTTTAGTGAAACTAAGAGGTAGGCTGTTGTTTTCAACCGACGTAGCTCAGATGATGTCCCTGATGTCCGACTTGGAAATTGTGTGCTAAGTTCAGCGCCTAGTTTAATTTGCCTCGGGCTCCCAATCGGTTGTGACATGAAACTACAGGATCACAGCTAGTTGAACATGTGGCCAGCCAGCTCTGTAGGCTTAGTCATGTCAAGAACGAATAATCATATAGAACTTCTGTCTTAAATAGCATGCAGCGACTATGAAAACCCCAACAAAACTGAGCGGACCTAGAGGTATTTACTCTAGCTTTGAGCTGGTGTTGATACCCGTTTACTCCTCTTCCGTCTTCGCCGTTGCTTATCGCACAAGAAAGGTTGAAGGAGGCTGGCAGGAAGCTACTCCGCGCGTTGACCCGCTCTGGAGCGCGTCCATAGAACCAATCAGCTTTCACTTCTCCTTTTCCTCAACGACGGTTCTCAGCGATTTAGCTATTTGTAGAGGTAACGAAACGTGATGTGGCGCGAAGCTACTAACCTCCGCTCGTTCAAAGCGGAGAGGGCATGGGGAAATACTCGACTCCGCATAGTCCTATTACAGAGATAGGGAGACGGATGTTTTGTCAGATTATTTGTTCTTGGTCGTATGGACTACTCATAGGCCTATTTACCAAGACTACTTATAATCGACACATCTGAGCAAGGCTTTTCAATGCACTCGTGATGCCACACGTTCTAGATCTTTCCCCGTTTCGGATATCTTGACAGTCTTGACACATCGGAATAAGCGTTCAATTCTGTCATGCTATTTTCGACCCTGTAAGTTCTTGCTATACGACCCTGGACTAGAATGGGTTGGCGAAAGATATGGCGTTGCCAATCCATACAGGGCCGTTCAAAATCGGGTTTCTCGTTATGCCCGTTCGTTAGTGAGAAAAACTCCCTGTATGGTGCGATGGTGCTGTAGTCCCCTTCTTTTTAGTACTGTTCTACTTCTCTTCCTTTTTCAGTTTCTTTTTTGTTCACTCTAATCCTGTTTCTAGGAAAATACTAGAAAAGTAAAAAGTTAGTAAAACGCATTTATTCATTCAGATACAGGAAAGTCGACGAAAAACTCTTTTTGTTTCTAGAGACTTCTTGACAAAGATCCTGATCAGAGATGGAGCTGCGATCAGGTTTTGCGGCACCCATTTTTGAGGCAGACCAGTGGCAGGCAGAGTGGCAGGACGGAGTCGAGTGAAGGTGACCAAACGCGCAGGCGTTATCGGGTAAGTTTCTTCCTGTGAGAACAAGATCAAAGATTTCGATGGGATCCCAAAAATTTAATATTTGACTCAGACAACTACGTCCTGACTACGTCTTGTCTACGCCAGATCCAGTCTTCGCCAGGCTAATCATCTGAGAAAATTAATTTCAGATATACCTGTATAAGCCATATTTATTTTGACGATACTGATCGAAACTACCTGCTTTACTTCTGCCGAATTTCCGTTTTCGGCCGAATTCCGAGCGAACTACTTGTCCAGCCAAAAAAAGATAGTTCAGAAACGAATTCAGCGCATCTCCTTATCCCTATAAAGAACGTCTAATCAACTTCAAATAAAACTTTAACTTATAAAAAAAATCCGGTTTCAACCGGATTCCGGACGAAGTATATGTCAGGGTAAAAAACGATTGTCATATACAGATTCAGTGTCTCTTCTCACCCTTGAATCTATCATCTAATCAACTTCAAATACAAATTTTACTTTTAACAAATTTTCCGGTTTCGGCCAGATTCCGGGCGAACTACTTGTCCGGCGAGAAAATGGTTTTCACCATCGTGTTCAGCATGTCTTCTTACCCCTAAACTTAACATCTAATCAACGTCAAATAAAACTTTTGCTTTTAACAAATTTTCCGGTTTCGGCCGGATTCCGGGCTAACTACTGGTCCGTCGAGAAAATGGTTTTCACCATCGTGTTCAGCATGTCTTCTTACCCCTAAATCGAACGTCTAATCAACTTCAAATAAAACTTTTGCTTTGAACAAATTTTCCGGTTTCGGCCGGATTCCGGGCTTACTACTTGTCCGGTCAAAAAATGGTTTTCACCATCGTGTTCAGCATGTCTTCTTACCCCTAAATCGAACATCTAATTAACTTCAAATAAAACTTTTACTTTTAAGAAACTTTCCGGTTCTGGCCGGATTCCGGGCGAACTACTTGTCCGGCGAGAAAATGGTTTTCACTATCGTGTTCAGCATGTCTTCTTACCCCATAATCGACTATCACATTAGCTGTTTCAAAATATTTTGTTTGTCCCTTAATTTAAACCCCCTCCCCCACCCCTAAATGTAGGGCTACAGTGCCCATCTACGAACTTGACCTTACTCTTGACCCAAAGAATCCTCGCACCAAGTTTCATCAAAATATCTCATTCCCTTCGAGAGTTATCGTGCTGACAGACAGACGGACGGACGGACAGACGGACAACTTTTACGATGTCATAGGTATCCGTCACTAACGTTTTGGGATCCCAAAAACACAGAGGGAATTCTTCGAAAGGCCGCACCGCGCAAACGAGTCTGAATCTTTCTCGAAACTCTGGCTGTTGGATATTTACTCAGTTTTCTATCTTACTTCTGTATGAAAGACCCTCGTGGTATTTTTTTATTTTACTTTGAGATTATCTGTAGTAATATCGGTGGGCAAGCAACTTCTGATGGTGTAGCTGCTCCCACAGGGCGGGGCCACAGAAACCTGTCACTTGTCACACTAGACTCCTGCCTCATGGCGGAGACTCATCTCCAGCAGCCATACCGGCTGGAACGCGAAACATGTGAGCCGGAAAAGACGATGAGAGAAGCCCTTAGACATAGTGTCTTTACGTCAAAACGCTAATAATTCTAGCTCAGAGCCACCATGCGGCTTGGTTCCTATTAGTCCCCTCGTGTTCACCACCGTCATTAACGTTTAATTAATGCTGCGGACCAGAGGCGTTACTAGCCAAAATGTTTTTTTTGGGTGCAAGGTTTTTACCGACTGTTTTTGCAGAAAAATCGACCGTTTTTTAAGAAAAAACAACTGTTTTTAAGAAAAATCTACTGTTTTTAAGAAAAAGTAGCTGTTTTTGGGAAAACTGACCGTTTCCAAGAAAAAATCGATTGTTTTTATGGCACTTGCAGCCTCTGGCTCAAGTGCCATATACCGATCGCAATTCCGTCCGTCGGTCGGTCTGTCGGTCGGTCGGTCTGTCCGAATTTTTTTGTCCCACATGTTCGAGTTAGGGTACTTCCAGATGTGTTAGGACGATGAAACTTGGCAGAAAAATCAGGGACCCGACCAAACTAACCTGGAAATAATCAGTTTCCCGATCCGATCATCTGGAGGGGAGTGGTGGGCCGGGGAATTCTGAGAATTAAGTAGTTTTTGTCACACTTTTTCGAGTTGGGGTACTTCCAGATGTGCTAGGACGATGAAACTTGGCAGGAGCATCAGGGACCCGACCGGACTAACCTAGAAATAATCAGTTTCCCAATCCGACCACCTGGGGGGGAGTGGAAGGCTGGGGAATCCGGAAAACTGGAGTAGTGTGTAACTTTCGAACGGATGATCGGATTGGAATGAAACTTAATAACTGAATAAATGGCATACCTCTGATGTCCCATCTGAAGTCCGGACCGGATTCGACAGCTATGGGGGAGTTGGGGGGGGGGAGACCGGAAATCTCGAGAAACGGTTAGAATGGAGGGATCGGAGTAAAAACTTGCTGGGAAGAACAAGCATCTGCTCCAGATAAATCGTTTATACATTTGGACGGGATCCGGACACTAGGGGGGGGGGCTGGAGGGGAGTTTCCCGGAATTCCGGTAATGGCGGTTTTGCGGATTTTCACGACGTAACTTGGGAGGCGAATCAGGGACCCGATCAAACTGACTTATAAATAAAAATTTACATAATCCGATAGTTGTGGGGGGAGTAGCGGGAGGGGGAATCCGGAATACTGAGTCATGCGTAACTTTGGAACGGTTGATCGGATTTGAGTGAAACTTGATAATTGAGCAGAGGACATGTCTCTGGTGACCTTTGTCATGTCCGGACCGGATTCGACAACAATGGGGGGGGGGAATAATTGACCGGCTCAGACTGGGGAGATCGGGATGGAACTTTGTGGGAATAATAAAGAGATGCTCTGGATAAATCACTTACAGAACCGGATTGGCTCCGGCGACTGTGGGGGAGTTTGAGGGGGGGCCGGAATTCCTGTGATCGCGACTTAAGGTACTTCCAGATGTGCTAGGACGATCGAACTGGGCTGGAATATTAGAGATTCGACAAGATTGGCTCAGAAATCGCCACTTTCCAAATCCGACATTCCTTAAAGTACCAATCTTGACCGCAAATTTAGGAAAATACTTTTAAGCAAATTATACATTTTCATGATCCCCATGAGTCCATTATCATTTTTGCCTCAAGGGTTTTGCTTACAAATGAAGTTCTAGCTCCCTGAAAGTGCGCATTTGAACCGCAAGGTCGAAAACTAGTTTTTTTCAAGAAACGATACATCTAAACCCGTGATCATTCGTGCCACAAGGGTTTTGCTTAAAAATTTATTTTATCACCCTTAAAGTGCACATTTTAACCGAAAAGTGAAAAAAAAACTTTTTACCAAACGGTATATATCAATGATCCCTAAGGGCCTGTGATCGTTTTGTCTCCATAGTTTTTCTTACAGATGAATTTCTAGCGCCTATAAAGTGCGTATCATTACAGCCAAGTTCTAAAACAAAATACTTTTTCTCTAGCTCCCTTAAAGTGCGCATCTGAACCGCAAAGGTAACCTTAAAAGTACGTTTGATCAAACACTACATCTCAACCCATGCAAGTGCCATATGAGCTTGCAGCTCTTGTTATAAAAAATTGCGGCGCTTCGCGCCGACTCGGATATTTTTTACCGACTGGCCGACAACATTCCGGGGGGGCGCGTCCCCCTTCCCCCCATACGTGACGCCCCAATAATGTCAATGCAACCTCCTTCCGTAACAGCATTCATTAGTTCTCTAACCCGGAGACCAAAATTTCATATGTTACATTCTGAACCCTCTAACGACACCTCACTAGTCGATATCGATAACGATATATCGATATATCGGACCAAATATCGATATCGAATATCGAAACGTAAATATCAATATCGAAAACGATATTTATTCAGTTATAATTATTGTAAATTATCCAACATAAGTTACACTTATATATCCGAAACTGGAGCAATATGTTCTTCGTAATTCAGTTCCTATTTATTCGAAGTTTGAGTTCCTGCAAGGTGCTTTCTTACGACAATTTTGCTCTAAAATTTTGGCGAAACGAGACCAATACTATAGCGAAACATGGTACCGAAATACCGATAGCCTATCGATATATCGATTATCGAAACTGAAAATATCGATATATCGATATATCGAAAAATCCAAATATCGCCCAACACTACACCTCACAAATCCTTTCCACTTGTCGCGATTCACTAGTTTCCATGCGCATTATGTTCCAGGCGAGTGTTGGTGTCTTTCGCTGTTGATGCATAAAACCGGTTTTCTGAATTTTGCCGAGATTCAAGTCAGAACGTCAATGGGCTTGGAAAAGGCTTAAAGCAGGAAAGGCCGTGGATAGTCTAGCTTTATAGTATTCAGATAGTTTTGAATACTGGAATGTAAACAGTAATTAGTGTGAGGTGTGATTTAATGATAACCGATTTAAGTACCAGCATTCTTAATTTTCAGGAGTTTGAATTTCCTGCTCAGCCTCAACCACGAAACAAAAATGCAATAAGTACGTCGCAGTTTGAAACGATGATAGCTTTTAGAACTACCGGTAGGGCGTTGGAACACACACTGAATGACATGTTCCCGGCTCCACTCATTTTCGCTCTTCCTTTCAGCATCTTGGATCGATGGGTCTCAGCCAGGCAACACTGCCCTTTATACCAGGTCCTGGGAACGGCCACATGTCGTCGGACAGGAATCTGCTCGGTAACGCGAACGTTCAGTCGCCTGCCGAACTGCGAGTGACACAACTTTCGAAAGTTAAAAAATTTGAGCATCTACCTTCAATCTGACCGCATTAAAAGCACGACAAAAGTATTGTTTAAATTGGTGTAGTAAGCTGCATAAGAGCTAGACACGTCAGCTTGTCCTTCTATCAGCACGCGACGGACGTTATTAAGAAAAGTATAAATCGTTCCTATTTTCTCTTATGCAGCTCTAATCAAATCACCGCCTGCATGGTTTGCTCTATCTAGTCAAGAAACGATGACGCGGAAAATCCGTATGCAGCTTATTACACCGATTTGAACAATGCTTAACCACCTTGATGGATCCGTCGTAGGTACCTATAATGCCCATGCAACCTTCTTCCGGAATCGCTCCATCAGTTCTTAAACCCGGAGACCCAAGTTTCATTCGATACATTCGAACCATCCTAACGACACCTCGCTGATTGTCACACTTGCCGTGTTCCGCTATTTTCGATGCGTATCATGCTCTTGACGATTGTTTGCGAGAAACTCCCTTGTCAGAAAAACGGGATATCTGAAATTGTCCGTGTTTTTGCTTGAAGTCTGCGGAATAGGAAAAAGGCTTATAACAGCCAAAGCCGTGGGTAATATGTTAAAAGCCTAATTTTATAGTATTAAACTATTTTCATAACGCGACAAGTGTGAAAATCAGCGAGGTTTTGTTAGAGGGGCTAGAATGTACCGTACGAAATTCGGATCTCCGGGTTTAGAAATGGATGGAGTAATTACGGAAATAGGTTGCGTTAGGATTATAGGTAAGACTGGTCCTTTAACTAGGCTGTGACTAAATTGTTGCAACGAAAAGCACTGAGATTAGATCAAATCGAGTAATAGTGCGAAAACAAGATCAGGAATTCCGGCCGGGTTTTCCGCACTTTCATCATAAAGCTGAAAAAATCTGAACTTAAGAGAGATAGATGAATCTTTTTATCCACCAAACTTGCCATGGCTTACGCCATTGTTTGGATACAACCTTTGAGCACACACATAAATCATAATAGGCCTACGTATATATAGGGCTACAACAGTCATAAATTACGTTATAATTCCGTATGCGCGGAAAATCCTGGGAGGAATTAGGAAGAGAACTATCGGTAGAAAAAGTTAGGGTCTAATTCAATATTTTCCAATAAGAAACTTTTAATCTTACTTTTGAACTCTGGTATGCTATTAGCATTTTTCAAGGTATTTGGCAGATTTCCATATTTTTGGTCCGGTAAATTTGATTGAAAAAACAACAGATTCCCCAGGACACCCCAGATTCCGGGTGTCTGGAGGTGTCATACAGGCAACACATTTAAGAGACACCAAATATGCAAATGAATGAAGTAGGGGAAAAAGGAACAGTGTTTGACAGTTATTATTGGGAAAAAAATGATATCTGAAGGAGAAATGTTTAGGAATAGCAAAAGCTGTAAGGACTACCACGAGAAACATGGTTGTATTGGCGTGACTGTGTCGAAGCCATGGGAGGTGAAGCCTGGGATTAACAGAAAATTCCGGATATATCTCTTTGGGGGTTGTTTTCAGAACGTAAGACGAAAAGGTGATCAAGCGTCTTATGAGTGCACGTAGTCTATATATACCTTTCCTAAAGACTGTTGTGTTAACAATTCGGCTACTCGCGATAGATGGCGGTGCTTAAAGTCCGGAAACTGACAAGCGATTTCATCCCTGTGCTGAATCCTTGATGAAGGAAAAACAAAGCCTAAGGTTCCGTTGGGATATCCAATAAGTGTATGGCTAGACTTCCGCGACCCAATCAACATCGGTTTTTACGAGTGCTGTCGGTGGATTGCAGACCCCAGCGGTACTTGTAGGATTTTAGACCGAGGCGATGAGAGAGCGATCGGAAGGAAAGCTTTAGCATTTAGTTCTCCTCCCTATACCTGCAGATTAAGCAACCCGACTAAGGCATTTGTAACCATACATAATTGTCTCTTTTTTTTCGCTAGAAAATGCGAGTAAGGAAAGTATTACTGCCCCCCCCCCCATGTACTGTCCGTGATAAACAGATACTTTGGGCAACTCAAGGAAAATGTGGCAAAGCTTGTGGCGCTATAGTGTTTGTGATGATGTAGGCTTTGAGCACGGTTATTGATACTAGTGCACTTTCCTAACGTAGACCTTAGTGATAGCAGGGACACATACATTTCCTGTAATGACTCGCCTTTCCGGGGGCTTGTCAATAAGAGATTTTTGATGCGCTCTTGACCGAACGTCTGATAGTTCGAGAAATACCCACGGGGATAGAATACGCGAATATCCAGATAGATTTGGGATTGGCTGCTGGCGCCTTGAGGGAGGAGTCTCTTTGGCCTCACGTCCAATGAGGCAAGCAAGAACGCCGATTCGACCCAAGCGGAGTTTTTGGAAACTAGGAGAGGCTCCGGCAACATAGGAAATGACAAGCCCCCTGACTGGCGAGTCATTACAGGAGATGTATGGGTCCCTGGTGATAGCAAGGGCTCATAATTGGCATTATATCAGTTCAGTGCTCTCTGTTTGTCGCCCTCGACTCATTTTCAGCATCCGTCACACTGAGTAGTGTTGGGCGATATTGGATATCGATAAACGTATATATCGTATTTGACAGTGCAAAACGGATACGTCAGCTGAAATTTATTAGAGCTATATTTCGGCCCTTCTTGGCAAAGGTCCTCTTCTTGGTTTTCACAAGTTTCGTTTTTTCCATCTTGAGCGGCTTTGAGCCTGAAGAGGACCCTTGCCAAGAAGGGCCGAAATATAGCTCTAATAAATTTCAGCTGACATATCCGTGTTGCACTGACAAACATGATTCGCAGTCAGCTTGGGCGAAGGAATATTTTGTCGAATACCGAAACGTAAATATCGATATCGAAAACGATATTTTTTCATTTATAAATTATTGTGATGTAATATGAATAAGTTACGTTTATAAATCTGAACTGGGATCACAACGTTCTCTGTTATTCAGTTTTATGTATTCGAAGTTTAAGATCGCGGAACATGGTACCGAAATATCGATATCGATTATCAAATATCGAAAGTGAAAATATCGATGAAAATTCCAGATATCGCCCAACAACTACACTGAGGTCATAAGTTAAGGAACAGAAAAGAGAAGTTTTCACTTCACTGAGGGGTAGTATAACACTCCCATCGTTAGGGAGGTTCGCGCCTTTTTTTCTGCTGAAGGAGTGTAATAATCTTGATGAATATCTCTCCTTGCCTATGCAAAATCTCCGGGTACCTAGCGGAAGAAAGGCAGAAGTGGTACCACAGCTGCTCCCAAAGATCTCCGTGATTGTTTGACACAGGATTTGAGTCGTTACGGAGACATTTACTCCTTCTTCCTGAGGACCACTGGCGTGTTTTGGACTTAGTCATATAGAGTATTAAACACATATCCTAGCAGAGTTTTATGTAAACGTTGATGGTGGTGATATGATCATTGGCTAAAAGGAACTAGACCGCACGGTAGCTCTGAACTGGAATATGAAGAATACGCCAATGATGCGAGGGAAGAACAAGAAACGTCACCCAAACAGATCCTCAAAACTGACTCAAATCCTATGTGAACCAATTCACAACGTCTGTTGTGGCGAAGTTTCTGGCTCTTCGCTTGGCATACGGCGATTCTTCGTTGGCACGAAGTTATTCATCAAAAGTACTGTCTGACAATATTCGAGGAGCGAGTGTGAGATCACAAAATCCTGGGCCCTTGCTTATTTTTAGCCTATAACCTATTGGACCAGTGCTCGATACAAAGTTTGCTTTTCTTCTTGCTTAGTGACTGTTTAAAGATATTATTATAATAAATATTTATATCTATTGCAGGCTTTGGCCTAATGGTGCGAAAGAATGGTCAGGCTTTCTTAGACAGGTCTTCTACATTTTCATCTTTCAGATGTAGGCTAGTGAATTTATGATGGTGCGCATGAAGTCGTGACAACAAATTGTAGTTCGTATCGGGCCGAATCTAATCGTTTATCCGAACCAGTCATTATATATTATCGCCTCGCTGCGCTCGGGCGATATCAGCCTATCATGCTACCCGCGGGCCAAATTTTTCCGCTATCGCCCCGAAGAAAAGCAAGGGCGATAATGATTATAACACTAGTACACTTGTTTTAATTTTCTGGTATTCCCCTGATGTTAAAAAAAAGTTCCAACCGTGCGAATCACTTGTTATCGCATGACTGGCTGTGTGATAACAATTGTTATCCCACGGTTGAAACTTTTTTTCTTTTAACATCAGGGGAATACAAGAATATTTTGGCAGTGGGTAGGATAGGACTGGTATCATGGGACTGCACAAGTGTACTGGTGTTATATCAGATTATCATACGGGGAACAGTTGGAAAACTTACCTTACCTTAGACCATAGTTCCTCCTGCACCTCCAGCGGCGCTTAGGCCATCCAAGAAGAGCCGCCAGTCGTCTTTCAAAAGGGCAGCTAGCCAGTGGCCATACATCTTCCCATTCTGGCTCACCATCTTCCCTTACCGGCGTCATAATGATAACAACACCATGCAAAAATATACCATTGGCCTAAACAAAGCTCATCTACAACACTGTTCGCTGCAGATTTTCCCAAGAGTATACTCAATATGACCAAGTCCAAAACACGCCAGTGAATCTGAGGAAGAACGAGAAACGGCACCCCGAACGATGATCAAATCCTGTGTCAACCAATAAATGGCATTCGTTGGGGACAGCTGTGGTGACGCTTCGGCTCTTCCGCTAGGTACATGGCGATTCTTCATCGTCAGGTAGTGTTAGTCATCAAGAGCACTGACAGAATCCCTCATTACTACCCGATGAAAAATTCTTTATACTGTCTAGTTGTAAGGTAGTTGTACGAAAAAGTTGCATGGAATGATATGTAGTAGCATGGAATACTTTGATAAACATGCCTCCGACCTGAGTTAATCTTATGTAGTTGTATCCGATCGGCATAGCATCCAGTTTGCTAGTAGTAATATGTAGTAGCAACAGTTACTACTACATGCTTACTTTTTCGTATGACTCCATACGACTAATACTCCGGAAATTTTTCATCGGGTACTTCAGATGGAAGGGTGTTCCAACAGTTCTTCACTTTGTTTGGGAAAAGACCATCTCCCAATGTCCTTTAGACACTCGCAAAGTCATGGCCGCGCACAACCTTTCTTGTTGAAGTTTAGAATTATGTCAGAATTGTTAAAGCACGCGTAACAACTTCCCTTCTGGACTTACAGCGGGTCGCGAAGGAAGTATTTCGGTAAGTCCAGTCTTCAACCCATGGACACCGTATCGTATCGCCAAACCTCCGAAAACGCTTTGCGGATCCCCGCCCTTATTTCCGAAAGCTCTATTCATCCGCAATTTTCCTGCGCTACAAGCTACAATCGGCAGAACCTGCTAGCTTCACGGAATCTTATCGTAACACTTGTATGTACTGATCAGAGGCGTTACTAGCCAAATGTTTGGGGGGGGGCAATGTATTTACCGACTGGCTGTAATTTTTACCGACTGTTTTTGCAGATAAAAAACGACGATTATTGAGAAAAAAACGACTATGTTGACGAAAAACCGACTGTTTTTAAGAAAAAAATCGACTATTTTTACGAGAAACCGACCGTTTTCAAGAAAAATCGATCGTTCCCAAGAAAAATCGACTGTTTCCGAGAAAAAAAGTGACGTTTTTAAGAAAATCGCACAGGTTCGGCTATTTTTACGACAACATTCAGGGGGCGTCCCCCTTCCCTCCCGTCGTCCGTGCAGTCAGTACGAGAGGAAACTGGCAATCAGTTTTATCCAATCGATTCCATCATTTTTTTTCTGGTCTAATCTTGTAAGTCTTAAAAATTTGCCTTCCGTTCGTTATTTTGTACAGATTTGTTTATTCCTATTCTAGCTTTATTTGGAGCTATTGGGAAAAATAAATGTGACTATATGAAATGTGAATGATTGATATCGGAAAAGTCAGCAGAATTTTTTTTTCGACTCTCCTTGACCAGGGCCGTCACTACTAGGGGGGTAGTGGGGACGCCCACCCCCAATGTTGTCGGCCAGTCGGTAAAAAATAGCCGAGTCGCGCGAAGCGCCGCTATTTTCTTAAAAACAGTCGATTTTTTTCTTGGAAACAGTCAATTTTTCTTAAAAACAGTCGGTTTTTCGTAAAAATTGTCGATTGTTTTAATATTAGAGATTTTTGTTACCACACAGTCAGTTTTTATCTGCAAACAGTCGGTAAAAATGTCCAGACAGTCGGTTAATACCTCGTCCACCCAAACATTTTGGCTAGTAACGCCTCTGGGCGTCACTACTAGGGGGGACGCCCCCCCCCTCCCCAATGTAGTTGGTAAAAAAGAGCCGACGCAATTTTTGGTAAAAAGAGTCGATTTGTTCTTAGAAATAGTCGTTTTTTCTTAAAACAATCGATTTTTCTTAAAAACAGTCGTTGTTTTCTTAAAAATAGTCGTTTTTCTTAAATTCAGCCGATTTTTCGTCAACATATTTTTTTTCTTCTCATTATAGTCGTTTTTCATCCGCAAAAACAGTCGGTAAAAATGACCAGCCAGTCGGTAAATACTTGTCCCCCCCCCCCCCAAACATTTGGGCTTGTAACGCCTCTGTCTTGACAATGCTCGTTATGCATACCGTTTAATGTAACATTTTGAACATCATAATCGATACCCCAAGCGTTACCTGTCGTAACGGCGGATCCTGTGTTATCTGTTACGGAACTTCTGAAGTGTACACTCCCCAATGTGAGCAGTGGTAGTTGAACCGTTAAATACATTACAAAGTCCACGCACTAATATAAGCTTCCAAAAGTGTATCCTGCAGCAATTTTTCAGTTCCCGGATTCGATAAGATGCGGGGGGGGGGAGGGGGGTCTCTCAGTTAAAAGACTGGTCTCTCACTGTTTCTACATGCAGAGGCGTCAGTTACATCCGTTAACGTCGACAAGCTAGCTTAGGGACAAACCCAACATTCCAGTGTGAAGGCCTGACTGTTGCATAAATCGATTTTTATTATTTACATTGAACTAATAAACAAAAGAAGAAATCACACCTTATTTCAGTCAGAC